>CM048745.1:330210507-330839257 GCA_026315105.1 Locusta migratoria | reverse complement strand
TAAAATGGATGTGTTTATTTCATTATTTTAGAATTAAGTGTGAAATAAATGAACTTAATATGGACTATTAGTTAATTAGAAATTCTGCATACGCTTGGCAAACGGACACTACATGATACTTCGTTAAGAGATATCGTATAGTTATGCTTTAAAAACTTTCGAATGTCTCTTTTTTTAGCAATCCTTCCAAAAGTAACACAAAATGAGGTAAAATGTGTAAATTGAATTTTTTATTCGGTTTCTTTTCATTTATTTTCCTTATCGCAGTTCCTTTCAAGCAGAGAATGAATCAACGTTTCTAAGCCGTTTGCTTGGGTAACAGCATTATATCTTTTTCGTCCATAAAAATTATTTTTCCACGACAGCACGTAGAAACAAGCGGATATTTGTGCGTTAAGGAAAATGTCAAAAACCTCTTTGTTGGGACTAAATGCTACCGTCACTCAATTACAAAAGACCACTTTTGATTTAATTTCACTGGAATCCGGAAGATAAATATGCCAGTGAAGTTGTTTGAAACCGTATTTGTTTACTGTGAAGCAAATTCACAGTAACGGTAAATGTAAAATAAACATCGAGTGTTAAAGCGCTGTTTTCATTGAGCGAACACGAAAGAGATTCACAAAAACACGCGCTACATGCAGCATATACGACATTCCAACGTTTAATAAAAGTGTTTATCACCACAAATCTTCGAAAGGTTCAAAAATATTCTGTGAGCTTATTTTGCAGTGCTAAACCTGTGGTCTGTGCGGAATAGTTTGAGGACCATTCCAAAGTTTAAAATTTCGCAAAAAATGAGAAACCACTTGGAATTATTCTGAAGCAAAGATCACATATTGAAGATGAGACATGAGTTCCCTTTTTTACAGCATCAAAGCAAAACAAAAACACTCTTCCCGACTACGTAGGACGAGAGAAGGCAACGGCAGTAGAGTTAATATTACGTTCTAAAGTACGATTATGAAACAGTGTTATCTCCCGTGAAACTAAAAAGAAAGATTGCTGTCGTTGATAGCGGAAGTATATACATCACAACGCACTTTACGATGGCAGAAATAAATCCACTGAAAAGACTGCCGTAGTTTTCTTATGTTTCTTGTATTTTAACATTTATAACTGCATAAAATACGATATAACCCTTTCAGTCCTGAATTATTTTAAAAATGGAATAAGACATATTCTCGCACTTTTTCGTCTCTACAAGACTAAAATGACACCGGGTCTGGAAGTCAGTTAAGTATGTGAAATAAAAACTCAACAGTTACATAATTATGTCACTCCACATTTATTGTGGAACTCACATCGCAAAGTGGAATTTCTGCAAAGTTCATAAATTAATACATTAAATAATTTCAACTGCTGATATTATGCCTGACGCACTTCGCAATGAGCCCAGCATGTTCACTGTTTTTCATTGTAGCACGCCATTCTAGTGACAGATGGCAGCTAAAAGCACGGAACTAAATTCGACAGATGTGCAGCAAACAGACCACTGGGCCTAAAAGTAAAGCGCAATCGTATAATGTTCTAAGATTAATAAAACGTCGGTGTCCAATATTTTGGACGCCAGGTCTGAAAGGGTAAATTGTAACAGTTTAGGGCACAGGTACTTCCGTAATAGAGTACTTACATTCAGAACAAATGGATAAAAAAAAAAAAAATAACGGGCGTGGCACCAACAAGATATGTGTAATGGGAATGGGAAGTATTGTAATGGGAAAAATTGATTATGTGCTAGGTTATTTACCTTTTATTCAACACGAAATAACAAGCTGCCATCTTCTAGTACAAATCTCTGTCCTCCGAAAACATTAACTCATATGTATAATACAGTTACAAATGTGTTGCCACTATACAAATTAGTTTGTTTAATATGTAAATATTATTATGTAAGTGACAAAAAGATTAGGATTGATGTAAAATTACTTTGCTCTAAGCTACAAACTACTGTAATCGTCAAACACTGTATGAATTATGTCTCAGTAATAAGAGGCGCCGACTTGAAAATCACTGTGGGTGCTCTATACCACGGTTCACAAATGTTCGAAATCAACCCTTCTAAAAATCACGTTCATGCATTTTTGAATGAGCAATACTTCTTAAAGTAAATAGGCAGTTGTCTGGCCTTTTAAAGATAAAAGGAAGAAGGAGGAGGAAGAAAAGGAAAGTATGTCTGTATCAGGACACTACAATAAAGCGATCTAATTGGCCGAAGTGGATATTTCGATATAAGTAACACCCCAAAACTTCTACACGACCAATGAAATAATTTTTCGCTGTACACTAATCTAACACTTTTTGTGCGGAGGTATTATTTCTGACAAAAGCGGTTTGGTAGAACATCGTCACCAATGTTTAAAGAAATCTTTGAAATATTTTGAGATTTGAAGTCTGACTTCGAATTTTTTTTTTTGGGTCAGTTCCAAGCAAGAGCTGTATACTTTATCGAAACTTTCATCACTTCCAGACAGACTTCATGACATCTCTGACAGTATTAATATAGTCCAAGGTTTTTTTTAAGCCTGACAGAAAAATTGAAACTAAATCTTTAATTTTAATAATAAGGGAAGTGACAAAGATAAATGAAAAACCTTTAACTTCAATATCAGCATCAGATTCTTCAAGCTAAATTCCTGAAAGAACACAATTGAAAGTTCATAAATAGGCACACCTGAAAGGTCAAAAGGACCGACGTGCTTAAGGATGAATAAAGATAGCATAGTGGCTAAAAGAAGGACACTCATTAGGACCCGCTTGGTGACCCGCGTACAAAACTGATCGTTTCTTTCACGTATGAAATATTGTCTCTCGCTATGGTCACGTTTTGTATTGCCTCTTGAGTCATAAGGACGGTTTTGATTTTTCCCGATTTTTTTTTAAATTTTATTTTCCATCTCAATTTTGTGGGTGCTCAGCACCCCCAAAAAATTCTTGGGAGGTGTTCGAGCCCCGGAGCACCCACGGAGTCGGCGCCCCTGTCAGTAATCTCCACTCGTTATCAACAAAAAGTAGTTCTTCTCGCACTTCGCCGTATATGACGTCATCTGTTCTGAAATACACAGCCGAAGAGAAAAAAAATTAGTTTACATGAAAATACGACGTCAATTATGACGTGATTACAGCAGATGCCACCTGGCGGACAGTACATGCAGGGCCGGATCTAGGGGGCAGTTGCCCCGGGCGGCAGAATTTAGAGGGCGGCAAATTTTGTCCGACTCTTTTTTACAGAATGTGTCTTTCTGGTATAATTCAATAAAATTAATTGACACAGAATTATTAAAAGTAAAATGACTGCAAGAAATACAGAAATCATTTAATAAAACTAAAATTCCTGCTTGCTGACTTCAGTGTTGCCCTGTCACAGGTACTTTGAGAGCTTTACAGTTCCCTCAAGATTTAACCGTGAAACGGACTACATGAAATTATTACATTTACAGATTAATACCTCAAGCAGTATGTTCTTGAAAGACCCTTACTAGTAGGTGATGTAGCCTTCGCATGCGACAATGCAGCCACTGATGGTGGTATACATTCTATCATACTGATGGCGAGTACAGAGGCATTATTCCACCGCCTGATCGCCCTGTTGGCATAGTTCTGCAAGAATTGATGTTTGTAAATCTATGGGATTTTATATATATGGCAGTGCAATTGTCGTACAATGAAATAACTTTGAGGGAAATTCAATGGTGTATTTCGGTAGGCCTAGTGTCTATAAACTGAGTTACCAATAGACTCGGTAGTAAATAAGTAAGGGAAGAAGAGCTTCACTGAGCGAAAACCATTTTATTTTCCGCTGCAAGTCTAAGTACTGTAATTTTCACTTTCACGATACATATGGTATTTGTGAGCTTATCGTCAATGTGCATCAAGACGAAAACAGAGATTGTAACAGTAAGTCTTCGTTACTGTGTTATAATTTTAACATATCAGCTCTCTTCATTCATTATATTATGACAGCAGTGATTACGAGAAACAGTGAGAAACAGTCACATTTCGTTGGCTCTGGAAGTCGTTAGGCAGCTTGCAACTGAACGTAGTTCCCGGATAGCGATTTATCTCGTAGAACGTGAATAAACTTTACATCTTTTAGCCGAAATCATATCTGTCCGTGTTTTTAGAAAGTAATATTTGCACAACAGTCGTATTTAATCGGCTATTTGTTCAGTCTTATTTTTAAAATCTTGAACAAGGCTGTAAAGCAGCTACTATGATAAATTTGGGAAGGTTTCAATAATCAGCTTACTAGTTGTATTTACAGATTTATTGGCAGAGATTACCTACGTTTCGATAACATTTGTTCAGGTTGAGTATATGTACAACACGCGTTACATCTCATACCATCCAAATAAACTGAATAACGCCATTCGGTTTTTGTCTAACGGGATACTCAAGGGCACGAAAAGCTCGAGGATCATGGTATAACGGTGTTGTCAAATGTACGTATATGTCTCTGCAAATTACATTTAAGTGCATGGCAGAGAATTCATCAAACCGATTTATGATATTTTTCTACCGTTGCATTTTCTAATAGCGCACTGAAAAACGGAACAGGTTTAATTTTCCGTTTCCGATGTCATTTCTCTTATTTTATTACGATAATAATGACTCCCCGCAACGAATACTGCCTTTCTTTTAATGATTTCCATCCTAACTCGTACATCACTTCCGTCAAACTCTCTATACAGTGATAATACAAAGTGGCCGAGCGTTCTAAGGCGCCTCGCTGCGTAACGCGCGGTTGCTCCCCGTCGGAAGTTCGAGTCCTTCCTGGGGCATGTTTGTGTGTGTGTGTTTATGTTGTCCTTACGTTAGTAAATGTAACACCCAGAAGATGGCCACTTGCAATAGTGGCCGAAACGTCGGTGAAGTGTTTGATATTTTGACGATGCGGTCCAAAACCCAGAAGAGTTTTATATACAATGACAACGGCCGCGGAAGCCTTCGTTTACAGTTAGTTACATAGTTTGTAAGTCTAGTGACTGATGACCATAGCAGTTTATCCCAATTTTTATTTTTTTTTATTTTTAAATAGCCGGTTTTCGAGTTTTTATTGCTATATTTCCAGTAACAAATATAGAAATCAAAAGTTGACAAATTTTAAGACTGCCTCAGACTTTTGCATTATACTTTTTAAGAAAAGTCTATGGTATTACAGGTAACTGAAACACAGTCCGCCGCGGCGGAGTGTCGAAGGGCATTGAGGCGCTATGTTTCGATGCACGAGGCCGCTCCCCGTCCGGGTTTCGAATCCCCCATTGGGCATGGATGTTTTGGTAGTAAAAAAAAAAAAAAAAAAAAAAAAAAAAAAAATGTTCAAATATTTGTTAAGCTGATGGGACTTAACTACGGGGTCATCAGTCCCTAAACTTACAAACTACTTCTGAACTACTTACGAACTAGGACGGCACAAATATCCATGCCCGAGGGGGGATTCGAACCCCCCGACCGTAGTGGCAGTGCAGACCGTGACTGGAGCGCCTCAGTCCCCGCGGCCACCGCGGCCGGCTTTTGGTCGTCTTTAGTATAAGGTAGTTCATTAGTAGTTTAGGAACCTATGACCCCGCAGCTAAGTCGCTTTAGCTTCACGAACACAAACACAACTTAGTCCGCCTACCATTCGTTGCTTTACCGATAAGTAATGCGGGGATGAATACTACGAAGAGTCACTTTTTCTTCCATTGATTCTGATGTCGGCTGAAAAATCATGTAATCAAGGATCACATCCCTATTTGGGCACTGCAAATAGAACTGAAGGGTGAAAACCGGCCGGCCGCGGTGGCCGAGGAGACATATTTTTGTAACATCGTTCACGTTAGATGTATGAGGAGGAATGCTGTACAACATTTATGATCAAGATGTGTCGACTGTTAGCGTCTACTTTTTTATTGAGACAAATGATGAAGAATTATAATCTTTCGAAGAACAGACTAAGGATAAATACTGAAAGTAAGCCCTTGAGGATCAATCTTCTACATTTCTTACACTGGTGTGGACATAAATCATGATTGTATGACAGTTTATTACGTCCGTCTCATTGACTCCTTTCTCTCCCACCGCCCTTGCTATGTCACAGTCAATAATTCCGACACCCGCTTTTTTTTTACACGTCCGTCTGAGTGCCTCAGGGCTCCGTCCTCTCGCCACTCCTCTACCCTCATATACTCGGCCTATATGTCACAACCCCACCTTCCCCTTCATCTCCTTCAGTATGCTGACGACGCCAGCTTCCTCGAGCTCGCCCCTTCCCTTGTCAATTCCTAGCACCTTCTCTAGACTCAAATTTCTAAATTCGCCGCTTGGTGTAACCATTGGCTCCTTTCCGTCAACCCTCGCAAATCCCAGTCAAACATCATAGGTCGTACCATACGCACCTTCCATCACCGCGACCCTCACTTCACTCTCCCACCCAGCAAACTTTCACCCTCAAATACCTTCGCTTCACCCTCGTGAATCCTGATAGTCGCCTGTCTTGTTTTGCTTTGGATTAGTAACTACTCTAGCCCTCTTTGTTTACCATAGTTACCTTCTATCGAGCCGACTGCGGTGGCCGAGGGGGCTAAGGCGCTCCAGTCACGGTCTGCACGGCCACTACGGTCGGGGGTTCGAATCCCCCCTCGGGCATGGATATTTGTGCCGTCCTTAGTAGTAGGTAGTTCATAAGTAGTTTGTAAGTTTAGGGACTGATGACCACGTAGTTGAGTCCCATAGACTATACAAACATTTGAACATTTGAATTTGGTGAAAACCGAGATTGGCGAATTCTATCTTCCGTCTAAAGTTATCCTTTTCCAAGAGCTACAAAAGATACAGGTATGTAGGTCCTACGTCGTCACTGTCAGTTGTTATCGTTTTGTACCCTGAAGCAACCACAAAATTAAGGGCTCAGTTATTATTCCATGCTAATGGAATATCAATAACATCATAGGAAAACTAAGAATGCGGATGCTCACTCTTTAAATGATACCCCAATTTTGTATAACCTCCACTTGTTATCTGTGTTTCAAGACAAATGAGTATGCACCTCACCGCTACAGCACTTTATAAAGGGGGCCATGTAAAACACAACCAGCGAGGAACTGCCGTATGACCAGACGTAGGCAAGTATTGCACACTGCGCGGTCATACGCTTCGTCTATTAGACCACGCCACAAGGCGACAGGTGCACCGCTGCCTCAACAACAACTGCAACAATTGTTATACCACGCGTGTGCTGCTCGTTTCTGAATCGAGATTTTTGTTAAATTATCGCTGATCGCATTTTCTACTTTCTGCGATAAGCAAATAGCCTATTTCACAGAAGAGAAAATTCTAGGAATAATATTACCACTTTTTAATTTTTCAGAAGCATTTTTATCAAATTACAATCATTATAGAGCATTGACAATATTCATACCCCACAGTGATTTAAAGGTAAAGCAGTCATCAATCCGAAGATTGGTTTGAACACCAAAGTGCTTTACTAGGCATGGTCCTATTTGGAGGTGGTATGCCGTTGCCTTCCTCCGACCTTCGAACTGACTTACCCGGCCAGTTATAGGGGGACCTACAGTTTAACGTGGGTTCCGAACCACAGTGCTACTCGATAATTTTCTCATGAGCAATACTGCCAGAGGTGAAAGAAGTGGAAAGTGACAGATAAAAATCCTAGGACCTGGCGGGGAGCGAACCCGCGACCTTTGGATTTGTAGCCTGGCACTCTACCACTGTGCAACCGAGGCGCACTTTTTTATACATCAAAAAAACTCACAAGGAGACCACATGGGTATCTGATTTTAGAATTTCAGAACTCAAATAACAATCTGCCAAAGCTATTCTACGCAAATCTAAAAATTGTCGAAAAAACCAACTCAGATGTTTTTGCAAGGAAGTGCCAATAATTAAAGCTGTTACAGCATATGTAGCTTAGGTGCTAGCGGTGTTGCCTTAGTTCGAGTCCCGCCGTGACAGATTTCTTTTTTCTTGTTTTAATTGTGTTCGAATACTTACACAGTTCTAGTATCTAATGGTAACTTTTGGAAAACTTTCACGATTTTCTGTATACTTGTCATTTTCTGTATTTTATGAAAGATTGTAAATAATGATGTTTCAATCAAAAAAACATAAGTTACATTTCGTACAGTATTGGCTTCACTATTAGTTGACAACAGAAGTCTGACTGTTCAGTTTGTGAAGAGCTAAGTCGCTGTTTTTGAAAAGTCATCTCCGTAGCTACTAATTGCTTTCCAAGCAGCTAACCTACTTAACCATCGATTTAGGTGACAAGGTGTTCAGCTCGTCTAACTACTGCTAAACAAAAACTGACACAATCCATGGAAATATAGATCTTAAAATATTTTATATAACTGTATTCGAAAAAAAAGTAAGTCTGACAGCGGGATTCGAACCATCGATTCTATTCTTCTGTGGCCAGAGCGCTGCCACTTAAACTACATCGACAGATGCTGCAGCTGTTTTGATTATAGCTATTTACGTGTGCTTGTAAAACTTCAAAGTAAATTTTCTCGAGTATTTCTTAGAGTTGAATCGAATGGCTTTGGCTGATTGTTATTTAACTTTTGAACTTCACATGCCATAAATTTAAAGAAATTCTATAATCCGATACCCATGTAGACTCCTTGTCAATAGGAGTAGGAGAGCAGTTTTTCTCTTTCCCGCCTATCACTTGCCACTAAGCTGTCCGGGTAGTGGTAGAATTTACGACAAAGTTCTGACCTCATTGAACCTTGATAAGCGAGCAAGACTAATGCTTGTTGGACGAGTTCGCCTTTAAAATACTTAAAGGCAATGTTGTCATTATTACGTTAAAAATCTAGAGGTTTCTACAAGCCCCCTCAAAGTAAATTCTTGTCGTATGTATCCACACTAAATTGTTTGGCAGCGTATATTAAAATAGCTTGAAGTGCATGAGATTAAATACAGTAACATTTCCACGATTAATTACACATTTTTATCAGAGGTCAAAATTACGAAAATGTTCAAATGTTCGTTAAGCTTATGGGACTTAACTACGGGGTCATCAGTCCCTAAACTTACAAACTACTTATCAACTACCTTATACTAAGGACGGCACAAATATCCATGCCCGAGGGGGGATTCGAACCCCCGACCGTAGTGGCCGTGCAGACCGTGACTGGAGCGCCTCAGTCCCCTCGGCCACCGCGGCCGGCTCAAAATTACGTTATCATGTTACTAACCTTACACAACATACATATTGTTCCAAAATAGTTCACATAGTAGTCAGTATAATAAGCCAGCTTCTTCTTCGCAACAGGTTTCTGCACGATGCAACAGAGGATCGTCTGTGAAGCATTTAGTAGAAAGTTAATTAAAGTTCAAACAGGAAAGTTTAGTCTTTCACTTTAATATTGAGACATGCTGTTGAATTCCATCAAGTAGGCAGTTCTTTATTTGACAACAGGCTAGTTTTAACTTAATAATATCTCTAACAATACAACTTAGTTTCGCCAAGTTAAACGGTAACAAACATTCGACTGTTTTATTTAACTCAGTAGTTTCAGTAATTTTGTCAGTGAAACATCGCGTTGAGGTAGCTGAGCGCCCGTTTACCGCCGTCGGAGGTTCGAGTCCTCCCTCGGGCATGGGTGTGTGTGTGTGTGTGTGTGTGTGTGTGTGTTGTCCTTAGGTTAGTTAAACTTAGCTTAAGCAGTTTGTAAGCCTAGGGACTAATAACCTAAGCAATTTACAGACATTTGAATCAATGAAACACTTTTATTCTATTACAGTTTATACTGATGGTGTAATACATTGCTGGAGATGGAATGGTTTCTCCCCTTATTTTGGTACTTTAATTCGCAAAGACTTTTGGGTGTCATTAGTTTTTTTTTTTTTTTTTTTTTTTTTTTTTTTTTTTTTTTTTTTTTGTATTACCTAACATTGTTACCACCCAGCATTTATCCGCAACCCTTGGTCTCCTGGGCGAAATTTGACTCTTAGCGAGCAGAGCACGTGCGATATTTGAAATGGCATCAAGGAGTTGTCTGTGATACCGACACAAGTTGTGGCCTAGAGAACTAATAGCTTCGCACTCAGTTTTTGTCACTTACCATCGTGTGTAAACTGGCGACGAGTAACTATGATGTCTCGCCTATCAAGCTACGTCTCGCAGAGCCTCAGGATTTCAGTCGTATTCATAGCAGCTGAAAAATGCTCCTGCCGGAGCACAGAAAAGGCGAATATGTTCTCTGACACAAAAAGTGTGGAACCAGCTGCCTCAATCCTCATTCCGACTTCCTCGCCAAAACTTTTGGCATGCGAACATATTCGCGCACTTTTAGCGCATAACTTTGTAAATACTTTTGCCTAGTTAAGCCGCCATACTCAGCAATGTCGTCTCACTGTCAGTGTCTAAATATATGTCTCTGTCCGTTTGTTTGCTGTCTCTCCCACTGTCGCTTTCTGTGTCAAACTTTCAATGTCTTCATCCCTTACTCTCGTGATTCCTCACCGCTGCCTGTTCCTGCCACTTTCATCGTCTCTCTGCCCCACTGACGTTGTCCCGTTCACTTCCTGTCCTGTTGCCAGTATCCTTTCTTTCTCACTTAAAGTCGGCTTTCGTTATCTTCAATCACGATTTTCCCCTTTACACATATGTCCATGGGGATGGTTTGCTTGGGGTTTGACCGGAAAACTCTAGCACGCGGGTACTGCGGATGAGAAAAATTGGACAAATTCTTTCATGCTATAGTATTGGAGAGGCGCACGCTCATGCTTTATGTATGGTCTCCATTCGTCTCAGTTTCCCACTGATTCCTTTTTTGCTCCTATTGCTAATATCTGCATTTGTCTTAGTTTGTCGTTGCCACTGTTCCTGACTTCAGACATCTGGTTTCGCTTCCCACTGCTGTTATCATGCATATGCCTTTCTCCTGAACTGACACTTTCTCTCTTCAGGTAAAATTTCCGGGCTGATGGGCCGTGGTCCAGATGTAAAACTTCCTCCCGACGTTTCGTCTCCAACTGCGGGAGACATCTTCAAGGGTCTTCCGGCTACTGCCACTGTGGGCCGAGGGGCTCTCGCATTTATAGAGGGCGCCACCATACGTCACGTGATGCTGACTTTGTAACTATCTCTGGATGACGTCGTCATTCTCGATTAAAAATAATCGAATGTTCGAATGTTTGTAAATCTATCGGACCAGACTGCGTGGTCATCAGTCCGTAGCTTACAAACTACTTAAACCTAGGTAAACTAACCTAAGGACAAACACACACACACCCATGCCCCAGGGAGGACTCGAACCTCCACGGCGAGCAACCGAGACGCTTTAGACCGCTCGGCTACTCCACCGCGGCTAAAAATAATCGATTGTCGTTTTGTTGGTGCAGTGTCGACATCCATATTTTATTTAACTTCAGACCTTCTTCTTCCCTATTAAAATTATTCTGTTGTTTGTGGATCTCTATTGCTTCTCTTTACATGCGAGCATGGTACTGAGATGTCCTAGCTAGAACGATCGTCTCGTCAAATGTTATTTCATGATTTCCTTTTTGAAAAACATGTTCAGCCACTGCCGATTTTTCCATGTGGCCCAGACGACAATTCCTTTTATGTTCAGATATGAGAGTGTTCACGCCTCTTTTTGTTGTACCAATATATACTTTATCACAGCTGCAAGGAATTTTATAAACCCCAGGTGTTGCTAGGGGGTGACATGCGTCTTTTGCTGATCTCAAATATTCTTTGATCTTTTTTGTGGGTCTGTAGATGGTTTCGACGCCATGCTTGGCCAATACTTTCCCGATTCGATCGGTAATCCTGCTAATGTACGGAAGAAAAACTTTTCCAGATTGTTGTCGTTGTTGCTCAGAACTTCTGGATTCTTCTCTTCTTTGATGGAGAGCTCTATTAATTTCCTTGGCATCATATCCATTTTTCTTGTGATTTAGTTCATCCTCCAAGTAAACTGGCTCACAAATTTTGTTGGCTCTATCCACCAAGGTTTTAATGATACCTCTTTATTGCCTCGGATGATAGTTTGACTCCTTGTGGAGGTATCGATCAGTATGTGTCCTTTCTGTATACTTTATGGCCCAGAGTTCCGTCCTTTCGTTTTATTACCGACTCATCCAGGAAATTAAGTTGGCCATTGCTCTCTTTCTCCATCGTGAACTCTATATTCTGATTAATGCTGTTGAGATGCAATAAGAAGACATCCAACTCCTCTTCACCATGGCTCCACACTACAAAGGTGTCGTCAACATATCGGCTTCTTTCTGGCAGTCTGCAGCGCCTGCTGTTCGAAGAACTCCATGAATAAGTTGGCAACAGCTGGACTAAGAGGCCTGCCCATAGCCACTCCGTTAATGCGTTCATGGAACTCATCGTTGTACTGGAAATACGTTGTGGTAAGCCAGTGTCTGAACAAGGCCACGATGTCAGATGGCAACATATCTGCTATGTACGCAATAGCTTCGTTTATAGGAACCACAGTAAACAAGGACACTACATCAAGACTCACCAGAATATCACTCGGGCTGACATTAATCTCCTTCAGTTTCTCAATAAAATGCACAGAGTTTTTAATGTGGCTGTCCGTTTTACCAATGTACGGCTGCAGCAGAGAAGCGAGATGTCTGGCCACCTCATGGGTGGGAGATCCTATGGCGCTCACAATCGGTCTTAACGGGACCAAAGGTGCATATGCCCATGGTCCCGTTAAGACCGATTGTGAGCGCCATAGGATCTCCCAACCATGAGGTGATCCAACCCTTACGATGACGAATTTTGCACATCAGTGGTCTGAAAGATTTACGGTGATTTATAACTTTTATAAACGTTATCGGTGAATAAACGGAGACTAGAAACACAGGTTCGTGACCTCCAAACCAAGAACCCTTGCTCTACGTTCGCTACGTTAACTAAAACTAGAATTACACGTCAGATCGGATATTACATGCATATTTGTCAGGAATATCTGTGACAACTTGGAATCTACCGATCTCGGTAATGGATAGTATTATCGGAAAAACTTTCAAAACTTTCCGGAATCATAATATTAGAACGCATCGTAAAAATTTCGACGATTTGTCATGAAGAGAAGTGTGGATTTGCCAATGCACACAGTTGGATCTTTTGATACCAAAAATTATGATTTTTGTAGCGTATCGTGGTAACGAATACATATTTCCAAAAACGGGAAACGGATTTTCCAGATAAACACCTAAACAACATACACATAACATTTTAGTGATTTCCTATCCGTCAAGATACGTTACCTTACAATCAGAAATAGCGTTTTCGAACCTATTACTGTCGCGTGCTATCATTCACGGACCAACATCTCAAGAACCACATAAGATATCACTCTGCTCTAAACTTTAAATAAATTTTCGATATGTTATCTACATTTCATACGCAGCTATGTGTAACCTAAAATCAACCATACGAGAAGTCAACGCAATGTGTTTTACCTCTGCAAACTCTTCAAAATATGTTGCTATAGTTCACTAAACCGGATGCTGCATGTTAACTGTAAACGAAAATAAAATCACCCCTTCATCGAGCGAAGATTTCAATTTTTCAGATGTACAAAAATCAAATTTTTTCGACGAGTACCTTTTTTTCAAATCGCATGGTAAGTTTCAGAGCTGTCCGAACGCTGCCTTTCAACACAATAGGCACTTTTCTAGCAAAATATCGCGGTTTTCCTGCCGTATCTTGCTAACGCACTACGATTGACAAAAACTGAAAAATGCCGTTTATGGATAAATGTCTACAGGATGTGTTGTAAATATTTGAACAATTTTCTATGGTTAGTTATTTAGATATTTGCAATTCACTGTGCTAAAGCGGCTAAAAGTCGGTTTTTGTGATTTTGTGCAAAACTATGATGAGTTTCAACTTCCGGATCTCGATAACGGACAACGATATCGAAAAAATTTAAAAACGGCCTCGAGAATATCATCATAAGGAAACATAGTAAAAATTACGAAGATTTGCAATGATAGAAAGTATCGAAGTGACCATCCCCAATTTTTTTTACCCAAAAATCATGGTTTTTTTTTTTGTTTTTTTTTTTTTTTGTTTTTTTTTTTAGATTTCCTAAGGAACCACCCATGAATGAATGGTGTTTTGGTAAGCCGTTTAAAGCTCACCATAGAGAAAATTCCGTTTATGGATAAATGTCTACAAGATGTGTTGTAAATATTTGAACAATTTTCTATGGTTAGTTATTTAGATATTTTTTAGATATTTGCAATTCACTGTGCTAAAGCGGCTAAGAGTCGGGTTTTGTGATTTTGTGCAAAACTGTGATGAGTTTGAACTTCTGGATCTCGATAACGGACAACGATATCGAAAAAATTTAAAAACGGCCTCGAGAATATCATCATAAGGAAACATGGTAAAAATTACGTAGATTTGCAATGAATAGAAAGTATCGAAGTGACCATCCCCACAGTTCGTTTTTTTGATACCCTAAAATCATTTTTTTATTATTTTTTAGGTTTTCTCAGGAACCACCCATAAATGAATGGTGCTTTTGTAAGTCGTTTAAAGCCGACCATAGACTACACGTCATGTACAAAAGCCAACTGATTTGCTCAATTTGGATGGGCTCCAGGAAGTGTGTAACTTTGAAAATTTTGACGATGTACCTTATGATAGCTATAGTATACCCATTCTTGTAATATGTACACATATGATCACTAGGCCAAGATCTATCCAGAACACTTCACCCTTCCACTCTGAGATAAATAGAACCTGAGATATGGGCACTAACGAATCGCAAATTCGCACGCGGAGTTTACGAACATATTAATACCGCGCACTGCAGTGTGTAGTATGATTATTAATCTACATACGATTACCTTCACTCACTGTTTTCCACCCCCTGTATATGCGTATTTAATAATCACACGTCGAAAAGGCCAACCTGATTAAACTTCAGAATACCGACGAAACTGGTTCTCAATCTAATCCTATCAATTTTCTCCGGAAATCTAATATCACAGTGGGTTGCATAGTCAGAGAAACATCGGCTCGTGGGGCTGATTAATTTTCCGGGTCCTGGAATAATTAATCCCTTCAGTTTGCTTTAAGGCGCTTATCGGTTCATTCCAATAACTTGAGTTCACAGAGGACGACCACCAGTCCGCCTCACCATCGTCGCCATGCTGGCAACACCACAACAAAGAGACGACGCCGTCCTAGCCGGAACGAATCATAATGGCGTCTCTCACCAAGTTGGCAACAAGTATACGACATTTAGTAATGATGTGAAACGTGTCAGTTTAGTAAATTTTGTCTATACTTGACAATCTATATTTCAAGATTTTTTTGTTTATTTTTTTTTATTTTTTTAAGTTTTATCTAAAAATTCAAGTACATTGTAGAAGGAGTTACCATTCAGAAATTCCTTTAATTTCTTCTTAAATACTAGTTGGCTATCTGTCAGACTTTTGATGCTACTTGGTAAGTGACCAAAGACTTTTGTGGCAGCATAATTCACCCCCTTTTGAGCCAAAGTTAGATTTAACCTTGAATAGTGAATATCATCCTTTCACCTAGTGTTGTAGCTATGCACACTGCTATTACTTTTGAATTGGGTTAGATTGTTAATAACAAATTTCATGAGTGAATATATATATATTGTGAAGCTACAGTGAGTATCCCTAGATCCTTAAATAAATGTCTGCAGGATGCTCTTTGGTAGGCTCCAGCAATTATTCTGATTGCACGCTTTTGTGCAATGAATACTTTTTTACTCAATGTTGAATTGCCCCAGAATATGATCCCATATGAAAGCAGTGAGTGAAAATAGGCGTAGTAAGCTAATTTACTGAGATTTATATCACCAAATTTTGCAATGACTCTGATAGCATAAGTAGCTGAACCGCAGACGTTTCAGGAGATCTTCAATATGTTTATTCCAATTCAGTCCCTCGTCAATGCAAACACCTAAAAATTTTGAATATTCTACCTTAGCTACAGATTTATGTTCAAAGTCTAAATTTATTAATGGATCATGCCATTTACTGTATGAAACTGTATATACTGGGTTTTATCAAAGTTTAATGAGAGTCCATTTGTAGAGAACCACTTAATGACTTTCTGAAAGATATCATTTACAATTTCATTAGTTAATTCCTGTTTGTCAGGTGTGATAGCTATACTTGTATCATCAGCAAAAAGTACTAGTTTAGCATCTTCGTGTATGTAGAATGGCAAGTCATTAATATATATTAAGAACAGCAAAGGACCCAAGACCGAACCTTGTGGGACCCTATTTTTGATAACTCCCCAGTTAGAAGAATTAATTGTCTCATCTACATCATGTGAACTGCTTATTTCAACTTTCTGCACTCTTCCAGTTAAGTATGATTTAAACCATTTGTGCACTGTCCCACTCATACCACAATACTTAAGCTAATCTAGATTAATCCCATGATTAATGGGATCAAAAGCCTTTGAAAGATCACAAAAAATCCCTACTGGTGATGTTTGGTTGTTCAAAGCATTTAATATTTCATCAGTGAAGGTATATATAGCATTTTCAGTTGAAAAGCTTTTTGAAAACCAAACTGACATTTTTTTAGAACTTTATTTATACTAATATGTGAAGCAACTTTTTCAAAAATCTTTGATAAAGCTGTCAGAAGTGAGATGGGCCGGTAGTTGTTGACATCGTATGTATCCCCTTTTTTATGCAAAGGTTTAACGATAGCATATTTCAGTCTATCTGGGAAAATACCCTGCTTTAATGAGCTATTACAAATATGACTGAGAATCCTACTTATCTCCAGGGAACAAGTTTTTAATACCCTGCTGGAAATGCCATCAATTCCATATGACCGTTTACTCTTGAGAGAGTTTATTATTTTCCTAATTTCTGAAGGTGAGGTGGGTGGAATTTCAATTGTATCAAATTGTGTGGGTATGGCCTCTTCCATTAATTGCCTTGCTCCTTCTAATGAACATTTAGATCCTATTTTCTCCACAACATTTAAAAAGTAATCATTAAAAATGTTTTCATCTTCTGACTTTTTGTTAATAAAGTTTTCATTTGTTTTGATGGTAATACCCTCTTCCTCTGCTCTTGGTTGCCCTGTCTCCCTTTTAATAATATTCCAAATTGTTTTAATTTTATTATCAGAGGAGCTAATCTCAGACATGATGCACATGCTTCTTGATATTTTTAATAACTTTTCTTAATGTAGCACAGTAGCTTTTATAATATTTTATTGTTTCTGGGTTATTACTCTTTCTTGCGGACAGATATAGTTCCCTTTTTCGGTTACACGATATTTTTATTCCTTTAGTAAGCCATGGTTTTTTGCATGGTTTCTTAGAATTAAATTTTACTAATTTCTTGGGGAAACAGTTATCAAATACCCTTACAAATGTATCGTGAAATAAATTATATTTTAAATTAACATCAGGTTCCTTGTAAACCTCATCCCAGTCTAACTGCTGTAGACTTTCTTTAAAATTTTTAGTTGTTAAGTCATTAATCGAGCGCACAATTCTGGTGGACTGTTTCGAATTACTGAACGGAGCTATTTCATATACTGTTACTAGCTGTGCACCATGATCCGAAAGACCATTCTCAATGGGACAAGCATTTATGTTGTCAAACTTATCTTGGTCTATAAAAAAGTTATCTATCAAAGTACTGCTGTCCTTTACTACCCGAGTAGGAAAATCAATAACGGATGTCAGATTGAATGAGCCAAGTAAGACTTCCAGGTGTTTCTTTCTATTACACTCTTTCAGTGAATCTACATTGAAATCACCACAAATAATAATTTGCTTCCCCCTATCTGACAGATAGCTCAACAAGGCATCCAAGTTTTCCAGAAATAACTGAAAGTTCCCTGAAGGGGACCTATATACTGTTACAATTATAAGATAATCATCATTAAGTTTAAGCTGGCAGGCACATGCTTCAATATGCTGCTCTACACAAAACTTTTTTGTTTCTAAATTTTTTACACTGTGATAGCTTTTGGCATATATGGCAACTCCTCCTCTTATTTTATTATCTCTACTTACATTTGAGACTAATTTATATCCACTGACATTCACATTTTCCATACCGGTGACAATGTGATGCTCATACAGGCATAGTATATCTATTACATTATCAGTTTCTATACCATCTAAACAAACTAAAAGCTCATCTATTTTATTCTTTAGTCCCCCAATATTCTGGTCAAAAATGCTAACATTATTTTTTACTTTACTTTCCTGAGAAATATTTGATTTTCAACATTTTTAGCACCTGCCTGCCTGAGCTTCTCACTGGACACTGATCTTAGCCTAAAAAAGAAGTACCTTCATAAATTGCAGTGTCCCCCCTTAAGGATTTTTCTATCAATCCAGCTAGTTTCCCCTTCCCTTTCCTATTGAGATGCAGGCCATGTCTAGTGAAATCCCACCTATCAATAGCACCAACAGGAATCAAACCTATGTCCGACAGAGTGGCCGACCTAAGCAGTTGATCAATCTCCATATTGACTCTCCTGACGGAGCGGTTCAATAGGGGTTGATCATGCCGCATGAAAGCAGGCAAGAGTGCAACATTTGTCTGGGTCGTTGCAGAAGCTATTTTAACCAGGTCACACTCAATATTATAGCCCTGATCCCTATCAATGCTGTTTCCCACCCCACCCACTATAACAACATGATCCTGTTTTGTGAAACCCTTACACAAGGAACCTAGATCCTCTACCACCTGGCTTAGACCTGCACTAGGCTTGAAAAAGTTTGTGACCTGGTACCTGTCACCTAGTTTTTCCTGCAAAATCTGGCCCACACCTCTTCCATGACTACTTCCTAACAACAGAACTTTCCTCCTACTATCTACTTTTTTTGAAACCGTTGGTTTCCTTGTGAAAGTCTGTTGCTTCCTAACTGCACCTACTTCTAAAGGAGCCTCTTCCTCACTTGACTGTGGTAGCAAGGCAAATCTGTTGTTTGTGGCAATTGTGAAGCTGTCAGGAACTATACTCTCTCTGAGGACCCTGTTCCCTGCTACCACTTCCCACTCCTGCTCACCCTTCTCCCCCCCCCCCCCCCCCCCCTTAACCTCGTAAGTTCCTCCCTAGCACTATCCAGTTCAGCCTGAAGGGCCCTAATCTTCCCTTCCTGTTCAGCTATTTTTCTGTCCCTTGAACACACTTTGCAAAACAAAGGAAGAGACTCGTTTGCTTCCCTCTTTCCCACACCGCTACATCCCCCCCCCTCCCCAATGAAACCACTTGTCACAACAGCTGCATTGAAACCCAAAACGAACAAACCTACTGCAGCTCAAACACATTGCATTCATGATTGTTACTACGTGATATCGACAATATATATTAACTGAAGATACAAAGGATTACTGGATTTGCTTAGGACACTAAAATACGTGTAAGCTGTTAGTAAATGCACTTAAAATTGCGGTATAACACTAAATTTTCACACTCGCGAATTTGGCCTATGAATGTACACAAAACAACTTTTCGCGATAACTGAGACAATGCGCGAAAAAAGAAAAGAACCTTTAATGGTGAGCTTGAAGACGACACTGTTTGTGCCCACTTATTGTAGCCATGGTCTTTACTATAGCGACTAGAAATGTTTTATAGTAAAGGTATGTTAATGGCGCAAACCTCGGTTGCTAATGTATCGAAACGTAGCGGTTTGCATTTAGATCGCTTGGTGCGAAAAAGTTATCGTTACTCGTTGTAGTGCTTTGTGTTTTCATTTATCAATAAAAATTGAATGAAGTTCAGAGATATAATTTACATAGCTTAACGCTTGGGTCCGCCACACACTCCCTCCGCAGTGACAGCGTCCATGTATTTCCGAGGGAAGGTGACCTGTCGACCTGATCTGGTGACCCGTGGTGAAGGTGCACTGGGTTGATTGCTGTCTGTTGTCTTCTGAAGGTTGTTAGTCTTTGGGATGGAATGTCCGAAGTCGTTTCTCTTGATGTGTCTTCCATGTTGTCCGATGAATAGTCTGTCAGAAGAAAGGCAGGTTTCAATCTGCCAATGCTAATAGTTTGTTTTCCTGTTGGCATCTCCACCACAAAGTGCTTGTCACTGTGAGACAAGCCTGGATATGGCCCGTCATATGTTGGCTGAAGCGGTGTTCTGACAACATCATGTCGCGCAAAAACAAACCGCTTGGAGGACCTCCTCACGCCCCTCTCGGCGAGTGGAGGTCATCCTGGCCCGGTTGCGGATCGGTCACTGCCGTTTCAGCCACCGTCACTTGCTATCCGCTGACCCTGCACCGCTGTGCTCCTGCGGTGAACTGCTGACAGTGCGACATGTTTTACTGTCTTGTGTTAATTTTAATCATCTCCGTGTAGCCCTTCACTTTCCGTCTACTCTGGAGGAAATTTTAGCTGATGACACCCGAGCAGCTGCTAGAGTTTTGCGTTTTATCAACTTGGCCCACTTATCCAAGGATATTTAACCCTTTTAATTGTCTTTTATCTTTCTTTTTTAGCCTCTTGTTGATGTTCTGACAGTCACCATGTTTTTTGAGATCATAGCGAATCTATGTTCTTGGCTGGGCGCTAATGACCATAGAAGTTGTGCGCCACAAAAAAAAAAAAAAAAAAAAAAAAAAAACGGTACAGCAAGTATGAATGTGTGGCTGCGATGTGAAATCGCCTTATTTTGTTTTCCTTGTTTATTATTTGGAGGAGAGTTTCCTGGAGTAAACAAGGAGTCATTGACATTCAACACCTTCACAATAAAATAGGAAACACGAACTTTCTTCGGTCATTGTCAATAATGTTTTGAATCTGGCAAGTCCAGGCACTGTAAATATAGCCACTTGATTAGTCAGGGATAGAGAAAGTCCGTGCCATTACACAATCAAAAGGTTACAGATAATAAGTACACACTAAATCTAATAATTAATTGTATTCGTTCCTGTGGTTCTTATGAACTTGCCATCAAGGCATTTTTCGCCTTGATTAATTTTAGTGCAGAATTAGATTCATTATTAAATCCCATTAGGAAAAGGCAACAGTTTTTTTATTCTTCTACATCTATGATATCTTGGCTCAATAGCGATTTTTTCGGAATGCGTTGAGCTGCCATAGTGGAGAGGTGGGCAACTGGTGAAAAAGTGCACTACCATCTTTTCTGGTCACCAGCCGCCATTGATAGACGCTCCCCGTAAATATTAATACAAGTGCCGTTTGCTGCCTAAAGTTTATGATCTGTTCTTCTTCGGCGGTCACTATCCGAAGGCGGAATCACATAAATGTCAGCTCCGATGTCGACTAGGTAACGTCTCCCGCTACTTCTGTCTGTGAGAAATAGGCGGCGTGAAAAATTGCTCCGATCACTTGCCGCCGCTAATGTGAAGCGTTTGAGTTTGACTGCTTGTTGGAATTTTGAGCGGGAGGTGGTTGATACGAGCATGGGCTCTGACATTTCTTTACCTTGTGGCGATATTTAAAGTGGTACCAACATAGTGCGCCATTAGGATTAAAACGCCGGATTGAGTGTGACCTATCTCGTGCTCTACTTCTTGAGGAACGAGATGAACGTGAGCTGCTTCTTGAACGTGACTGTGTTTTCAATTCATTGACAGTCAGCGTTAATTCGGCGATCTGCTTTTATAGTCTTGAGATACTTTCGTTATTTGCATCATTTATTTTACTGGCTGAAATACTGGATGATGCCTGCAATGTTTGAGCACAAATATTTGATCCTGGTTGTGAAAATTCGACAGTCTTGTCAGCCATGGTGGCTATGGTATGAAGATCATCGCTACTTGTAGCTAGTATAGAACGTGTGATAACAGGAAGCCGCTGCATGTATATGGTCTTCAAAAAATCGTCCTTGACTTTATTGATAGATGTGAAGCATTGAATTAAAATTTGTGGTGCGGCCGGGAATCGAACCCGGACCTCCATGCTTACTAGGCAGACGTCTTAACCGTTTTTTTATTTTTTATTTTTTTATTTTTATTTTTTATGCCGTTTTCTGTGATGTCGTCGCTGGATGTCGGAAAGGAACAGTCGCATTTACGTGTTTGCTTTGAGAGTGTCTTCTCGAAGAAAATTTGGCTTCCGGTATATGCTGGATCGCGTTAATCTCCTATTATCAGTTACTGAATTTGACTTCGCGTGTTTGTCTTCTCGCTACTCAAAGCGCTGTACTGCTTACTGCTCCACACCCCCGTTCACGTTGAACCAACCGACGAGGAAGAAATCTTCCAAACAAAAGTATATAGGATTCCTTTACCTCATCATTTTTGAGGAAACCGGAGTGGTTTTATGCATCGAAAATAACTTTGTAACTAAATGAGAAAGTATCTTCCTACAAATAAAGAGCAATACTCCTGCTAATTTAAAATAAACAAAAGTGACGAACAAAAACGATTCGATGCATAACATTTTCCTTCGAATGTATGTCCAACAAAACCTTTCTTCCAGTGGGATACGTAAGAGAATAATAGTTTATCATGCTCATGTGTAGTCGAAAATGTAATCTTCACTTATCCGTTGGTCACCTTATTTCAAGAACTGCAGGTAAATAGCCTCCCATCATCTCTTTCCATTTCCGGAGTTTAGAGTATTTTGAGTACTCTTGCAAGATATCATGTTGAAATTCCGGTAGGGACTTCCTCTCATTGCCCAGGCAGTAATTGATGAACCTGCCCATCAACCAGTAGGTGGACATCCTTTTTTGGTCTGGATACGGCCACCTGGTAGGCGCTAACAGTTCCTCTACAGTTACATTACTTTCTGATGTACGGTTCATAACTGCTATCTTGTGCCGTACCCATTGCCATACGTCGTTAGCAGCACCGCAAGTGAACCGATGTAGTGTGGTGTCGGTCTGCTGGCAGTCCAGGCATTTTTCAGTGTTTGACATGCCTATCCTGCAGAGGCGCTCATTTGTGCTTATGATGTTGTGAATTGCGCAGTACCACGTAGCCCGTACATGTGATGACGAGGTTTTCAAATGTACATTTTTCCACACTCTATTCCAGGCGATTGTGGGATTGTTCCTCTGTACTTTACTGACGCCACTATCTTCTGTCAGCACTTTGTATATTTCCTTGGTAGTATAGTTTCGTAATCTTTCTTGAATATAACTGTTGTCAAGAATGTATTGTTGAACATGTCGTAGCTTGTAATTGATGTGTCCGACCATAACTGGCGCCCTTCTGTCAGGCGGAGTCACTGCGTTTACTATGTACGCTGTAAGATTGCCGTCTCCAGTAGCTAGGGCCTTACCTGTTCTAGATATAAGCAGCGCTTTACATTTCTTCTTGACGTCGGTGAGTCCCAGGCCGCCTTTTGCTTCAGGGAGGGTCGCCGTGGAGTAGGCTACCCTGAGGAGACTACCTCGCCATATAAACCACGCAAGCGTGGATTCAATACGTGCCCCGATTGTTGCAGGTAAGAGAAATATGCTCGCGAGGTAGTACACTTTTGGCAATATCACAAGATTAATCAACATGGTTTTCTGAAATATATTTAAAGAGCGGGTGGAATTCTCCCTTAAAATCGCTCGTAAGCTGTTGAGCCTCATTTTCCAGTTCCAAGCTGCCGTCTTGACAGGGCAGTTATTGTAACTGATCCCAAGTAATTTGATAACGTCGCTCAGTTCGAAGGGGCCATTTCCGACGAATTCTATCCCTTTCCCCAACTGCAGAATATGAGATTTGCGTAGATCGATTTGCGCTCCCGAACAAGAGCTATACGTTCCGATTACCTCTCGGATTGTAGTGAGGTCAGAGGGGTTACTCATATACACAGCCAGGTCGTCTGCATAACCTCGACAGACGTATTTATGGCCTCCAATTTCCAGACCCGGCAGCTGTACGTACAGGGTTCGTAGGAATGGCTCAATTGAAATGGCGAAAAGCATCATTGAAAGGGGGCAACCTTGTCTCACCGAAGCTAGAATGGGTACTTTTGCTGTACAATGTCCATTCACAAGAATTCGGGAAGCCGCACCAGTATACAGTCGCCGGATAATATTTATGAAATACGGCCGCATATCCATCTTGGACATCACCTGAAACAGGTACTCATGTTGAACCCTGTCAAATGCTTTGTCCATATCTAATGACAAGATGGCTGCTCTACAGTTGGATGCCGCGCTGACGGCCGTGATATCGCGGTATTCCTCGAGCGCTTGCTGTATAGATCTTCTAGGGACTGCGCACGACTGATAGGGACCGATGATACGAGCAGCAACAGCTTTCAGTCTTTGAAGCAAAACCCGAGCAACTATCTTGAGATCCGCGTTTAGCAGTGAAATAGGGCGCATATTTTGCAATTCTTTTGTTCCACATTTTTTAGGGACCAATACTATGATGCCCTCTAAAAACTCACTGGGAACCATATCAATAGTACGTAGTTCGTTAAAAATTTCCGTCAGTTTACCGCCAAATAAGGACCAATACTTTACATAAAATTCAACAGGCAAAACGTCGGGTCCAGGGGACTTGTTCCGAGGGCTTGCTTTCAAAGCGTAAAGATTTCCTCTTCTGTGAATTGTGCTTCCAGATCAACATTTTCTTCGTCCGTCACCGTTGGTGGAATAACATTCAAAAACGCTTCACATCTGGTGATGTCAGAAGTGTCGCTCGAAGCATACAGTTTAGCATAATAGTCCTGGGCAAACATTAAGATCTCACGTTGAGAAGTGATTTGTCTGCCGTCGTCCGCGGTGAGAGCACTGATATGCTGACGCCGTCCCCTCTTGACTTCCGACAGGAGATGGAAGAGTGCTGGTTTTTCGTCCTCAATTCCACAGTAATTCCTCGATCGTATTTTCATGCCTTCCAACTGTTTTCGTTTCAAGTCCGTTATTTTGGCCTTGAGTCTATTGATTTCGACGGTATGGCGAGACACATTGACTTCATCGGCATGTAAGTCGCGTAAGCACCGAAAGTAAAATTCCATAGTTTGTCTTTCCCATTGCTTCTTTTCAAATGAGTACCTCTTGAGGAATGATCGAAGTTTGGGTTTCACATGTTTGACCCACCATTCGAGCTTAGATCTATATCGATGTGAGTTCCTCAGACACAGTTCCCAGACTCGCTGTAATTCCGTTTCTAATGCACTGTCCATTAAATGTGCAGTGTTAAATTTCCACACACCTCTACCTTGATATGTCTTCTGTCTGGCCATGTTAATATTTGCTAAAACTGGCAGATGGTTAGAAAAACTGACTGGACAGGTTTCGACACTGAGTACACTCCGGGTCATACTAGGAGAAATATATATTCTATCAATCCGACTCTTCGAGTGGCTGGTGATAAACGTGAACCCTGCGTTCGCACGTGGATGGTTGTGCCAGATGTCGGTAAGGTGCAATCCTTCCACCAAATCTCCCAGTTGAATACATATATTAGGATTCGGCATCTGATCGTTTGCGGAAATGACACAGTTAAAATCACCGGCTAGTATGGTGTTTGCGGTCGCAGGATTTATTAACTCAATTATACTTTCTTGGAAGAAATGTATCCTAGCCTGTCTGGCATTGGAACCCGACGGTGCATAGATGTTAATGATCTGTGCTGTGTCTGTTTCCACTGATATTCCCCGTCCAGTCACTAGCTTTCTCACGTTCCGCGGTATAATGCCGTTTTTCAATAATGTGGCAGTACCACTTTCAGTGCCCCGGTTGAGAATTGCACTGTATCCCGCGATCTGTTCAACCCTGTCTGTACACACCTGTCTGAAGCAGGACAACGTCTATGTCAAAAGCGTAGATAAAATCGCGTAGGCATTCTACTTTCGTTTGGCTTACGATTCGGTTGATGTTAACGGTGGCTATACTGTATGATTGTAGAGGAATATTAGCTGTCATTGCAATAAGGTGAAGTGCTCCTATTAATAAAAGTTGTCTTCCATGTCGGAATCAGTCCTGTCAGCCCCCGCGACGGCACTTTGTATCGCCGACGAACGACTGGCGTTCCTGTACACGTGACAATGCATGCTGTTAAATGAGGATGCACATGTGGAGACGCCGTTGGCAGGAGTAACTGCATCATGACTATCATGGTGTACTACATCCAACGGTGATTCCCTATTATTATCCCTGTCGTCAGACGCGGTAGTCGCTGTATGTGCATCCAGATATGCATGGCGTTGTGTTGGCTTGATTTTATTTTCTTTCATCCTTAGTCCCTTTTCGTTCGGAGCTTCAGGCATTTCTTGATCCGAAGCGCCGCTGTCTTCATCATCCCCCCAAGCTGGCATTTGGGTGGTTTTACGTGTGCACTCTTTTCCCGTCGATGCTTCAGCAGGTTCGTTTACCTGTATCGACTGTAACCTGCAAAATATCAGCGGCCGTTGCTTTCCGCCCAACTTGTTCCGTCACTTCGTCAATTTCGTCGTCCGTGATTTTTTGACTGTTTGCAGAGTGTCTTCTTGCCCTGCGGTTGGCACGCCCTGTAATTTTTGTTTGACTTGTATGGCCTTTTCCCGTAGGGCGGGCGCCGTTATGTCCACTCCTTGATGGGCGATACGCCTCTTTTTGGTGTCTTTTGAATAGTTTTCAGCCAGCTCTTGAACTGACGGCGATGACAAATTGTTGTCGGCCGGCTGCGAGTCAGTGGTGTGTGCGAGGGGCAAGCCCTCATTCCGTGGACGGTCCCGTGCTGGCTCTGTACTACTGCTCTGTCCCCGCTCAGCAGAATGTTCAGGAAGTGCATCTCCGACTGGTTCGTCTACTCGAACGGTTTCCATGCGTGCGTCTTCCTCGGTGTTACTAATGGTGTCTTGGAGAGGCGCATCTGTCGTCGGTTCCGTAATTCCGCGAGCTGCCGCTGCATAGGTCAGGGGAAACTGCGTCATAGCGGGTTGTGCTACTGTCTCGACTCGCGGCAGCTGCGTCACTCGCCGTTGTAAACACTGAGCGCGCACGTGGCCGGTGGCACCACATCCAGAACACGTTCGCGGCTGGCCCTCGTAGATCACTATAGCCCTGTATCCACAGACGGTTATATATGACGGAACGTGTTTAATCATCTCAATTCTGTCCTGTCTTACGCCGTTTAAAACCTGAAATTTATGAGCAGATGACCATTTTTCAGCTACATTGCTAAGTACAGTGCCGTACGGTCTCAAAACAGCGTTAATTTCCTCGTCTGTGATTTCGAACGGCAGTTCAAATATGCGAATAGTTCTCGTTCCAAGTCCTGCATGCGTAACTTGAACGTCACCGATACTTCCGTCAGGATGTTTAAACTTCAATTTGTTCGCATATAATTCGACAATTTGATCACATTTGGTAGGATTACGCAACTTCAAATACAAAGTACTGCTACAAATCGAGAGATGTATTCCTATAACGTCGTCACTAGTTAACTGCAATTTTTCCATCAAAAAGTCTTCTACATCAAATGATTTCGGTCGCGGAAGGGTACTATCAAATGAGATCTTCAAAGTGTCTTGTCTTTTAGGTTCCATTGTGGTTACGTCTACTGTGTGTTCTATGTGAGACAAGAGTGCAACGCGCTACGGCGTTAAACTCACCAACAGCGCCCGGACACCAGCCGCGAGGCGTAAACACCACGCTTCCGCTCGCTACGGCCGCTCGGCCGCGACTGTAACCGTTAGACTACCACACCACTAACGATTAAGGCGCCTTGGAATAGTCTATGTACGATTTCCCTCCACAACACAAACTTTAATTCAGCTTCTTTGTTCCAAAGATAATTGCCACTACTGCCAAGGCTCTCCATGCAGCGGAATAGCACCTCAGCAATGGACATGGTGGAACAATCCTGTTATGGTGATATAAATATCAATTAATATGAATAAATAATCACTGAGACGGATTTTCGTCTCAAATATGTCAAAGACATTATTGATAGATGTGAAGCATTGAATTAAAATTTGTGGTGCGGCCGGGAATCGAACCCGGACCTCCATGCTTACTAGGCAGACGTCTTAACCGTTTTTTTTTTTTTTTTTTTTTTTTTTTTTTTTTTTTTTTTTGCTCTATTGGTAGTTCTTGTCCTTGCGGACGCTGATCATGTTTGTTCGTTTTTGTTCGAAGAGTTCTTGGCTCAGCTTTTTTATTACAGAGGGCGTTCAGCCCTCTGACCAGGCGCGCTGAGCCACGGCGCCCGGCACCGTTAGACTACCACACCACTAACGATTAAGGCGCCTTGGAATAGTCTATGTAGAACCCATACCTTTATGTTTTTCTTCCAGATGGGCGGAATCTTTACTGAAACATGAGCAATACCCGCTTCGTCCCACGTTGATGTACGCCGTGAATTTGCGTTGTTGCCGTTGTCGGTCATTTTTGCATTTCACAAATTAAAAATGCGTTCCGTTCCGTATTAATCGCGTCGACGTGAGAATATGGTTATGATTTGAGTACAACGTTCATAAAGGAGAGAAAGGACGTGTTTATAACTTTTAATTGTCACTCAAAATATTGCAGAAAAGAAACAAGAACAGAAAACGAATTAAAAACATTTGAAGTAATAAAAATTGAATGAAGTTCAGAGATATAATTTACATAGCTTAATACTTGGGTCCGCCATATGGCCAATAAGCTGGAAAAACGGGCCTCAGACCTTAGCGCCTCGAAACGACAACAACAAGAGTGAAGAAGGAGTCTCTCCTCAAACAGTTAAGCGTTACACATTAAATTAAAAGGTTAATTTAAGAAAATGGATGTTAAATGAACAGAAGGTTCATAAAATTTTTATGTAACCTAAGCAACTGAGCAAATGGCTAATTGAATAGAATGAATTCAATGACATTATAACAGTGATACATCACCGAACGCACAACGAAATTGAGTACCTTTGTACTGGAACATGAAACGTTAATTTACAGAAATGGGAACCGGTTCAAAATTTAAGCCGAGTAGTTAAATTTAGGTTAAAACCTTTAACTTTGTTGAAATATTACTTTTTACTTCGGGGAATAGATCTGACCCTAAAGGCACATTGTAAATTTTTTTATAACTAAACATATTTATTGGTGGAGGCTGAGCCAGGAGGGCTGATGACCACAGGCAGACTCCGTTCGTGTAAAATGGACGAAACCACAGTGAAACGACCGTGAAGGACTTGACAAATTTCAATCACAATACCGGCGGTCAAACTGGTATCAAATCAAACAGTGCTCACCCACTATTACCGTCAGTTACAGCCGGCCGCGGTGGCCGAGGGAACTGAGGCGCTTCAGTCACGGTCTGCACGGCCACTACGGTCGGGGGCTCGAATCCCCCCTCGGGCATGGATATTTGTGCCGTCTGTAGTCTTAGCTAGTTCATAAGTAGTTTGTCAGTTTAGGGACTGATGACCCCGTAGTTAAGTCCCATAAGGAAAAAAAAAGAACTGTCAGTTACAGGTCCCCAGGTCGACGCCACTGCTTCGAAGAATCAACAAGCGACACCTCGGCGCGCTTCGACACTCAGGCCGCCGAAGGAAAAAGCGTGTTGTCCGCGAGTAAACGGGCACACTCACGGCGGCACGCACACTGCCCCGGCCACCTCGCAGGTGTCAAGCAGCACATCACTTGCAACACAACAGCTGCCTGCACTTGGGGCAGATGTTCCACCAGGTCAGCGCCACTCAGTATTCACAGCGGGCGACAGCCTGCCGTGGGAAGCCGTCACTTGTCAACAGCCCACCGTGACTCCAACTGCAGGCCGTCCTTCCTATTGCCCAGCCTGCTTTCCATCGGTCCACACTAGTCTGCACCCCGCTCGGTTGTTCGCTCGAACCGCGTGATACATGTCGTTCTATGACAGTCCGACAGGTGTCGGTACTGCGGCTTGAGGCAAGGTGTGTGGCTGCGCTCGACTTCCTCCGCGCTCGTTAGAGCGGCGCACGCTCGACCGGCCCGACCGTCCACACTGCCCGCTCGCCACTCGGTCGCCCACCGCAGCGCCTCTCGAGTCCAAGGCGAGTGTTGGGAGCGAACTAGACGCTAGAGTATACATCCCGACAGCAAAATTTGAAATTGTTTCTTTTCCCGGGTGCTTCGAAAGCCGTTCTCTCGATCCACTTGAACTAGCTATTCAGTTTCGCATTTTGTACTTTACCATACAAGTTAAGATACAGTTTCTGTGATAAGATCATTTACTAAATGAGTTATCCACGATCTTTCTTACTTTCTTGTTCCCATTTTGTGGACTGTTAGTGCCTGTTTAGTGGTAGGTGTAATTTGCCGTCTTAACGAGAAAATGATTTAATGTATTTAATATCCATTCCTCTCATCATTCTCAAGTCCTTGAATACTTTGTTCGTCTTTTATATTGGTATTAAACACACGATATTGATGTACACCCGTTAGGTTTCTGCATCTCTCTCTCTGTTCCACCCCGTTAATACATATTCCCGTAGCATTTTGGCACTGTGCGTGGTTGCTGCGCCTCTACCTTTTCCGAGTGAGTCCTTAACGGGAATTTTTCCAATTGCAACATTCATTTAACCCCAATACCACTGTCGTCCTTCCTATCTATATAATAAAGAACGCAAGCAAGGTTTTGTACAATATATAGGATCCGCCCTTTCTTCCGTCTTAAGGGTCATATGCTGGTGTAATGCTGATATATCCTGTACCTGTTTTATTCCAACTGTTTACACAACTGTACGAATTTATGGTGCTTCTTGTGTTACAGTGATATCTGTGTTACATTTATTTAGGGTCGTCTGAAGAATGTCACCCGGGTACACCAGCCAAAAGAATGAACTGCATATTTTCGGAATGACGGTTCAGGGGAAGTGACAATTAGGGGGGCAGATACCCATAAAGTGAACAATTTTTTGTACTCAAAAGAGTGTTTTGATTTAATCGTAGTTGAATCTATGAAATTTGCCTTTTATAAAAAGATACTTTCATACCAAAAATCATTAAAATCGCTTCACTAATCTCTAAGTTATCGCCATTTTTCTAATTTAGCCCAATTTTGGAGAGACCGCTCTACCCTTGAAATATGTTTTTCCGCCGCTAAAAAAATTACGTGTCCCACAGATTTTCATGTATTATAAGATATGCAAATTTCTTAAAAATCGGAGAGAGACTTGGGTAGGTTTCCTTGTGAGTACAGCGGCAGCGCCACGCTGTGCGGCCTCTGCCCGGCCCGCCCCACGCAGCCTCGTTCGAGTGTCAACACGCTCACTACGAGCGTAACACACTCGGCGCGCCACCCCGAGCGTTACGCACTCGAGCGAGTACGAGCGAGCGAAAACGGCGATTTTCAGACCTCTAGCCCACACCGCGCATCTTCCGTGAAAACCCCTTCCCCGCTCCAGCGTACAAAGATCTCGGATAAAGTCGGGTGTCCGATACCAGTCGTCGGCTTTGAACAATGACGTCATACCTTGTCCAGAGACGTTACGGTCACGATACTTCTGATACAAGGATCGCATTATAATAAGCAATTGAATGTATTAGTTACCGTTTTTCGTTGGAGTCACAGACATAATGTGTTACGACTCGAATTAAATGAAAGTGAGATTACGTAAATTTATAGGCCCCAAACATTAAAGAACGACAACGAATATTAGATAACAAATGAAATATGCAGTGAAATTATAGAAATGGAACAAGAGAATAACTATCTGAGCGGTATAAAAAGTATCTAAGTAACATAATGAGATTACCGCGTGAAAATTGGAGATTTTGGCCGGAAAAATGCTAAATTGGAACATATAAAATGTTCAAAAAATAAATCCCATAATTACAATACATTGTAATTAATATTCATAAATCTTAACGCGACTACCGCGGGAAATTGGGGGTTAAATTGGAACAAAATAAAACGCTAAAACATATTTCTGATAAAATTATTTGGTATCGCTATCTAGACTTGACCTATATAGGTCAAGACCAGTTACCGATACGGGCCGTTCATATTTTATTGTTCGCCAATATTTATTAGGTATCGGTATCCGGACTTGACCTATATAGGTCAAGTCAAATGTTCAAATGTTTGTTAAGCCTAAGGGACTCAACTGCGGGGGCATCAGTCCCTAAACTTACAAACTACCTATCAACTAGCTTATCCTAAGGACGGCACAAATATCCATACCCGAGGGGGGATTCGAACCCCCGACCGTAGTGGCCGTGCAGACCGTGACTGAAGCGCCTCAGTACTCTCGGCCACCGCGGCCGGCTAGGTCAAGTCCAGATACTGATACCAGCTCTTCATATTTTCTTGTTCACCGTAAGTATAGAGGACTGGTATCGGTAACTAGACTTGACCTATATAGCATGGCACAAGGTTTTGAGTGCCTTTTTCATAGAATGTTGCCGCCTTTGTATTCAACCATATGGTAACATGTTCTTTCAGCTCGTCATCATCGTTGAAGTGTTGTCCACCAAGAACACATTTTAGATGTAAGAAGAGGATTACTGGGACCAGGACAACACTGGAAGGAGGACACACCAGTTCCTCCCAAATGTGTCAGAAAGACTTAAAATGGGATACTTCCACCCAAGCAGAGGACTGATTCACTTTATCACCGGCCATGGCCCGTACCCGACTATCTATGTCGGTTCAGGAAGCTGGCGACTCCACAGTGTGGCTGTGGAGCTCCGGAAGGAATTCCAGAACACATCACTTTCGAATGCCCTACATACGATCATCTTGTCTCTCATCTCAGACTACAACTACCTAACTCAGGTACATACCAATCCATCAGACATGAAGCACATTTTCAAATTCTCAATGAACTAACCGACAAAATCTCAAACCACATCAGACATGAATTTTTAAACCGATTATGAGACATTTTTTCCAGGCAAGACTGCTGCCGGCCGCGGTGGCCGAGAGGACTGAGGCGCTCCAGTCCCGGTCTGCACGGCCACTACGGTCGGAGGTTCGAATCCCCCCTCGGGCATGGATATTTGTGCCTTAGTGTTAGCTAGTTCATAAGTAGTTTGTAAGTTTAGGGACTGATGACCCCGTAGTTAAGTCCCATAGAGTCTACAAACATTTTTTTTTGAACAAGACTGCTGCACCAGGACGCCTGCATGGGTACTCCGCCGTGCCCTGGATCAGGAGGACTGAGTGCAGCCAAATCACCGATCGCGACGCTAGATATAAGTTAGATTACAGTGCAAAAGGCCAGCCCAGTGCCAGGGGCACGCCCTACGGGATTAGTTCGGGGAACACAGGTCAACCAGTAGGTTTGTACATTACTGGCACACCTGTGAGCACTCCAGGGGGGGGGGGGGGGACAAAATAAGACACTAAACGTAGCAGTAGCGACTTCCACACGAAACACAACATGCCAACGCACCCTGCATGACACAGCACATAGGCAGACACAACAGCAAAAACAAAACATATCATGCAGCTCAGTAGAAACATTAGAAGTAGCATAAAATGCACAAAAAATGTAGTAGCATAAGAAGACCCATTTATGTGTAGGTATTGGGTTATTGTATTATTAAAAGAATAAAAGAAAAAGACCTTTCAAAGAAAAAAAAGGATTACTGTCAAAAGATCTTTTGTTTTCTCGATAATGCCTGAATGCCTGACCTCACACACCGAATGTGACCAAACAATTCTTACGGAAATTTTAATGGGACCTGCTAGATCATCCTCCATATAGCTCGGACCTCTCTCCCAGAGACTTTCATCTCTTCTTACACCTAAAATCTGTCCTTGGTGGTCAACACTTCAACGATGATAAAGAGCTGTTACCACATGGTTGAATACACAGGCGGAAACTTTCTGTGAAGGATGCATGCAGAAACTTGTGGCACGCTATGATAAGTGCCTACAAAATTTCGGCAATTATGTGGAAAAGTAGTTTAAGAGTTGTAGAATTTTGTGCAATAAAAATTTCTTCTGTATCTGTGTACAATTTCATTTTATTACCAAATGGAACTTACTTTCCCGGACGCGCCTCGTAGTTTTCATTGCTAGACGGCTTACCAGGATGCTAAAAAATCAATGTTAGTGTAAATTAGCAATCTAGCTAAAAGACGTATTTATTGTATCGTGTTCGCGAAAGCTCAGATGTAGTTAAGTGCAGTACGAATTATTACACCGGTCTGACACAACAGCGTAGCTCACTCCCATATGAAGACGTTCACTCATTAACCTTCCTATTGTGAATGGGTCTAACTGATCCAGTTCGTTTACTAAAATCAACATAAACCCCAAAATGTTATTTATTTTTCAACGTGGCGTTATGTATTCCTCAAATACGTAATAATTTATGTTATCCTCAATTTTCGTTTCAAAATCTAAAATACTTCCCGAGATACGTAGCGTTTACACACTTATTGTGAATGGGTCTTGTAGACCCAGACGGAAATTTTTATTTAGTTTCTACGAATAAATTGTTAGAAATACTTGTGATTGTTGTATGGTCTAAAATGGCTCAGAGGCATTTCACATTGTTGTGGGACTCTGTATAACGACTTGTTTGCGAATATGGGTAGTCGGTTTCTAAGTGATGAACAGTTTAGAACAGTTAGAAAGGCTTGTAAATGAGTCATATGACAATATAGAAGATGATTCTGTCAATGATCAATATTCTGTTGACAGTTCAAGTGATGTTGATAATGTTTCGATTAGAAGTGAGGAGAGTGATGTCATCTAAGGAGACAAAAGCGTGGTTTTGTTGTCTAAATAAACAAGCGCAATTGAAAATGTATATACGTCGCACAATGGTACAGAGTGGTCTACAAATCCTCCAGCTGTGTCAAAAGCGAGGTGAGCATAATAAATATAATATACTTACCTGTATTTTACGGTTATACCGTTATCATTGCAGCACTGCGTACTAGTCTAGTGTCTAACATGCTGGGTGGTCACCACTGTAGTATTGACATTGATTTTGGAAGAAACCAACATTGAAATGACACGGATATCACAAGCCAAAAATCCGACTCTCATTTCTATTACATTCAGGAGATGAAGGCCTATTTGGGACTTCTTATATTAGCTGGTGTATACCGATCTGCTGGAGAATCTCTCGAAGAGCTATGGGATGACATGGTCGGCCAGTTTTTCGCGCAACAATGTCACTTCAACGTTTCTATAAATCAGCAGATTTCTCAGATTTGACAGCAAAGCAGATAGGCCAACTAGGCGACGCCATGATAAACTAGCTGCTGTCAGGACTGTCTTTGAAATGTTTGTGGGACCGTTTCCTAAAATGTTCGTTCCTTATGAAAATGTCACAGTGGACGATCAACTAGTTCCATTCAGAGCAAGGTGTCCCTTCCTTCAGTACACGACTTCAAAACCGAGAGGAAAACAAGGCGTAGAATTATGGTTGTTATCTGATGTGAAAACAGCATATTTTTGTGCAGCAGAAGTCTATACATGAAAGCCGGAAATGGACGATGAGAAGTAAATCAAGGTAGAATGTTGTATTGAGGCTTGTGGAAAGAATTGAGAAAACTGGGTGAAAAAGTATCATTGATAATTTCTCTTTGGACTACACTCTGGCCAAAGAATGTCTGAAGAAAAATCTAACATTGGTTGGAACTTTCAGAAAGAACAAAGCTGAGATTCCGAATGAAATGCTGGCAAACAACATTAGACAAGTGTTTTCAACTATTTTTGAATTTCAGAAGGATGTAATACTGGTTTCGTACTTGCCAATAAAGAATAGAGTTGTCATATTACTCTCTACGATGCACCATGACTCTACCGTTTCTTTAGAAGAGCATAAGAAGCCGGAGGTAATACTGCATTACAACAAAACGAAAGGAGGTGTTGACACGGCAAACTCGCCAGTACTTATTCCTGTAAAAGGTGTACCAAGCGATGACCTGTTTGTTTATTATATAACATGCTAGACATTGCTGCAATAAATACTTATATGTTGAATGTACACGCTAATCCACACTTAGAAGTAGATGTTCCTGGAGTAGTAAAACAACTTAAGTCACTAAACAAAAATAAATCTTCCGGGCCAGATTGTATACCAACTAGATTCCTCTCAGAGTATGCTGATGAAATAGCTCCGTACTTAGCTATAATTTACAACCGATCACTCAGCGAAAGATCCGTACCCAAAGACTGGAAAGTTGCCCAAATTACTCCAATATTCAAGAAAGGCAATAGGAGTGATCCCCAAAATTACAGGCCTATCTCATTGACGTCGATTTGCAGTAGGATTTTGGAACATATACTTTGTTCGAATATTATGTACTACCTCGAAGAGAACGACCTATTAACCAATAGTCAGCACGGATTCAGAAAGTATCGCTCTTGCGAAACACAGCTTGCCCTTTATTCACATGAAGTTTAAGTGCCATGGGGACAAGGGATCTCAAATCGATTCCATATTTCTGGATTTCCGGAAGGCTTTTGATACTGTACCCCACAAGCGGCTTCTAATGAAATTGCGTGCTTATGGAATATCTCCTCAATTGTGCGATTGGATTCACGATTTCCTATCAGAAAGGACACAGTTCGTTGTAATTGACGGTAAGTCATCGAGTAAAACAGAAGTGATATCTGGCGTTCCACAGGGAAGCGTTATTGGTCCCCTACTCTTCCTCGTGTTTATAAACGATTTAGGAGATAATCTGAATAGCTCCCTTAGACTGTTCACGGATGATGCTGTCGTTTATCGGTTAGTGAAGTCAACAGAGGATCAAAAGCAACTGCAAAGCGATTTAGACAAAATTTCTACTTGGTGCGAAAATTGGCAATTGACACTAAATAAAGAAAAGTGTGAAGTAATACACATGACCACTAAAATAAATCCGCTGAACTTCAATTACGCGATAAATCAGTCAAACCTTAAGGTCGTAAATTCTACCAAATACCTAGGAGTTACAATTACGAACAACTTTGACTGGAGAGAACACATAGAAAATATTGTGGGGAAGGCGAACCAAAGGTTACGTTTCATTGGCAGAACGCTTAGACGATGCACCAGCTCCACCAAAGAGACTGCCTACATCACACTTGTGCGTCATCTGCTGGAGTACTGTTGCCCCTTGTGGGACCCTCACCAGGTGGGACTGACAGAAGATATTGAGAAGGTTCACGTTACGGGGGGGAAAGCGTCACGGAAATGTTGCACGAATTGGGGTGGAAATCATTAAAAGAAAGACGTTATTCATTGCGGCGTGATCTGTTTGCGAAGTTTCAATCACCGACTTTTAGTTCTGAATGTGAAAATATTTTGCTAGCACCCACCTACTTAGGGAGACATGACCATCCCAATAAAATAAGAGAAATCAGATCGAAAACGGAACGATTTAGGTGTTCTTTCTTCCCGCGCGCTATTAGAGAATGGAACGGTAGAGAAAAGTTATGAAGGAGGTTAATGAACCCTCTGCCAGGCACTTAAATGTGATTTGCAGAGTATCGATGTAGATGTAGATGTAGATTATCAAAACAAATTGTACAAAAGAAGCCTTTTTCTAAGACAACTTGGATATGAGCTAACAAGGCCAATGCAAGAGGAAAGAATGTCCAAAAATATTCCTAACAAGATAAAAGTAGATTTGGAGCAAAGTAACAGGAAAGGGGCCGGTGCAAAGAGTGTGGACCGAAGAAAGATCGAAAGACTAATAAGAAATGTAAAACTGTCAACCATTCCTACGCCAAGAGCATGCAAATATTTACTGCAATAATTGTGTAAGCTAGTACAACACGCATATATTGAAGCTAAATATAGTTCTTCAGAATTAATCATCATATTTAAATGTAATTTTAGGTTAATTAATGTTTACAATAAGTGAGAAATTTAAGCTGAAGTTTGCACTTTTATGCTACAATTCACTTATAAAAACTTGTATGAACATGATTTCTTTCACAATCTAAAATGTAATATATTTTTACACTAATTATGTTCAATAAATGCTGGAAAGCTTCAATATCTGTGTTTCTACATTAAAAAGACAAAATATATTTTGAAGTAACATAAAAGAATATATATATATATATATATATATATATATATATATATATATATATATATATATATATATATTTTTTTAAATTGCGGGTCTAACTGACTCATTCACAATATGTGTGTGTCTGTTTCGAACACAATAGGAAGGTTAAGCCTGTTATGGGACGCCACACTGTCGCTGAGCCGCAAGCCACAGCGTCTGTGTACAGGGCGTATCTGGAATGATATGAGAGAGCTGCTACAGTGGCTATAACAAGCGTGTTCCACTTAGCAAACCATGTCCGCATGCATTAGTGTATGGCGACGTAAAGCGACGAGCGCCGCTAAGAGGGCAGGCACGATACATGCCATATGAGTCGTCACAGTAACAGCTTTCCAAGGCAACGTCCTCAATGTATTTGTAGGCGCGTGGTAAGTGAGAAATCGGGTTGAAGTGTTATAATGGTTATTGGGCAACAGTGCTCGAAATCACGCCCTTCTTCTCTTGAATGCACGCCGTGCAACGGCGCTGCAGGTGACTGACTCTCTCTCTGTCTCTCTCTCTCTCTTTCAAACACTCCCGTCAAAATGGATATTGCATCGGAGGCTGCCATAATTCACATTATCAGCTTTTCATCAGCGTGCGTGGGTGTTTCATGGACAAAAGGTTTCAGGTGGCCACAGAAGAAAAAATGGATGGGCGTCAGTCGGACGGAACGTGCAGGCCACGCCACCGGCTTGTTCTCACCAGAGTTTTCCTCACCAAATGCTCTCGCACTGCATGTGCGAAGTGCACCGTCGTGGCGGTACTACATTTCCTGTAGCACATTCAGTGGAACATGTTCCAATAATTCTGGCAGAGTTTCTCGTAGAAAGGTTGGGTGGATGTTTGCGTTCAGACGCTGGGGGAACGTGTATGTTCCGAGCATAATATCGCCTATCAAGCCAGCCCAAATATTGAAGCTGTCGTGGTGACCACAAACAAAGGCGGTCTAACATTCTTCCCTCACTCATGTCAATAGCAGTGGCCTAAAATGTTTTAAATGAAATTATTGTCAAATCTTGTATATTCGGTTTTTGGAAATGGTGCAAATGTTAAAATTTTATCAATTATATCAAAGGAATAATGAGACAGCCAAAGTTTTTTCAGCCACAGAAACTGTATGTAATGATGTCATTTGTGGTAAAAAGCCGGTGTATGCGATTATTCGCTGTCTTTTGCGATCGTCTTTCTGCCAATGTATTTTGATGATACTAACATTGCTGGGTGTATGCTACTGTTAATAGTTAAAGTACACCAGAGTTAAACGTATTTAGCATTTTCCTTTAAGTGTCTAGAAATCTTCATCCTACAAAATATGATATTTTATGATTGTGACTTAAGGGGTCAGTGCAAGAAATGTTCCATAAGTTTGAAGAACAGTAACGTTTTAATAAGCACCAGTTATTCTTTAAAGTCACATTTCAAGGTTATAGAAAGTGACGCAAATGTTAAAGCAACCCGAAAAGAGTGAAACAGTTTTACCTATGCGGAAGTTAGTACGGGTTGATAGTAATTCTGAAACTACCAGCCAGTAATATCTTTGAACTGTTGTCTTTACGACGCTCATGATAGGATGTGACTTCGCAGCATTATTCAAAAACTGTAAGCAAGCCTTGATATTTCTCTTTCCATGCAAATCCTAAATTACAGCGAAGAAAATGAGTGTCCATGCTCATTTTCAAAAGCATATTCCACTATCTGCTTGCTAATTGTGTTTGTGTGATAGAGCCTAAAAGCCAGGCAGGGACATCGTGTACATCTGTTGCCAACTTATGCAGCGAACTTTGTGGGCATTCAAGTAAAATTTATAATCTCTCCGAATCTGAGTAACAGTGTGAACAGTGACTAAAAGCAATTTCAGAGACTGTAATAGATAATTGATGAATATGACACCACTCACTGCATTTCTGCTGCCAACCTTATATCACACGCAAGCCGCTGCCATAAGTAAAATTTTTCCTGTCCATGCATAAGTTTCCGATACGGCAGTCTGTCAAGAGCTAAAGAAGAGAAGACGTCACAGTGGCGTGCGGGTTTTCCCTACCCCAGACGTATTGGTGATGGCTTTTGAACATACACTGTCTTGTAAAAGATGCTTCACCCATAAAAAGTACTTAGTTCAGAAATGCTGGTTGAATGGAACACTATCAGAATTCAGTCCTATGTCGAAAATCGTCTGGCGTATGAGCTTGAGCCTACTGAAGGCGGTAGGGGTGCAAATCATCTTCATGCCACGTACGCCAAATTGTGAAATGGCTTACACCCATTTCTCGTGTAACACATCGCGAGCTTGTTGAGGGTGTGCTTTCCAGCATTGCCAACGCTTTCTCTTCAAACCCTAGTAGTAGTGTAATTTACTTTGTTACTTTACTTTACTTTACTTTACTTTGTTTTGTAAATTTAACAATCTGATAAATTAATATGAGTTGCAGTGGTGTAATTTGTGATGTATAATAATTGATTGTAAAGGTCTGTTTTAGTTATCCAGGTAACAGACCTAAATTGTTATTGTAATTGTAAATAAAATAAAATTGTACGCACGGTACGTCGATGACCGCGTCCTTTAGTCCTGAGCACCATTAACACAAAGTGAATACATTATGTTTCGAAGTAAGTCTTAAAGTTACATGTACCATTACGAGAACGTGTCCTTGGAAAAGTTATCTCAAGTGAACCTGTTTCTCTTATGGACCTGTGGGAGGCAGTAAACAGGCGTGGATCTGACACTCGACTATTCAGAAGCCGCTGATAGCACGAACGTTGAGCAGCGTGAGCATTTCCATCACAAGAGTGTCCTCGTTCTATGTCAAACTGACACAAGGTGAACCAGGCTGCCGGCCGCGATGGCCGAGAGGACTGAGGCACTCCAGTCACTGTCTGCACGGCCACTACCGTCTAGGGTTCGAATCCCCCTCGGGCATGGATATTTGTGCCGTCCTTAGTATTAGCTAGTTCATAAGTAGTTTGTAAGTTTAGGGACTGATGACCCCATAGTTAAGTCCCATAAGCTATACAAACATTTGAACATTGAACTAGACTCTGTAGAGTGCACAGTCGCTGCCTTCTATGCAAACCCTATCAGACAGGCATGTTCGACTGTTAGCAGCAACGCGTTCACGTCCCAGTAAATGCCCGAAAACCGAGGTTTTGTCACATTTGGAATATCTTCATCTATGCGGACTACAGCGTTTGCAACGAGTTGTCTTTCTTACCTCGGTGTCACAAAAACGTTGAAAACGCAGCCCTTCAGTGCCGCTACCGTGTCGACTCGTATGGCATGCTGTGTGCCTACCCACCTGGAGGAGAACGACGCTATACAAATGTTCAAATGTTTGTTAAACTTATCGGGGTCATCAGTCCCTAAACATACAAAGTACTTATCAACTACCTTATACTAAAGACGGCACAAATATCCATGCCCGAGGGGGGATTCGAACCCTCGACCGTAGTGGCCGTGCAGACCGTGACTGGAGCGCCTCAGTCTCCTCGGCCACCGCGGCCGGCGACGACGCTATACTACGATGCCTAGCACTAAGGGCTGCGGACATGGGTTGACGTATGAAATATGCTTGTTATGACCCACTCTGCCTTCATTTCAGATATGCCCTGTATATACGTCGGTAGCGCCGCCAAATGGTTGAACGTGTTTTAGATTTTATTTGAGGAGCTGGTTTTTATCATGTGATTTAATGGTGATGTGTTTTCTTCTTCGTTTTTACTTGTATCCTTTCCTCATATTTACCAGTGATTTTTACTCTTTGACTTGTTAACGCATTTCCTTAGGAATGTTTAACACAATGTTTTATCTCTCAGACCGGAACAAGGGACTGACAACCGTTGCTGTTTAGTCCCTTCAAAAAATCCAACAGCAACAACAACAACAAGCCTGCGACCAACTGCGCTAGTCGCTATGGTACGGAATGGCGGCAGTACGCGCTTCTGACACAGGCAGCAGTGTCGTACACTCGCTTCACCTGACATCCTTGTTCTGACCAGATCCAAGACCAGTAGAACTCAAAAGCCCGTTTCCATGCAACTCACTTGCCTTCGTGAATATGCAGTTTGCATAACATTAACGAGCGGACACAATTACACAGGAAGGAAGGAAGATGTGGTAGCAAATATGAAGGAAGGAGAGACGCTGTATTATAGTATAATGTCACGTAGACAGCGTGGTCTTTACAGACACCACACAATCTGGTGTCTTAGTATTGTATTATATCGTATGTAGAGTGAATTGTAAGTTCGTTTTAGCCTGATAGATGAATGGCTGGTAGCATGTACAATATATGAAACCAAAGAAGAGTGTAGAGTCGTCATTTGTATATAAAGGAACTATTGTATAACACTCCTCTAATACACACCTGAAATTTCGTTAATGTCTGAAATTATTTCTATGTCTGACATGTGATGATGCCTCTTATTATGCGAAACAGTTTGAACTCAAAGTGGCACCTGAGCTATGATGCATCTTGAGGCAATTTGTTATGGGTTAAGTCCTTGCAGGCATCCAGTTTCATAAACTTGTCCGTCTATGGGAAAACTTTTGTGATATATGTGAAATGTAGGCAGACCATAAATCATAATTTTCATAGCATTCTCATAAGCAGCTTATTTTCAGTTGAAACCACGTGGCTTTGCTTTTAATTGGATAACTTTCAGCTATTCACTGGAGATGTGTTATTACGTTAATTTCTTAAATGCTTAGAGATAAAAAGGAAAAATAATAAACAGATTTTTTTTCATTTATAATTATTTTATTACTGACCACAATTGCTATGACATTACTGACAACACTTTCTATGACATCACTGACCACAATTGCTATGACATTACTGATTACATTTCCTATGGCCAAGTTTTGCACAGTGAGTTTGTCTGGCAACCCACGGCAGCACCGCTCCCGCGACTGCGGCCGTCGTGGCGTCACCTGGCAGGGCGCGCCTCAGCAGGGCTGCCACTCCCGGGATGTGAAGCAGAGACCGCCGCGTCTGAACGTCGCCAGCGGTGGCGGTCCTCCTGTTCCGCAGTCCGTGGTGGGCGTCGTGGGGCGACCTCTGCCAGAGCTGAGCAGGAGGGTCCGCGGCACGGGCCGGCGCAGCAGACTGCGCGGCTGCCAAGCGCCGCCGCCTCCCCTCCAGCCTCGGGATTCCCACCTCCCCTCCCCTTCGCCTGCCGGCAGAGCTCAGCCCCGCCTCCCACTGTGGCGCCGCCTGCTGTCAGCTCCTCTTCTCTTCCCTCCTGCCAGGCCCGCCTCTCCCCGACCGCAGCGCGCGACCAGAGGTGGCGGCGGCTGGACGCACTACAGCCGGGCACCGTAGCGGAGGCGCCCTCACCGCCGCCTCACTACACTGCTCGCCGCCGCCGGCACTGGCGCTGCAGTCGCCTCGTGTGGTGAGGACGCCAGGCGGAACGCCAGCTTGTCGGCAGCGGCCGCCCCTCCCCTCCAGTCGCTGCTGGCGGTGGGGGAGGCCGGCAGGCGCAACACCCCTGTGACGTCACGGCGAAGGCGACTGGGCGCGGCGGCTGGCGCCTTGTCTGAAGTACTCCACGTGGTCCCACGCTGTGGGGCTGGTTGTCTGGAGACCATCGTGGCTACCCACTTAAACTGTGGGCCCACGCACACCCCGCAACTCACCGCCTGGAGAGAGCAGGGTGTGGTCGCCAGGCAACGCGGCGCTCCTCCTTTTATAGACTTACGACAATTCCAGACGACGTTACCGCGAAAATGTCTCCTGAACTTACTATTCAGCCCATTGTTCCCAACAATTTCAACCGCAAATGTTGTTTTTGGGTAATTATTCTATATCGACAGAGCGAAGAACTATTACGACTCAACCTCCATCCTCATTCATCCACACTTACATCTACATTTACATCTACATGGATACTCTGCAAGTCACATTGAAGTGCATGGCAGAGGGTTCATCAAACCTCTTTTATGACATTTCTCTACACTTCCATTCTCTAATAGCCTGCGGGAAAAAGAAGCACCTAAATCTTTCTGTTTTTGATCTGATTTTATTATGATGATCATGTGTCCCTATGTAGGCAGGTGCAATCAAAATATGTTCCCTTTCTGAAGAGAAAGTTGGTGAAAAATTTCGTAAATAGATCTCGACAAAAAAATAACTCTTCTTTTCATGATTTCCACCCGAACGCGTGCATCATTTCCGTGACACTCGCTCCCCTGTATTGCGATAATACAAAATGAGCTACTCTTCTCTGAATTTTTCTAAATCGTTCGTCAGTCCCTCCTAGTGTGAATCCCACAATATGCAGCAATACTCCAAAATAGGACGCACAAGTATACTGTAGGCAGTTTCTTTAGTAGAATTGTATATTCTAAGTGTTCTGCCAATGGAACGAAGTCTTTGGTTAGCCTTCCCTACAACATTTTCTATGTGTTCTTTCCAGTTTAAGTTGTTCATAAAATTGACGTCCTGTAGCTTCAACTGATTTATCATGTAACTGAAGTTTAACGGAATTTCTTTTAGTGGTCATATGGATGACATTTACCATTATTAAGAGTGGACAAATTTTGCACCATGCAGATATCCTATCTAAATCATTTTGCAGTTGCTTTTGTTCCTTTCGTGACTTAACTAACCGATATATAGGGTGTTTCACTAAGTGTGTTTGCCTCTGTAACTTATAAAATAATAGGTGACGGAAAATTTTAATGCGGTAGGTCAACACAAGAAATGTTACACTTTCTGCGGAGATATGAACATAGTTTCTTCGATCATTTTCCACAGAGTTACAACTCCAAGAAGAATTTAATAAGTCATCATTGCAAAATGCCGTAAATGTACAGATGAATTTAGAAACTAGTAGAAGCTGACAATGGAGTGGTTGAATTTTTATTTAGGAGAAACGTAGATTACAGTTTAATGAAATGGCAAACCTACCGATTGTAGATCTAGATAGAACTTTTTTTAAATGTTGAGTGGAAGAGACACCTTAAAATTTTGAAGGCAGCAACGGTAAACTTTAGGGAATGAAAGTTATACACAAATTCTTCAGAAACCACAAGATTGTTCTAACAGTCGAAGAGAGTAAGGCACTAAAGCTGATCAATAAGTTCATACAGTAAGCTGTGGAGGATGGTTAGAAGAAATTCGAAAAAATTAATTAAAGCTATGGGTGAAGACATAAAAATTTAGCGGCTTGTGGAAGACATTGTGATATTGACAGATATACTGGAGGACCTGGAAGAGCTAGTAAAGGGAGGATATGAGATGATTAACAAGAAAGAAAAAGTCTAATGGCGTCTACACAAATTAAACCAGGCAATACTGAGGGAATTGGATAATGAAACGAGACAATAAAAGCAACTGGAGAGGTAGTATGTGGCTAAGTACAGGTAGCCAGAAAATCGCCGTGGGTCTGATTGTGCCAGTTGTAAGACGCAGGATGTGGTTAAGCTCTGTGTCGGCAAGTTTCGTGTGTGTGCTGAACAAATAAGTTGGTGAGCAATATTCTAAACCAGTCGTAGGGCTGAAGAGCTGAGTGCTGATACATCCGATCACCAAGATGTGTCACAGAGTTTCTGGAGGATATTGTTATGAGTTTTAATTTTGACAGTAGTTTTTAACGGATGCTACTTGTAACTAAGCGTTCTATCAAGCGTGACTCCTACATACAGGGTGCATCCCCTAACACCGCAAATATTGGCGGAAACGGAAAGTGCGATTGATGTGTGAATTTCATAGAATGTATTAGTGAAATAAATTGTGGCGGGAGACGTTCAGAGAAGAGTTCTCTGCAGTCGGCTGTTCACTGTGTCCTCGGTGGCGGAGTGGTCAACGCGTGTACCTAGTAAGCAGGAGATCCCTGGTTCGGATCCCGGCTGGCAACATGTTTTCATTCGCCGCACTTTGGTGTTCCAACTAAACCTAGTACAGTGAAGCCATAACTGATGGAAAATTGCGATTTATTTCATTCATTGAACGATGTAACGTCGTAAAAATATGTAATTGCATGTATTAGTAGTCAGGGACAAGTCTTTTTAGCCAAAAAGGATTGTAATATTACTTAGAAAGTGTATTTTTATGCAAACATACGATGTTTGTTAAGCTTATGGGACTTAACTACGGGGTTATCAGTCCCCGAGTAGTTTGTAAGTTTACTTACAAACTACTTATGAACTAGCTAATACTAAGGACGGCTCAAATATCAATGCCCGAGGGGGGATTCGAACCCCCGACCGTAGTGGCCGTGCAGACTGTGACTGACGCGCCGCAGAACGCTCGGCCACCGCAGCCGGCTGCAAAACTTACAGATTTGTTTTTAATGGAACAATGGTTGTTTATATCAGGCACTGGAATTTTTGACACCAGCTGTATACAAAGAATTTTGAATGACATTTTTATCACGTTTAGTTTGGTACCTACAACCGTTCAAAGTTTCGTGAACGGATGCTACGATAGCGTAGCTCACTGGCCGAGTTGTAGTCTCCGCCCCCAAAATTTTGAATGGTTGTAGCTGCCAATGTAGACGTGATAAAAAATATCATTCAAAATTCTTTGATCACAGCTTGTGTAAAAAATTCCAGTGCGTCATAGAAACAACCATTGTTTCATTTGAAAAATTGTATGTTTGAATAAGAAATACAGTTTCTAGGTATTTTTGCAATCTGTTTATTGGCCAACAATACGAGTCCTTGAGTACCAATCCATTCTGTGATAACCGCACATCACTCGTAGTTTCCGTTTCCGCAATATTTGCGGTTAAGTGTTAAGTGATTCACGCTGTATCTTGCGTTTCTTCCGTGTCTCAGTACTCTTCCTTCAGAGGAGAGCAAGTGTTTCACACTTAAAACAGGACCACACGTATAGTGGTACAGTAAAGTCTCGATTATCCGTTCTTCGGCTATCCGATCTTCCGTGTTATCCGAACCTTTCACCGCACCGGGACTGTACGCAGTAGTAGTGTGCCAGTGACAGGTCAGTGGCTCTATTTGTTGTTTGTTTTGATGCGCGTCATTATCACTCAGTTTGCTAATCTTAACTCCTCATTTCTCACCTAGATCTGTAGCGGAGTGGACGTGTTGCACTTTGTTTATAAAAAGTTGAGGTGGTGGCTTCAAAACGGAAAAAAGTGGTTTTTTCAGTGGAGGAAAAACGTAAAGCATCAAAAAGAACAGACAGTGGTGAAACTTTATCAAAAGTGGCGCAAAATTATAACTTCGGGAAAACAACAGGGCCGGCCGCGGTGGCCGAGCTGTCTGTGGCGTGCCAGTCAAGGTCTGCACGGCCGCTGCTGTCGGGGGTTCGAATCCCCCCCTCGGGCATGGATGTTTGTGCCGGCTTTAGTACAAGCTAGTTCATAAGTAGTTTGTAAGTTTAGGGACTGATGACCTCGTAGTGAAGTCCCATAAGCTCTACAAACATTTGAACACTTGAATTTGAAAACAACATGTGGCAATGAGAATGGGAAGTGGTGTTCTCAGAGACCAACCTCGGCTGTTTTTGAAGATGGGAAAGCCGCGTGGGAGTAGCCGCATAGTCTGGAGCGCCACGTTACAGATCGCGCGGCCTCCCGCGTCGGAGGTTCGAATCCTCCCTCGGGCATGGATGTTTGTGATATCTTTGGTATAAGTTAGTTCATATGTAGGTTGTAAGTTTAGGGACTGATGACCCCGTAGTTAAGTCCCTTAAACTTAAGAAACATTTCAACATGAAGATAAGAAACCCATGCATACGTGTTTTACCGGCAAAAAACGGCAAACAGCAGGCAAACAAAATACACTAACTTCTTCAAATAGATTTAAATATGTTTTTGTAGTTCAATGAAGTTTTTCAGTGAACTGGCAGACGTAAGTAAATATCTATTCACTCAAAATGTTCAAATGTTTGTATAGCTTATGGGACTTAACTGCGGGGTCATCAGTCCCTAAACTTACAAACCACTTATCAACTAGCTTATCCTAAGGACAGCACAAATTTCCATGCCCGAGGGGGGATTCGAACCCCCGACCGTAGTGGCCGTGCAGACCGTGACTGGAGCGCCTCAGTCCCCTCGGCCACCGCGGCCGGCTCTATTCACTCTACTTAGCTTTTTGTATGGTATTAAATTTTTAATTCATGTGACTAATTTAATTTTTGTACAGCCTAACTAGCTGAAAACCCGGCGTTGCCCGGTTATTTATTTATTTATTCCTGTCTGGAGTTAGTACTTCTCCTACCCTTCTCTCTCTGTCCATCTTCTTTTTTCTAAAAAATTGTTATCTTTATCGGAGAACATACAAGAAATAACACTGTCTTGGATAATGTAAAAAATTATAAGCGCGTTATTGAAAGAAAGAAAGATAGAAGTCAAAACACAAATAACATATAAAATTTGCACGATCTCATATTTATTCAGTTAAATGTGGTACAATTGTATAATTTTTCAGCTATGTATTTATTTGTATAAGTGCTGTATGTCTGTAAAATTTCCTGGGGATACAATTGGTGTTAAAGAAGTAATAGATTACTACTTGGTGCGTGATAGGGCGGTTTTCTATGAACGTTACTGTTTTATGTGCTCATACCTCATGAATTACGGGTCGCACTGTGCTACAATTTCGGAGGCACATTCAACGACATGTGTGTACAAAGCCTATAAAATTTCGTGCGGCTAAAATTTGTAGTGTAGAAATTATAAATTGTAACGTCATACCGAATGCCGTAGTTTTACTCCATAAACAGCGGAAAAGTAGTAAGCGAGAAACTTTTTTCCTTTCATCATTTCACTATGGTTGCTACCGAGAAAAAGTTTAATAAATTATGTTTAAAGTTTGTTGCAAGTCGCCAAGCACTCTCATTCTCATATAGTGTATTTGTAAACTCTCTTCGCATTATGACAGTTACTTGCAACTCCTATCATTTATGGAGTCATATCTCTTGAACCATGTGTCGTATGTGGTCCGTACTCCTACAGAAGATGTTATCTCACGTAAGGAATATGTGTACCAAATTTGGTTGAAATCGGTCCAGTGGTTTAAGAGAAAATGAGCAGCATTGTCGCTTATGGCAGTAGTTTTCCGCGCATCTCATTGTTTATGACGTCATATCTCGTGAACTCCACTCCCATGAACCACAGACATTGCCGAGGTGGGGTGGCTTGCGTGCCTCAACGATACAGATAGCCGTACCGTAGGTGCAACCACAGCGGAGGGGTATCTGTGGAGAGGCCAGACAAACGTGTGGTTCCTGAAGAGGGGCAGCTGCCTTTTCAGTAGTTACAGGGGCAACAGACTGGATGATTGACTGAGCTGGCCTTGTAACATCAGCTAATGTGGCTTTGCCACACAGCTACTGCGAACGGCTGAAAGCAAGGGGAAACTACAGCCGTTATTTTTCCCGAGGACATGCAGCTCTACTGTATGAACATATGATGATGGCATCCTCTCGGGTAAAATATTCCGGAGGTAAAATAGTCCCCCATTCGGATCTCCGGGCGGGGACTACTCAGGAGGATGTGATCATCAGGAAAGACAATACTAGCATTCTACGGGTCGGAGCGTGGAATGTTAGATCCCTTAATCGAGTAGGAAAATTAGAAAATTTAAAAAGGGAAATGGATAGGTTGAAGTTAGATATAGTGGGGATTAGTGAAGTTCGGTGGCAGGATGAACAGGATTTCTGGTCAGGTGAGTACAGGATTATAAATACAAAATCAATTGGGGGTATCACAGGAGTAGGATTGATAATGAATAAGAAAATAGGAATGCGGGTAAATTACTATGACCAGCACAGCGATCGCATTATCATTGTCAAGATAGATACGAAGCCAACACCGACAACAGTAGTACAGGTTTATATGCCAACTAGCTCTGCCGATGATGAGGAGATCGAAGAAATATATGAGGAGCTAAAGGAAATTATTCAGACAATTAAGGGAGAGGAAAACTTAATTGTTATGGGAGACTGGAATTCGGTAGTAGGACAAGGAAGGGAAGGGAAGATAGTGGGTGAATATGGTCTGGGCAAAAGGAATGAAAGAGGAAGCCGCCTGGTAGAATTTTGCACGGAACATAATTTAGTTATAACAAACACCTGGTTTAAGAATCACAAAAGAAGGTTGTATACGTGGAAGAGACCAGGAGACACCGGGAGATACCAGATAGATTTTATAATGGTAAGACATAGATTTCGGAACTAGGTTTTGAAGTGTAGGACATACCTAGGGGCAGACATAGACTCTGACCATAACTTGTTGGTTATGAACTGTAGGCTGAAACTGAAGAAACTACAGAAAGGTAGGAAAATAAGGAGATGGGACCTAGATAAATTGAAGGAACCTGAAGTTCTGGAGAATTTCAGAGGGAGCTTCAGGCAACAATTGACAGAAACAGGGGAAAATAAAACAGTTGAGGAGGAATGGGTAAAATTGAGAGATGAAATAGTTAAGGCAGCAGAGGACAAAATAGGTAGGACGGCAAGACCTACAAAGAATCCTTGGATATCACAGGAGATACTAAATTTAATCGATGAAAGGAGAATGTATAAAAATGCAGTAAATGAAACAGGCAAAATGGAGTACAGACGACTAAGAAATGAGATTGACAGGAAGTGCAAAATGGCTAAGCAGGATTGGCTAGAAGGCAAATGCAAGGATGTAGAAGAATGTATAAATAGGGGAAAAATAGATACAGCCTACCGGAAAATAAAAGAAACATTTGGCGATAAGAAAAACAGCTCTATGAATATCAAGGACACTGATGGAAAACCAGTTCTCAGCAAAGAAGGGAAAGCTGAAAGGTGGAAAGAGTATATAGAGGGGCTCTACAAAGGAAATGAACTTCGAGACACTATTGTAGGAAGGGAAGAGGATGTAGATGATGATGAAGTAGGAGATACTATACTGAGAGATGAATTTGACAGAGCACTGAAAGACCTAAGTCGAAACAAGGCCCCTGGAGTAGATGATATCCCGTCAGAGCTACTGAAGTCTCTGGGAGAACCAGCCATGACAAAATTGTTTCACATTGTGTGTAAGATGTATGAGACAGGTGAAGTACCCTCAGACTTTAAGAAAAATGTTATAATCCCCATTCCAAAGAAAGCGGGTGCAGACAGGTGTGAAAACTACAGAACCATCAGTTTAATAAGTCATGGTTGCAAAATATTAACACGAATTATATACAGAAGGATGGAAAAGCTGGTAGAAGCCGACCTCGGGGAAGATCAGTTTGGGTTCAGGAGAAATGTAGGAACACGGGAGGCAATACTCACTTTACGGCTTATTCTAGAAGATAGATTAAGAAAAGGCAAACCAACATTTCTAGCTTTTGTAGATTTGGAGAAGGCTTTTGACAATGTTGATTGGAATAAACTCTTTCAAGTTCTGAAGCAAGCAGGAGTAAAATATAGGGAGCGTAAGGTTATTTACAACTTGTACAAAAACCAGTCAGCGGTTGTCAGAGTTGAAGGGCATGAAAGGGATGCAGTGGTTGGGTAGGGAGTAAGACAGGGTTGTAGCCTTTCCCCAATGTTGTTCACTTTGTACATTGAGCAAGCTATAAAGGAAAGCAAGGAGAAATTTGGAGAAGGAATTAAAGTTCAGGGTGAAGAATTAAAAACATTGCGCTTTGCCGACGACATAGTAATTCTGTCAGATACAGCAAAGGACCTGGAAGAGCAATTGAACGGAATGGACAGTGTGCTGAAAGGTGCATATAAGATGAACATTAACAAGAGTAAAACTAGGATAATGGAGTGCAGTGTAAGAAAATCAGGTGATGCTGAAGGAATTAGATTAGGTAATGAAACAATAAAGGAGGTAGATGAGTTTTGTTACTTGGGCAGTAAAATAACAAATGATGGTCGCAGTACAAATGATATAAAATGCAGAATGGCAATGGGTAGAAAGGCGTTTTTGAAAAAGAGAAATTTGTTAACATCGAATATTGATTTAAGCCTAAGGAAGTCCTTTCTGAAGGCATTTGTATGGAGTGTTGCCTTGTATGGGAGTGAAACATGGACGATAAGCAGTGTGGACAGAAAGAGGATAGAGGCTTTTGAAATGTGGTGCTACAGAAGAATGCTGAAGATTAGGTGGGTGGATCGCGTAACTAATGAGGTGGTACTGAACCGAATTGGGGAGAAAAGAAATTTCTGGCATACCTTGACTAAAAGAAGGGATAGATTGGTGGGACACATTCTTAGACATCAAGGAATTGTGAATTTAGCGTTGGAGGGTAGTGTGTGGGGTAAAAATCGCAGAGGGAGACCAAGAGACGCGTATAGTAAGCAGATTCAAGTGGATGTGGGTTGTCGTTCTTATGAGGAGATGAAAAGGCTTGCTCAGGATAGAGTAGGGTGGAGAGCTGCATCAAACCAGTCTCTGGACTGAAGACCACAACAACAACAACAACATCTCGTGAACTATATATCGGATGTGATTCTTACACATACGGCGACAGTACTCATGAAATGAAGTTTACGTGTACAAAATTCCATAAAGATTGGAACAAAACTGTAGATTTTTATGCAACACGTACAAATATACGGACACTCTGTTTTATATATTAGATTCGTTATCACTTTTGTTTGAGTGCCGTCTAATGTATTTGAACGCTATAGTGAGTTCTTGTTCAGGTAATTAATAAGTTTACTGTGTTAAAAGAAATTTTTCACACTTTTTATTTTAAGATTACCTGACATCGTCAAATGATGAGCCAAGATCGCAAACTAACAATTTATTAAGTGAGGACCGGTTTCGGTGCACTGTGTCACCATCATCCGGTCATACATGTATTTTAATCTGGTCATCTTGTTAAAAAATTGGGTATAAAATAACAAGTGCAACATTGCACTTAGTCACTATACAAAAAAAAAAAAAAAAAAAAAAAAAAAAAAGACTTAAGTTAGAAACATGACAGCTTACAAAACTCTGACAGGTCTGAAAATTCTAGTTTAAAAACTAGAATTTTCAGAGCTGTCAGTATTTTGTAAACTGTCATGTAATTAACTTACGTATTTTTTGTATAGTGACTAAGTGCAATGTTGCACTTGTTATTTTATACCCAATTTTTAACAAGATGACCAGATTATAATATATGTATGACCAGATGATGGTGACACAGTCCACCGAAACCGGTCGTCACTTAATGAATTGTTAGTTTGCGATCTTGGCTTGTCTTTTGGGAACTATAAAACGTTTTATTTTATTTATTTATTTATCTATTTTCGTATTATTTTCCCTGTTATCCGACCTTCCCGCTTATACGACCTTGCTGCGGAGACTCTACTGTATATATAAAGTGAGGCTGAAGAGTACTTTTCATCTTTCAAGTGACATAACTTCATGAAAATAGCGACAGTAAATAATATTCTCACTCCTAATAAATGTTCAAATGTTTGTAAAGCTTATGGGACTTAACTACGGGGTCATCAGTCCCTAAACTTACAAACTACTTAGGAACTAGCTACAACTAAGGACGGCACAAATATCCATGCCCGAGGGGGTATTCGTACCCCCAACCGTAGTGGCCGTGCAGACCGTGACTGGAGCGCCTCAGTCCCCTCGGCCACCGCGGCCGGCTCTCACTCCTACAAGTTGTAAATATGTTGAAGATGAAATGCTTTGACTGACACCTGAATGGGGGACATAGGCGTTTAGGATGATTCCCGCGGCTGTTAATTGGCAATTAGCCGTGGTACGGCTAGGCTGCAGGTCGACCGCTAACGAGTGGCAGGCAGGGGCGGTGTTTACCTTGCCCAGTGAAGTCGTAATGAAGACAGGCGTCGCTAGCCAAATACCGCGCCGAGCGAGCCGACACTTCGCTGCGGTGCTCACCGCTCCGGGCGAGGAAATTCCCGCTTAGGGCGTAGCGGAGGCAAATATTGACAGCCTCTGCCACTGACAGTTCGCAGCAGAGGCGTTGACGCTTTCAGGATGCTTGTTACAGCAGCATATCATCATTTACTGAATTGTGACGAGGAAGTACCATAGAAATTGATAATCAAGTTTACGTTTGAAGTGCTGCATTCTACAGACTGATTTAATACTCTACTGGCCATTAAAATTGCTACACCAAGAAGAAATGCAGATGATAAACGAGTATTCATTGGACAAATATATTATACTAGAAATTACATGTGATTACATTTTCACGCAATTTGGGTGCATAGATCGTGAGAAATCAGTACCCAGAACAACTCCCTCTCGCCGTAATAACCGTCTTGATACGCCTGGGCATTGAGACAGAGCTTGGATGGCGTGTACAGGTACAGATGCCCATGCAGCTACAACAGGATACCACAGTTCATCAAGAGTATTCTGACGAGCCAGTTGCTCGGCCACCATTGACCAGACGTCATCAGTTGGTGAGAGATCTGGAGAATGGGCTGGTCAGGGCAGCAGTCGAACATTTTCCGTATCCAGAAATCCCATACAGGACCTGCAACATGCAGTCGTACATTATCCTGTTGAAATGTAGGATTTCGCAGGGATCTTCAAATGTTCAAATGTTTGTAAATCTATCGGACCAAACTGCGTGGTCATCAGTCCGTAGCTTACAAACTACTTAAACCTAGGTAAACTAACCTAAGGACAAACACACACACCCATGCCCCAGGGAGGACTCGAACCTCCATGGCGAGCAACCGCGCGCTCCGCAGCGAGTCGCTTTAGACCGCTCGGCTACTCCACCGCGGCCCGCAGGGATCGAATGAAGGGTAGAGCCACGGGTCGTAACACATCTGAAATGTAACGGCCACAGTTCAAAGCGCCGTCGATGCGAACAAGAGGTGACCGAGTCGTGTAACCAATGGCACCTCATGTCATATGCCAGTACAGCGATGACGAATACACGCTTCCATTGTGCGTTCACTGCGATGTCGCCAAACACGGATGCGACCGTCATGATTCTGTAAACAGAACCTAGATTCATCCGAAAAACCGACGTTTTGCCATTCGTGTACCCAGGTTCGTCTTTGCGTACACTATCAAAGGCGCTCCTGTCTGTGATGCAGCGTCAAGGGTAACCGCAGCCAAGGTCTCCGAGCTTGATAGTTCATGCTGCTGCAAACGGCGTCGATATGTTCGTGCAGACGGTTGTTGTCTTCCAAACGTCCCCATCTGTTTGCCTGTCGTCTTGAATGGTAATGACACGAGGCCGTTGGGATCCAGCACGGCGTTCCGTATTGCCCTTCTGAACCCACCTATTCCATATTCTGCTAACAGTCATTGGATCGCCACCAATGCGAGCAGCAATGGCACGATACGAAAAACCGCAATCGCGATAGACTACAATCCGACCTTTATCAAAGTCGGAAACGTGATGGTACGGATTTCTCCTCGTTACAGGAGGCAACAAAACAATATTTCACCAAGCAAAGCCGGTCAACTGCTGTTTGTGTATGAGAAATCGGTTGGAAACAGTCCTCATGTGAGCACATTAGAGATGTCGCCACAGGCGCCAACCTTGTTTGAATGCTCTGAAAAGCTAATCCTTTGCATATCACAGCATCTTCTTCCTGACGGTTAAATTTCGCGCCTGTAGCGCATCATCTTCGTGGTGTAGCAATTTTAATGACCAGGAGTGTAAAAAGAGTAGAAAACATAGTTTATTTAAGTGGAATGGGTGATCAGGTGCGGTAGCCGTCTAAAGATGTCCTTTAATGAAACTTGGAACTGAAACACGGAAAGCTCTGTTCCTAAAAGTGCTTGTTTCAGAAACAGAAGTTGCGGTAGTTGTACAGAAAACTCCAGAATTGTTTGCAAAATCTATACGAATAGTGATGCAAATAGTAAAAGGTATATAGTATAATGTGACTGTTCAGAAATAAATGAATAAACGAAAATGGTCTTCCAAATGTATAATTTATAATGTAGAATTCGTACAAATATAAATTTGACATTAGGTATAGCCTACATTTGGCCTTTATCATCTGAATTAAGTGAAATCGCTGTGCTGCTCTTAAACTAGATAATCAATATTCGTTACATCAAAATGGAAGTTTCACGTATGTGTGTTCATCATCACGTATTACTACTCGATGTGAGGTATCGGCGATACTATTTGTCTCAGGTCTGGTGAGCGACAGAGATGGAACGTTTCCCATATCAAGCGAAGTTCGCAAGACGCGCATTGGAGCAGGGCTTATTCAATTTTTTTGGGATGATCATATCAACCAACAGATTATGAGCACCGCAATGTAACACACATGTATGTGATAATGAAGGGACTCGTCTAATTACCAATGAAAATTAATGGTCATTAGAGCATTTGAATTATTTCTATAAAACGTAATCAAGTTAATTCAAAATTGTTCAAATGTTTGTAAATCTGTGGGACTTAACTGCGTGGTTATTAGTCCCTAGCTTACAAACTACTTAAACTGAGTCAAACTAAGCTAAGGACAACACATACATCCATTCCCGAGGGAGGACTCGAGCCTCCTACGGCGAACGACCATGTGCACCGCAGCACGGCGCCTCAGTGCGTACGGTTATTCCGCCGCAGCCAAGCTATTTGCCCAACTTGAAATCCGAATGAAAGACATATACACGTGAATGGCCTACATCTTACAAATGTGGGTGGATGTGAATGACGCATATGACCAATGACTACAAGTATGCTTAGTAATTTGAAGAAATAGCACCCGAAGAAAGTGTGAGACCAGTAAAACTGCCAATGCGAGATATGAAAGCAACTTGCTGAGAACGTTAAAGCTTTGTGTCTCACCACTGATGAAAGTCAGTTAGTCATACGCTCTCTTAGATTCGATGGCAGCAACGCCAGCTCGCCTTACAACACTGACACAGCTTGCTGGAGTAAATGACTGAAGGTTGCGTTCTATCTCACATTGGTACGTGGTGTTCAATTGATTTTTTGGGCAAGACTAGCCCGCCAGTGACACTCCCGCACATTCTGCCATTGTTAACCAACAGCGAAGAAGTGCTGGGATGGAAAAAAGACGAAAGCTTCCCTATTTCAGGACAACTGTATTGTACTGATCTATGACGACATCCACTTAGGCACCGAGGTGAAGTACACCTTCTTAGAAACAAAATTTGCTGCGCCTTTCAAACGATAGCTTACCAAATTGCTAGCAAAACGTTCTGGTGTAGAGCAAATCATCACTCCAAAGCTAAGGCTATCAAAAGCAGCATCTGACTTTGTAAAAGGAGGCGATCCTGAGTCCAACATTTTACGACTGAAAGCACAGGACTGTGGATCACTTGTCTGGAAACTAGGAGGTTGGTGGCTACAGGACATCTCTTGGTCTACTTACAGTAAATGAACACTTTGAGGGTTTTGATCAAATAGATTCATTGATCCATAGATATGCTTAGTCTACAGTGGTATTGCCACTTTACGTACTCTTTATTTATTGACCGAACTAGACGGTATTTGCCAAATACAGGTGAGCTGTATACTACTCTGTTCAAGAGAATGGCTCGATGTAGTCTCAGGTTCGAACTGTAAACATCTGCTTTCATGTCCACCTACTACATTAGCAGCAAATAGTACGTTGTACCTATGATCTTATAGTCAAACACTATTTGCATAGGATATCATTTGCGAAAGAATACTGAAATATAAAATAAAGAAAAAATGTTAAATAATAAAACCTGCTTTATTGTAACATTTGCAAGTGACGTAGTCAAAGCCGTATTACTCAGTTAAATAGTGTTTATTGAAACGTATTTTTTGATCTATAGGAAGTGATTCTGCACAAACTATACTAATAAATGAAAACAAACCACATAAAAGCAGCAGAACATATGCGTTAACTGCGTAATTAGAATGATAACAAATCCCCACTTATGTAATCATTGATGATGTTCAGATAGCAAATCCATTTTGTAATCACAGAACACGAAATTATCGACATCTAAGAATAGTTCAAATTTTAGTCCGGCAAATAACATATAGACACTTGAAAATTCTCGCATGGAAACACATACACTGTTCACTTACCATTCCATAAGGAAATCGGAACATGTTAAGGTTTTTAAACTGCACTCATTAGCCCTTTCCTAACTGGAAGTCCCGATAAAGCGGATGTTTCTCATGCCGACCGTAACACTGTAGCAAACGAAACGCTTCAGTTAGCTCCTACTGCGCTATATGTAATGTATGTTGTAACGCTGTAACATGGTAATGCATGAAAGGCAAATGGGGGGGGGGGGATCGCAGCATCTGTTCACACCAGTCAAAAAACAGTAAATTAACTGCAAACCCAGAGTGAGCCATCAAATTGAATCGCGTCATTAACCCGATTAAATTAATGTTTTCTGGTCCACAGACTCCAAGAATATATCGTCTACATAGAAGAGCATTCGTTACCGGGGTACTAGGTCATATTTGCATTACCCATTCAATTGATATACAAAACGCTCAACAAAAAATGTTCAAATGTTTGCCAAGTTTATGGGACTTAACTGCGGGGTCATCAGTCCTTAAACTTACAAACTACTTATGAACTACCTTATAGTAAAGACAACACAAACATCCGTGCCCAAGGGGGGATTCGAACCCCCAACCGTAGCGGCCGTGCAGACTGTGACTGGCGCGCCGCAGAGCGCTCGGCCACTGCGGCCTGCTAAACGCTCAACATGAAGGGACCTAGGTCGGTTTCCTGGTCGTTAGACCGACGTTGGAAGCACACGGTGGCTGAGGTGTTGAATGTGGTCTGGGAATTCGCGCCAGTTCAGGACACCCAACCTGAAAGCCAGAAGGAAGCTACTGCCGGCAGCTCCCTCCCTCAGTCAGGTTGGCTACGGGGACTTTTTCACAAACTCCGGAAGTGGTCAGGAATCCGCTGTTCATGTCCCGAAGTAACCGGAAGAACAGCTCTCCACCCACATTTCGTTGCAGTTTCTAGAGGTGTCAACATCGCGAGGACAGCGTGCTGCAGTTATTGCAGGACCATTTAGTAGGGTGTTTTTCCCATCATCTTGTCTCAGACATCCGCGTCGGACCCGTGATGGGTTTCGATTTACTCCGCTATTGCGATGGTCGCGATCGTGATATCACTGCATTTACACCGCGAATTTCAGGTACTGCACAACGGCATATAGCGTGAAAGTTACCTTGGTCCTGCCCCTGTTCCTGTGATCGTTCACATAAACCTTGGCTAGTTCTATGCCGTCTGTGAGGTCTTTCAGAGGCCTGATCTTTATTTTCTTAATATGTGAATGAATGTCTTAACGAATTGTCCTACAGCAACCTTATTTCTCGCCCAGCGGAATGAACAACTGTACAAGAAAACTCGTCACATGACTACTTATAATATACGTGCTTTATTCTGAATATATTTTTCAACCGAATCTTCCAATTTTCATTGTCTGTAGCTTCCCTTACTAAGCAAAGAAACACCTGCTGAATGAATGAAGTACAATCGCCTTGGACAGAATATCTGCAGGTGAGTCATTTGTTACGGAACAAAGTAGGTCGGTGCTTCTTTTATTAATTCAGAGTTGTATAGTGACAAATTTCAGCTACAGTTACTTCCATTGACATCCACAGGCTACAGTATCTATGGGTTTTTACACTAACAGTCCTAGTAGTTAATTTTACCACAGAAGTTTTCAGCCCGAGCCTCTATCTCATTGGCAGATCGCCATCCCGACGAAAGGTAACAGAGTTTTTAACGTGAAAGGATATTTCTGACTTAACTGCGACCGCTTCGACACTAAATTAACTTGACATAGAAAAGTAATAATATTTACGTTGTAAGATTACTGTTGTATCAGCGTGCCTATACTTCGCCGTATATTACCTTGTTAATTACTTTCTTTTATTAACATTGCTCCATCATACAGTCATTGTGTACATTCTATAGTATTGGCGAATACCTTAGCCACACTGTTTTTATGTACGGCATCTTAATTTTACAACGGGATTCTAGTCGAGTTAAATTATTCGAAGTGGGCAACGAATAACAAATTTATTTGAACAGAGAAAGATTCCTGCCTCTATTTGGACTCTGTATCGGGCTCACTTCTTATATTCAGTGACTGAGAATTATAGTTTTTAAGTTGTGCAACATTATTAAAATTGGACATCCTAGTAGATCTACACACGCAAAGAATGTAATCATCTAACTTTACTGTTCACTGGAATGGATGGTCTAGCATATAATCTATTCTGCCGCTGCGAGTCTTTTGTAGAATTCACATTAACGTCCGTCCTGTAACTTCTATTGCAATTGTACACAAAAAAACTTATGTGAATTTTTCAGAAACATTTGAGGATTTGGTTGGGCATAACAAAATAATTCACTATATTGCTTGACCTTAACAACTTTCTTTGCGAATAGTCAGAAGCATGGGTAACTGAATTTGATTTAGGAAGAGAGTTGTGGCATTGCCTTCAGGAACGCACCTAAATGGATCGACTCGAGGAAAAAGCCCAACAGATAAGATTGAAAAATTAATCACACGCGTTTCTTGTAACTCACCTTTACACATACGATATACTACCTGGTTATTGCTGTAAAACAAAACATGAAATAAAGTATGCACCCGGGTAAGATCATGTAACCGCTGGCTTTAGAGCCACGTGGATTCAGAAATCTATCATACAAAGAGAAAAATCGTAATAAATTGATTTCAACTCCCAAACGTGGGAACGTGGCCTGATAATGAAAACTGATTTAAATTATTTATTGAACTGAAAACACTCTAGATCGATTTCAAGTGAGTGTTGCCTTTGTCCAACTAAACTCGGGCTAGCAAAATGTTCAAACTCCTATTACTCGCGAATTACGGAAAATCGTAATTGATAGATCTGCCCCCACTACTGCATACATGAAACCGCAAGAAACATTATTAGACAATTCGCCGAGAATTGCCACCACATTTAGCGACTTGTGAAAATCTTGGTGGAGCTATATGACAGACCAACTTGCAACTTCAATTCCAGTGCCAGAGTGCGCTAAGCAGGGGGGTTTTCGCATAGCGGAAGTCGCGCGGACCAAGCTCAAGCTTGAAATGGAGGGGGAAAGGCAGAGCCCATACCTGTCAGCTGTCAACACATTCGCGGCTCTCTGAGCTAACAGACGAACCTCTAGCATCACATCTTTGACTTACAGGCGTACAAGAATTATTTTAACATTGCTCAAATCTAACTACTGCCTCGCAGAATGCTCCTGGCACCTTTGCCTTTCGCGGGCAAGCGCTCTACTGATTGAGCTATCCCGACACGACTCACGATGCCGTCTCAAAACTTTACTTCCGCCAGTTCCTCACCTCCTACTTTCCAATCTTCACAGAAGCTCTCCTGGACCAAGCAAAACTAACACTCCTGGAAGAAAGGATATCGTGGAGACTTCGCTTAGCCACAGCCTAAGGTATGTTTCCAGAATGAAACTTTCACTCTGAAGCGGAGTGTACGCTGATATGAAACTTCCTGATTAAAGTTGTGTGCCTGAACCGGGAGTCGAACCTGGGACCTTTACCTTTCGTGGGCAAGCGCTCTACCGATTGAGCTATCCCGACACGACACACGATACCGTCTTACAACTTTACTTCCGCCAGTACCTCGCCTCCTAGTTTCCAATCTTCACAGAAGCTCTCCTGAGAACCTTGCAAAACTAGCACTCCAGGAAGAAAGGACATGGTGGAGACATGGCTTAGCCACAGCCTAAAGGATGTTTCCAGAATGAAACTTTCACCCTGCAGCGGAGTGTGCGCTGATATGAAACTTCCTGGCAGATTAAAATTGTGTGTCGGAACCGGGACTCGAACCTGGGACCTTCGCCTTTCGCGGGCAACCGCTCTACCGATTGAGCTATCCCGACACGATTCACGATGCCGTCTCACAACTATACTACTGCCAGACAGCATTAGTTAAGTAGTACAGAGTATATCGTTCTATCCAAGTCGACGCGTTTTTCTTGCTGATTTGGAAGGAAGTTCGTCAGATTTCAGTACCGATATGAGGGAAGAGTGCTGTTGGGGTGTTCTGTAAACTGAAACAAGTTTTTTCAGCACCATTCGTATATAAGTTTATTTTCACCATAGACAGTTCTGTGTTGTATGGTGTAGATGAGGTTGCACTCGCTACATTTTTAAGTTGTGAAGTTCTTCCCTTGTTGATACCGTCTCGTTAACTATCTTGTACTAGGTCTATCTTATATCCGTATCGAGCACTTTTTTGTTGACGTTCTTCAGTTTCACAGACCAATGCTTATCGGGGTACTTGGATTTCATCCGGTTTACCCTTCCGGTATAGTTGGGCGGTGGTAAGTTCATGTAGTAACCCATCGGATTTAATTCGGAGGTAACTAATTTCTAGAAAAAACATTCTGATATGGTTCGCCTTGTAGTTTCTCCCAAGCGAATCAGTATTTGCATACTGTTAGGCTTATATATCCTTACCGTCATACTCATCGTGCTATCTAGGTATTTGTGACACAGCTTCATTGTGAGCCTTATCAGAAGTGTCTTGTATTTAGCTGAGATATCTGTTGGACAGAGACCTTTTTCTCGCGGCGAGTTACGACACTGTTCTCCACCATCAAGATTTCTGCCGTCCCAACCAACCTATTGCCGACGTGATTTTCCTGGAAATATTGTCCACCACATGCATTATTGTCCAAAATACCATAATTTCGAGATAATTTTTTATATTGCCGAGGTGTATCTTCTGTATCCTGTTCCAGGCCCTTGTTGGATTGTAGGTAGCCTCACGTTCTGTGGGCAACTGCTCACCTTTATTCCGAACAGCTTCATGGTATCGCACAGTCTCGAGGGATCGTCATCTGTGCTAAACCTACTCTCTATCGGCATGAGTCGAGTCTTCCTGTAGTTTAGTGCAGATCCCAATATTATTTCTTATTGAACCCTATTATTAGTAACTTCTGGAAGGTTTTGTTCCGCTCATACAATGAAACCTACATCATCCGCATATGTCATGCATTCTACTGTCGTGGAATATATGTTAAACATCTTAATTGCTCAGTTGCGATATAGGAGCATAGGAGCATGGGCATAGGACACCTATGCGGACTGACGTGACGGGTGAACTGACCATTGATGATTATTTTAGAGCCGGTAAAGGTGTCCATGTTTTCAACCATCAAAATAAAAATTCCACCAAATCGAACATGGTTCATGATGTGGAACAGGTTGCTATGTGAAATCGTGTCAAATGTTTAAAGCTAAAATTGCTGCCTCAGGGCGTTTTAGGCTGTTATAGGGATGCGACGGAGTGGCCAAGCGCATTTAGGCCCTATGCTCCGATGCGCGAGGCTGTTCTACGTCAGGGGTTCGAATCCTTCCTCTGACATGGATGTTTGTGTTGTCTTTAGTATACGTTAGTTAATAAGTAGTTTGTAAGTTTAGGGACCAAGACCCACAAGCTTAACAATGTATTTGAATTCGAACTGAGTAATAGGTAGGAAGACTATTGTAGCAACTCATTCTGTAACAAAATTATATTTGGACTAATCGGTACTTTTAGTTGCAGGCCCACGTAAACATCCTTCCTTGTCACAGTCCACCTCCTGAACATTTGAACATTTGGTACTAAAGGATGTTATATCTCCCTGTAATCTGCTAGACTTCTGAAGATAGTGCGTCCTGGTGACCCTGCTCTCTGGCTATTGTGTAAGGTGTTTGGTAGAAAATTAGCTGCTATAACGCTGGAAAAAAGCTAAGAGAGATGGGACGGAATTTGTTGATCTCTTCATCCACGTGGTCTTTCAGAACCAGTAACATTAAGGCATTCAGTCTCCAGAAGGACACAGGAAAAATGTCGGAAAAAGGCATTAATAAGTGTCAGAGGAAATAGTCTGCTTTACTCGTCGGGATTCTAGAGGCAGGTCGTATAATTCTTCTCCTTTTGTGACTGGCACAATTTCTGTTGGTAACCTGACGCTACCCGTTCCTAGGTCCAGTGTTACGTCTTCATCGTCCAGTACCGTACAGGGACTTCAAATAACATCTATTTTGCAGCAACATTACTGGTTTCCTTCCCCATATTTTTTTTCACTAACGTTCCAGTCACAGTGCTTGAATTTAATATTACCAGCATGTGACTGTACAATTTCGACGCAAATTTCTGGACATTTGAAATTATAGACAGCACTGCTAATTACTGAAAGATGGACATCAATAAAATCGTCAAAGAATTCTTTTCATGATTCCCCAATTTATGCTGCAATTTTATATGACTTTGGTCATGCATAGTTAGAATCCAATACGCACTAAAAGTATCTCTATTTGCTACTTGCTCTGTTGCTACTTGAGTCATGTTTGTGTTCTAGCCTTCATTCAGACAATATCAATGGCCACTACAAGAGCGTAAGCTGACCCGGAAACAGCGATAACAGCAACAGTGACAAAATTTCTACATGGAGCGAAAATTGGCAATTAAGATCAAATAATGAAAACTGTGAAGGAATACTCTTGAACCCTAAAAAAAGAAATCCGATGAATTTCAGTTACACGATAAATCAGTCAAACCTTAAGGTTGTAAATTTTACCAAATGAACTTAGTTTGGAGAGAACATATAGAAAATATTGTGGGGAAGGCGAACCAAAAGTTACGTTTCATTGGTAGAACGCTTCGAAGACGCAACAGCTCCACCAAAGAAACTGCGTACATCACACTTGTGCGTCCTCTCCTGGAGTACTGTTGCCCAATGTGGGACCCTCACCAGGTGGGACTGAAGAAAGACATTGAGAAGGTTCAGAGAAGGTCAGCTCATTTTGTTTTATCACGTTACAGGGGGAAAAGAGTCAGGGAAATCACGAAAAGAACGACGCCATTCGTAGCGGCGAGTTCTATTTTCGAAATTTCAGTCACCGACTTCTACTTCTGAATGTGAAAATATTTTTCTAGCACTCACCTTCATAGGGAGACATGACCATCCCAATAAAATAAGAGAAATCAGATCGAAAACAGAACGATTTATGTGTTCTTTCTTACCGCGCACTATTAGAGAATGGAACGATAGAGAAACGTTATGAAAGCGTGACATAAAAGTTTTCTGGGTATGGTACCGCGTCATGATGAAAGGCTATTACTAAATAACCAACGTTTCGGCCAACGTTACAGTGGCCTTCATCTGGGTAACTCAGATGAAGGCCACTGTAACGTTGGCCGAAACGTTGGTTATTTAGTAATAGCCTTACATCATGACGCGGTACCATACCCAGAAAACTTTTATGTCATCTGACTCTGGCCGCGGAAGCCTACGTAGTTATGAAAGCGGTTAATAAACCCTCTGAGTCAGCCAACACCGTCTAGATACAAGGCCTCACTACAAGTCTGTGTCACCTCACACCGATAGGCAGCCATCGCAAGCTCACTGGATGACGCTACGAGGCAGTGGGCTGTATAGGACCTGTATAGGGAGAGAGTGGCCATGCGTGATTTCGTTGCTGATTGGCTGAGAGCGCAGGGCGCCATGTTTTTACCAGATTTGGCGGGCTTTGTATATGTGTGAATAGCTAAAGCAGGGGTCGGCAACACGTCGATCGCGATCTATATGTAGATCGAGGGAGTACTGAGATGCAGGTGAAAAACTGTTCAATAAAATTGACAATTTTTATCGTAGCGTAGAAAATGCGCTCTTTCGACACAATTTTGTTTTATTTGTTAACAGTCATCTAGAACTGTTTGCTTGATTCTATAAAACTGTGTTTCTCGCATTAGTTCGATTAGCCGCTACCTGTGCGCCACTATTTGCTCCACTATTTCCATTAATCTTTGCGCAATGTGTAGTATAGTTCGGTACGTTTCTGTAGTAGGCCGTGAGTTTCGTAGAAAGACCTTGTTTCGTACCTTCTGCCCAAAGAACATTGATATTAGCTCTTTGCTCTTGCCGTTCATGCTTGTTGGAATATGAAATTCTTTGGTGTCCTACGAACTTAAGCGTTTTTTTAATGTGTATTCTACATAGCATGTGACTATATTCGAACGTGCTTTGTACCAAGAGATTAATAAAGTCTTTAATGCAACGACAGTTAACGCATAATGAATAGCCTATTTAAATAACGTAAAGTTTATCATTTTCACTCCAACGGGGACCACCTTATTCTTTTCATTCTCCATTGCGAGAAGTGGAGCGGGCTGTTTGAGATCCGGCCCATAAAGAGTCTCGGTTCTATTCAGCCAATTACCAGACAAGCTGATAGTGGGGCAAAGGGGGGCTCCCAATTGGGAATAAGTGGGAGGGGCTTACCAGTTCCGGCATACGCCTTACAACCAAGGAAAAAGGAAAGAAATGGTGCATTTGTTTATTGTGTCAAGTTACGACAGCATCTGTGAGAAAGACAAATATCGAGAGAAATTTCAGAACTATGCACCCAAGTGTGAACACCGATTTTCCTTTCTCCAGTGAACTAAGAAAAGGAAAAAATCAAGAAACTTAAAAATCAGTTAAGAGTTCAACAAAATATGTTGACAAAACCAGTAGATAAAAGTGTTGCTGTCACCCTCGCTTAGTATCGTGTTTCAAATGTATTGGCGAAAAGGAGGAAACCTTTCGAAGACGGTGAATTCTTAAAATAAGCATTTCGAGAAGCTGCTGATGAGTTGTTTAATAATTTCAAGAACAAGTCCGAAATAATGGCTGCCATCGAGTCGCTTGAACTTTTGTCAAGAACGGCGACAAGAAGAGTTGAAACAATGTCTCAAGATGTTTTCTCTCAATTGGAAAGAGACTTGGATGAGTGTTGTTATTTTTCAATGCAGTTGGATAAGTCCATTGATGCAACAGGTTCTGCTCAATTGCTAGTTTTTGTAAGGATGGTTTTTTAAAAACTTTACTGTCAAAGAAGAACTTCTGAAAGTAATTTATTTGAAAGGCCATACAAGAGGAGATGATGTATTTTTTGCAATGATACAAGTAATCTTATCAGAAAAAATTCCTATACAAAAACTTCATTACCACAAATGGAGCCCCAAGTTTAAGAGGTTCTAAAAATGGTTTTCTTGCTTTCTGCCAAAGAGATAAATTTTCCGCAGTTTTTAACTTACCACTGTATTTTACAACATCAGTCTCTGTGTGGAGAGTTTTTAAATTTGAAGTAAACAATGAAAACTGTTGTCAAGATAGTCAACAAAATTAAGTCTGATCCTCTTCAAAGACGACTTTCCAAAGATTTGACAGACGAACTTGAACTGCAATATGGTGATTTACTTCTCCAAACAGAAATACGCTGGCTCAGTAAGGGAATAGTACTTCAACGTTTCCACAAGGTTTTACCAGCTATCAAACTATTTCTGCAGTATACAGCCTGTTCGCATATATTGAAGATCCTCTCTGGCTCATGGAGTTTTGATTTTTTAATTACTCAACAGAAAAACTTGATGAGTTCAATTTGAAATTCCAGAGTAAGGACAAAGATATTGCTGAAATGATATCTGAAGTGAATTCTTTTATTGAAAAATTGAGTTTATGGGAGTACTGCCTTAAGAGAGGTGAGTTAAGACACTTTCCAACTCTGAAGAGCCAGTTAGAAGAATGTGAAACAACCTGGCGAGTATTATGCAAATATGATTTCCACTTTGAAGGAAGATTTTAATAACCGGTTTTCAGACTTTAAAAAGATTTCTGTGTTAACTCAATTTGTATCTTTCCCTTGGGCTAACCTCAAGCTATTGAATGTATCTTCTTCAATTGAAAATGTTTTTGATCTAGATGGAGCAGCTGTTGAACTGATAATAATATCATTAAAATGATTTGTTTCACAAAATTGTTACAGAACCTAAAAATTGTTGGCCTCTAAGTCCTCAGGAGAAATATCCTGAATTAGTTAATGTTGCACTAAGAATAAAGGCCTTGTTTCCTTCAACTTACCTGTGCGAATCACTATTTTCAAATATTAATTCATTAAAAATAAACACAGAACTAGACTGACAGACGAACACCTGGACTCTTGTATTCGTTTAGGTGGTACAAGTTATACACCAGATATCAGTGACATTGTTAAGAGAACATCTCCTCGAGTTTCACATTAAATGTAAGTTATAAATATTTGTAAAAATTATGAAATAAAATGTTTGTTTTAAACAAGTAGTGAACATGTAAAAGTTTTATTGTTAAATGTAGTTGTTTTACAGTACTGAAAACACTTAAAATGTAGCAATCATTACTACGGTACGGTGGTAGGAAATAGTAGATCGCAAAGTCTTTGTGGTTGCCCACCTCAAGCTAAAGGGTGCATTTCTGTAGTGTGGTGTGTCTTAAAAGCTTGTGATAGCGATTTCACTTTTCAGTTACATACAGGTTGTGTTAAGGTAGGCACTGCTCCACATTTGTACGTCTTCTGTAGGTTCTATTTACGTAAATTAACGTGTTGGTCTTCGGTCGTTGACGATAACTTCGCGACAATTTTTAAGATTAAATGTTAATTTGAAATGATTTACTGAGGGTAATTAATAATGTCTATTACATAATAATTAAGGAGAGTCAAAAGAAATGCCTGGTTGTTCTTCTGTTGGCTGTAAAAACCGAAGTGATGATTGTTATATGATGCTTGTGTTCACAAGGAATGAGAATATACGGAAACACTAGGCAGTGAAAGTTAACCAAGAAAGCTGGAACAGTAAAGGCAACTTATGGAAATCAACTAATTATTCCTGTCTATGTGAATTAAATATTTTCTGCTCACCACAACCTAATGCAACAAAAAGAAGGCATTGATGAAAATCGGTAATAGAGCTATTGCCTCAACACTTCCTGCGTGGTGTAGTGGTTGTGTACTGAATTCGTAATGTGAAGTTCACGTATTCGAATCAGGTAAGCGGTAAATATTTTTGAAATGTATATTCTTAGTTCTTAGTATTGGATTTTGACATGTCGTGCCCTCCCTTGGCTGTGTACTATTGGCTATTCACAATCCCATAATTGGTTACGTGATGTCACATGAAAAAGGAAGGGGGACGGGTTTATTGACTCGTCGTTTAGTTGTCTATTTTGAGTCTGTTTCTGCTGTTTCGATAGAGAGAGTATCGGTATTTTTCCGATTTTCTGTGACACTGTGTTCTCAAAGCATGTAGAGAATGACGTTTTCGGTATTTCCCAGTGTAGGAAAATGTAAGATGGACAGGAGCATCTTTAAAATGCATTAAAATAGGGCTGAAAGGGATAATATTGTACTAATTTCAGCGAAGGATATGCAGAGAGAAAATTCTGAAATAGCATCTTTTCATTGAGATACATGACATGGAGTACCTCTCGTTCTTATTAACCAATAGCTAACTGTCTAAGTTAGCAGAACATCGTAAGATGTAGTATTAACATTCGATAACTATAGAAACTGTTTTACGAGATTTATTCGCTTAAACATTTATTAGGCGTGTATAAACATAGATGAATGCCATTTTCTTTTTAGCACAACTGATTAGTAAGCTAGAAGATTGGGTAGAACTGATGACTTATTTCAGTCATCAGTAGCTGCACTGCTGCCTGGGTCGCTATGTAAGACCAGTCTGGTAAAAACATGGCCGCCACCGGCAGGTTGGCCACATTCTCCCGATATAGGCTCTCTAGTGGGTTGTGCTGCAGCGGCCAACCAGGCAAGATAATGGAAGCTATTTTTGAAAAACTAGGCGTAGGATAGTAAGTCAATATGGAAAACTGCAAAACATTACGATTGTACCATAACAGAGATTAAGTATAAAACTGGATCAAAACATAAAAGGTTACAGTGAAGAAAGATTGACGTATTTCGAAAGAATCCACAGGCAGCGATCATGTAAACGTTAGAAACTCAAGGAATTATTTTTTTTTATAATACTTAAAGGACAGCTTACATTTAAACTTCATTGTTTATCAAACGTTTAAGTCATTTTGCGTAAAGAATCTTGAATGTGAATCTACTTGGAACACACTTACTTCAGCCAAGATCGCTAGTTTAGTTGCTGGTTGTTTTTATTTTTATTATTTATTTTTTTTTTACTGGTTTCGATGAACCAAGTCTACAGATTTTTTAAATTTTTATTTTTATTTTTTTATGTTTTCCTATTTTTCCTGAAGATGAAGACACATCTCATCGAAACCGGTGAAAAATCAGCAAATAAATTAGCGACCTTGGCTGAAGTAAGTGTGTTTTATATAAATTTTCGATCGCTCTCTATAAGCGTAATATGCCATTTATCTATTTACGAAGCGCGTTTTTTAAAATAAGTACCGTTTTGAAATTTAAAAAAAGATATGCTAAGATATCTCAGTAATTTCATGCGCACTAGGTACCTACATATTTTTGTCTACGCACTTTCGCCATTACAGTCTGATTCTTCCTTGTTTACGTTGTGTACTGAGTGTTTAAGATGCCTCCTATAATCGTGAGTCCCGCCGAGTGTGAAGCAGGCTATGGGCTTCTAAAGGCCTAAAAGCGATCGATATCCATCTTGAGATTTGTGCAGTTTACGGAGAAAACGTCATGAATGATGGCCGCACAAATTTGCATGATGAACAACGGAGTGGGCGTCCTTCGGTCGTTAATGAAAGTTTGGTGCAGGAAGTGAACAATAAGGTGAGAGAAAACAGACGCTTTACGATTTATTCCTTGCAGGATGACTTTCCCAATGTTTGTCGTTGTGTATTTTATGGCATTGTGAACGAGAAAGACGATGACGAAGTCAGAACTGTTGTGATGCAGTGGTTAACAACTCAGGCGGAAGACTTCTTTGAGGAATGTATTAAAAATGTGGTCCAACGTTATGACAAGTGCCTGGATATTGACGGAAATTATGTAGAAAAATAAATTAAGATACAGGCTTTCACGGCGAAACAAAATTATTGAGATATCTTAGCACGTCTTTTTTTAATTTCAAAACGTTACTCACTTAAAGAAAACACGCTTCGTAGAACGTTCCAGTGATCTCATTCGGTTTAATTTCTATAATCTGAGCTTTCTCCGCCTATCCAGTCACTTCGGAATGAAATTGTTTGAATTTAATGGAAAAAAGGTGAAAAAATAGTAAACAACAATTGTGGGCCGGTCTGATGCCTGCCGCCGGGCTCCAGCAGCCGCGGCACTCGCGCAGCTCAACAACCCTCTCCAGAAGTTTTGTTTCTGTTAAACTGGAGTACTGTTGTCTGTACTGCTTTGAACGCTGTCATGCGTTTGTTTCATTGTAGAAAGCCGGCCGACTACCATTACCTATCCAGGCACGCTTCACGGTCCGTCCTCAGTCTAAGTTTCCAGGTTCGAATCCCCGTTCTGGCACACAATGTTAGTCTGCCATGAAAGTTTAATATCACAGCATTCTCCACTCTGGAAACATCCCCTAGGCTGCTGCTACTCCGTGTATCCACCATATCCCTTTTTCCAGTAGTGCTACTCCTGCAAGTGTTTCGCAAGAGATCTTCTGCGAATTTGGGAAACTAGAAGACGAGGTACTGGCGAAAATATAGTTGTGAGGACGGAGAGATGCCGAGGTAGCTCAGTCGGTAGAGCACTTGCCCGCGAAGGGCAAATGTTTCCTTTTCGAATCCCAGTTTCGGCACACAGTTTCAATCTACCGGGGAAATTTCAACTGGAGGTATTACTTTTAGTATGCCCTGTTAACTTCAGGAAGTCGGATACCTACATGCGCGATATCTCTGTTGTTGAAACAGATGAGCGTATGTCCATAACCATAAGAGAAAGTACATTACTACTCTGACACGCGATAATTTACATTACCTGAGAAACCGCTTTCTTAACACTGCTGTAATCTCATCACTAGCTTGAAATACTCACTTCGTTTGATTTGTGAGCTAATGTGTAAATCCGTAACAGATTCAACAATGTTAGTGAGATGATCTAATAGTTTACGGGGCTATTGCACTTGCTGCAGGTTCTAATGGACATGCCGCAACAAATTGTGCATTGGTAAGTAATGCGCATCACGTGTGTATGGGACATGTCGGACGACCGAAACTACTTCTAAATCAGCCTAGTACCTCCGAAAGATCGCTGTTGGACACGTTTGTCTTTGTTCTACATTTTATTATATTCTATATGTTCTATATTTTATTATTTTGTGTGATGACTCTTTTGCACACCAAGAAGAGTTTTTAATCACATCCGCCTTCCTTCTTAGGTGATAATATCAATTATTCAAACACTTTTCTCATTTGAAGTAAATGAGCAGCCGAATATCAGAGATCACAAAGTCTGCTTTTTTTAATGATATAGATACTTTGTTATCTGAATCTGATACTAGTAGAATTGGTATTAAATCCATTTACAAGTGCAGCTTTTGTTAAAAAAAGGGTGAAGTCCAAGCAAATGTTCTTTCAAATGTGTACGGTTCTAATCATAAAACATCACACAGTTCGAAACACAACTATTTATGTCCAAGCTATATGTGTGTTTGCTTTACTTATTATTGTATTTGTGTTCAGTTTCGTATCATGTCTTTTCTTGTGAAAGAAACGCTCCTCAAAACGTGACAGAACGAAATTTTCGGTCAAGAGAATTTATAAGAGGATGAGGATTTCGTGCTCAGTTTATCTGATTAGTCTTGTTTTCTTAGTTGGAAAATCATTCAAACATGTTTAACAAATTCTCGTTTTTGTTTAGGAGCAACCAATGTTAAAATTAAAGATAATGCATATTTTCTACTCCTGGAACAAAGAAATATTTGCATTTCATCATGGATTAATTTGTTTTCAAACCTTTACACCGTTTCTGTCTTGTATATGTATTAACTAACAACAGCGTCATTTATGAACTAATAGTGCCTGAGTGTCAGATGGTTAACAATTTCATGAAAACATTGAGTAAAAAGTAATCTAAGACGCAGGGGCCGGTGGAGCCAGTAGGTAATATCAAAGACTAGCTTTTAACAAATTGTCATGAATTAACTGGTGATATTTGGCTCATTTTTATTACTGAAAGTAATTTTTGACATAAATAAAACCACACAATAAATCTCAGAAGTATGTCCATTTACTGGTGCTATGCTTTTTTGTTATCTACTTCTCCTGTAAAACCGTCAAAAGTGGGCTTGTTCTTCTTTTATATTACGATTCTGAAATGTAGTAACTAAAATAAAATCCAGAATTGAAAATTTATGTGAACATTCTGGGATGAACGTAAATGTCTAAAATATTTTCGGAACGGTCATGTGAAAGGGAACAAGATTGTAGTTCTGCGTTGTGTAATAATATCGATCATGGATGCACAGTCGGTGCGGATCAACAAGGGAAACACAGATCATGGCATTAGGTGCAGTCCATCATGATGGGATTAACATGACTAGAGAGCTTTGTCGAACAATCCCAACAGTTGATCTCTGGCTGCACTTCGTAATGAGATACCAGTCACGAGCATGAAGGCAGCAAATGATAATAAGAGGTACAGAAACGTCTCTACTCAACAATAACGTAAATTTATTGTTTCATAACGGTCCGTGAATCATAATTTTGGAAACTGATCGAGTGTGACAATTCTACATAAAATTAGTGTATATTTATTTTATGCTTGAACTCCATGCCTGTACATATGTCCCCATTCAGTGTTTAAGTAAAATGTAACACAACGCGAAATTTTTGCTTTAAGTACAGAGTGAGAACAAATGTTCAAATGTTTGTAAAGCTTATTGGACGTAACTACGGGGTCATCAGTCCCTAAACTTACAAACTACTTCTGAACTGACTTATACTAAAGACAGCACAAACTTCCATGCCCGAGGGAGGATTCGAACGCCCGACGGGAAGCGGCCTCCCCCATCGGAGCATAGCGCCTCAATGCGCATGGCCACTCCGCCGCGGCGCACACAAGGCAAGCTTTAAGTTGAATTCGTTCAGATACGTTTCCAAATTTCTCCTTATTTTTCTGCACAGCTTGCTCAATGTACTGACTGAATAACATTGACGTTGGTCGACAACTCTGTCTTACTCCCTTCCCCACCAATGCGTCCTTTAATGCTATTCGAATCATGTAAATGCTGTCTGATTTCTGTACAAGTTGTATATAACAATTCGTTCCCGTTATTTACCCCTGCTACCTTCAGAATTTTAAATAGTGTATTCCATTCAACATCGTTAAAACTTGGGATGTTAAGGAGGTTCGATTCCGAAAGTTTGAAACTTCCGATTCATTTTGATCCTTCAATTCCAATTTCGGTTCCTATAAATTTGAAACGGATGTTATATCGGAGGTTGATGTAAAAGTCACGGAGACCTTCAATCTAACACATTATTTGCAAATGCTACATATCTCATCCTAGTTATAAAGGAACATTTTTCAACGAAGTTAGTAAAGAAGAGACTGAATCGAATTGGTGAGTTTACTTGACGATGGTAATACATCTGCAAATGAGGTTGACAATATTGACGCACCTGCAGAGAAACGGGCAGAGTTGTCATCACCACCAGTTGGTCAGTCTACCAGTAGTTATGGCACTGGCCAAGCGATTTTATCGAATATGTAACCGAGTAGCGATGATGGTGATATTGATAATATTATACCCGACAAACATGCTGTTTTGGACAGTTTTTTCCTATTCAAGAATTTTTTAAGCATTTACTTAATGAGTACAATAGAGAGAAACGTATTCCAATCAGTGACGATCCTTTGTTATGGTGGAAAGTGAATACAAGATTTCAAGCCATGTACTCGATTGTCCACGAATTTTGTCATTTCCACCAAGCTCAGTAGCCAGCGAACAACTTTTTAGTGGTGCTGGTTTAATCTATGATCCTTTGAGGAGTAGATTCGATGGAGAAAAACGTGCGAAGTTTTTGTTTCTAAAATATGATTTAGTTCTTTTGGAGTCACTTTATTTGGGTTGATTTGTTATTAGTGTTTAAGACTCGTTTTTATTTTCAAGTCCCAGGTATACAGTACAAAACCTACCTGTATTACTTTTTGGAATAATAATAAGTATATAATTGATGAATAAATGTGTAATTTTATTTTATTGAACCTACCCTTAACAGTTTAAGTCTTCTGCCTCCAGTTCCGATTTTGCTTCCGATTCCGGTTCCGGTAAACAAAATTTGAAAACTCCGCTTCCGGATTCGGTTACGATATAACCACTTCCGTTACACCCCTAGCTAAAAACTTTTTCTAGATCCACAAAAGCTGTAAACATGGGTTCGTATACTCTTTTTTGATTAGAAATTCTTTTATTTATTAACTTTCAATACAATCTAATATGTAAAGATTACAAAGGGTCTTAACAGCTACTATACTTTACAGTGTTGAGACACTGTAATATTGTTACACCCAAACCACTACCACTTATCGTTCTAAGTTACTTATTTTACAGTGCTGATATAATTTGTTACTTCGAACAACTTGTTTAGTTTAGTATAGTAAACATTTATTATTCTAACATTACAATTGCGTTACTTTAGTTTACAGTGTTGGTACATCGTAAATTGTTATTTCAAACCACTTGTTCTAGGTTGTGTTTACAATATTTATACAGTTCAGTTATGTTACTTCAACCCACTAGTCATTCTCTCACTTAATTCTAGGTTATATGTATCATTAATCTATGCACTGCAGCGTCGCCAGTGTGCTACTGATACTAACCTATAGTGTAGTGAGGCTGTCTCACGGAGCTTAGCTCAGTGGGTGTGCCTGTTGATTACAGATCACTCTTTAATATATTCGCAGAAAGTTTTTGCCAGTATTTCTTGTTATTTAGCACCTACGACTCTGCAGCTAGCAACACTTGTATTGTTAACTGAAATTTACTTTCAGTGAATTGAGGAAATTGATTATTATTTCATCATCATCATTCTCATTAAAGACTGATTATGCCTTTCAGAGTTCAGTCTGGAGAATAGTACCTCTAATAAAATTCCTCCATGATCCCCTATTCAATGCTAACATTGATGCCTCGTCTGATGTTATGCCTTTCACTTCAAAATCATTCTGCACCGAATCTAAGTACTTTCTTCTTGGTCTACCTCGACTCCTTTTACCCTCCGCTGCCGAGCTCATGAGTCTCTTAGGTAACCTTGCTTCTCCCATGCGTGTAACGTGACCCCACCATCTCAGTCTGTTTGCTCTAACTGCTTCATCTATGGTGTTCATTCCCAGCTTTTCTTTGATTATTATTTAAGTTTCAAAATTGAGCTAATGAATGACTCGTTCTCTTTTATTCTAAACTAGTTTCAGCAAGAGAATGGGTTAGGTACGAACCTATCTGAACAATAACTGTGGTGAATAACGTCTTTAACGCGTGTTCTAAATTAACAGGTTTCACTACTGAAAATTGATCCACTCATACCCTTATTAGCCAAACATTCTAATTCTGATAAGTCGGTCTTATTTCATATATACGTTGTGATGCTTCTGTAGGATAGTATTGGCAATTATCAATTGGCGGACACCGTCTCTTCTTGGCAACGAAATGAGAACTGAAAACTTGGGCCTCAGCATTCCTCTTGATGTGTGCGTGATGATTACATATTCTGTTGACATACTAATAATTAATATTACTGTTCGCCGTTTCCTATTCTTGTGCCAAGCCAACGCACAAGTTTAGCCGCAGGTTCTACACGAGGCATAACTAACTACTCATGCCGACTCCTTGTTCCGTCCGACTCAGTCTAGCTGGCAACTCTTCTATTACTCGGACAGTACATTGTGGCCATAAACAAATCAAGAAAACAAAACACTTCATTTTCTGTAGAAATCATTTCACAAAACGTAAGACTCTTTACCAAAGTACACGACACTGGAGGACGCGGGTTTATCTCTCGTGTACGGTGGTACTTGAATATTCCCAATTTGTTTACGCTCGCTGCCGACTGCCGTATTATAGTGTCCTAGTAATACTCGCTCCGCGCCTGCGCGCTACCAGCGATAATACTCCCGACGACACAGATGATTCTATACAGTATCTTAGCAGCATGTTTACTTCCCTACAAAAATATTTCAAACACACGAATAAGCTAAATACAACGTTACAATTGCATTAAAGCAGAATAAACAAATTAAAGATAATAAATATATGATAAATCATGCAAGCTTACAAGGAACAAATCGGGCTGTCGTGTTTTAGGAAGCACTTTACGTTTGTCTGTAGTTTTATGATTTTTTGCAGAAATTTCGAACAAAAATAATAAAATTCTTATAATAAGAAATTGTGGACGATACGATTACGACTTGTGATGATACATATGCACTTAACATGTAATATTATCTCTGACTGAACTTTAACGAACAGCCAAAATTATACACTTTTTTTACCTCCTTAAACTATTAAGATATCTTAATATCTCTCCCATATTTTCATTATGTTTGTTTATTAAAATACTATCATCTGGCTTGCCGTGGTAGTTTGACTCCTACTTCAAGTTTATTTTCTTTGCCGGTTCTGGTACGTAAAATCAAGTGACAATGTCAAAACGCTGTGCTCTTTCAAATATCTCCGAAACAGTGCGAGTTATCGAGTTATGGAAATAGCGTCAAAGTAAAGTTGTTGATAATTTTCTCCTCTACAAGTACTTTTATTCGATTTCTGTTTCATATGCACGGTTAAAGCGATATTTGTAATTAAATTTCCACTGTCCAAGGCCATCCCAAACGGCCTATTTTTGTCTTCCTAAACTATTTTTTGTCCGAAATATTTGAAAAACGGGAGTTTGTGGTCGCTGTCGGCCAACAATTACTTCCCTAAAATTTGGTGCCGATCGGTTGAACGGCGTGACCTAAAATGTGGGAACACGTTACAGACACACACAGTGCCGAAAGGCCGTTATTTTTTCATCTATCCCTGATACGATGCGGGATATGAAAAAAGCATAGAGAGAGAAGATTTACAGAATTTACTCCTCTAAAAATTTGTTTATTCGTGGCAGATGAACACTTAAGCCGTTATTTTCATTTAAATTTCCTGCTGTTAAATGCCGATCGCGAAGTCCCACCTTTAGTGTTACAACCGTAAATTAAGGTATGCCAATAAACCTCTAAACACGTTTCGTCTGTTTACACATGGATGAAAAATAGCGTTGGTCACTGTGTTGTTTTTAAAAAAAAAACTGCCAATTATGTGAGATCGGTAGCATCGTCATTAACTCCCACGTGGTGCAATTAGATTAGATTAGTACTTGTTTCATAGATCATTAATACGAACCTTCGTAATGATGTGGAACGTGTCAGGTTAATGAAAGCTGTCTTTACAAAGGATTTCTTTGTGCTAAATATTACACGACACAATTTCTATTATATTTCTTTTCATTTTCTTTTATTATTATTATTTTTTTCGAATTTGCTAATTTATATCTAAAAAATCATCTATAGTGTAGAAGGAGTTGCCATGCAGAAATTCTTTTAATTTACTTTTAAATGCTTGTTAGCTATCTGTCAGGCTGTTGATGGTGTTTATAAGTAACCAAAGTCTTTTGAGGCAGCATAATCCACCCCTTTTTGTGCCAAAGCTAGATTTAACCTTGAATAGTGAAGATCATTCTTTCTCCTAGCGTTGTAGTTATGTACACTGCTATTGCTTTTGAATTCGGTGAGATTGGTAATAACAAGTTTCATAAGTATATATATATATATATATATATATATATATATATATATATATATATATATATATATATATAGTGAGAAGGTACTGTGAAGATCCCTGTTCTTTAAATGTCTGCAGGATGATCTTGGATGGGCTGCGGCAATTATTCTGATCACACGCTTTTGTGCAATGTATAATTTTGTACTCAATGATGAATTACCCCAGAAAATGATGCCATACGAATGCAGATAATGAAAACAGGCATAATAAGCTAATTTACTGAGATGTATATCACCAAAATTTGCAATTACCCTAATAGCATAAGTCGCTGAACTCAAACGTTTCAATAGATCTTCAATGTGTTTTTTCCAGTTCAATCCCTCATCAATGCTTACACCTAAAATTCTGAATAGTCTACCTTTGCTATAGATTTCTGATCAAAGTCTATATTTATTGATAGTGTCATTCCATGTACTGTGTGGAACTGTATGTACTGTGTTTTATCAAAATTTAATGATAGTCTATTTGCTGATAACCACTTAATGATTTTCTGAAAGACAACATTAACAATTTCATCAGTTAGTTCTTGTCAGTCAGGTGTGAGAACCATACTTGTATCATCAACAAAAGAACCAATTTTGCATCTTCATGAACATAGAATGGCAAGTCATTATTATATACGAGGTATGTCCACAAAGTAAGTTCCGTTTGGTTATATAAAACAAACGTGTACAGATACAGAAAAAATATTTATTGTACAAAAATATACAACTATTAAACCAGTTTTTTACATAGCTTCCGAATTTTGTAGGTATTTGTCATAGCGTGGCAGAAGTCTTTGTATGCCTTCTTCGTAGACGGTTGGTGCTTGCGTATTCAACCATGAGGTAAGATGTTCTTTCAGCTTGTCATCATCGCTGAAGTGTTGAGCATCATGGACAGGTTTTAGGTGTAAGAAGAAAGTCGCTAAGAGCAAGAGTGTACGAAGGATGATCGAACACGTCCCAGTGAAATTCTCGTAAGAGTTGTTTGGTCACATTCGCCTTGTGAGGTCAGGCGGCAACGTGAAGGGAAGAAGACTCCTTTCATCTCTTCTTACACCTAAAATCTTTCTTTGGTGGTCAACACTTCAACGATGATCAGCTGAAAGAACATGTTTGCCACGTGGATGAATACACAGGCGGCAATCTTCTATGAAGAAGGCACACAAAAACTTGTCCCACGCTATGACAAGTGCCTACAAAATTTCGGCAGTTCTGTAGAAAAGTAGTTGAACAGTTGCAGATTTTATACAATAAATATTTTTTCTGTATCTACATCTACATGGGATACTCTGCAAATCACATTTAAGTGCCTGGCAGAGGGTTCATCGAACCACAATTATACTATTTATCTCCCATTCCATTCTCGAATAGCGCGCGGGAAGAAAGAACACCTGAATCTCTCTGTTCGAGCTCTGATTTCTCTTATTTTATTCTGATGATCATTTCTACCTATGTAAGTGGGAGTCAACAATATATTTTCGCATTCGGAGGAGAATGTTGGCGATTGGAGTTTCGCAAGTAACCCACGCCTCAGCGATAAGCGCCGTTGTTGTAATGATTCCCATCCCAGATCCTGTATCATTTCCGTAACGCTGTCTCCCCTGTATCGTGACAATACGAAACGAGCTGCCCTTCTTTGGACACTTTCGATGTCCTCCGTCAAACCCACCTGATAAGGATCCCACACTGGGCTGCAATACTCCAAAAATGGACGGACAAGCGCAGTGTATGCAGTTTCTTTAGTAGTTCTGTTGCATCTTTTAAGGATTCTGCCAATAAAACGCAGTCTCTGGTTCGCCTTTCCCACGATATTATCTACGTGTTCTTTCCAGTTTAAGTCTGAAGTAATAGTGATTCCTAGGTATTTTGTGGAGTTTACGGCGTTCACATTTGATTGATTTATGTTGTAAACAAAGTTTAACGGATTTCTTTTCGTACTCATGTGGACGACTTCACACTTCTCATTATTTAGAGTCAATTGCCAATTTTTACACCATACTGATATCTTATTCAGATTGTTCTGCAGTTGGTTTTGATCTTCAGATGATTTTACTAGACGGTAGATGACGGCGTCATCTGCAAACAACCTAAGAGAGCTACTTAGATTTTCCCCTAAATCGTTTATGTAAATAAGGAATAGCAGAGGACCAATAACACTACCTTGTGGAACGCCCGATATCACCTCTGTTTTAGTCGATGCCTTACCATCGATTACTACGAACTGTGTCCTCTCTGACAAGAAATCCCCTATCCAATTGCAAATTTGGGGCGATATACCATAACCACGCAATTTGATTAAAAGCCGTTTGTGAGGTACGGTGTCAAAAGCTTTCTGGAAATCAAGAAATACGGAATCGATTTGCGAACCTTTGTCGATAGCACCCATCACTTCGTGTGAATATAGAGCTAGTTGTGTTTCGCATGAACGACATTTTCTAAATCCGTGTTGACCTTGGGTCAATAGATCGTTCTGTTCGAGATAATTCATAATATTTGAATGCAGGATATGTTCCAAAACCCTGCTGCAAATTGACGTCAATGAAATAGGCCTGTAGTTTAGTGGGTTACTCCTACTGCCTTTCTTGAATATAGGTGTGACCTGTGCAACTTTCCAATCTTTTGGTACAGATCCTTCTATGAGAGAGCGGTTGTATATGAGTTTTAAGTAAGGAGCTATCGCTTCAGCATAATCAGATAGAAATCTAATGGGTATACAATCCGGACCAGAAGACTTGTTCTTATTAAGTGATTTTAGTTGCTGCACTACTCCGATGATATCTACTTCTATGTTACTCATTACGGCATCTGTTCGTAATTCGAAATCTGGAATATTGGTTTCGTCTTCTTTAGTGAATGAGTTTCTAAAAGCTAAGTTTAGTAACTCTGCTTTAGTAGCGCTGTCATCGGCAGGATCGCCATTACTATCACGTAGTGAAGGTATTGTTTGTGACTTTCCCCGAGTATATTTAACATATGACCAAAATCTCTTTGGGTTTTCAGTCAAATTACGAGAAAGAGTTTCGTTGTGATAAATGTTGTAGGCATCTCGCATTGAAATCCTCGCTAAATTTCGAGTTTCTGAGTACACTCGCAAATCCTGGGGATTTCGTGTTCGTTTAAATTTAGTATGCCTTTTCCTTTGCTTTTGCAACAGTGTCCTAACCTGTTTTGTGTACCAAGGGGGATCGCCTCCTTCTTTTATTAATTTATTAGGTATAAAACTTTCAATTGCTGTCGATACCACTTCTTTGAATTTGAGCCACATCTGGTCTACACCTACGTTTAGTGTTAGAAACGAGTGGAAGCTGTCTTTCAAGAAGCAATGTATTTTGTTTCTATCTGATTTTCTGAACAAATATACTTTGCGTTTATTTTTGGTAACTTTGGGACTTTCGATATTCAATTTCGCTACTACAGCTCTGTGTTCACTAATACCTGTATCCGTTTTGATGCTCATTATGAGCTCAGGATTATTTGTTGCTAAGAGATCAAGTGTGTTTTTACATCCATTTACAATTCTAGTTGGCTCATGAACTAATTGTTCGAAGTAATTCTCAGAGAATGCGTTGAGTACAATTTCGGACGATTTTTTATGCCTACCTCCTGATTTGAAAATATAATTTCGCCAACAGATCGAGGGTAAATTAAAATCACCACCTACTATTATCGTGTGAGTCGGGTACGTTTTTGTAATTAGACTCAGGTTTTCTTTGAACCTTTCTGCTATTGTATCGTCAGAGTCGGGAGGCCGGTAAAAGGAACCGATTATTAACTTCTTACGATTTTCGGGTACAACCTCTACCCATAATAGCTCGCACGAACTATCAACTTCAACTTCGCTACATGAAATACTACTTTTGACGGCGACAAACACGCCCCCACCTATTTTGTTTAATCTATCCTTTCTGAATACCGTTAGATCTTTTGAAAATACTTCTTCTGAACTTATTTCCGGCTTGAGCCAACTTTCGCTGCCTATAATGATGTGTGTTTCGGTGCTTTCTATTATCGCTTGCAGTTCTGGAACTTTCCCGACACAGCTACGACAATTTACAACTGTTATACCGATAGTTTCCGGATCTACATTTCTCCTGTGATCCACCTGAACCCTTTGAGATTGCCCATTTTCTATTTCCCCGAAGCTCTTTATCCTAAAAAACCGCCCAGTCCACGCCACACAGCCCCCGCTACCCGTGTAGCCGCTTCCTGCGTGTAGTGGACTCCTGACCTATTCAGCGGAACCCGGAAACCCACCACCCAATGGCGCAAGTCAAGGAATCTGCAGCCTACACGGTCGCAGAACCGTCTGAGCCTCTGATTCAGACCCTCCACTCGGCTCTGTATCAGAGGTCCACAGTCGGTCCTGTCAACTATGCTGCAGATGGTGAGCTCTGCTTTCATCTTGCAAGCAAGACTGACAGTCTTTACCACTTCAGTTAGCCGCTCGAAACCTGAGAGGATTTCTTCAGATCCGAAACGACACACATCATTGGTACCGACGTGAGCCACCACCTGCAGTTGGTTGCACCCCGTACCCTTCATGGCATCCGGGAGGACCCGTTCCACATCTGGAATGACTCCACCCGGTATGCACACGGAGTGCACGTTGGCCTTCTTCCCCTCCTTGGCAGCCATCTCTCTAAGGGGCTCCATCACCCGCCTAGCGTTGGAGCTCCCAACTACAAGTAAACCCACCCTGTTTACGTTTGATTTTATGTAACCAAACGGAACTTACTTTCTGGATATACCTCGTATTAAGAACAGCAAAGGGACCAAGACTGAACCTTGTGGCACCCCATTTTTTATTGTTCCCCAGTTTGAGGATTCAGATATTTTTTTGCATATTATGAGAAGTACTGATTTCAACTTTCTGCACTCTTCCTGTTAGGTATGATTTAAACCATTTGTACACGTCCCATTCATACCACAATACTTTAGTTTATCTAGAAGAATCCCATGATTTTCACAATCAGAAGCCTTGGAGAGTTCACAAGAAATACCAACAGGTGATGTCCGGTTATTCAGAGCATTTAATATTTCATTAGTGAAGGTATATATAGTATTTTCCGTTGAAAAGCTTTTCTGAAAACCAAACTGGCATTTTGTTAGAACTTTGTTTTTACCTATGTGTGAAACTACAGTGCGGATCACTGCCAAAATGTTGGAACGTTATGGAACAGTAGCTAAGTCCGGCATCTTCCCTGGCACAGACCTGTACAATTAATCATCAAGTGGAGGACTTCGGTAACTGGAGCCTGTACGAGTGTGACCGATGGCCGGCGCAGCTGTGACGAGGCGTCAGGCCGTGAAGTGGCGGCCCCGGGGCGCGCGCCCACCATAAATCACGGGACACGCAAGAAGCGCATTTGTTGGCGCGCCCAACGCTAAACTCATCAATTTCGTTTCTTTCCCCGCGAGACTCTGACAGTTTTAATGAATGGCCCGAACCAGCGCGATCTGTGCTCACTGCTCCGCAGAGGTCCTGGAAGGCTTAATTATTTATTGGATTATTTCGTACATTTCAGCTAAATACGAAGGGGACGGATGGACTTGCGCATTATAAAATAATTGCTACCCATACCTCCCACGCCTATATGCTAGGTGCAGAAATTAATCAGTCGTCGAAAACCATCCAATTAGTAGCCCATAAAAGACGAAAGTAAAACTGTAGCACCAATATTGCGGGCTACCTAACTGCTGAAGGAAGGCTGATGCAAATGACGGATAATCCAGCCCTGTAACAAAGGGAGAGTGCTGTAATAAAATTAATCCCGTGATTTTGACAGCAGATTCGGCACTTACATGAAATTACAAACAGAATGATATCGATCGCTGGCTGATAGGCCCAGTACTTTAGAAGTACAAAGTGAATTTTCCCCGACAAGTAAGAACTTCCACAGGCTTGGCTGACACCTTGACTCCCTACTGGCGGAGGATTTAGAATTTTATCAATTCCCATTTAATCAATACGGAAATGAACCAATATGGCGTACTCATGAAAGGCCCGTTTGGTCGTTAGTTTAAATTCGTTTCTTCCTCACCAACGGCGGAGGGACGCACGCCTTCGCGTCGTTTGGCTGAAGAACCGCCAGTCCAGGTGTCCCAACCGTCCACGGCGGCGACCCTGCCCGCTCGGGCCGGAGGAAGGGCGCAGAAGGCGCGTTGTCAGGTTGGCTGCGGTGCCCCACTTCTTCTCGGCGGAGCGATACAGTGTCCTGGAGTGACGGACGTAAAAATAATGGGAGACGCTCCCGACGCCCCAGTCGTGTGCAGTTCTACGCCAGTGCTAGTTGATCCAGCAGTCGTCTGCTATTTAGCGGTTATGTTTCCGCCGGGACGAGTAAACGCGTTCGCCAATCAACGGGCGGAAGTGTACGGAATGTTCGGAATGTTACCGATAGGACTGTAGCCGTTGCCCCTGCCTGGGCTGCTCCGTTAGCTCTAAAAAATACGTTATGTTTCTCAGCGCACTTTCTCTCTGCCAGGGGTTGGGCTATTTCAGTTTGAATGATTTTACTGAATTGACTTTTATAGTCGACTTGGTCCTGCAGAGAGGCTAGTTATTATATTTATATTTGATTCCAAAAGTAACCGTCTTTCATGTGTAACAGGCTACCTCGCATTCCTCTTGCTTAAAGCGACAATACAGACAATTATACCAGGTAAACCTGTTTGCTTACTTTGTCTGTAACTCCTCCACTGCTGTTCTATTACAAATATCAATAGCACTGAAACCCTGCTAGAAGAGACGGAGTTCGATGCCAGACACGGTCAGGCAGCAACAGAAATTCAGCTGAGGTGTTGATCGCCCTTCTCCAGGCGGAGCAAATAGCAAGCAGCCATTTCCATAGAAAATTCCCACCAGACAACCAAAGGGCTACAAAACGTATAATTTAGAAGGAAGAAAGAAATCTTGTTTTACGTCCCATCGACAGCTTGGTCATTAGAGACGGATCTAACGCTCGGAGTTTTGGGTAAGGATGAGGAAGAATAGCGGCCGTTTCCTTTGACCCGGCATTTGCCTGGAGTGATTTAGGAAATTCACGGAAACCTAAATCTGGATGGCCGAAGGTGAACAACCATCCTCCCAAATGCGAGGGCTGAGCGTTATCACTGCATCATTGGCGCCGTTAGAAGGAAGGAAGGGAGCTTAGGAAATTTTCATTAATTAAAACTTCCGGGCTAAGATGGGCAATTGGTCCAACTGTAAAACTTCCGTCTCCAAACGTTTCTTTTCCTACTGCGGGCAACATCTTCAGGGGTGAGTCGACGACTGGTTTGTAGCCGCTGGATGTCGTGCTTATATAGAGTGCATAGATGGCGCCACCACTTGTCACGTTCTGCCGACTATGAAGCTATCTTTGACCAGTGTCATCGCTCTCCATTACAGATAATCGATCATCACATCGTTGGTGCAAAGTCGACCGCCATATCTTATCTAATTTCAAACCTTCTTTTTTTCTTATGGAAATTTTTTGAGCAATTTCTGAAAAAATTTCCATAGTCAAATACAGTCGTGGAGCACACATTCCACCATTGAATCAAGCCTTCTTCTTTTCTATTGAAATTATTGTTGTGCTTCTGGGTCTCTAGGGTTTCCCTATACATGCATGTATAATAATGTGAGGTCGTGGCTAGCACGTATGTATAGAGAAGCTATAGAAACCCAGAAGTACCACATTAATTTCAAAAGAAAAGAAAGAAGGTTTGAAATTAGATAATACGTGGCGGTCGACTTTGCACTAACGATGTGACAATCGATTACCTGTAATCTAGAGCGATGACACTGGTCAAAGATAGCTTCATAGTCGGCAGCACGTCACAAGAGGTGGCTCCCTCTATGCGCTCTATATAAGAATGACCTCCACCGGCTACAAACCAGTCGTCGACTCACCCCTTAAGAGGTTGCTCTCGGTAGACAACGAAACGTTGGGAGAAGGAAGTTTTACACATGGACCACGGCATCTTAGGCTCTTAACCCGGAAGTTTTAATTAAGACGCCGGCCATGAAATCCTACAGCTTACGATAGGAGGAGATTAGAAAACTTCAGGAATTAAAAGTCTCGACGACACCTTGGTCACATATTTTTGTGATGGAAAAGAAACGTTGTATTACCATTTATTGTAGGCGGTATAGTTATAGTACACTTAATCTTTCTTCATCAAATAGAATCAAACAATTCCATTGGACGAAATAGACACGTTATAGGCCGTGCCCTTTGAAACGAACCATCGCGGCATTTGCCTCACTTGTTTTTGGGAAATCACGGAACACCTAAATCAGGACGGCCGGAGGACGGTTTGTACCTTTGTCCTCGATTTAGTTTCTCACCACGCCCAAAAAATTATTTAGAAAGAAATGGAAAAACTGGTAAATTCGACCTGGTGGAAAGTAAGTTTGCATTGAGAAAAAATATAGGAACCGGCATACCTTGTCGATTTGGGAAACAGGCTAAACTAGAGTGTGGCTGTGAAGCTGTAGATGGTACACCTGGACATCTAATTGACGAGTGTCCCACTGTTGCCTCTGAAATAAGCACCCAGCTACCGAACACTAAGACGTGCGAGCTATTACACTCAGAACTAACTTTCAGTGTCCTCAATGAATCAGCTGAAGTCATTTCCAGAAAGGTTTGATAGACTTCTCGAGAAAGAACCTACCATAATGTGACACCAGAATCAGACTAGAACTGCCATGTCGAACCATGGCGACGGGGGACACACTTGTCACCGCCACTGGCTGTAATAACCTGTACCCTGGATCTGAGGATAGGTATGGGCGATCAGCGATCAATACGTGACATTATGTAGAGAGTAGGTTAATTTCAGTTGTAGCTAGAACAAGAAGGGGAATTAAAGAGTGATCTGTAATCAACTTCCTAAAGTACGTTGTTTTTGGTAAGCTAATGACAATTTATGTAATCAGTAATTGTTTGAGTGTGGTATTTCATAACAGTATTTATTATATTATACTCGGAAAAGAATACCATTTGAGTAGCCGAAATCTATTTTTCAATCTAACAAAGATTGATTAGGTAAATAACTATTACGATAAATTCTCTGACCAATAACAAAACGTAACAGTAGGTTTATTGTTCAATTAGAATGTCTACTGCATAGGTAATTTTGAAAGTATGAAATGATTGCTACTTATATATTTTGATCACCTGAAAGCAGTGCATCATAAGAATTGCGGTGAGGTATGTATCTTCATAGTATACAAAAATTGTTTCCGTGCTGTTTGCATTTTTTGCTTTGTGTTTTTAGCGATTGTGTTAATTATATACTTTCGTTTGAAAAAAGTGCAGTATAAGTTTATGTAGAACCATGATTTGGCCAGCAAAGTACTATTTCATGTGTGCCCAATTAATTTATTTACAGATCACTAATTTGTTTTCGCGGAAGCAAATCAGCGAATTTTATTATTTTGTGTATTGCTGTAGAAGTGTGATCAATTTACGACATTTTAATTTTGACGATTTTATTCTTGTGATTTATGTCTGAAAACTACATATACCACCACAGCGCCTATGTGAACTTTCCACATAGATGGCAAATGGATTTTCCAATTCCCTTTCGTGTGCTGTAACGTGTTACAATCACACGTTAAAAAAAATAGTGTGTGTGTGAGAGAGAGAGAGAGAGAGAGAAAACACGATTTGTTTCTATTTTACTTTATTTAAAAATTTTTATGTTTCATGTTTACTGTTTACAACTAATGTTTCTATTCTACCAAATGTTCAAATCATCGTCACAATCTCTGTCCACAACAGTAGTGAACCTGCGGCAAACAGAACTGATTGTTGTAGCAGTTTTCCAACGCGTGCTACAGTGTACTACCACAAGATGTTCAAAAATGTTCAAATGTTTGTATAGCTTATGGGACTTAACTACGGGGTCATCAGTCCCTAAACTTACAAACTACTTATGAACTAACTACTACTAAGGACGGCACAAATATCCATGCCCGAGGGGGGATTCGAACCCCCGACCGTTATGGCCGTGCAGACCGTGACTGGAGCGCCTCAGTCCCTTCGGCCACCGCGGCCGGCCACCACAAGATGTCAGGCAGAAACAGAGATGGTAAGACTTATTCCCAGAAACTTTAACGTACCCCTAAGTTGGTGGTAAATGTCCTTCCTAAGGACCACAAGAGACGCTGTGGCATTTCTACTTCCAAGCCCCCTTCAATAACGACATTGAAGGTAAGCATACTACCCAAGAAACCCGAAAAACCGTTATTCAGTGATTATACTTCCCACAGCCCTAACAACTATATTTAGCATCAAATGGAAAACCAGAGCTAGTGCAGCGGACTACCACTAGAGCCCAGGAGTATAGAGATGCGGTAACACGTATTCCCAGGAAAAATGTTAATGGGAAGTATATTCCCAACGGCGCACGAAAGGGTTTACTTTGCACTAAAATCTTTGTTCGTGAATCGAGCTACCGACCTTTTTTTCATATTATTGATGGCATGCTGTTTTTTCTGCATTTATTACATATAAGTCATTTTCACCAAATTTTTCCCTATCACCAACCCATCGTTGTTGTGAAGTATAAAGGTGCAGCAATATTCCGGCTACAAGCTCCACTACATTATCGGCCTATTTAACGATAGCCATTAACATCTCTTTAATAACATTCGGTACACGTGTCGATATTTTAATTGTTTTATCTTGCCGGTATTGCAGGGGTGGGAGGTTTACGGTGACTTCTTGTCCACTTAATTTCTTCCGCGATAGAGTGACCGAGCGCTCTAAGGCACCTTGCGGGGTAGCGCGTGGTTGCTCACCAACGGAGATTTGAGTCCTCACTCTGTGTGTGTGTGTTTTAAATTAGTTTATTTTCAGTAATTTGTAAGCGTAGGGGGTGATAACCAGATTAGTTAAGTGTCATAGATTAACAAATATATGAAGATTTGCCTTTAATCCGAAGTAAACGGTGACGCAAAGATGTACCCAAAATCTGAGCTGAAAGAGAAGACGACTCACTGGAGTAGAGGGTCAATTATTGAAAAAAAAAAAAATTGAAATCTTTGTTAAGCTTATGGGAGTGTGGGGCCATCAATCCTTAAATTTACTAACTACTTATGAACTAACTTATACTAAAAGCAACACAAACATCCATGCCCGAGGGAGGATTAGAGCCAGCGACGGGAAACGGCTTCGCGCATCTGAGCATAGCCGCCTCAATGCGCTTGGCCACTTCGCCGCGGCTGTGAATGATTTAAGTTTTCATATTAATGACAACTAACGCTTCGTACGCTTATTGCTGGTAACTGCTCGTTACGTATTTCTAGCAATTTTCAAATTGATATTCATGTCGGCACAGACCACCTGTGGACCGCTTTTTCGGTAGGATGCTCTGAATGTTTGCCGAGTCTACGGTCTGATCTACCATGGCGTCACAGCACCGCTGGCACTGCTCCTTTATAGCGACCCTCATATAGGCGAATAAATCAACAACGGTGTCAGTAGCATCTGAAGGTGGCGAGGAGCTGCGTCGCTGAAACACTGTACGCTTTCCACCAATACCATCCGACGTAATTCTTGTGAACCACTGAAGCATATGCTACGTTAGAAAGCCTGAAAGAACACAACGAGATTTTTTATGAATTGGAGGAATTCAAGGAGGGTGGATGCAGTGGGGAAACGTTACCGTCCTCTACCCCAAATTGGGTCTGCTCTTGGAATGGCCCGCTATGCCTTTCGCCCAAAGCCGTCTCGAGTGATGTTGCCGCCCCTCCACCGTCACTTCCTTCGTACTTTTAGACAGATCCATAATTTATCAAAATTAATCACTGATGACATATTTTCATATATCTCACACTTACTCGTACGATACTGCATAAACAGTCCATGTTGTGCCGTATATTTGCTTGAGCGCCAAAAAAAGGAATAAAAGGTTTTTGACAAATGAAAAACCTTTGGAACTTTAATTACTAGTTTAGAGAATACATTATGCTCTTCTTCAGACCCTTATAAGATCCATGCAGTAATGCAAATCTGGCCATCCATTATAATACTGCATTACACCGACAGTTTTCGGCTATATCTTGGTGTGAGAGGGTGTAATGCAGTATTATAATAGATGGCTAGTTTTGTATTACTGCACGGTTCTTATAAGGGTCTGAAGACGAGAGTAATATATTTTCGAAACTGGTAATTAAAAGTCAAAAAATAACGGCTGAAGGTTTTTCATTCGTCAACTTAATACATCACCATCATCCGTCTAATCCAGATGGACACACAGAGAAAAAGTTTTTATTTCTTTCACCTTACAATCTTATTTTCTAAACCGGTACATCTTGAACAACATGAAATAAAAAGGAATGACAGAGACTTTAAATGTAGTCACAGACAAAGTAGAAAAACTAAGGTAATGGCGCGTTTCATGAACAAAATGTAAATATATATGAAAGAATCAAAGGTGATGAAGTTTTTGGGGAGGCTTGCAAAGCACCTTTATTCGAATAGATGCAACTTAATAGCAACAGTTTATATGGTGTCAGTCATTTCGGAGATGTCCGAAAGAACAGACACCGTTTGTTAACGTTACTGGCCGTCATTTTATGGATTCGAAATATTTAAACATTTCGGCGATTTCAAGGCATTGAAAGTAATACAAAGGAAAGATTAAAAATCTGTGATGGACCGGGATTCGAAACCTGATTTTCTGCTTCAGATCAGCGGTCGCCAGAACTTTTTTCTTCCTTTAGGTAGATCGATGTTTTGCGTTCGTTTGTTCATGATCGTTCGGGGTTGTTCATAGAGTTTTTAGCTCAACTTTTTTCTTATTTACATATTATATATAATTTACGTATTGTATATGTAAATTGATGAATATTTGTAATAACCTGCATGTCCTAAAAACCAACGGTATATTGAAAATGTTCCAATGTTTGTACAGCTTATGGGACTTAACTGCGGGGTCATCAGTCCCTAAACTTACAAACTACTTATGAACTAGGACGGCACAAATATCCATGCCCGAGGGGGGATTCGAGCCCCCGACCGTAGTGGCCGTGCAGACCGTGACTGAAGCGCCTTAGTCCCCTCGGCCACCGCGGCCGGCGGTATATTGAAAAGACCAGACCTTTCGCATCCTTTAAATTTCTGTATAGGTACCCTGTATTTGTACATTGTACCCCGACTATGGTAAAGAAGCGACATTGGCTTAACAAGCCTTGTGACACCGTTCTACTGGGTTCCGACTGCATTGGACCGAAATATTTGTCGGGATTTCGCTAGCGGCTCACGGCAATTACCTGGAGCCCTGAGAGTGGTGCGACCCTGGATTTGCCAGCCAGCTGGCTCTCTGTGGGTGATAAAGGGGGTTGGAGCACTTGCACTTAGACTGGGACCCTTGCCAGGCTAACTGGCTTTTCACCGGTACAGTCACACTACCAAGTCCAGCAGTTCAGCACAGCCGCTCCTGCAAGCTCGCTGGCACTTACACTACAGTAGTGAGCAACCATGCATTGCTTCAACGAGGCACATTAACGCGTTCTGTGGCAGATTTATTTGTTCTGGAAATCAGAACTGACAACGAAATTCACGCTAATGGCAACTGATATTACAATGGTGCAAAAGATCAAGGGGCACCAAATGGTATTTCTTATGACTGTTACAACCTTATAATAATTGTTGTTTTAGGACGAATTTTAAAGTGACAAATTTATATTTAATTGTAATTATATTTAAATATTAAAAACAAACAGAATATCACTTCATATTGTTTCCCTTTTCAATAAAGGATCAGTGTCTGATACCACTATTCCAGAAATGATAATTCGAAGAGAAGCTCTTAAGCTTAAATATGCTTCTACATACTTCTATATGTGAATTTAGTACTTTGAGTAAGAAAAGAGCAGCTTGTAGATGCAAATCTAAACATCGACATAATCGTTGTTGCAAATTTACATTGAGGAAAGAGAAGACTACGAAATTAATTTAGCAGTGAAACTAATTGCACAAACTTCACACTGTAGTTGTATAACTTCTAGTTGTAGTGAAGATTCGAAGCTGAGTACATAACGCAAAAATCAGCGAAACAGCACAACCTTTCGCAAGCTGAAGAGCAGTATAGTAACTTGATATTACTACAGAATAGTTCCATGAATGTTCTTCCTGAAAACAAAAATGTATTTTCATAGTGCACATATTAGGAAAATTATTGAGATGCTTATATCCCTGCTATCATATAATTATGACTTTACCAGGCATACCTCTTAAAAGCATTTTATTTAGATCACTAAGCATATCAAGACTCTTTTGGATAGAAAAAATACATTAGGCATACTACACAGAAATGTTAACGTGTCTGACCACTTTGTAGTTACACAACAATTTATGTAAATTGATGAATGTTCGTAATAATCTGCACGTCCATAATAATGAATGGTAAATTGAAAACGCCATACCTTTCATGTCCTTTAAATTTCTCTGTAGGTACCCTTTATTTGCACATAGCACCCAGACTAAGGTAATGCCTATATGCCTCCGTACGAGCCCTAATCTCTCTTATCTTCATTATCACTACGCGAAATATAAGTCGGTGGCAGGAAGATCGTATTACACTCAGCATCAAATTCCGCCCCTCTAAATTTCCTCAACAGAAATTCTCGAAAAGAATGTTGTCTTTCCTCCAGCGATCCCCAATTGAGTTCCCAGAGCATTTCCGTAACACTCGCACATTGGTCGAACCTACAGTAAGAAACCTAGCTGCTTGCCTTTGAACTCCTTCTGTATCTTCTTTTAAACTGATCTGTTGTAGGGTTCCAAACACTTGAGCAATACTGAAGACGTGGTCGTACAAGCGTTTTATATGCGGTCTCCTTTACAGATAAAGTTCATCCTCCCAAAATTCTCCCAATAAACCGAAGTCGGCTGTCCGCCTTACTCACAACTGTGCTTACATGTTCGTTCCATTTAATATCGCTTTTTAATGTTACGCATACATGTTTGAAAGAGGCTACTGCATGAATAAGCACACTACTAATGCTATACTCGAACATTCTGCATTATTCACACCAACTAGAGATTTTGTCTAACAAGGGGAATACCAAGTTTGGTACCAATGGAATTTGATGGGTCGTAGGTATGTTGTGAGGGAATTCTTGCAGACAGTCAAGCTAAAAGGATCTGTTCCAATGGGCCTTGATTTAAAAAAAAAAAAACCAAGATCAAATTCGCAGAAAATTACCACTCGTAACATGTCTACTTATACATGGAGGTTATCACTCAGCGAGACAGTGTGGTGTAATGGCAAGATGCAAGGCTGCCATGCGGGCGACCTTGGTTTTCACACCTGTCCAATGATTTTGCACAATTATGAATTTTTATAACCATTCTTATGTAAATGTTTGCAGTAAATGGTTAGGATAAAAACATGTAACACATTCGCTCAATGTGTTATCTATTGCGCGACGATTATTTTATTCATTTTGCTGTTTCGCACTTTTAAGGCGATTGAAGCATATTTCGAAATCAGTAAACGGTCTTTTGTTAATATCTATAATATTTGGGCAACATTTGCTACCTATTATTACAGTTCCTGACCGTGCTGTTTTTATCTCCTCGTATGATGTGTGTACCCAAGTGACGTGTCCCAGTGGACTATCATGCTACGGCCAGTCAGTTAGTCATTCATAGCGTGTCGTTCATGTGTGTGACAAGTAGTGCAACTTGGAGAACAAATGCGCTATGATAGAAGCAGGCCCATCACATGGAACCCCTTCGGAAATGGATGTAGAGCAATCAAAGGGTGAACTCACTAAAGGCATATAATTATGCATAATAAAATTAGAGAAATGAAGAAAAGTGAAAAATAAATGACCCGGAGGGGAAATTTCTTTTTTTTTTTTTTTTTTTCTTGGCTATTTTTTTTTGTAATCGTTTGACTTTTCCTTATTTTTGTTTTGGTTTCTTTATATCTTTCTCTTTTCTTAATTATTTTTAATTTTTTGACATAAGTAGACACGTTACGCGTGGAAATTTGCTGCGAGTTTGATCTCGATTTTCTTAGAAATCAAGGTCCATTGGTATTTTAGAAAGATATAAAAAAAAGGCCAAGATCGCTGATCATCAATTTTTATTTAAGACGACCGGTTTCGCTGAACTATGCCAGCATCATCTGGTCCAATAAAATCATTTTACAAGGCCATTAATCTTGTAATGTCAATCAGTTACTATATAGCATCATTTACAGTGCATAGGTGCACTATGTCATTATAATAAAACATAATTATCACAGTCTGTGCATAGGTGCACTATGTCATTATAATAAAACATAATTATCACAGTCTGTGATGATTATGTTTTATTATAATGACATAGTGCACCTATGCACTCTAAATGATGCTATATAGTAACTGATTGACATTACAAGATTATAGCCTTGTAAAATGATTTTATTGGACCAGATGATGCTTAGTTCAGCGAAACCGGCCGTCTTAAATAAAAATTTATGATCAGCAATCTTGGCTTTTTTTTTATATCTTTCTAAAATATCATAATTGGATCGCCTCCTAGAACATAAACCAACTCAAGGTCCATTGGAACAAATCGTTTTAGGTTGATGGTCTGGAGGAATTCCCTCACAACATACCTGCGACCCATCAAAATCCGTTGGTACCATACTTGGTGTTCCCCTTGTAAGTCATCCAGTATGCCCTTCATCTACATCTACGTTACATCTACATAGATTCTCTGCAAATCACATTTAAGTGCCTGGCAGAGGGTTCATTGACCACTTTCATAACTTTTCTCTACCGTTCCATTCTCTAATAGCGCGCGGGAAGAAAGAACACCTAAATCGTTCCGTTTTCGATCTGATTTCTCTTATTTTATTGGGTTGGTCATGTCTCTCTAAGTAGGTGGGTGCTAGCAAAATATTTTCACATTCAGAAGTAAAAGCGGTGATTGAAACGTCGCAAGCAGATCACGCCGCAATGAATAACGTCTTTCTTTTAATGATTTCCACCCCAATTCTTGCAACATTTTCGTGACGCTTTCCCCCCCGTAACGTGATAAAACAAAACGAGCTGCCCTTCTCTGAACCTTCTCAATGTCTTCTGTCAGTCCCACCTGGTGAGGGTCCCACAAGGGGTAACAGTACTCCAGGAGAGGACGCACAAGTGTGATGTAGGCAGTCTCTTTGGTGGAGCTGGTGCATCTTCGAAGCGTTCTGCCGATGAAACGTAACCTTTGGTTCACCTTCCCCACAATATTTTCTATGTGTTGGGACACTAACTAAAATATATCATATGTTCTCTAAATGGTTTCCCTTATTTCTCAGATATTTGAAAGTATACGTATAAAATCATCTTATTCGGTTTGTTGTATATCATCTAAAAACATACTGTGATATCGAATTCCACTGTAATTTCAAATCAAGAAGCAAATTATTTCAAAGCACTACTTTTTTTTCCTTTTTTTCCAGAGTAATACTTCAGTAATGAGATTTAGTTAATATGCAGATACTTTCGTTGTAATGCTAAAATCCGCTTCTTTTGTCAAAACAATGGCGTTTACAAATATTCCTCTTCCTAACGTTTTTATCCATTTGCAGTTACCACATGATATTAAAATGTATTTAGTAATAGGATAAGCTGGTTCAATGTCGATCATTTCGGACAAATGTTATTGTAACTGGAAATGTATTGAGAAAAGATGTAATTTTAATTATAGCACTTATTCTTGGATGTTTAACTAATAAGTAACACGAATATTAGACAATTACAAATGTCGGTATAGACACACAAAAAAGTTACAGAATTGAGAAATATTGATTGAAAATGTACCACACTAGGTACAATTGTGTTCACTTGCTAGTAGAATTTTGACTAAGGGTATCTTCCACATAAAAAGCACTTTTTCCGTCAGGCAACAACGCATACTTCATGATACCAAACATTACATTTTGGTTAGAGAATCTAGTCACCCTTAAATAGAAAATTTATAAGAGCTCGTTAGACTAAGTAGCTTCACTTACCTGCTAACAGGTAAAAATTTATCTCTCCTTAGCACAAAGTGGTGTATTCTTGGAAAAGACAGCAGGAGCTGTAGAAACCTGCTACGCTATAATGCCACACAACGAGACACAAATGGTGCGAAAATTTATGTTGATCAGAATTATACCTATATCGAATTTGTACCACCTTACCCTACTCTTTCAGTCAGTTAAAGACGACGCCCCTCCCATACACCACAGTATCATCAGCATACGGTCGCAAATTACAAGTTACTCTGTCCATCAGGTCATTTATATACAGTGAATAACCTTACATCGGACACTGTGATATTTCAATCTTGGAACATCATAACTTTATTTATAACAAAACAAACAAAACATACAACCAATTATTACGTTACGTGATGTATCTTGTAAGTAATAATATAAATTTTATTAAGATAACTTACATAACTTCCTTAATAATACAATTTAAATACAACTCGGTCCTATATTCACGTTACTTTAATATTCGGACACTTTCCAGAACTAAGTATTTCAAGACTAAATTTTATGGGAAACAAATGTTTCAATATCTAGTTAGGTAGCCATTCTGTTTTATCACTTCTTTCAAACGCTGCGGCATACTGCTAATAATACTTTTTAAATGGTCCACACGTAGACCGTCGCATTCTTCCTTTAGTCGTCGCTTCAGACTATCTTTGGAAGATATTGGTGTACTTCTAATACGTCGCTTCAGTTCTCCCCACACATTCACAATCGGGTTGAGATCTGGTGACTGAGGTGGTGGTGGTAGGACTTTGGGGCAGTTGTACAACAAATATTCCTGCATAATGCGAGCCTTATGTTTCGGGTCATTTTCCTGGTAAAATTTGAAGGTGTTTGATATCCCCATGGTTTCAGCACTTTTTCGTAAATGGTTCTTTAATATGTTCAAATAGACATATGTGTCCATAGTAATGTCGTTGAACACCAAATAGCCCGGTCCGAATGTCGATACGCAGCCCCAAACAAGGACGCTGCCACCTCCATGCTTTACAGTTGGTTTAATATTTGTGACAGTAAATTCCTCATTCTTCTTCCGCCACACCGTGCTTCGTCCATCCGACCCACAAACGTTCAATTTACTTTCGTCGTAAAAAATGACGTCATTGCACCAAACTGCATCCTTCGTAATAAACTCCCTAGCAAAGTCCAATCTATTCTGGTGATTCTGTTGATTCATATACGGTTTCTTCCTAGCCACTCTTCCATTGTATCCACTTTCTTTCAATGCTCTGCGAATCGTTTCAGGATGTAGCTTCTTGCCAGTCTCGTTTAGAAGCTCACGTGCTAATCTCGGTGCACTGAGTGTAGGATCCTTCTTTATTTTTCGTATTAGCTTCCTCTTGCCACGAGCATCCAACTTCTGTGGCTGGCCCATTTGTGGTATGGAGTCTATACGGTCCTAGTTTTTGAAACGCCTGATAATATCTGCCACAGCACTCTTACTCATGTTGAGCGTGGCAGCAGTTTGTCGATATAATTTTCCTTTTGCATTGTGAAAAATCACAAGTTGTCGTATCTCAGAGCTGGTATTAGCTTTACGTGTCATCGTACCGCCTGGACAGTCGACCGCGCTTGTGAACACACACCTGCCTTCTGACTAGAAGCAGCCCTACTCACCCCGGCGTGAACGGTGACAAGTGCGACTCTGCCATCTGTCCGGATATTAAAGTAACGTCACCATGGAAGAATGGTTTGTTTCAATCGCATTCTTTAACAACTGCTTTACGTTATGTCAACAACGTTCATACTGTTGTTTAATAGACATGTACCTTCATATAATATTTGGTTATATTATATTTTCGTTTGTTCAGAATACAGTTATAACGCAGCAAACTACAAATATCTTACTGTCCGAATATTAAAGTTATTCACTGTAGATGGAAAATAATAGCGGTCCTATCACACACGCCTGGGGCACACCTGACGATACACTCGTCTCTGATGAACACTCGCCTTCAAATTCTGTGTTACAGTTCCGCCGCGTCCCGACCGCACTGGACGGAAATATTTGTCGGGATTTGGCCAGTGTCTCTCGGCAATTACCTGGAGCCCTGAGAGTGGTGCGACCCTGGATTTGCCAGGCAACCGGCCAGTCGGCTCTCGGGGCTGGCGGGTTCTTTCACTGGCGCCTCTCGAACAGACCATTAGTCTAGGCGAGTAGTTTATGGCCGGGAGGGGCGCCGCGGGCATGCAGAGCGCTCGCCCGCCGCCCACCTGTGCGAGGTGGTGGCTGGGGGCGGCAGGGCGGCAGGGTGGCAGGGAGGGGCGCGTTGGCATTCCGCAGGCACGGTGGGCGCGCACGTCGCTCAGCCGCCGTCGCCATTTCCGGTGTCGCTCACGCTATTTTTTTTTTTTTTTTTTTACCCTGCACATTTTTTTTTTTTCATCCCCTGACAGCCACGCGTGAGCAGCAGTCCAACACGGCTTGTTCGAGTCGCGCTACTGCAGCGAGCAAATGCGTAACATTTCTCTCTGCGCTTTACGAGAGCTCGGTTTTTCACCGTCCGGCGCAGTTTATTTTTTCCCTTTGTTACGATTCGTAATATACTGCAGCTATTGTGAGATTGTGCTACAACAGTCATTCGCAATCCTTGCCGTAATGGGGCCCAAAAATCTGTTTCGGAACGTATAATTATGCCCCGCTACTGATGTTTAGTTTTCATTTTTAGACATATTAGCCGGCCGCGGTGTCCGAGGGGACTGAGGCGCTCCAGTCACGGTCTACACGGCCACTACGGTCGGGGGTTCGAATCCCCCCTCGGGCATGGATATTTGTGCCGTCCTAGTTCGTAAGTAGTTCATAAGTAGTTTGTAAGTTTAGGGACTGATGACCCCGTTGTTAAGTCCCATAAACTATACAAACATTTGAACATTTAGACATATTAACCAGTTGCATTTATTTTCCTATTATTGTACCTAGTGCCCTTCTACAGATACTTGTTGGTACGATGATATCAAGATAGGAGAAGGGCAATAACTGCACGATCCAATGAAAGGAAAAAGAAGAGTTACTTGTTGCTACTTTTATAGTTTGTGTGTATGTGTGTGTGTGTGTGTGTGTCTGTGCCTCAGTGCCTGAATAAATTTCTGCAGCAAGGAAAAAAAATCATATTTTGTGTTCAATATTTAAAAAAAATCGTTGGTGTAGTTAGGAACATGTAAAATAAATTGAAAGAAAAAGTCGTTGGTATATTTTGGAACGTGTAAATTCGCGACAACAAGCACTTGAAAAATAAAAGGCTTACAATTCCTCATCTTTTTTATTGAATTATCTTAGAAACATAAAATACTGTACATAGCTTTTAATTACATTTGTGTTTATGTTTACACCTAATGCGTGTGATAAAGGTGACCCCTGTATATCTAATTAATGTTTGTTTGTTTGTCATTTTGTTGTTGTTGGTCTTGGATGTTTAGAGGGGACTAAACTGCTGGGTTATCAGTCACTTTTTCACAGCTAAGAGTTCACACCAATAAAACATAGCCATCTGTGATGTAGCACTCTACCAGTATACGCTGGGGACAGAGTGTCAGTCGATGGTAAAATGATAGTTTAAAATGGAAGGCACTTTAGTTGTTGACCAAAGAGGCAACGAACCTAAAACATTATAGCAGAAGAGTGTGGCTGGCTGATCACGGTGATATACAGGATGAGCCAGCCACTCTACATGCACATAAAATCTCCAGTTAAGAACGTGACAGACACTTAATAAAAGACAACAAATTAAAAGTTCGGTAGGGGCCCGAGAAATCAAGCAGATGTGCCCACCCCTAAATAGAACGGTAAAAGCCAGCTGCGCGAATGAAACCTAAAACACGGTCAGCCATAGAGGCATCGTCAACTAAAATTGAGGGAAGCGCAGTTGGAAGATTAAAGGAGTGCCTCAAAGCAGCTAAAAGCGGACAGTCCATTAAAATGTGGACCACAACGGCACTTTGGCGGGTCCTCTCGTCGAAAGAGTTGGGTTAACCATGCGTGGCCAATACGCAGTCGACAAAGAGCAACAGATTTCCGACGGGAAGCCCTCAGGGAGGACTTCCATGCACCTCTGTCCTTTTGTTCGTATTTTATGCACGGCCACACACTTTGCGATAAAACATTGTCAACATATTGCTTGCAGTTTTGTGAAGATTATAGGCATAATTATGACACTGTATAGTTATGTCACATATAGTTCAGGAGATATGACATGAACAATGAGAAGGGTGAAAAACTGCCGCTTTATGAATGACGTATAATTTATTACTTCTTTGTTACTTTATGCTTTCGAAAGATATTTTGCAAATAATATCCTTTTATCCCAATGAATGTAACTACGAAATTATTTCCTTGTACTAATAATAGAATAATATTTATCAGTTGGTTCATAAAACCTTCAATTCTTGTGGACACGCGACCATACGTTGGCATGTATGAAAAAATTGTTTGAAAAGTCTTGGTCGCAATTAGCTTTACTTCATGACGCGTTTCGAGAACATCATCATCAGAAAAAGATTTTAAAAAACGATGGGAAATACAACCATCTTGGTATAGATGCCTGATTACAACTTTAAAATATCATCATGGACGTCTGGGGACAGTGTTGAACCAGACGTCCATGATGATATTTTAAAGTTGTAATCAGGCATCTATACCAAGATGGTTGTATTTCCCATCGTTTTTTAAAATCTTTTTCTGATGATGATGTTCTCGAAACGCGCCATGAAGTAAAGCTAACTGCGACCAAGACTTTTCAAACAATTTTTTCATACAATAGAATAATAGTTTCTGAGATAAGATGTCATAAACATTGAGACCTGCCGCCTCAGGTTTGTCCGTATTTTATGCGCTCCGTTTATGTCATTGCGATTAATGTTTGCATAATTCATCTTCATAACAAGACTATCTACGCAAAATTTTGTTTGGTGCATGGCAGAGGGTACTCTACGTATGAACTTCCAAAATATCTACGGTTTTATTTACATCTTGACGGAATTTTCTACACTTAACCGTAAAAGTAGAGGAACATAAACATCTATGTAAGATTTCATACGGTACATGGCGGAGGGTACCGTGGAATACACATAGAAACCACTTAGCTGATTACCGTGAAAGTTAACAGAGTTATATAATGTATAAACACTTGGACGAGACAATGGACTCAGGACGAGGAGGAGGTGATTGGCAGAGAAAGGGGAAGGGGGAGATGGGCGGAGAGGGGGAAGCAGGATATGAACAGAGGAAGGATAAGTAGGTAGTTTCATCAGGCAGTCACTCAAATACTGAAAGTTATAGCTTTTTTAAGGTTGTCCGCTGCAATGAGACTTTTTGTCCGTAAAAATTGATGAAGAATTCTTTGAAAGTAACTGGTAAAAGTAGAAACAATTTTACAGAAATGTTCAAATGTTTGTTAAGCTTATGGGACTTAACTGCGGGGTCATCAGTCCCTAAACTTACAAACTACTTATCAACTACCTTATACTAAAGACGGCACAAATATCCATGCCCGAGGGGGGATTCGAACCCCCGACCGTAGTGGCCGTGCAGACCGTGACTGGAGCGCGTCAGTCCCCTCGGCCACCGCGGCCGGCAACAATTTTACAGAATAGTCTCGAATTATCAAATAACGTTTTAGTGGGCCTAACGTAAAGATATTGGTTTGTAAAAGTTTTGAAACATTAACCTGTAACCTTTATGCTTTTAACTGAAGAATATAGACCAGGACTGTTCCTTTTATTTATTTGGTGAAAAATAGCACAATGAAAATAAAAAAATAAAAATACTCTTTATAAGTCAATTTATTAGATAATTTAAGTCATCCGACTACCCACGTGAAAAGATCCTGCGACTTAACAAAGAGCCCAGACCCACTGTTCTGGAATGTTTATAGGCCGCGGTGGAGTAGCCGAGCGGTCTAAAGCGTCTCGCTGTGGAGCACGCGGTTGCTCGCCGTGGAGGTTCGAGTCCTCCCTGGGGCATGGGTGTGTGTGTGTTGTCCTTAGGTTAGTTTACCTAGGTTTAAGTAGTTTGTAAGCTACGGACTGATGACCACGCAGTTTGGTCCGATAGATTTACAAACATTTGAACACTTTCTGGAATGATTATAGAATTTGGAGGGCTGATGAGAGAGGGCGTTTGTCGCAGCATCGGCGAGTAAAATGCAGAAATATTGACGAGCAAAATGCGCAGCGTAATAAGAGCAACAGATGTGGCAAGAGGTTCTGAAATAAAGCTTTAGTGAAGCTCGATGTTATGAGGGGGATTTATAAAGTAAGTATTTATGAATATAAATTCTACTGCAAACTACGATGACCACTTGACATACTCACCATGAATTTTCAAAAATTTTGCAAGTCGTTGCACGAAGTTTTGGATCGCAGGATCAATAAGACTCTGTCGCTGACACACTTCTTTTTTTCAAAGTGAAGTTAGTCAAGTTATTATCGCTGCATCAATTACAACTAAATATCCATTACACATTTACAAAAACCATAAGTGGAATTATTTGCAATAGAGAAATCTAAAATGGCCTAGACCACAAATGGTAGACTCAATACAGCAGAGTACCTCGTAGGATGCTTCATGTAGCTTCTTAATGCCAAGAAGGAAACATCGGGTGGGTCACTCATTTATAATTTGGATCATTGTATGTCGACGCAGTCTCTAGAAAAGCCCCACTTTTGCATGTTATATTATTTATGCATACCTTCTTCAGTCCTGTATCTATTCAACTGTATCCACACCTCCCTTGACTGATGAAAGCCAAAAACTGCCAGTGATCAATGGTATATAGGTTCGTGTTTCCTTGTTCCTGTAGTTTTACACGTTTCCACTCTGCGCCCTGGTTGAATCCCGTGGACTTATAACCTCACACCCCTACAATTACCGGACAATTAACAATTAAAAATTTGCCGTACGCCTAATTGCTGACCTGATGGAAAGGCAATCGTTAAATAAATTAATGCATGTAAATGTAGTGGAGGTTATAACTTGATCGATGCCACTGCGTTTATGAGCGTGACATCGAGCGAAAATAATGAATATGAAAAATATTTTATAAATTATTATTGCTGTTAAAACGTAAACAAACGGCTGAAAAATCATGAGTTTAGTGGAAGAAAACAATTTATGGTCGCCACGTCACTGAATGAGCGAACAAAATTTGGAAAAAAATCGTTTAGTTATTTATATTAATTAATGGGGTTTCACTTAATAGGAGGACGGACACAGCAGTTACACTACGTTAGGTTAAGCCAAGCACAAACCAAAAGACACTACCGAAGCTGGAATATGATAAAGCAATTGCCAAGCAGCGCAGCGATCTTACAACTATTATGCATCAATGAGCAGCATTTAGCAACATAATGGTTTTAAGAGGTTGTCAGGCTTGTGATTCACCGTAATGCTTATTGTCTTACACACACAGTCACTTGAATAGAATACGTAATACTGGTAGTGAGTAACTAGTTGTAATGACTTGTTAATTTTTTTAACAAGGCTTGCTATGCAGTTCAAATATGTACTGATACTTGCAAAATGTTAACTATACGAACTCCATACTCTCAACAATATTTCGTTAATACTTGTCATTTATGATATTCAGTGACTGCAAAACTTTAATTAATACTGTCATTAATTTGATCTCTATAAACTGTGTGAATTACTCTGTCTTTTAGCAAAATGTGGAACTGAATAGCTATGCAGTGATACACATAATACTTCAGTAACATTCAGTTTTAATTAATAACACAATGACTTCGGATTTATATAACACCAAATTAATTGACCACATTTGTCACTGAAATCATCACCTTTTATCACTAGTACTCTTTACTTTCATGATTAAGTCTCGGAATAACAATGATATGGATAATACCCTGCCTGGTATAAGTCTCAGGTAAAATACTCGTTAACACACATTTTCACTAATTCTGATTCACTATTGATAATAACAGTTTTACTACGCTGGCTAGCCGTACATGCTAATAGATGACTAATTGGCTGGCTCTTACTTTAATGAGGCGGCGTGCGAAGTGGTCAGACACTATTGGTACGTAATAAATTGCACAACACGTTATTCTTGGCGACGAATTATTTATAACAAATTTAGGCCCACGGTACTCTTCTTCATACACGTATCCACTTGATGAAATATGTTCTGTGCCTACAACTATTAAATCGTGCCTGATTGACAATATCCTGTTGCATTGTGCCGATACCACAAGAACTCCTTGCAACAACCACTCGCTACCACTGCCAGTCTCCAACAACTTTTTGCCTCAGCTCTCCTGCGATCCAACTCACAGTCAAAGATCCTATTAATCTTACAATGCTAAAATCCCTGACTAGTCCAGCGTGTCTACTACACAGATATAACATTTGATATCGCATTTACAATATTGCAACGTTATCTAAAATTAACAGCATTTACACAACAAAATTGGAGGAAAAAGTCTGTGTTAGTCACTGAGTTGCTGTGTAACAGACTCATATTTCATATATTGCTCTTCTAGATTTGAGGCATTTCGTGAGCATTGACAGTAAGTCGTAGGGAACATGGATTGCTTTTTAGAAATTTGTTGGCAAAAGTTAAAGGTGCGGGCTATCGACGGAAATATTCTCAGAGCATCGGTAGCCAGATACAGGTGTCGTTCGGACTGAGCCGGTAATGATTCTCATAGCTGATAGCTGCGTTCATTTGGACATCTGCTTCATTTACGTGGACGCTACGGAATCAAACGGGTGCACAGTGATCTTCTGAAGAGTATGCCAGTGCAAGGGATGATCCATGGAGAAGTGATGTGTTTGCTCCCCATCTACTGTCTGCCAGCTTTGTCAGCAGGTTCTCTCGTGGTTGTAGTTTCTTAACTGAGCTGTGTTCTTCACGTTCTGAAAGGTCTTCACTCCAATATGACATTCCTAGGTATACAAATACACACTCTTTTACCGAGACATTCTCACTTTAAATGGGTGAAAGTACACGAGTTTCAATCATGTAGCTAGTTATACAAGAGCACCAGATGCGAGCCGACCGCGGTGGCCGAGCGTTCTGCGGCCCGTCAGTCACAGTATGCACGCCCAATACGGTCGGGGGTTCGAATCCTCCCTCGGGCATAGATATTTGTGCCGTCCTTAGTATTAGCTAGTTGATAAGTAGTTTGTAAGTTTAGCGACTGATGACCCCGTACGATCTACGCATAAGCTCTACAAACATTTATTCACCAGAGGCGTGCAGCGAGCTTGCGCTGCTCCCGGGCGGGCCTGGCCACGCGCTGCCCAGCCTGCCGGCACGAGCCGCACCGCACGGCGCCGGGCAGCACGGGTACCCGACTACCCGCCTACCCGTCCACCCGCCGAGCCACAGTCCGCCCGGTCCGTAGCGCTCTGCTACTGGCCGTGCCACGCGCCCGCCAGCCGCTACACACTTGGCGGGAAATACACCAGTCCGATTTTCACAGTGTAAAAACTGTCCACGGTACATACGACCATCCCACATCGGTTTATGAACTTACAAGGAAAGTACATGGGCTCGAACAAACATATCTGTATGAACGTTTGGTTACAGGATCTCTACCTACACATCAATGTGCTGGTGGGTGTCGTTTTTCTGAAAAGCTCTGCAACCATGCTCTAGAGAGCACTGTAGATGTAATTGTAGACGCCATACGTAATGCATATATCTTAACTATAACTTATGTAATAATCGTCGTACATGTTCTCTAGCGTATTGTCATCAAAAGCCGTGATGATAGTTGCAACTTTAACCTTCTTCCCGAAAGACTGTTGGTATTCACTGCCACTCCTTCAATCGCCTCTTCCCGCACTTACAGTAGCACTACCGCTTGCAATGAGTTGTTCGTCATTATCATCCCTATTATCATTATTATGAGTTTGTAACAACAGTATCTAACTTATGCTCATATTTCTGTACCATAACAGATACGAGAAGGCGTGCAAATGATTCATCTTCTACGCTAATACCATCTTCACGAAGAAGGGTTCCTCGTAACTTCATCTCAACTAATCGCAATTGATTAGCAATCGCCGCCCCATCTGACGCTTCACCACACAAATAACATCACAGAACGCAACTTCGGAGGCACACTGCACAGTCCCTACTGGCGAACCGACAGGTCAAAGTGCAATGCGGCATGGCACACGCAGAGGCCTCTAACGGACGACTGCAGAGTTTTGCAGATGTGGGAGAATCACTTAATCACTTGTGCAAGGGATCTTTACATTATCTCTCATACGATTTCTATGTATATGTGTTTGTTCGAGCCCAAGTACTTCCTTTGTTAGTTTTCCCTTACAAGCTTTACTTTGCATGTGAAATAATAAAATGTCTATTTTTCATTCCCCGTGAGTTTTTACTTTCATAAAGCTTCTCACTCGATTCTGAAGAAATTATGCGGTTAAAAAAATCTGTATTTAGAACATGTGATAGTACAACGTACTAGCTTTCTAAAAATGCATTCAACTTTTTATAATTCGTAACTGTCGCTTTAAAATTACACTTCTGTCAAGTATGTGCTCGTCTTTTACGAATCGTGTGTTGAAAAAGTTATATATCGGGCAGTTTACTGACCTATGCATGTTAGACCATGCATTACTGGGAGTGAAATAGAGCTGTCTCATTTCAGGAGTAATTGGGAGTTAATGAACAGCATTAGTGCGGCGGTAGCAAGTATATTATGTATTCAGTGCGTGTTCGAACAACGTTTCTCTGGACATTTCGCTAAATTGCGTAATGTATCCTTGCTGAAATAAGAAAAACGAAAGATTGGGTTGTTACATTCAGTTGTAATCGAGGTCATTAGAAACGATTAACTTGTAGAATTTTGGAAGGTTCAACTTACGCTCAATCACTTCAAGGGAAGTAAACTAATTACTGTCCACCGATACAGGCTTGTGGGCCATTGTTGTTGTTTTATTTTATTTTTTTCCACTTTTCCTTTTCATCCGCATGGAGCTGAAAACCCGAGGGGGCACCACTATTAGAGATGTGACATTCAAGGTCGCAGTCATCAGTTTTGTATCGGTGGACAGCCCTGCATGTATCTTGAAAACATTGGCTGAATTGTCAGTGCACTATCAGTAACGAGAAAACAACAAAATATTAATTTTGAAAAAAGGCGTGCACAGTAACGCATCTGGTAAAAGCAGACAGGAGACGACCAATTTTGTCCTGCAGAGTCGCGCGGGAGTAGCCGAGCGGTCTGGAGCGTCACGTTGCGGATCGCGCGGCCTCCAGCGTTGGAGGTTCGAATCCTCCCTCGGGAATGGATGTTTGTATTGTCTTTAGTATAAGTTAACTTATAAGTACTTTGTAAGTTTAGGTACTGATGACCCCGCAGTTAAGTCCCATAAGTTTTTCAAACATTTGTCCTGCAGAAGCAAATCGGAAGCCGAATTTTAAACATGTTGAAAGTCGTCGGCTTCGCGTTAGCCAGCTCCGACACGTTTGTAGGTAGTTTTATACTTTGCTCAGAATTTACTTTCACAGTGTTTCACTTAAACTAAGTGATGGCTCTAACATAAACAACTAAGGCGCCTCGCTGCGGAGCACGCGGTAGCTCGCTGTCGGAGGATCGAGTCCTCCCTGGGGCATGGGTGTATGTGTTTGTCCTTAGGTTAGTTTACCGTAGGTTACGTAGTTTCTAAGCTACGGTGTGATGACCACGCAGTTTGGTCCGATAGATTTACAAACATTGGAACATTTTTTTAACATAAACAACAAGATGATTCCTTAAATCTCTTCAGTTCCTTGTTGCTGGTAAATCTACGTATTGCCATGTGTGTGACGAAACATTATATGCCCTACGATCATGTGATAATATTTAATATTACTCAAGGTTGTCCTACTAATTATCTAGCTAAAATTCTGTCAATGTAAACAGGAGCCACGGCGGAGTGACCGAGCGCATTGAGGCGTTATGCTTCGATGCGTGAGGCCGTTCCCCGTCGGGGGTTCGAATCCTCCCTCGGGAATGGATGTTTGTGTTGTCTTTAGTATAAGTTAGCTTATAAGTAGTTTGTAAGTTTAGGGACTGATGACCCCACAGTTAAGTCCTTTAAGCTTAACAAACATTTGAACATTTGTAAACAGGAAATCTTTAAAAAGCCAGTTGATTGCGAAATGAGTTACAATTTCAATCAAAATGTCTGCTTCAGTAACCTGCTGGTGGAAATCATCTTTCTTTAGAAGAAAATATCAAGAACATAATTGAAGATCTTTTGGAGAGACTTGGAAAACTTCCAAAGATTATATATGTCCACATATCTTTAGTACAGGCACACGCCCCGTGCTCTATAATTCTGCAATACTAGAGGTACCATAGCCACACGGTATTTATTTGAAGAGTGAGGAAGAGCGTCCTTGACATTGCAGTGGGGAACTGTGCTCCTATCTGTTTCGGTGTCTGTGGGCGGTCTCAATATCCTCCTCTCGCAACTGTGCTGAAGGGCCGCAGATCTATTACACACATTCTTACACATTTCTCTAAAACAAAAGATTTTATTAACCCTAGAATATTGCTACATCTGTTCAAATCAGTATTCAGATAAGCTTTGCAGCTATTCAGGTGCCGTAACAACGTGCTGGTACTGCCATCACGGAACGGTAATAATTTACGGCAGCCATTACACTGTGCAAATCCTACAGGTTTATTTTTCAAGCCGCAGCGGATTAGCCGCGCTTACTGGAGCGCCGTGTTGCGTTGCGCGCGGCTGTCCGCCGTTGGGGGTTCGAATCCCCCCTCGGGTATGTATGTTTGTGTCGTCTTTAGTATAAGGTAGTTCATAAGTAGTTTTTAAGTTTAGGGACTGATGAGCCAGTAGTGAAGTCCCTTAAGCTTTACAAACATTTGAACATATATATATATATATATATATATATATATATATATATATATATATATATATATATATGCAACAAAAATGTAATAAAAAATCCTTAAAATATTGATTGTCAAGTATAGACAACATTTACTAAACTGACACGTTCCACTTCATTACGAAATGTCGTATATAAGGTCTATGGAACAAGTATTAATCTAATCTATTCTTTCTGTAATAATTTTCTATGTGAGTAGTTAAGGAGAGCAATTGGCCACAGCACCTTGTATGGGTTCGGAATCCTGCTTGTTCACTTGATACCATTACATAAATTTGTTCTTGAATTCAGTTTAGAATAATTATTTCCAATAATTTGTAAACATAGCCAAACATATTGGACGAAATTGCTCCGTAGCTGTTTCCTCTTTTTATGGCTTTTTGTTAGCGAAAATTTGTTCCCTTATAAATTTTTCTGCTAATGTTGCTATTGGAAGTATTTCGTTACAAAAAGCAAAACGGCCAATTCCACATTGCAGGTTCGCTGTGCACCCGAAATATTAGTAAAAAGGTGTGTAACTATTCATCTTGAAACTTGTGGACACTCCTGACGAAGATCGTCAATTGAGAAGCGCCTTTATTGGTCTGGATGGCCTACTATCAAGAAAGAAATATTACACAGTCGATCATTGAGTTATAACAAAGTTATAGAATTAATACCAATCATTGCCGGGTAAGCCTCAAATGTAAACTGTCTCCCTGTCTCTCCTCCAACGGTAATTTACAAATAGCGTTCCCTGTCTCGACCCAATCCCTTTCCAAAACCTCTCCACATTACATCTGCATTTACTTCGTCATATCCGCCGTAAAGTACGTGGCGCAGCGTACACTGTACCAGTACTAGGCATTTCCTTTCCTATTCCACTCCCAAATAGAATGTGGGGAAAAAGAATGTCAATATGCCTCTGTCCGAGCCCTAATTTCTCTTATCTTGTCTTCGTGATCATTAAGTAGGTGGTAGGAAGATTGTTCTACACCCAGCTTCAAATTCCGGCCCTCTAAATTTTCTCAACAGAATTTCTCGAATAGAACGTCGCCATTTGAGTTCCCGGAGAATTTCCGTGACACTCGCGCATTGGTGGAACCTACCAGTAAGGTACCTACCTAGCTGCTCGCCTCTGAACCGCTTCTTTGTCTTTTATACGCGGTCTACTTTACAGATGAAGTACATCTTCCCAAAATTCTTTCAAGAAACCGAAGTCGGCTGTCCGCCTTACTCACAACTGTCCTTACGTGTCTGTTCCATTTAATATCGATCTGCATTGTTCCGTCTAGATATTTGAATGAAGCAACTTCATCAAGAACCACTCACCTAATGCCGTATTCAAACATTATGGAGTTATTTTCTTACTCAAGTACATCACCTTATTTTTTCTACATTTACCGCTAGCTGCCTTTCTTCAGACCAACTTGAAATTTTGTCTTAGTCATCCTATATAACAGTCAACTAAAGGCGACATGCTTACACCACAGCATCATCAGCAAATTACAAGTTACTCTGTCCATCAGATCATTTATAGAGATAGAATATAATTGCGGTCCTATCACACTCCCCTGGGGCACGCCTGACGATACACTTAGTCTCTGATGAACACTCGCCGTCGAGAACAACGTACTGCGTTCCATTACTTTGGAAGTCTTCCAGCCAGTCACAAATCTGTGAACCTATTCCATATGCTCGTATCTTCGTTAGCAGTCTGCTGTGTGGCACCGCGTCAAATGCCTTTTTGAAATCGAGAAAATCACAATTTGCCCGTTGCCCTTCACCCATGGCTGAAAGATGTCATGTGAGATAAGGGCAAGCTGAATTTCACACGATGTTTCCTAAAACCCGTGCTGATTCATAGACAGAAGCTTTTCCATCTCAAGGAAATTTACTATATTCGAGACCAGAATATGCTCCAAAATTCTACAGGAAACTGATGTCGAAGATATTGACCTATAATTATGTAGCTCAGTTCTTTTACCTTTCTGATAAACGGTAATCTCTTTGGCTTTTTTCTAATCACTAGGATTTTGCGAATCCCTGCCAGAATCATTTTCCTTTTTCGCACGCAAACACATTACATCTTATAAGTTTACGTTAAATTCACTCTACGAAAATAAATAAATAAGAAGAATAAACAAAATATAATCTCGCCACATAGGAGTTATTCAAATTGATTAAACATTGGTATTCATGCAGGTATCGGCGGAAAACGTAAAACTGATCACTGGCGGTAGATGGATTAATGTGTGACGCTACCGCGGAATTTAAACGAGGAGGCGAGTAGTAAAGAAAACATGAAACATGCAACAGACATGCATTACTACGCTGGCAATACACGATAGACGATCAAATCTCAAATCATGTAACAGCCTCGACATGGAGTCATAAGACCCTCCCATAGACACATCTATCACCGCTGGTTACTGAATGTTACTTACTGAATGACTGGTAACTAAATGTATGTGTCATTAGTTTGTCACAGAAGTCATGCTGATTGGCTTGTACCACGTATGTTATCGAGCATGGCTTTTAACGATTTCACTCTGTTGTGCCAAGTGGGCATTTCAGCCTTTCCGGTTGGTACTTCCTGTAATCTTAGTGGACTGAACGTCTTTATTGCATGTTGTTTACACGTTGAACCCATATTTTTGCAGTGCTGCCCGAATGAAGTTGTTGTTGTGTTGCTATTCAGCGCGGAGAATGGTTTGACGCATCTCTGCATCACACTCTATATAGGCCAGTCGTCGTAGACAAAAAAATGGCCTTAGGTCCAAAAAAATTGCAGGAAGCTGAATTTTTGGTATGTTGTTAGGACATGTTAGAGTAGTATTAAACCAAGTTTGCAGCTTCGAAATCCTTTTGCGTAACTTTTAAGAGCCAAAAAACCTTGAAATTTTCGGACTTTTTCTGATTTTGCCTTATAACTCGTGAAGGGTGGTTTTTTGACGAAAAGTTGCTCACGCCTCTATTAATGTAGATAAAATATTCTAAAATTTAAGCCCATCCGAAACTCTGTAAGTCCAATAGTTCCCGAGATATTGGACTTCAAAAATTGACTTATTTCTCCAAAAAGTTCAAATTTTCGATTTTAGTCATCTTTCGGCTAGAATATTGGCTCTAATGATCATCCCACGGGGAATGTCATACAAAACAAAGTTATAGAGCAGTTATTTAACTTTAAGTACTGAACGAAGTCCATAGGCCCAATAGATTTCTAGTTATCGTTAAAAAACGAAAACTTGGAAAAATTGGAGTAGTCAATAAATTGGTCCAGACGAATTGCAGTCCTATTCTCCTGTGTATGTTAAAGAAAAAGGAAGAATTACTCATTGACTATGATTATTAACGCATCGTATATAAAAAGGATTTTTTCAACACTGTTTTCCGCAAATATTGAACAGAGAAGTTCCTCGAGTCACTTCCTGCCATTATGGCACCGACGGCCCCCATGAATAACATGAGGTGGTGAAAACCTCTAAGTCTCACCCCTATGTTGACAAGCTGAGGATGCTGGTGGCTCTCCACAATGTCTCGGGCTTTCAAGTACAGTGGTTGATCGTAGGTCACAAAACATGTTTCCTGACCATAAATGCTTGTTCTTTAACTGGCTTCTAAAAGTGATGTTAAAACAGTGTCGTAGTCGGTTGGGGGAGCATGGATAAAGGGAGATATACAATCTTTGAACGTTTGTAAGGAAGATCTTCTGTCACTTGATCCATGAATCCATTACATCCTGGGATGCCTGGCATGTTAGTTGCTTTTCCAAACAACCACAATCAGGTCTGGGGATTTTGGCAAAATGACTTCAGCGATTTTCATTTCGTTAATTGAAATGACTGACAAGCCAAATTTCTTGCTAATAGAAGAATGTTTAATGTGTGTGGCAGTGTGTGAACCTGATAGACTCGACACATACAGACTTCAAACTTGGTTTGTTTGTCTGGGCGAATGGATAAGTGAGGGGTCATGATCATTGAACCACCACCCATTTGATGGAACATATTATCTCCATCAGTTGTGTTAACGTTCACATTTGCATTGTCGAAGACAAAATGCATAAAAGCTCCTTTGTGTACTGGTTGGGCCACTTCTCTGCGGAGGATAACGGAACTTTCAAAATGCATAGCCTCCGTATATGTACAAGAAATTCCCATACAGTGGCAAAGTTCAACAAGGTGCTTTGATTCAAATTTTCTATACAAATAGGTTCCAAAGCTTATTTGAATTGAGGATAGGGAAGATTTGGGCCTCGTTGCAGCCATGTTTGCATGAGCAAATCCTATGCACTTCTTTTTCCACTGTTCAAGAGAAGGATGCCTCTGCGTCTTTTAAAAAAGCATCTGACGGGGGATATTGAGTAGTGGCAAATGTTTAGGAACGAATGTCTTGCAGGATAATCTCTGCTGCAGCTTTGACAACTCTATGCCGCTCTTCAGCAGCATCGCTAAGTCTCTGATTGTACCACTTTTCATAAAGGATGTTTTGTCCAATGTCTGTGAACATCAAGACTGGCCTGTGATACGGACCAACCTGCGCAAAAATAATTTTTCCACCATATCGCTTATTTAGATGAGCTTGAACACTTGCAGCTGCTGGTTTGTAATCACATGTGAAGGTCTCTGCAAACAAGTCACTTATGGAAAATTAGTTTTCCTGTCTTGTTTCTGCAGGGTATACCTTCGATAAGGAAGGGATGTTCAGGATGGCCTTGTTTACCTCCTGCACATGTAGATCACGACAAGAAGTGCAGTTTTACGTAGCAATGTTTGTGGTACTTACCCTCAGTAGCAACAAGTTCACTTATACATTAAAGACGCCGAAGAATGTGTTGCCCCCATTCACTAGCTTGTCTAGCTTTTTCCACAATCAATTCTTTCACTTACAGTGTTTCCCTTTGATGGAGTTCATCCTGTATATATTTGGGCAATTATATCTGCTTCTCGAAATATTCCTTGGAGAATTTTTCACCACAAAGGAAATAACAATATCCAATGATGTGACGCCTTGAACCCGACGCACTTTTCAGCCTTTCCCCACACGAAGACGATGGATGAGCAAATCAAACATCTCCTTCTCGCTGGACAAATGCTTACACATTACTTTCCACAGTGTACCTCTTCCCGCATGCGTCATGTACGGTCACTTCATTTAAACTGCACAAAAAACCTCATGTTCCTTTCAAGCCCACGTTTGACTCATTTTTATCAGCGTCTAAATTCCGCGTTTTTTTTACTGTCACTGTTCCCACTGCAAGCACTCACCGACGACCCCGAAACAAACATGCGACGGGGGTAGCTCCGACATATTGTAAAACAAAAAGTACTTAAAACGCCACCAAGATCAAGATTTAGACGATTTTTGTTTGAAACGTTCTTCACGGATCAGAATACGGCTGTTTCTAACGGCAGACTGGGTGTAGTGGGGAAGGCCTCTGAGGTAAGACGTTTGGGAGGGAGGACAGAACACCCGCTAAGTCACGACTCTGAGTAAGGGGGACGGGAGGGGGATTGAAACCTTCGCACAACAAAAGGCCTCGCTACGAACGAAAGACCCATTCCCTTAATGGCTGACCAATACCCAAAAACGGAGAGGCCTTTTTTTTTTTTTTTTTTTTTTTTTTTTTTTTTTTTTTTTTTTTTTTTTTTTTTTTTTTTTTTTACAGCTATACCTACTTTCACAAATATATTTGTATGCACTAACACATAATTACACCTATTTATATACAATATGTTAATAAATAATCATCGTCAATGATAAATTTTTCCCTTTTATTTAACATACACAGGATAAGAGGACTGCAATTCGTCTGGGTCAATTTATTGATTACTCCAATTTTACCAAGTTTTCGTTTTTTAACGATAACTAGAAATCTATTGGGCCTATGGACTTCGTTCAGTACTTAGATTAAAGTTAAATAATTGCTCTATAACTTTGTTTTGTATGACATTCTCCTTGGGATAATCATTAGAGCCAATATTCTAGCCGAAAGATGACCGAAATCGAAAATTTGAACTTTTTGGAGAAATAAGTCAATTTTTGAAGTCCAATATCTCGGGAACTATTAGACTTACAGAGCTGCGGTTGGGCTTAAATTTTAGAATATTTTATCTACATTAATGGAGGTGTGAGTGAATTTTCGTAAAAAAAAAAACACCCTTCACGAGTTATAAGGCAAAATCAGAAAAAAGTCCGAAAATTTCGAGGTTTTTTGGCTCTTAAAAGTTACGCAAAAGGATTTCGAAGCTGCAAACTTGGTTTAATACTACTCTAATATGTTCTAACAACATACCAAAAATTCAGCTTCCTGCAATTTTTTTGGACCTAAACATACCTGACGACTGGCCTAATACTGAGCAGGCGTCATCATCTCCTCACAAGAGCAACAACCCACATCTGTTTGAACCTGCTTACTGTATTCGCCTCTGAGTGTCTCTCTGCAGATTTTTATCCCACACACTACCCTCCAGTGCTAAATTCACGATTCCTTAATGTCTAAGAATACATCCTACCAATCGAGTCCTTCTTTTAGTCAAGGTATGCCAGCAATTCCTCCTCTCCCTCATTCTGTTCCATACCTCCTCATTAGTTATCCGTTCTACGCAGCAAATTTTCAGCATTTGTCTGTAACACCACATTTCAAAACCTTCTATCATCTTCCTGTCTGAACTATTTATCGTCCATGTTTTATTGCCGTACGAGGCAAAAATCCACACAAAAGCCTTCAGGAAAGACTTCGTAACATTTAATATTCGACGTTAAGAAATTTCTCTTTTTCAAAAAAACATTTCCCATTGTCATTCTTCAATGAGCATATCGTTTGAACGGTGATCATCGTGTGTTAGTCTGCTGCCTAAATGACAAAACCTATCTAACGCCCTAATTGTTTCGTAACCTAATGTAATTCATTCAACATCGCCATATATTATTAGACTACATTCCATTAACCCTGTTTTGCATTTGTTCCAATCTTGAAAGTTTGCTGCAGCTACATTTTGCACACTTTGCTCAAGTTTAGTGTGTTATTCTTTAATTGTTTGCAATGCTATTTCAAACATTAGCTTTCCTTACTGGTTTTCATACTTACTGATAATACACGAAGGTTTTTTGATGTTTGATATATTATATAGATGTAAGTAACTTTTAACAATTTTTTGTAACAACGTTACCCTACTATAATATTTATATAAATGTACTTCTTACACATCGTAAGAAGTTTGATGTATGAAAACACGGGCGTATTCCAGAACAAAGTTTCAAGGCATTGTGTCAACATGTTCCTTAAATACGTGATTTTTAACATAACATCAAAACCATTTCCAAGTTAGAAACGGTTATAAGCGGAGGCAGGGGATGGGGGAAAATTGTAGACAAAGGGAAGAGTAGGATAGAAGAAGATCGTATATACAGAGAGAGAAATAGAGAGAGAGGGAGGGGGGGCAAGTGATTTGAAAGGAAAGCAGAACATTGGAGAGGGAGAATGAGATGCAAAGAGAGAGAATGGATGAGGATGCCGACAAAGAGAGACTGGGACAGAGGTGAGGAGAGAAAGAGGGAATGTAGGATGTATATCCAATTTCTATTCACTTAACATTATGAAATAATACATACTAGAAAATTGCGCTTTCTTTTTTTTTTTCTTTCCCATTTAATTCGTAACCAGCCACAGTAACGTCACTAATTTTACGACCGCGCACAATTCCAGTCCGTGGTGCAGACCACGTCCTCCAGAAAAGCACATCGAACTTTCGTCCTCATTATACTTTATATTGCAAAGTTATGTATTATATAGATTTTGTTATTTGGTTTCTTATTAAAGCTGTACCACATTGTTCTTAGTTTCTTAGAATTATTTGATTTCTTAATACTATATTTTCTGTATTAACGCCTTAATGGCTAATAAAGATTTCTTATGTCCGTCTTTCTTACCATTCATTATACTAGTAAGCTATTAGACATGTTTCCGATGTACCGAGATCTCAGAGTGTTTGGCAGTTTTACGTTTAAATCAAAAGAGAAGCACACACAACTATTAAAACAATTGAAACAACACTAGTTTTGATATTTGAGGTATGAAATGGAATTACCCTCCGATTTCAATAAGAGTGTAATATATCCAATTCCAAAGAAGGCTAGTGCAGACACGTATGAAAATTATAGAATTATAAATTTAATATGTCATTGTTGCAAAATACTAACACGATTTTTTACAGACGAATGGAAGAACTGGTTGAATCTGACCTTGGGGAAGGTCAGTTTGGATTTAGGAAAATTGTAGAAACACGCGAGGCAATGCTCACATTGCGACTTATTTTAGAAAATAGATTAAGGAAAAGCAAAACTACGTCTGTAGCTTTTGTAGCTCTGCAGAAAGATTTTGAAGAAAGTTAACTGAAATATACTCCTCCAAATTCTGAAGGTAGCGAAGGGAGGGAAGAATTTATAATGACACATTTTCCTTTCCCCGATATTATCAGAGAAAGTTTTGTATTTTTATATTATTTCGGCATGTTAAAATAGTTATCTATGAAAGACAGAGAAAGAAAATTTAGGAACAACACTTTCAATTTTTTTGTAAGAAAGAAGACACTCTTGCTTTGTACTTCGTAGGGATAGCATCTTGCAGACTGGAGCTGTACTTTATTATTTTTTTATGTGGCCGCTATTATGTACATTCAGGTAAATATATGTGATGTGCGCGTATCTTAAATTTATAAATAAACCCCCACCTCTCATTTAAATTCGCACTTATGAATTTTTATTAATAATTTTGCCCTATCCTCCCTCCGCCCATAATGTCTTTTTCAGCCTTGTTGAATCACTGCAACAATGGATGGCATAGTTTTTAGTTAATATTGAATGGTGATATTTCGTGTAGCCTGCCAGTCTTGTTTAAAAATTTATTCCATAATATTATCATTTACTGGCAATAGAACCTGCAGTTGATTTTCTTGTAAATTTTTAGAAGTCCGATGTGTTTGACTTACGTAATATTCCTATCCGATTTATATCAAGTCACTTATCTTACTTTACTGTTTGCTACACGAGTCGTAGTTTAATATTGACGAACTGCCATCCACTGTTCGGCGAGTGGTTATCATATTATTAAAATTTCATTTACAGCCAAATTTCAACCACCGATGGATCTATTGTTAAAGGTAACTGCTCGTCGATTCTTTATGTAATGTTCTGCCTGCACAACACTCCACCGTTAATTAGCTTACCATTTCATTTAAATGCATGTAATAATTTTCCCCGTAATTTACTGATTGGGATCTTTCATAGCTTCTAACTTCAAACCACTTCCTTCTGTAAATTTGTTAATCTCAAAAATTAATAGCCAGGCTGGAACATTATAAATTGTATTCATCTTGTACAAAAACTAGACAGCAGTTAATAGAGTCGAAGGGTATGAAAGGGTCACGGCGGAGAGGGGGTCGGGAATACAGGGTTGTGGCTTTTCTCCAGTGTTATTCAATCTGAATAATGAGCAAGCCTTGAAAGAATGGAAGGAGAAATTTGGGGAATGACTTAAAGTTCAGGGTGAAGACATAAAACCATTCCTGTTTGCCCTTGACAGAGTAATTCTTTGAGAGAGAGCAACTGACCTGGAAGAGCAAGTGAACGGAATAGACAGTGTCTTGAAAGGAGGATATAAGATGAACATCAGAAAGAGTAAAATTAGGTAATGAGACACTGAAAGTAGTAGACGAGTTTTGTTATTTGGGTAGCAAAATGACTGATGGCCAAAGTATAGAAGATATAAAATGGAGAATGGCTGTAACAAGTAAAGCGTTTGTGAAGAAGCGAAATTTATTGGCATCCAATGTTAATTTAAATGAAGTCCTTTTGAAAGCATTCGTCTGGAGTGTACCACTGTATGGGACTGAAACGTGGACGATAAAGAGATCAGACGAAAAGATGATCGAAGCTTCTGAAACGCAGTGCTACAGATGAATTATGAAGATTAGATCGTCAGATCACGTAACTAATGAGGAGGTGCTTAACACGACTGGTTAAAAAATCTTTCTGGCATACTCTGAGTAACAGAGGGGATACGTTGGTGGGACACATTTTGAGACATCAAAGAATCGTGAATTTAGCACTGGAGGGAAGTGTTTGGGGTAAAAATCGTAGACTGAAGACCTAGAGACGAATACAGTAAGCGGGTTCAAAAGGATGTTCGTTGCCGTTCTTCTTCGGATATGAATAGGCAGGACAGGGTAGCGTGGAGAGCTGCATCAAACCAGTCTGTAAACTGAAGCCCATAGGTAGTCGTGACTGCCGGCCGCGGTGGCCGAGCGCTCTGCGGCGCGCCCGTCACAGTCTGCACGGCCACTACGGTCGGGGGTTCGAATCCCCCCTTGGGCTTGGATATTTGTGCCGTCCTTAGAGTTAGCTAGTTCATAGGTAGTTTGTAAGTTTAGGGACATGACCTCGTAGTTAAGTCCCATACGCTATACAAACAAACAAAAGTAGTCGTGACGCCATAGCGTTGTTTATCTCGGCATTGATGGAATATGCTGGAAGATTTGTTTCGACGAAATTCATCCTCTCTGCGCTGCAGAAAATTCATCCACCAACAAGGGACACCTCTGACCTCGAACTCTCGGAACCATACGAAAGCTTGCCTTGATTAAAATGAATCATAAACAAAACACTGATGTGCGGAATTTCCATACAAAACGCCGCAGTTGTCTGCTACTGTCACTAGATGTTGGCATAGTGTAGCCGCACTAACCAGTGCTACAGTTTCGTGAGTCGTATAGCTGCAGTAGGTATTTGTCTCCTGCAGAGTTCGCAAGCGAGTTACCGTGTGAAGTGTGTACACTGAATTGCTATCATGACGAGAATTGATGCTACGCATGTGTTCCAAATATTAAGGACTAAGTTTCGATTTGCTGAATATGGAAGTAATGTTATACAACATAATATTTCAGGAATATGATGGCAACGACACAGAAATACCCGGCGCTACGCTGGATAGATGTACGGCATTTGAAGGACAGGAGGAACCTGAACCTGAAGGTCGTTTCATCTACATCTACAATGGATACTCTGCAAATCACATTTAAGTGCTTGGCAGAGGGTTCATCGAACCACCGTTATACTATTATCTCCCATTCCATTCTCGAATAGCGCACGGGAAGAAAGAACACCTGAATCTCTCCGATCGAGCTCTGATTTGTCGTATTTTATTCTGATGAACATTTCTACCGATGTAAGTGGGAGTTAACAATATATTTTCGCATTCGGAGGAGAATGTTGGCGATTGGAGTTTCGTAAGTAGCCCTCGCCGCAGCGATAAGCGTCGTTGTTGTAATGATTCCCATCCCAGATCCTGTATCATTTCCGTAACGCTGTCTCCCCTGTATCGTGACAATACAAAACGAGCTGCTCTTCTTTGGACTCTTTCGATGTCCACCGTCAAACCCACCTGATAAGGATCCCACACTGGGCAGCAATACGCCAAAAATGGACGGACAAGCGTAGTGTATGCAGTTTCTTTTGTAGTTCTGTTGCATCTTTCAAGGGTTCTGCCAATAAAACGCAGTCTCTGGTTCGCCGTTCTCACGACATTATCTACGTGTTCTTTCCAGTTTAAGTCTGAAGTAATAATAATTCCTAGGTATTTTGTGGAGTTTACGGCCTTCACTTTTGATTGATTTATCTTGTAAACCAAGTTTAACGGATTTCTTTTCGTACTCATGTGGACGACTTCACACTTCTCATTATTTAGAGTCAATTGCCAAGTTTCACACGATAGTGATATCTCATTCAGATCGTTCTACATTTGGTTTTGATCTTCAGATGATTTTATTAGACGGTAAATGACGGCGTCGTCTGCAAACAATCTGCAAAATCGTTTATGTAAATAAGGAACAGTGGAGGACCAATAACAGTGCCCTTTGGAACGCCCGATATCGCCTCTGTTTTAATCGATGCCTTACCATCGATTACTACGAACTGTGTCCAAATGTTCAAATGTTTGTTAAGCTTATGGGACTTAACTACGGGGTCATCAGTCCCTAAACTTACAAACTACTTATCAACTACCTTATACTAAGGACGGCACAAATATCCATGCCCGAGGGGGGATTCGAACCCCCGACCGTAGTGGCTGTGCAGACGGTGACTGGAGCGCCTCAGTCTCCTCGGCCAACGCGGCCGGCGAACTGTGTCCTCTGACAGGAAATCCCCTATCCAATCGCAAATGTGGGGCGATATACGATAACCACGCAATTTAATTAAAAGCCGTTTGTGAGGTACGGTGTCTAAAGCCTTCTGGAAATCAAGAAATACGGAATCGATTTGCGAACCCTCGTCGATAGCACCCATCACTTCGTGTGAATAAAGAGCTAGTTGTTATTCGCATGAACGATATTTTCTAAATCCCTGTTGACCTTGGGTTAATAGATCATTCTGTTCGATATAATTCATAATATTTGAATACAGGATATGTTCCAAAACCCTGCTGCAAATTGACGTCAATGCCTTTCTTGAATATAGGTGTGACCTGTGCAACTTTCCAATCTTTTGGTACAGATCCTTTTTTGAGAGAGCGGTTGTATATGGGTTAAGTAAGGAGCTATCGCTTCAGCATAATCAGATAAAAATATAATGGGTATACAGGCTTTTCAAGTAGTACACGACATGCATCTCCAGAGGAACAGGAACAGTCAAATATATATGCAAAAGTGATGTGGAATGTGATAAAGAGGCTTTAGTAAATTGTGCGCATTGGTATCTCCCAAGTTGTTTTCATCGAAATCCCGCATCTGCACATTATGGACTAATATAAGATTTTCCAGATGTGTGGTACTGTTCTATAGTGTGTTTCGCGCTACTATAAGTACTTTTAAGGGAATAATTTCTGACGTCGCTGACTGAATATGTAATTATACACTGAAGCCATTAAATTACATATAATTTCCTTCCTATGGTATTGATACATTGTTACTTTGTTTCTCTCCGTTAAAACAAATCTACAGTTGTACTACGTTTTGCATGGAAATGTCGCACACTTCTGTCCTGTTTTGTTTGCCTGTTATTCTAAGCATTGTTCCTAAGCTTTCGGGTTCAAAGGTGTCGGGATTTAAGGTGTGGTCGATTACGGCCAAACTTTATGGTAATAACGCGTTTTTTTCAATAGTTGTTTCGCCCAATACAACCTAAGGTGTGATAAATTGATAAAATGTAGAAGTGGCGGTTATAGTAAATTCAACGCAAAACATCGCTGCTGCCATATCACACGATGTAGCTTTTATCGAGATACCACTATTCTATAAGTTGATTCTTCCAGTAAGAAAACACAATAAATCCTGCGCTTAAAGACCCTGAAAGCGTGATGGTTAGGCGGTACTTTTCTGAAGCAGTAGGTTGCTACCCTTTTTCTCGATAAAGTTCTACTTGACATGTCTACGGGCCTCAACGGGAGATGAAAAAATAAATCTTCTGCGTCTGAGAAGTAATATGAGGAGGTCGCCGTTCTTTATTCCACCAGAAAACGCGGCGGAAAAACGGGAATAGCCTACTAGATGCAAAGAATCAAAATGACCGTGGAAAACTTCCTGAGAGCTACGAGTGGTGCGACACGTTATATAAAAGATCTTGATATTTAGCTAGAGCTGTGTATACAGGGTGAGGCACTTTAAAAATTTTCTTCTTAGAATATTTGGGAAAATACAAATCGGATTAAAAAAAAGTTGCAATAAAAGTTGACCTCGAAAATCGTCATCCATTACACCTAGATACCTTGCACCACCCCGGGGCAGGAAGAGGGGAATGACTTCGAAATCTTAAATAGGAAACGCAATTGTTTATTGCAGATTTGAATTTTCCGTAAAAAAATACGTGTCTTCCGTATAATTTTTTTTTAGTTTCATGATAGATGGCGCTGTTGTCCGAAAAAATGTAATTGAATAGAAAATTGTAGAAAAACGATAAAATCTCGAAGAAATAGACACTGGACGATTTTTCTGTTTTTAAGATTTTCAGTTTCAGCAAACATTTGTACAGTACTGAGAAACGTCGTTGCAGAAGGAACATTGCTATCTTGAAACAGATTAGCATACCATTGAGGAGCTCCTTCAACATTTCTATGAGTCTCAAAATACGAGGAAATGAAGTCTACTCTCTGTGCAATCATGAAAATCGTGGACGAAAAATCGTCTCTGCACATCGGCCACCGTATCCTGCGCGTACTCTATGCGCTTCATTCGATTGTGGGATGTGTCATGTAATGGTTTTATACAGAATATTAAAAAATGATTTTGATTTTCCTAATTATATGTGTATTTGTTTGAGATATTACCGTTGATCAAAAATTTTCAACTCATATTCATTTTTGCCGATTACGGCACTGTCTGTCATGAACGTAGAAAAAGTCTCTTACAAAAGTTTCATATTTTTTGACGGAGAATCCATATATGTAATAAAAAATTTGGATTTCTGTTTAAGATTTCAAGGTCACCCCCCCCCCCCCCCTTCCTCATGTTCCAGAGGATGCTGCAGGTGTTTGTGTGTGGCGAGCTTTACGTTAATCGATGTCCCTCTTCGAGGTGAACTATTTTTATTTCAACATTTTTAAAATCCGATTTGTTTTATTCCAAATATTCTAAAAAAACAGTTTTAAGTGCATCACCATGTATAATACCGGAAAGCTATGCTGAAAATGCAAACATATAGGCCAGTAATAGTTTTTCTTTTTAAATCTGGGTGGTATTAATGTGACTAATGATATATGCCATACGGTAAATAAAGAAAAATAATAAATTTCCAACTTGGTGGTTCGACATGAACCATTTATTTTAAAACAAGGGCATATCGAGCCCTTTCCCATCGTGTAACATCATCAGTGCAAATTTCGAGTCATGAGGACTCATGTGCTTCGCAAGAAACATTTTATGGTGAAATACATAAAACAATTAAAAAGGTCTTTGCAGTGCATATTACAAGTTTTTGTTTTTACTTTTTTTTAACTTGTAACATGTGACAGGCAGATGTTTTTATTTGTGTTATGGATCTATTAAATGTTTTATGCGGAGGAAATGAAATGTGTGCTGATGATGTTCGATCATGGGAACGAAAACGACATGTGATATTTTTTAAAATAAATATTTCATATTGCATCACCAAGCTGGAAATATTTTTATTGCAATACTAGCTGAAGACCCGGAGATGCCCGGGTACTTATTTATTTATTTCTGCCTTGAGTTGGTATTTCTCATATCCCTTCTCTGTCCATCTCCTTTTTTCTAAAAAAAAATGTTATATTCATTGGATAAGAGATAAGGCTGTCTTTCATAATGTACAAAATTATAAGTGCAGTATCCAAACACACACACACACACACACACACACACACACACAGCATATGTATATCTTACAGGATCTAATATGAATAAATTCTTTGGTTGGTCCACCCCTGACCATATGACGGACATGGCGATGCCAAATTAATTCCGCAATAGTTAAAAGATTGCCCTGTTATTTATTAATCGTAATAGAAAATGCAAGTTCCAATGGAAACCCTAGTCTCTTGAAGCTGAAAGGTAGATTTGTCGGATAAAGTGGATATTCGTTGGGTGTACACTGTTTCATTCTCTTCCTGCCCTTGTAGCTCTGTAGATGATAACTGCTTTAGCTTGTAGCCGTGAGCGCTTCACAGTTCAGTTGTCAATAGCACCGTCAGCGTTTAGGAAATTTCTTAAGCTGACTGGAATACAGGTATACCTTAGTAGTAAATAAGAAATTGATTACAACGTGGTGCATAATGTGAAAACTTTTTACCCATCGCAGTGTATATGGTCTTATATTTATTGATTTAAATGTTGTAAAATTGTATAATTTTTTCAGGTATATATTCATTTGTATAAGTGCTGTATATCTGTAAAATCTGTTGCGAATACAATTAGTAGTAAGGAAGTAATGAGTTAAAACTTGGTGCGTAATGGTGCGATTTTCCATAAACGTTACTGTTCTTGTGCTCATATCTCATGAACTACGTGTCGTACTCTGATACGTTTTAGATGGTACATTCGTCTGTATGTGCGTATAGTGACTGTACAATTTCCTGCGACTATAATTTGTAGTGTAGAAATTATAAATTGTAACGTGATACCGAATGCCGTAGTTTTAGTCCGTGAACAGCGCAACGGTAGTAAGTGGGAAACTTCTTCCTTTCATTATTTTGATGTGGGTGTCAGCGAGAAAAAGTATAATAAAGATTTGAAATTACGTTTTAAAGTTTATTGCAGGTCGCTAAGTACTGTGTGAATAAATTCTAGCCTCATTATGTGGCAGTTTCTTGCAACGCCTATTATTTATGACGTTATATCTCCTGAATCATGTGTCGTATGTGGTTCTTACCCCGACAGCATTGTTACGTCACGGTAGGAATATGTGTACCAAATTTGTTTGAAATCGGTCCAATGTTTTAGGAAGAAATGTGCAACCTTGCCGTTGATGGAGCAGTTTTCCGCGCATCTCATTATTTATGACGTAATATTAAAAGCTGTACGCTTGTTTTGGAATGTTGAACCTTTCGTTAAATCAGACAATAAATTGTTCATTAACTTAGCTATTTGGTTTAATTATGGCCCTGATATTAATGTATAAGAAACAGTGCATTAAATTGATTATGTGCGCAACGGATATTTTTAACAAAACCACTGTGTCATGTAACCTTTTGAAACAGACACTGACTATACTCAAGAATTTTGACTGCGAGAAAGATATAAGAAAAACCACAAATCACTTTCTTAATGCTTGACTGTGAGAACCTATATAGGTCAGCCTCCAATTATTGAAATCCAGATCAACTATTATCTTACTATGGCACCAATAATGAAATATGTTCAATAATATTGTTCAAATCAACACTCCACTAAATCAAGTAATTATCAAATGAAGGAAGTGGGTTAATTTTCTAACTACGTAAATGAAATATGAAACAGGGTTAACTTGCTTATTATTGATAAACAGCATTACATTACTTACATGATACAACTTCTGACTTGCTGGCAAAGCAGCCTCTGCTCTACATCGGAGCCATACACACAACCCAACCGCTCTCTAAGCGAGCTGAACCACTAGTGCTTACTCTCTGTGTCTCTGCACGAGCTATAATGCTATGCAATACATGATCTTTGCCAGAGATGAAGCTTTACACATATCGATACATACAGTAGAAGCGATATTATACATTTTCTTGCAAGCAAGTTACTCGACACAAAACAGGAGGCACAATATTAGACATTTTCTTATTTTCTTATATTTTATGGACACGTTTCATCACCCCCCTCCTACCTATTAAAATTTTGTAGGGTGGGTGATGCCAATGGCATTGCCTAGCCAGCAAAATTACTGAATTTCAAGTCCACAAATCCATTAATGACATCCGAAATATAACAAGATCAAAACAACAGATGGAGTACATAGAAATTAAAAAAAAAAAAAAACAATGTGACAGTCATAAATACATGCCATTTTACAGAACAGTACCATCAAAAGTCACGCATGGAGTGGTACAGGGTGTGACAGGCATAAGTAAATGTTAAAATTTACAGAACATCAGCAATAAGTGGAATATATGACAATTATACATAATGGTAAACATAAGTATATATAGAATTTCAGGAAACATAGTTTGACAAATGATATAGTGGAGAAAATGAGATAGCTAGAAGTAATACACAAATGGAAAAACAAAATATACAATAATAAACGTGAACATATACAAAGTTTTACAAAAGATAGTTTAACTAATGTCATCATTCTTTAAAGAAAATGTGGTAATTACAAGTAATACAGACAGTAGTGTAAGTTCCATGGGTTTAAATTTTGTACAAGAGATCAGTATTTTTGGGAACATAAAATGAACATTTATATCTTGTGCACAATGTAGTCTATGTAAATTTTTAGTGCACTTAGTATAAGATAGAGTGTCAGTTTTGTATTCTGTGATGCATTTAAAATGCTATACTTTCATGGATGCTAGAACATACATGTAAAATTTTTGGCTACATAGGCTTCTGATCATGTACAAAATAATATTACTGCTTCAGCACAATAGGGTTTCAATATAACGTTTGTCAATCGAATAGTCACAATGACAGTTCTGACAAAGTATATGTATCTATCAAGAGCACAATTTTATTTTGGTCACTGACTGTAAAAGAACCATGAAATATACCTAAACACTGGTAATGAGCCTGTGGACAACGTTTGCAATGGGAGGCACTGAATAGTATATGCACACGAATAGCACATTAGCTCCTAACATTCATTTTAGGTCTGCACACGAACACAAAACACTGTAAGATTACACCACACTGTAGGCGGGCTGACTGGTTGCATTGAAGTGGAAGTCATGGGGAAAAGGTTCTGATGTATTCCTCCATGCAATTCGACAACCAAGTGTGCTCCAACCAACAGAGCTATTAGCCGACTGCATCCGCAGCAAACTGGTGATGGGTGGCCAAGGCTGCAATGGACAGTACTGTGTGGCCAAACATCATCCAACAAACATCTTCATTAAAAGGCCCAAAATCAGTGGTGTATAGTAACTCGTCCATTGTCCTGTGTGCATTCTGGAATCTCGTGTGCGAAATCGCCACTTCCCATGCGTGTCCAAAGTACATGAAATAAAGCATTTTACACACAAATTAGTAACATAGTCATGATATTTCAGTTTAGACTGAAAGAAAAGTCATTGATTAGAACATATCTACAGAAATATTTTCCCACAAATTCAAGTGGTACAGATGGGGTCATGGTATTAAACCATATTTTTACATTACAAGTAGTGTCCTGAAGACGGATACATTTGAATACCAATGAGTAAGTTAATTCTTATATTAGAGTATCTATAACATTAGTGTCATTTCATATAAGCACAAGGCTTTACATACTATGTACATATTGCTTTACAAACACATAATCGTATGAAATACATTGAGGGTGCTTGTCATCAACTTGCCATGATATAACTTAAATTGACATTCCAATTACCATTTGTTCATATCTCTTTAAATTAATATATATCACTATGGTGGTGATTACATTACCACAAAGTATAACACTTAAATTACATAAGTTGCCATGGCCAGGCTTTTGTCTCAACTGAGCTACATATTTCATTGCCTTAAGGTATAACACATCAGGGTAGTTTCGTGAGAATATCAAAAGAGGTTCAAGTCATCAGGTCATGTCTATGTCTGTCTGAGTCAACAGTAGGGTCAAACAAAACAATTAGTGCAAATTTTGGCACAGTAATAGATGTACATCACAGTAAATCATCCAATAACATAAACACAGACGTAATATTCGTTAGGCATAGCTGCAGATTTTCATCAACAAGATCATCAATAAAATTTAGCAGATAGCAGTAAGCAAAAGCAAAGTATTTCTGTGCATTATCTTTCTAGACTTAACTAGGCGCAATTTATGGTATAGCTGCAAGTTTGCAAGATAGATGGCTGTGTGCAACGTATAAGCATAACCATACATTGTCATTGAGCTTCATTATAAAATTAATTAGCATAGTGGTAGGGCTTAGGTATATAATTAGTGAGCATAGCGGTAAGCTTTGATTGCAAGAGCAATACGCATAGCTACAAGCATAATTAGAAATATTCATTACACATAATTACAAATAATTACAGAGCATCAGAAGGATATGAATCTCACCAATCACACATGCCATTGAAGGCACAATGCATCAACATACAAAGTGGTGCACATAGGCACAAAGAGAAAACACAAAAGGGCAGTGCGAGTAAGCACATAAGAAAAGAACAAAACATAGCATCATTAGCAACATAGCGATTCTCCTCATAATTACTTCATAATCATTGTATAATCTCGTCATCATTAGCAACATAGCGATTCCCCTCATAATTGCTTCATAATCATTGTATAATCTCGTCATCATTAGCAACATAGCGATTCTCCTCATAATTGCTTAATCTCGTCCACGTAATTACATTTATCAAACATCTTTAACTGTTACCAATACCTTCCTTACCATCATTTATCCATAAACAATAATGCATTTTAAAGACCACCATGACATATTGTGTATTGCCTTACTCATCATCCTCCATAATGTTCTTGGCTTACCAATTGCTCATGTCAACTCAAAATCTTCTTCGCTCGCTCAGAACTTCGTAATTTATGCAATTAGTAATACAGAAGAATATTTTCTGAAACATAGGAACTTGATTAGATTACACAATCAAAAATTTCCATTAATTTTATTTGTCTTGCACAGCCACAGAGTTCGTTATATGCAAATTGCAAGATAATCAAAGTTTCGTATGACAATATCCCAGCGTAGCACAGAGTATAAGTATTCAGAGTTAGAGAAAAGTAACAGTGAGAAAAAGAGGTGGATAGAGCGCACTAAGGAAAGGCGGAAGAATAGTGACACTCAGCTCGAGAACGGGGCACCAATCGCCACTTGGTGTGTCCAAAACAGATTAATGGACTCTCTACCCCAGATTTATGCCTTGAAAATCCTTTTTGATGAATTAGAGCATGGATTAGCAGGTCTGATTTCAATGTTTTGCTCTTGTCTTTCCGGGGTACGCGATCTGCTTTGTCCCTGATTTGTGTTTTCGTATCGCGGAAGGCGATCACGAGAATTATCGCGTGTGCCCTCCCGACTACGCTTCTCAGCGTTATTGTTGTGATTTTCAGTCTCGCGATCACTATCAGTATTGCGTCTATCACGCCAATTAGTATCATTCGAAGTATTGCTGTTTTGATAGTAATTATTGTAGCGTCCTCCGCGACCAAAACCACCACCTCGGTTGCGGCCACGAAAACTTCCACGGTTAATTTCACGATCATGAAAATCACTGTTCTCATTGTCGCGTCTTTGTTTGTAAGTTTCATTAGTGAAAGAATTATTTTTTTGTTTATCGTCGTACTCTGAATAACGTTTAGAACGCGGCGGGCTTTGTTGCGACCGGCGATCATATTTGTTCGTTTCAAAATATCGACTGCGCGAGGAATTTTCCTCGTCTTCTTCCTCTAAGTCTTGTAAGAGATTTCTAAAGGCTTCAATATCATTCTTGCATCGTGCCGCAATGGCAATTTGACGCAAGTGTAGAGGCAATTTGTTCAAACAAATTCTAATTAATTCCGCAGGGCAGTAAGGTGCCGATAAAAATTGATTTTTGTATACTAAGTTTTGGAAATATTCCACAGGGCTCGAGAAATTTGATCGCTCAAAAGTTTTGAATGTCGCAATACTGTTTTTAACGCGGTCTTGTGCCGCTTCCGACCAGTATGCGGATAGAAATGAGCGTCGGAACTGATTCTCGCTATAGCACTCTTGTGCAATAGCTCTCATTCTGGTGGCTGGCTCGCCTTCCAGATAACCACATATAAATTCTAATCTGTGTTCAAGTGGCCAATTCGGGGGAAGACAATAATCGAATTGCTGCAACCACTCTTTAGGGTGCAAGTCATTCGGAGAGTTTTTAAATGTCTTGAATTTACGTACAGTCAGGAAATGCTTGTAGTCAAACGCTTCCTTTCGCCCGTGCGGCGTAAGTGAGCGTAAACTACGCACTGCGTCTTCATTGTTGTTACTATGAGGTACACTTCGTTCACGTACCAAGCGACCTACTTGAGTCGAATCATCATTGTCATTTTCGTTCGGATTTTCATCTACGTCTTCGTATGGATTTCCACAAGTATGGTCAAATTTCCTCTCTATTCGCGCCACGCGATCATCTAATTTTCTGACCTCAGCCTTGTATTGCTGATTAATGGTCATTTGACCTTGTTTGAAACGGTCAAGGGCGAGATATTCATTAGTTTCATTAAACGGGGTAGGATGCGTTGCATCAGAGCTTTTGTCAGTGTTATCACTAATTTGGGTAATCTTAACAGTAATATCCTCAAACTGTTTATTAATTTTATTGATCTGTTCCGTCGTGACTGACTGGAAGTTCTGCAACTTTTCATCAAATAGATTACTCTGTTGCTTCAATTGAGCGAGTTCGGTGGTTTCTATATTTTCGACTCGTGACGCAAGGCTTTCCATATTTTCCACTCGTGACGCTAGGCTTTCCACTACCGGGTTAATCTCGTCGCGAATATCTTGTCTTATTTGCCGAGATTCACATTTGAAAGTATTGAGCAGTTGTTCCCTGAACCGATTGTTGTCCTCGTTTATCTTATTGAAACTACTTTGAATACTCACAAACCTCGAATCGCACGTTTGTTCTATTTTCTCAAGTTTTTCACCTTGTTTCTCAAGTTTTTCATTTAATTTCTGAGATTGTAATTGATTATTGTCAAGTTTTTCATTTAATTTCTGAAATTGTAATTGACTATTCTCAAGTTTTTCACTTATTTTCTGAGACTGTGACAATAAAATTTGCATGAAATCATTTGGTAATACGTTTTCCATAGCCGTCGCACAAGTATTTTTTGTAGCAGAGCTAGGCGGAACCGATGGATTATTTTCCGCAACCACGTTACAAGAATCGAAATTCTGTATTATCGAATCCTGTACTTTGTCGTTATCCATATTGTCTGTTCCTGAATTAATCTGTTCTGCGTTTTCGAACACGGTATTTATTGTCGTATTTGTATCAATGCAGTGAGAAGGCTCTTGTGAAAATTCAGTTTCTCTCCTTGCATCATTCAAGGTCTCATTTTCAGAAGCAGATTTAGCATCAACGCGGACTCTCCTATTCTTCGACATTGTTAACAGAATTTTATAGTAAAGTGACCACTAATATTTATTTTCACCTACTGTAAATTTTTGAAAATTACACACGGTAATTATGACAGAACAATAGGCTGAATCGGGCTAGTGCAACATACAATCACAATCGAGATTACGCGAACCGTTAATTATCACACGAGTTCCGCGGTACTAGAATTTTAATCACAACAAACATCAAACAATATAAAAGAAAGACTTGTTCAGTAGTAATGCAATTATTTGTATATTCAATTTATCTACTATAAACAATACTACACAATCTCAAGAATGGTAAGTAACAGACTACAGAAACAATTACTATGCTACTGTTGCTACAACAGAGGATGGTGCTACAAAAATTAAATTAAGAGCCAAAAGGTAAGTTGGTTAGTGGAAAAGACAAACTAACTGAAATAAGACTACGTATCTAACTACGTCACGATCCTGTTTGTGAACTATCCTGGCAGAAAGGGCGCCAGATAAAAGCTGTACGCTTGTTTTGGAATGTTGAACCTTTCGTTAAATCAGACAATAAATTGTTCATTAACTTAGCTATTTGGTTTAATTATGGCCCTGATATTAATGTATAAGAAACAGTGCATTAAATTGATTATGTGCGCAACGGATATTTTTAACAAAACCACTGTGTCATGTAACCTTTTGAAACAGACACTGACTATACTCAAGAATTTTGACTGCGAGAAAGATATAAGAAAAACCACAAATCACTTTCTTAATGCTTGACTGTGAGAACCTATATAGGTCAGCCTCCAATTATTGAAATCCAGATCAACTATTATCTTACTATGGCACCAATAATGAAATATGTTCAATAATATTGTTCAAATCAACACTCCACTAAATCAAGTAATTATCAAATGAAGGAAGTGGGTTAATTTTCTAACTACGTAAATGAAATATGAAACAGGGTTAACTTGCTTATTATTGATAAACAGCATTACATTACTTACATGATACAACTTCTGACTTGCTGGCAAAGCAGCCTCTGCTCTACATCGGAGCCATACACACAACCCAACCGCTCTCTAAGCGAGCTGAACCACTAGTGCTTACTCTCTGTGTCTCTGCACGAGCTATAATGCTATGCAATACATGATCTTTGCCAGAGATGAAGCTTTACACATATCGATACATACAGTAGAAGCGATATTATACATTTTCTTGCAAGCAAGTTACTCGACACAAAACAGGAGGCACAATATTAGACATTTTCTTATTTTCTTATATTTTATGGACACGTTTCAATATCTCCTGAGCTATGTGTCGTGCTCTTTTGTTTTTGTGTGAGGAACCTTCATGGGCTCAAGGTGAAAAGCTCACCAAAGTTTCATTCCAATCGAATGAATGGTTTATGAACACGTAGAGGACATACAGACAAACATTCATTTTTATATGTATAGATTGGGGTATTCAGGGTCATTTCCATGTTGGAGTATACTTACGTAAATAAATAAAGAACGGTAGAATGAATCGTCGATGAGCTTGACACTAAGTCACAATGCTCTAAATGTTGGGAGGTGCGTCACGTGTCTCAATACGGCGGGAACAGTCAGCACCCCCTATAGAAGAAAGCCTGCACACGACGTCGCAACATGGCGGCGGTGAGAGGCTTAGAGTCCTCTGACATTTTGTAAACATTAGCAGTGCACGCTGTTTATAGTGCATTCTTTCATTCAGGAGTGTATTTATTACGAAATGTTGTTCAAATGTTTGTAAAGTCTATGGGACTTAACTACGGGGTCATCAGTCCCTAAACTTACAAACTACTTATCAACTACTTACGAACTAGGACGGCACAAATATCCATGCCCGAGGGGGGAATCGAACCCCCGAGCGTAGTGGCCGTGCAGACCGTGACTGGAGCGCCTCAGTCTCCTCAGCCACTGCGGCCGGCTATTTATTACGTAAATTGGTGTTGTGTACGGTGTGATCGCCACGCTGGACGATTTGTGTGTGTGTGAGAACAACGTGTGATCTTTTGTTTTACTGACAAAATGCCGTTTGGTTTTTTTGTGTCGAAATGTAGACGAAATTACGACTGTGGCCCAAAAGTTAACGTCTTTAAATGTCCGCAGAAGAATAAGCTGATGGGGGTGATTGCGTAAATAAAATGAATCATATATCCAACGGTAAACAGTCATGACTTAAAACTCTTTTATAAGGTTAAACAAAAACGAAAACATGACTTAAAACTCTTTTATAACGTTAAACAAAAACGAAAATTTACTCATTAACTTGAATAAGGAGCCAAATTATCCATTTCTTCTTCTGCGGACGTTTAAAGACGTTTGGGCCACAGTCGTAATTTCGTCTACATTTCGGCACAGAACAGCCAAACGACATTTTGTCAGTAAAAAAGAGATCACACGTTGTTCTCACACACACAAATCACCAATTTACGTAATAAATACACTCCTGAACGAAAGAATGCACTATAAACAGCGTGCACTGCTAATGTTTGCAATCTTTCGGAGGACTCTAAGCCTTTCACCGCCGCCATGTTGTGACGTCGTGCGCAGGCTTTCTTCTATAGGGGGTGCTGGAACAGTGCGCCAGATGCGACTATGCCACGAAAAGGAAACGGCCGAATTACGCCTACTATGTGGGGTCGCGTGCAGCGATATTGCGCGGCTACGACGCCGTCAAGGTCAGTGATGGCTCCAACGGACAGAAGAAGAGGCAATCGACCGTGAAACTGTCGATAAAAAGAGCAAGAAGAAACAGCGGGCGAAGACGCGGAAGAAACAATGCAACTCGCACCCGAAGGCGCTGAGGAATGAACCAGAGGCCGCCTGCTGCCTTGCTAAGAGGCAAACCCCAGCAAAGGGGGGGGGGGGGGGGAAGGGTTGAAGGTCGCCACGAGACGCGCAGGCAGATGAACTACGACGAAGCGCTCCTGGAAGCAGAGGCGCGCTACCGATCTGTCCTGCATGTTGAGCTGTATAATGTTCCAGCCTCGCTATTAATTTTTGAGATTAACAAATTTACAGAACGAAGAAGTTTGAAGTTAGAAGCTATGAAAGATCCCAATCACAAAATTTCGAAAAAAAAAAAAAAAATGGAAAAATTATTAAATGCATTTAAATGAAATGGCAAGCTAATTAACGATGGAGTGTTGTGCAGGCAGAACATTACAAAAAGAATCGACGAGCAGTTACCTTCAACAAGAGATCCATCGGTGGTTGAAATTTGGCTGTAAATGAAATATTAATAATATGATAATCACTCACCGAACAGTGGATGGCAGTTCGTCAATATCAAACTACGACTCGTGTAGAAAACCGTAAAGTAAGGTAAGTGACATGATACAAATCGGATAGGAATATTACGTAAGTCAAACACATCGGACTTCTAAAAATTCACTAGAAAATCGACTGCATATTCTATTACCGGTAAATGGTAATATTAATGAATAAATTTTGAAACAAGAGTGGCAGGCTACACGAAATATCACCATTCAATATTAACTAAAAACTATGCCATCCATTGTTGCGGTGAATGAACAAGGCTGGAAAAGACATTATGGGCGGAGGGAGGATAGGGCTAAATTATTAATAAAAATTCATAAGTGCGAATTTAAGTGAGAGGTGGGGTTTATTTATAAATTTAAGATACGCGCACAGCACATATATTTACCTGAATGTACATAACAGCGGCCACATAAAAAATATTAAAGTACAGCTCCCTTATGCAAAATGCTATCGCTACGAAGTACAAAGCAAGACTACCTTCTGTCTTTAAAAAAATTGAAAGTGATGTTCTTAAATTATTACTTTGCTATTCAGAGATAATTATTCTTACATGCCGAAATAATATAAAAATACAAAATGTTGTCTGATAATATCGGGGAAAGGAAACCGTATCATTATAGCTCGAGGTCGATTTTATTTTAATGAAGGAGAGACATTTTGTATTTTATTCGGTAAGGAGTGCGGCTGGTAAAACTTAAATTATGTTCCAGACTTGATGACAAAATGACGTCAAAAGCAACAGTTGCTTTACAGCATTATTACACTATTTAGTTATTTATTCACATCACGACATCACTAGATTCGACTATTTCGCTATTCTCAAATGATATTACACGAAGAACGTATAATACTACGTAATATTCATGTGACTTTTATGATGTGGAACAACACTTTTGTCCTATTGATGAAATTCGAGAAATGACTGAATTTTGTCTGTTACATGGTTCAGTCCAGTTTCATGCAGTTTTACAGAGCAAGTTGCATCTGGGTAGGACTTTGTATTCCAACCTATGTCAATGTGGTCAAGTGTTCAAGAATTTGTTTCCTGTAACTGTACTGAAGTACTGCTCATTTGGTAGAGGACATGACACAGGAATCTTTATTGCTGTAACTGGGGAAAAGATGAAAACGATGTACCATCTTGCTCGAAGAAGGAGAAAAAACAACCATCCTGATGCCATTACGAAAAGTCAGCAGTGGTATGAGAGTTTAAATAAAGAAAAAGCAGCCCAAAAATTTAAATAAATAAAGAAGCAGCTCCTACCGTTCAAACTACGCGTACAAACAAGTTGTGTGGAGGCGTCATTACACGGATAGCGCCGTCGCCCCCATCGGAGATTCCAGTCTCCCTCGGGTACGTCTTTTCTTTAATTTATTATTTGAAATGCCTCATTTCATAGTAATATTACATGATTGACGGTTAAATTCAGACGGTTACAAAATGTGTCTATTTTTCCCCCATTTAAAAATTTTTCTACTGACTTGCATTTCCCTTCTAGCCAAACTTTCTTAGCTATTATTCACTTCCTGTCAATCTCATATCTTAGTAGTCTGTACTCCATTTTTCCTGTTTCTTGTACTTCATTTTTAAATTTGGCCTTCGATCATTTAAATTTTGTATTTTTTGTGATTTCCAAGGATGTTTTGTAGATCTTGCCTTTCTACCTATTTTGGCCTTTGCTGCCTTCACTATTTCATCTGTCTATACTAACCATTTCTTCTATGCTGTTTTATTCTCCTCCCCTTCATAACACAGCTGTCATAGCGAAATCAGTGTGCAACTGAGAAGGCTTCGAAAGGAGTCAAACTGTTTGAAAAAGTTCATAGTGCCAATCATAAACTTTTATTGCATTCATAACTTTACCTGTTTCGGTTTTGAACAACCATCATCATAAAAGTAAATTAAACCAACTGATAATGTTGCTCATTGTCTGCCACCTTATCCATGTCAATAAAAGTTTACTTGTTGATTGACATGGGTAAGGTGTCAGAAAATTTATCAACGATGTCACTATGTTTACATTACTTTTCCGATGATGGTTCAAAACCTAAAACGGTAAAGTTGTGAATATAATAAATAGCTGATAATTGGCAATATGCATTTTTTAAAGTATATTACGACTGTTACATCAATTCTCAGTAAAAATTTGAGACAAATTGTGGCATTATTTTGAGAGAATTTCCACCAAATTTAGAGTGCAGCGTCAGCTGCAGCGATGCTGGTGGCGAAGGTAACGTGGTCGCCCAGAGGTGTCAAGGCGAACTGTTGCCAACCGGTTACTACCAGTGGGACTACCGGCAAGCACAGGTATAGCCCGTCTTCCAATAACACCACAGCTTAGAAGTTCTCGAATTCAATAGTAGAAGTTCAAATTGAAGATGGAAAAGAGGGTGCGATAGGCTACAATTCTCGTTCACGTTTGGGGTTTGTAGAGTTAACATGGACCTGCGCTCTGAATATGCAGATTGTTTTAAGACCCTATTGTTGCCGTTATTGCAACAGGACGTGATGTCCCAACAGGGTAATGCTCACCCACAAACTGCTCTGCAAGACGTACAGCAGCTTCCCTGTCTAGCATGTTCTTCTTTCCAGTCGAGTATGTTTGGGGTATGATGGCATGTGCGACTCGTCGACCCACAACTCTTGCAGAACTACGTAAACAGCTCGAGCAGATCTGGAATAATGTATCCCACGACAGTACTCGTAATTTGTCTGACTGAATAGATGTACTAATCGGCGCCTGAAATGCCACCCGTGAGTCAGCTTGGATGGACACCTGGTACCTATGTACCACTTGAGCAATTGATCAGTAAATGTAATCGTTTTATGGAATCCATGTGCACTGAATGAGTTGGAAAACTCTATGAGGGTGTAGTAATTATTATCCCCTCCCCTGACGATTTCCAATCAATAAATGAAACAAAACATATCCTTATTCCCACTGACCAAGAAAGGAGCAGACTGAGTGATGCTCTAGAAAGGCCACAAATACGTTGTTTACCCCTGCCTTTATAAGGAGAGATGATCTTCATCAATAAAATAAGCGAAATGAGAACCCTAACGGAAATATTTAGGAGTTCGTTTTTCCCCTCAGGTATTGGAGAGAGAAACGATAGAGTATGTACCGTCTGTTAGGCACATAAATTTAATCAGTGGCTGCAAATGTACAAGAGCATCAAAACAATTTAAAGGTCTTAATGAGTTAATGAGCAAATCAGCCTCATAAAAAATTACATCAGAGATTCTAAACTTAGAGCAGTGTTAGGTGGGTGGATACGTTTGCAGCGATTTTGCCACGCAACTCGATATGCCGGTTGCTATGAGTTTATTTATCGTTTCTCAATTTTTATTTATAGTTCACTTTTGCCATCTGAGTTTACAATTTGGCATTTGGAGGTGGTGAATAGGGCTGCGAACGCTAGAATTAGTGGATCAAGGGAAGTAACCGGAACGTTTCTCACAAATTTCTCCAATTTAGTCAATAGAGGAATCACAGCAGTCTGAAACATTTACTTGTTATATGGGGTTAGCTCCATGTGTGGGGGCAACATAGATAACGAGTTATGAGGTTGTAAAGAATGAGGTTTGTGAAACAGATATTTTATTTATGAGATTTCGATTGATTAAGCTTCCTAATTATCCTAATTATCCACCCTACGTTCTTTAAAATTACATTGTTGTAGGACTTATTATTCTGGAGATATTACGTCATAAGAATTTAGCCGCATACATACAAAACTGAACTGGCTGCTCTCGGAGACGGAAGGTGGATCCCATACTTGAGCCTTACCCTCGTTCGCTTAGGTGAAACACTCATTACAGTGTGACCCAGTCAAAGGAATCAAATGAAATTTCTGTAAGCCAATCTGCTAAAGTCATCGGTCTCTTGGCTCACAAACTACATAAACTGACTTACGCCAAGGACCACACTCTGACACCCGTGCCCGAAGGACGACTCGAAATTCCGACGGGAGCGTCCAAGCAATCGACGTCTCAGACCATTCGAAACAAACTGAGGGTTACCTTTGGTTACATTTGTTTTAATAATTATCATGTACCGTAGGACCCAACTGAGGAGCAAATTCCGTGGTCGTCGAACGCGTCAGCATATGAAACTGTAACAGAAGAGTATTAGTAGGTAAAAATGGTGTGTATGGCTAATCGAATGCACACTATCAGCGTAAGTTAATAAAATCAACAATGTACACAGTAATTTCTTTAATTTTAATTTTTCCAAGAGTTCTTCGAATGAAAACAATATTGTTTCGAGTTTAATGTGGATAAATTGCTACTGAGACTTTTGAATTCTCGAAGCAGCTTATTGAAAATGGAGACAGCAGAGTATTGCACGCCTTTTTGTACAAGAACAAAGGACGTGTGATCGCAATGCAGATTCGATTTCTGCCTAGTTTTAGTGAAAGCTATTAAGTCTAGGAAATAGGTACATATTTTTAACAACGAACGCTATTAGCGAAAATATATATATTGAGAGCCAATGTCAGAATTACTAGATAAACTGGAAATGGATCGACGTGAGCTTACACCGCTTATTGGACGAACCACCCGTTTCTGAGTAAAATAATAATAATAATAAACCGTTTCTAATCAGAAGAGTTACGTCAAAAAATCATATATCATAAGCGAATGAAAATGAGCAAATGCAGTCAACATGACAAAGATCTCAGAGCAAGGAGGCTATAGTTCAGTGAACGACCTTCATGATTGTATCAAAACTCATGCAAGTCTTCCAGACCAGCAATAAAAAGACGTCAAAGAATTTAATATTGGCTATCAATAACATATTCCAGTCAGTTATGAGAGTGTAGAAGAGTTGTTAAAAGATATATTTGTGCCACGCGTCCAAATCAATTCTCTGGTGACTTTACTAAGTGGAAAATAATAGGAAGCTGTTTCTGAAGGCTCCTCGCACCTTCAACTGCTTGTTATTGTGTTCTAACAAGTGCTTTGTGTTATATTTTCTGTCTGCTGAGGCCAAAACGACACTCGTTGTTTATTCTTGGGGCTCTCTGTTTCAAATTTCACGCTTTTGCTATTATCTTCTTTGCACGAGGCATTCGCAGAAATAAAATGTTTATTACGACTAACAGTCAAAAGAAATGAAGACTTCCTTCTCCTTTTTGCCTCGCGACAAAAAAAAAAAAAAAAAAAAAATGTGAGGGGAATTAGGTTTGCTCTCAACGAAGGAAGTAAATAAGAAGTTTCGTCATTACGAGCCAAGCAATATTAACTCCAGGACGTCTGTTAATTTCAGCCGCTCAATGGAGACAGCAGACTCGGAACTCTGAACTTCTCCTTCATCTCAGTCCACCATACTGTCTCCCGCTGAAGGTTTGTCGTCTTTGTGTCGGGAGAAAGTTGTGGCGTGCTTGTCTCGCCAAGACTGAATCTCGAGGTCGCACTAACTAGTCACTGAACTGCCGCACCAGAGTTCGTCACTAATATTTTTGTAGACTTAAGTTTCCAATTTACAGGTATCTCATGGGTACAATGCAATTAAAAAAGAAAAGATAAAAAAGAAAAGAAAATAATATACGGAGAGAACCAATAATATTTGGTAAATCTTAATGCGACTCTGTTCACCTATGGCTTAGCGTGAATTAAAATTCTTTGCAGCTAGTCGCTGTGGTTGAGATGGTTCCTCTGCAATTTACATAAGGGGAATTCTTTCTAGTATCGGCAGAAACAGAAGAAAACGCACTTTTACTTGGCATCTGTCTTACTGAGAACGATATGAATACAAGTTTTTTGGTAGTGCGAAAAGACTTCTAGTTGAAGCAAAGTATGAAAACGTCTTTTTTTTTTCTACAGTCTTAATAGTGTAAAGTTCTACATCCTCCTGTTTGAAAGATTTTAATTTTTCAACGATTAATTCCACGAATCTAGAAATTACAATCTACATAACCCGACATTTCTGTGTTTAGAAAGTTCAGTAGGTGGTGCATAAAACCAGAGCATTATGCTTGCCCAAAAAGACTGTGTAGCACTTTTTTCTCTTTCCCCTCTTGTACTGCTCTGAACAAGGGCTTCTGCAAAGTTCCAGAATCTGACTTTTGTGTACTGTGGAGCTCTTTTTTGATTAGAAAGCTGTGATGAATATTTTATGACTTTGCACTCTTAATCCTAGAACAGAACTCATTATGAAGTTTTTACACCTGCTATAACACAAAGTCGGATGCATTTCTTCAATACCTATCCCCTTACATATTTTCTCTCCACATTAATTTCTTCGCATTTTCTCCACACTCAAATGTGTATGCGCCTTTCCGTTCAACTGTCAACACTTGCACGACACTAGAGAAGCCGTGAATTATACCTGGCAAAACCACACGCGTTCCTATTTCTGCTGCAAGTAGACGATTTCCCAATGATGCATAATGATGCTTCAGTCACGTCAGGTAAGCAGATTCTTATCTTCCTAGATGTTGTTGGATCGGCTACCACTGCTGGTGCAATGCGCCGATCTTACGTTCTGTACAACGCAGACGTCCGTAATATGACCCACAAGCTTGTTCCACACACAGCTGTCGGAAACAACGACAGACTATCGACGTACTGTGACCAACAAGTGCGGCAATATGTCGATACCTCCATTCACCTTCACAGGGATTCACAATGTGACGTCATAGAAAAGGAGGCTACTGCTCAATACGTCATCGCATCTAGTCCTCAAGACTGTTACATTTATCTTTCATTCAAAGAGAAGACACATGTTTCCGGTTTAAGAAACATGCTTAGGTTTAAAACTAGTGTAAAAATGTCCACCGACGTTCAATCGACGCAAGGAAAAATTAAAATCAGCATATCACGTGAGAAAGCAGGGAAGTCTGAAACATTTCCTATTCCAGAACCTCCATTTAACTTAATGACACTAGATGTCAACAATTTTTTAAACAACGCCATCTACCAAAAATAATTTGCTCCAGTCACTGATATGACGACCATCTTGCCGCAGTGGATACGCCGGTACCCCTCGGACCAATGTCGCTCTTGGCCACAATTGGGCGAGTGACGTTTCAAGTCTGCGAAGCTACTTGACTGTTAAGTAGCTGCTCCACACACGAAGACCGACGAAAGAGGCAAGAGCGCTTAGTGTCTACAGGCCCCTCGAGATATACAGTGTTGGCCATCCAAACTGCACCACGAAGGACGACCGAAAGTATCACCAAATTTTTAGAGAGAACACGTTGTACACAGATCACACGACTGTAAACAGAGCTCATTTTAAGATGATGAATTCAGTACCTAGAGTTGCCGACATTACTAGCTTTAACCCCTGCTACAGGTCTCGACAGTGAATCAAAAAAGTATCGCGATGTGTTCATGTTGTGAAGCAGTCCAAGCCGACTCCACATATCGCCAAAGTTGATCTGGTGTAGCAGTCCAACAGAAGCCTGCGGTTTCACAAGTCGATCCGGAAGCGTCAAATCCCCCAAGTACTTTAAATTTTTCCGTCTGAAATTGACTTTTCATATTCCAAAAAAAGAATGACCAAGAGTTTTACACATCCAATCCTACATTTGCAATGTCGAAAAAAAAAATTGAGTTGCGACAAGATGTGAAAAACATTTTATGTCGAGCCATTCAAGACGACGCTAAAAATGTACCATATACAGGGTGTTTCACTAAGTGTGTTTGCCCCTGTAACTTATAAAATAATAAGTGACCTGAAATTTTAATGCGGTAGATCAACACAAGAAATGTTACACTTTCTGCGGAGCTATGAACATAGTTTATTGTATCATTTTCCAAAGAGCTACAGCAGAAAGATATAATTCTTTAAATGGAACAATCGTTTTTTCTATCGTGCATTGGATTCGTTGAAAGCAGCTGCGTCCAAATCAATTTAAACTACATTCCTGTCACTGTTAGTTTGGGAGCTACAAACCTTCAAAGTTTAGGGGGCGGAGGCTACGACAGCGTATCTGACTGGCTGGTGGTCATGAGTCAGTGGGCCGTGCCCCAGGGGATAGCCACTCGGCCAGTCAGCTACGCTATCGCAACCTCCGCCCCCGGAACTTTGAAGGGTTGTAGCTCCCAAACTAACAGTGATAGGAATGTAGTTTAAATTGATTTAGACGCAGCTGGTTTAAACGAATCCAATACACGATAGAAAAAAAAACTATTGTTCCGTTTAAAAAATTATATCTTTGTGGTGTAACTCTTTGGAAAATGATACAATAAACTATGTTCATAGCTCCGCAGAAAGTGTAACATTTCTTGTGTTGACCTACCGCATTAAAATTTCCCGTCAGCTATTATTTTATAAGTTACAGAGGCAAACACACTTAGTGAAACACCCTGTATATTACAGGGAGCATTCATCCCTCTGACCGGGCGCGCTGACCCACGGCGCCCACAGACCACTCGGCCACTCCACGGCGGCAAGAAACACCTAAACCTTCCTGTTTTCGATCTGATTTGTCTTAATTTGATGATCGTATCTCCCTATGTAGGTGGACGCTAACCAAATGTGTTCGCATTCGGAAGTTGCTGAAAGAAATTTCGCAAATAGATCTCGCAGCGAGGAATAAAGCCTTTCATTTTATGATTAGCACCCCAACTTGTGTATAATTTCCGTGACGCTCTCTCCCCTATATCGCGATAACACAAAACGAGCTGCCCTTTTCTCAACTTTCTCTACATTGTCCAACAGTCCCACCTGGCGTGGATCGCACAATGCGTAGCAATACTCCAAAATAGGACTCACAAGTGTAGTGTAGGCAGTTTCTTTAATAGTACTGTTGCATATTCTAAGTGTTCTGTCAATGAAACGTAGCCTTTGGTTCGGCTTCACTACAATAATTCTATGTCATCTTTCCAGTTTAGTTTGTTTGTATTTGAATTGACGGCCTGTAGGTCTACTGATTTATCTTGTAAGTGAAATTTAATGGATTTCATTTAGTGGTCATATGGATGACGGCACACTCATAATTATTAAGGGTTAATTGTCAATTTTTGCACCATGCAGATATCTGAATCATTTTGCAGTTCTTCTTGATCTTCTGGTGACTTTACTAACCGATAAGTGAAAGATTTAATAGAATTGCTCACCTTGTCTCCTATATTGTTTATAAAAATAAGGAACAGTAGGGACCCTTGGGAACGTCAGATATCACTTCTGTTCTACTGGATTACTTATCGTTAATTACAAATACTGTATCCTTTCTAAGAGGAATTAAAAATCCAATCGCACAATTGTAGCGATATTCCATAAGCACGCGATTAAATTAGAATACGTTTGTGAGGTACAGTGTCAAAAACCTTCCGGAAATCTAGAAACACGGAATGTATTTAACATATCTTGTCGATAGCACTCATCACTTCATGTGAGTAAAGAGCTGGCTGGGTTTCACAAGAACTATCTGATTCTGTGTTGACTGTGGGTTAATAGGTAATTCATAATATTTAAGTAAAATATGTGTTCTAAAATCCTGCTGCATACTGACGTCAGTGATATAGACCTGTAATTTTGCGAATCACTCATATTGTCTTTCGTGAATATTGGAATGACCTGTGCAAATGTACCCCTATGGGTACAGATCGGTCTCTGAGCGAGCGGTTGTATGTAATACGCATCAGCATACTCTGAAAGGAACTGGTATACAGTCGGGACCGGGAGACTTCCATTTGTTAAGTTATTTAAGTTGCTTGAATACTCCAATCTGCTTCTAAATTACGCATGCTGGCAACTGTTCTTGATACGAAATCTAGATTATATTTTTGAAAGCTGTGTTAATTCGGCTAGTGTAGTGAAGTTAATAATTTTTTTACCGCTAGCTTACTTCACATACGACCAGAATTTCCTAGGATTCTCTACCAAATTACGTGACAGGGTTTTGTTGTGATAACTATTTCAAGCTTCTCTCATTGAAGTTTGAGCTAAATTTCTAGTCCTTGTAAAAGACTGCCAGACTTGGACATCTTTTGGAAGTATTATTTAACCTCTTTTGCATACCACGGCGGCCAGCCACATCTTTGGTTAATTTGTTTGGTATAAATCTATCAAAGGTTCTCGATATTATTTCTCTGAATGTAAGCCAAATCCGATCTACAATCACATTGTTATTTACGAAAGACTGGAGGCTCTGTCGGGAAAGCATTAATCGAATTTCTGTCGGCATCTTGAATAAATATACTTTATTTCTAGTTTTGGTGTATTTGGGAAGTCCGATATTCGTTCTTGTTACGACAACCCCGTGTTCACTAATCCCTGGCGGAATAGCAGTGCGCACTGAGGCACCGTGCCGGGTGTGCGCAGCCGTTCGCCGTCGAAGGTTCGAGTCCTCCCTCGGGCATGGCTGTGTGTGTTGTTCTTAGGATAGTTTAATTTAACTAGTTTGTAAGTTTAGGGACCGATGACCACTGCTGTTAGGTCCCACAACTTCACAAATATGTGTGAACATATTACCATTCTAGTGGATTCATGAACTAATTGCTCGAGATAATTTTCGGATAATGCGTTCAGTAGAATTTCGGACACGTTTTATGTTTGCCTTGGGTTGTTAACATGTATTTTGGCAACATCTCGAGGAGAAGTTAAACTCGCTACAAATTAAAATTGTATACCTTGGATAGGTTTCTTTAAAATCTGATCCCAGCTTGCTTTGAACATTTCTGCAGTCGTCTCAGTCCGGGGGTCGATAAAAGGAACCAGTTATCAATTTATTCTGGTTGTTAGGTATAACCTCTACTCATACCAACTCACAGGAACTACATACTTCAATTTCGTTACAGGATAAACCGTTTGTAGCAAAAAATACGCCACTATCTGTTTTATTCAGTCTATCCTTTCTGAACACCATTTGCCCTTTGTAAAAATTTCAGCTGAACCTATCTCCGGCTTTAGTCAGCTTTCGGTAACTTTGATGATTTCAGATTCAGTACTTCCTATTAGCCCTTGGAACTCTGGTTCTTTCCAAATACAGCTACGACAATTTGCAACTGTTAGGACAACGTTTTTTTATCTGAGTTCGTCCTATCTTTGACCTGTACCCTTTGAGATAGAAGAAGGAGAGAAAAAAGTGATTGTAGGAGCAGAAGGACAAATAGCAGGCGAATATGGGCCGGGGAAAACGAATGAAAGAGGAAGTAGCCTGGTAGAATTTACACCGAGCACAATTTAATAATCACAAACACTTGATGTAAGTACAATGAAATACAGAGTATACGTGGAAGACGCCAACAACCACCGGAAGGTACCAAATTGGCTTTATAATGGTAAACATAGATTTCTAAACCAGTTTTTAATCTGTAAGCCCTGAGCGTAACTTACTGGCTATTATCTGTAGATTAAAACTTGCGAAACTGCAGAAATGTAGAAAAGTAAGGAATCTGCATAACGTAAGGAACCAGAAGGTTTCGAGAGTTTCCGAGGTAGCATTATGCAAGGTTTGACCGAAATTGGGAAATTAATACAGCTTAAGAGTAATTGGCAGCTTTGAGAGTTAAAGTAGCGATGGCTCCAGAGAATCATATAAGTAGGAGTACAAGGCCTAATATAAATCCTTGGGTAACACAGGAGATGCTAAACGTAATTAATGAAAGATGTGTTAACACAAACCAAGTGAGGCAGACAAAGGAGAGTACGGACGGCTGACAATGAGGTTGACAGGAAATGCAGATTAGCTAAGCAGGAGAGGCTAGAGCACAAATGCAAATCAGTAGAAGAATGTGTAACTAGCGGAAAGCTACTGTAAAAATAATTACATTTGGAACATTATAAATATCAAGTGCTCACACGGAAACCAGTACTAAACAAAGAAGGGATAACTGAAAGTTGAGAGGAATAATTAGAGTGCCTATAGACGAGAACTGAAGGCAGTATCACAGACATGGAGGAAGAAGTAAATGAAGATTAGATAGGAGATACCATACAGCCTGAGGTATTTGTCAGAGCACTGATAGATTTGAGTCGTAACAAGGTTCTTGGAGTAGGTGACACACTCACTGAACTGGTGACATCGTTGGAAGAGCCAGTCATGAAGAAACTTTTCCACCTTGTGTGCAAGATGTACGAGACACGAAAAATACGCTCAGACTTTTAGAAAAAATATAATAATTCCACATCCAAATAAAAGAAATGCAGGCAAGTGTGATAATTATAGAACATTCATTTTAATAACTTATGATTGCAAAATACTAACAAACGAATGCAAAAACTGATAGAAAATGACCTCAGCGTAGATCAATTTGGATTTAACAGAAATGCAGCAAAGCGTGAGACAATACTCACTTTACGACATATCCTAAAATATAAGAGAAGGTAAACCTACATTTTTAGCTTTTGTAGGTTTAGAGAAAACTTTCGATTATGTTGACTGGAAAAGATTCTTTCAAATTCTGAATATAGCAGGGGTAAAATATAGGGGATGAAAATTTATATACAGCTTGACAAAAAACAGCAGTTATTAGAGTCGAAGAGTTTGAAAGGAACACAGTGGTTGGGAAGGGAATAAGGCAGGTTTGTAGCTTTCCCACAATGTTTTTCAATCTGTATATTGAGCAAGCTGTGAAGGAGGGCAAGGAGAGATTTGGAGAAGGAATTAAGAGACAAGAAATAAAAACTTTGCAGTTCGCTGATGGCATTGTGACTATATCAGGAACAGAAAAGGATCTGAAAGAGCAATTAAAGTGATTGAACAATGTCTTGAAAGGACAAAAGAAAAACGAGGACAATGGAATGCAGTGTAAGACAGTCAAGCGATTCCGAGGGAATTAGATTACGTAAAGAGACAATGAAAGTATTATATGCCTTTTGTGATTCCGAGTGCAAAATAACTTCTACTGGCAAAATAAACAAGATATATAATGCAGAATGCCTGTGGGAAGGAAAGCATTTCTAAAGAAGCGACATTTGTTGTCATCCAAAATTAATGTAAATATTACGAAGTCCTTTCTGAAACCTTTTATTTGGAGTGTAGCATTGTACTGGAGTGAAACGTGGACGTTCAGGACAAAAGGATGACAGAATTCTTGAAATGTGTCGCTACAGATAAATGCTGATGTTTAAATGGATAGATTGAGTAACTAATGAGTTGCTGAATAGTACTGGGCCACGGCGGAGTGGCCGAGGGTATTGAGACGCTATGCTCTGATGCGCGAGACCGTTATCCGTCGCGGGTTCGAATCCTCCCTCGGGCATGGACGTTTGTGTGGTCTTTAGTATAAGATAGTTTAAAGTAGTTTGTAAGCTTAGGGATTGATGACTAGGCAGTTAAGGCCCATAATTTTAACAACCATTTGAACATTTGATTTGAATAGAATTGGGTGAAAAGAAATGTCAGGCATATCTTGCTTGAGAGAAGGGATCGATTGGTGGGAAAAATGTGAGACATCAAGGAATCGTCAATTTATCGTTAGAGGGAAGTTCAAAAATGTTCAAATGTTTGTATAGCTTATGGGACTTAACTACGGGGTCATCAGTCCCTAAACTTACAAACTACTTATTAACTAGCTTATCCTAAGGACGGCACAAATATCCATGCCCGAGGGGGATTCGAACCCCGGACCGTAGTGGCCGTGCAGACCGTGACTGGAGCGCCTCAGTCCCCTCGGCCACCGCGGCCGGCTGTGTGGGGTAAAAGTCACAGGGGGAGACCGAGGGACGAATGCAGTAAGCTGATTTATATCGATGTGGTTTGCCGTTTTTATGAGGATAGGATAAGTCAGGAAGGCATCAAACCAGTCTCTGAAATGAACGCCACAGCGGAGAGAGAGAGAGAGAAAGAGAGTGGTAGTGTTTAGTCCGGCTATATACAGGTTGAGGCAGCTAAGTCATAACACCCCTTGTGTCGCTCCAATTGTAATAGACACAAAGATGCCGTTTGGACAGCCTATTGCAGGGACAGAGGCAACTTGAGTACATGAAATTTCATGTTTGTGCTTTTTTTATTACACAGATATGAGGCCATCTTTAACTTTTAGCTTAACATCTTGGGCTTAAAAAGACGGTATCAAATATGTGTATATCATAATATTTACGCCAATAGTTTTTAAGCACAGATACGTTTCCGTATCGTCTTCGTCCTTCGAAACGGCGTTATTTAAGGACGAATTCGCGACGTTTACCGTGCAGTCTACACAATAGGGAAGGTCGCATTGGACAACGCCGCTTGGAAGGCCGAATACGAGAGGAGAACTTATCTCTCTCTCCAAAACTATTCGCCCGTATTTTATGATACACACATATTTTAAAACGTCTTTTTAAGCCCATCTCTTACGCTAAAATTTAACACAAGGTTCCATTACAAAATAGCCTCATATAACTGCAATAAAAAATAGCACAAATATGAAATGTGATATATTCAGGTATCCCCTGTCCTGAAATTAACTGTGCAAACTGAATCTTTGTACCTATTACGGTTATTAACTATTGCCACCAAGAAAAACTTCGAAACTATAATAGGCGCTGAACAATTTATGGGACAAAAGTTGGCTTTTTGTTGCTAGGTGGGGTCGCTTCAGACATATGAAGATTAACTATGCTTTCTAATTGGTTGCTATAGTTAGATAGTTTCGGATAGCGACTATCGAGACGAATACAATGAGGTGTAACTGTAAGGTATGTGAAGTTCAACGAAGGTCAAAAAATGTGGCATGGACTTCCATTTACAGAAGGTGTTAGCAGTGATGACCATTGGTATCAATGCAGCGCTTAATCTTCTGATTATGGATTCGAGTTTAAGGTGGTTTTGTGTGTTTGGATTATCTGTGATATTTGCGCAGCTACTAATTCTCTTAAGTCTTACATAATATTGCATCAACTCAGTCTTTCTTCTTACGACTCTGTTATAAGATCTTTTATTGTGTTCTGTGATAAATGTGTTTTTCCGTTGTGTTTTTGGCCTTTCTGTAGCAGGCTTTTTTCCTCTTATGTGAGATTTCTGTCAGTAAGGTTTACGATTCTGTCGTGGAAATTATATCTTTGGCTGTGGTCACTGTTTGCTGTGGGTGTTTTAGTGTGGTTTACAATTTTATTGAGTTTTCTCTTTCGATTTTCCTGTTTTTCTCGAATTATTTTTTGTATGCCTTTTCCCTCTCAGTTACTTCTTCAAAATGAACTGCTATTGCGAATTTGTTGGCTAATTCTGTTTCGAAAATTTCATTGTTTACTAACAGTTTTTTTCATATAGTTCCCTCATTTATTGCCTAAACCAAATAATCCAAATGTTCAAATGTCTGTAAACCTATTGGACCAAACTACTATGGTCATCAGTTTCTAGGCCGCGGTGGCCGAGGTGACTGAGGCGCTCCAGTCACGGTCAGCACGGCCACTACGGTCGGGGGTTCGAATCCCCCCTCGGGCATGGATATTTGTGCCGTCCTAGTTCGTAAGTAGTTCATAAGTAGTTTGTAAGTTTAGGGACTGATGACCCCGTAGTTAAGTGCCATAAGCTTAACAAACATTTGAATTTGAAATTTCATCAGTTTCTAGACTAAATTACAGTGAGAATAACACACGTAACTATGCCCGAGGGAGGACCAGAAGGTCCGGTGGGAGCAGTTGCGCAGTCCGTAGCATGATGCTTTAGACCACGCGGCTACGTCTGCGCGGCCCAAACAATCCCTGTTTTCACTTTACTTTAGTCAGTGCAGATGACATGATATGCCCACTGATAATGGCACATAGGTCCCGAAACATGTTTGCGTGAAAAGTAAAAACAATGTTTTGTACATCAGGCGAAACTCATACCCCGATTTTTATCCTTTCAAATGTATATTATTTACGAGGTTGGAACTTAAATAGTGGCCTACTGTTGTGGAGACACTATGCAAGGGAATCTGCTATTCTTTCTGATAGCACAAGATGTTGGCATACCTACCTTACCTCCGAGCAAATGGACTCGCCCGTCCCACGTCACCAGCGTACGCACAATCGAAAAAAGTTCAAATGTTTGTAAATCTATCGGACCAAACTGCGTGGTCATCAGTCAGTGGCTTACAAAATACTTACACTAAAGTAAACTAACCTAAGGACAAACACACACACCCATGCCCCATGATCGAACCTCCGACGGCAAGCAACCGCGCGCTCTGCAGCGAGGCGCCTTAGACCGCTCGGCGCACAATCGCGGGAAAGAGTGAGCGAGCGGTCTAACGTAACGGTGTCATTATGTTTTTCGAAACAGAAACAACGGAGTTGGGTAAAGATTGAATGTGCCAAAGGTCGTACAGCACGACAGTGTCATCAATACTTTCCAGAGGTGTTCGGGGAATCGGCATTGCCGTACAGAACAGTGGCACGTTGGGTAAAAGCCTTCAACGAAGGTCGGCTAACTATGGCGGGCATGCATCGGGAAGATCGTCCTAGCGTCTCTCATACTTTTGCCGCGTTAGTGGACAGTGATCGACGCCAGACGATTCGTGATCTCGTCACGAAACCGGATTATTGAATACGACGCCTGGGCATGCGAAAAATTGCATCACGGTGGGTTCTGCACGAATTGACGGAAATGCTTCGAAGGATGCGCTACAACGCTATGAGCGCAAAGGAGAGGCTTTCTTACGCCGTATCGTAACACTATATGATACATGGGCCACATTATACGAACCAAATCTGAAACGCCTATCCTACGAATGATCGCCGCGAAAGTCCACATTTCAAAAAATGTTCATATTCATTTAAGGTGAAGTGTTGGATTAAAATTTGTAGTACGGCCGAGAATCTAAATCGGACATCCATGCTCATTAGGCAGTCGTCTGAACCACTAGACCACCGGATCGCTAGCGATTAAGGCGCCTCGGAATTAAGTACGACCCCTCTACATCACAAATTCAGCTTCTGTGTTCCCATGAATTATTGCCACAACTGCCAAAGCTCTCCGTGTATCGGAATAGCACTTCAGTAATGGACATATCGGAACAGTCCTGTCTTTTACCTTAGGCTAAGGTGATATAAATATCATTTAATTATGAATATATAATTTAATTTTAATGTCTTTGACGTTTTAGAGACGCTAAACAGTCTCTGAGTATGTAAATTTGTAATTATATGAGCCGGTCTGATCACTATCGCCGCTTGTATATCGATCTATCGGATCGTGTTCGCCTGTTTACCTTTGGCGCGCGAGATCGTTCCCTGGAAAGAGGAGTAACCACGTGATATTATGTTGACCAGGGCGATGACGGCAAAGACGAGTGCGCCAGGAACTACACACGTCATGTGTGTCAGTGTGTCCGTCTGCGGCAGCATCGCTGATGTGGTGAAGATTACCACGGCTTCTCCAGTTTGTCTACAAGCGGACGGCTGAGTTCGGCGGGGACGGACTATTTGCCTTACCAGTAAGTCTGGTTTCCGGAGTCTGGAACGATATCTTGAAGTTGTCCGTGCGCATGGTGGTGCGTTTCCTGGTTGCAACGACTGACTGGTATGATATTGCAAACTGCTAAAGGAAGTGCTCCGGCTTATCCACCCTATGTGTTATTCTGACTGTTACTAGTTGAGTGTTGCTGAGCTACCTTAACTGGTGAAAAATTTGTTCCCCTGAAAGTCATTGCTTAATTCAAAGAACCCTTGTCCGAAATGGTTTCACACACCTATAACTAATGCCTTTGAACCTCTTAAGTTTCGTGTACTTTCTGGCGTCCAAATTTAGGTGTTTTGTGTTTGTATTTTTTAATGCCTTCCATAGTAATAGTTACCTCTGTGTGTTGTAGAGCCAGATTCTGTTTTGGTTGTGGCTATTGTGGTGAGGCCCGTTGCTGGCGGGCTTAGTGGGACTGTCGACTGTTTCGTTCGAGCGGGCGCGCTGTGTGCGGGGACAGTTCCGTTTACCGGATTGGCTGCCGTCCGTGTGATCCTGCGGCTGTAAGTACTCCAGTTGGACTTCTGCCTGGGCTCCCACAGTAAGTTACGTGATTCTATATGTTTAAATCATGTAAACGTTTCACTAAAGTGGATTCGGATTGTAAAATTCTGCTGTCTTAAAAGGGCGCCAGAATTTGTTTCTTGCTTCAGCATTTCAGGTGACTCCTGTAGTTCTTTTTTTTTTTTTTCCTCTTCTAAAATTGTTACATGTATTTCAATAAATTGTGGTTCTCAGTAGAAGATGTTCAATACAAACCGTGGGCAGCCCTTCCACGTTTCGTACTGTAAAGTTTGTTAATCTACTGCTCGCTGGTCAAGTGTTCCGTAATTGGCGGTGTCATCATATTTATAAATGTTCAATTGTTTGTTAAGCTTTGGGACTTAACTGCGGGGTCATCAAACCCAAAACTTACAAACCACTTTTAAACTAACTTATACTAAAGACAATACAATAATCCATGCCCAAAGGAGGATTCGAACCTCCCACGGAGAACGGCCTGGCGCATCGGAGCATAGCGCCTCAATGAGTTCGGCCACTCTGCCGCGGCTTGGTGAAAGTTATGGAGATGCTCGTCTACGGCTGTTATGGTACTATCCTAACCCACTACGTTCGTCCACGTCAAACCGGCGATGCACAGTATTACTGTTTTTGGAGCATCATCTGCGACCAGCTTTGCGAAAGAAGCGGCAACACTTTCTGTGCATCCCTCCCATCATTTTGCACAACAATGAGCGGGCGCATAACAGCTCAAGCTGTCGCTGATCCGTTCGTTCGATGGGACTGGCAAGAACTGTACTATCCACCATACTCCCAGGACTGAAGTCCTTGTGACTGGTTTGATTCTGAAGATGAAGGAACCACTTCGTGGCATTCGCATTATTGTAAATGTTAAGTGAAATTCGCTATGTTAATGATATTACAGAAACCTAGAATGCATGTAATACAAAAGTAGAACATAAACATAATAGACTACCCTCAGCGACCCACCAGGGTCACAGGGCTCGAGGTCTATTCCGAGGGCTCTGATCCTGGCTGGTCGCAGCCCAGCCTACCCCCTCTCTACAACCCCCAACAGTCTTATCTTTCTTTTTGCAACCTTCCTTTGTTTCAATTTCAATTATCTTAGTTATATCCATTTTCTCCAACCTCCTCCCCCTTTTTTTCTTTCTTTAAACATAATACAGTGTAACTACTTTTTTTTCTTTCTTTGAACATAATATAGTGTAACTCAAAAATTTTGATAAAATCAACCATGTAAAAACCTAAATATTTAAGAAACTGGTTAACTAAACTATCCCAATCATCATAATAATAATTGTTAAACTCAAATGTCTATATAAATTGACCAGCTTGTTACCGAAAGGCAGCTGGTTCGAAGTAAGGAAAAAAAATACATTCGCTTCAGAACTGTTCTAGGGATTCGACAGGCAGTAGACCGCTCCTTTCGCACAATCATTCGAACAGGCTTTGCTAACGGTATACTACGCCTTCCACATAGCTGGCAGCGGGTTCTACACAGCACTGGTGACTACTTTGAAGAACAGTGAAAGGTGCAAACATGTAACGCTTTTGTATCCGTTTTGAATAAATAGTTGCTACTATTTAAGTTTCCACCCTCGTATATTGTAAAATACATTTTCGGGAATAATTGAAAAAAGTAGCGCCAATTTATCCATAAAATACGGTGGTATGATTTTTTAAATCATTATTATTATTATTATTTCCAATAATAGCAAAGCTGATGCAGTGAGTGCTCAGCTAAGATGTACTCGCTTCTGCAAGAGGGAAGTAACTACCAAGTTAGCAGTGCACCGCTCTATCTTTCGACCAACTTTGTTGTATGGGAGTGAAAGTTGGGTGGATACAAGTTACCTCATTCATAAGGTAGAGGTTGCGGATATGAAAGTAGCGAGAATGATTGCAGGCACTAATAGATGGGTACAATGGCAGGAGGGTGTCCATAATGAGGAAATCAAAGAAAAATTGGAAATGTTCAAATGTTGAAATGTTTGCATAGCTTATGGGACTTAACTACGGGGTCATCATCAGTCCCTAAACGTACAAACAACTTATGAACTTGATAATACTAAGGACGGCACAAATATCCATGCCCGAGGGGGGATTCGAACCCCCGACCGTAATGGTCATGCAGACCGTGACTGGAGCGCCTCAGTCCCCTCGGCCAGCCGCGGTGGAGTAGCCGAGCGGTCTAAAGCGTCTCGCTGCGGAGCGCGCGGTTGCTCGCCGTGGAGGTTCGGTCCTCCGTGGGGCATGGGTGTGTGTGTTATCCTTAGGTTAGTTTACCTAGGTTTAAGTAGTTTGTAAGCTACGGACTGATAACCACGCAGTTTGGTCCGATAGATTTACAAACATTTGAACTTTTTTTTTTTTTTGATCCCCTTGGCCACCGCGGCCGGCAACTGGAAATGAACACCATAGATGAAGCTGTTAGATCGAACAGACTGAGATGGTGTAATGTTACACGCATGGGAGAAGCAAGGTTACCTAAGAGACTCATGAGCTCGGCAGCGGAGGGTAAGAGGAGTCTAGGTAGACCACGAAGAAAGTACTTAGATTCGGCGCAGAACGATTTTGAAGTAAAAGGCATAACATCAGACGAGCCATCAGCATTGAATAGGGGATCATGGAGGAATTTTATTAGAGCTACTATGCTCCAGACTGAACGCCGAAAGACATAATCAGTCTCTAATGATGATGATGATGATGATGGTCAATAATACCGTGTTTAGAGATGCAAACGCAAGGAGCGCAGTGGTTTGAACCAGTGGCGTAACTAGGACTTGGCTTTTGGGTGGGGGGGGGGAGGATAGATCTGCTTGACGAGCAAAATTTTAGTCAGTTTCCAGCCAGACTACCATCTACCACTCCCGGTGAAGAAACTAATTGACTCCCATCCAATGAAAGCTTATGGTAAAACACCCCAAGTTTCCAATCTTTGCCTTTACCAGATTGCTGTTATAAGATATCTTTCTTCTTTTTTTTTTCCTTTTTTTTCTTTTCTTTTTTTTTCTCTCTTTTCGGGTTCGGGGGGGATGGTTCTATCCCCCTCATCCCCCCCCCTTAGTTACGCCACTGGTTTGAACAATACGTAAATCTTTGTAAAAGGTCACAATGTTTAGAGAATTCGATGGTAGTGTTTTTTTCTTTGACATGTGAAGGTTGAAGGGCCGCTGGCTGTCAGCTATGCCCTACCGACAAAGGGTTCGCGGTGCCCCGGGACAAAGAAAACCCGATGGCGGCAACCGGCAACACAGCAGGCCGCCGGAGGCAGTCGCTGTTGGCAGCAGCGGCCCGCGCCACTGTGTGTGTTCGGCAAACAGCGGCCGCGCTGCGGCAGGTGCCCCATACGACGCTGCTAAAGCTAGGGCCACTGTCACTGCCACCACCGGTGATCGATAGCACCAGACGTTAAGTTGCCTGGGCTCGTCAGTGGACACGAAACTCTCACCGCAAGTCTACATCCACACTCCATGTGGGGGGGGGGGGGGGGGCAACAAAAATAACGAGACATGAGGTTATCAAGAATGAGGTTTGTGAAACCGATATTTTATTTATGACATTTTTGTTGTTATGGTCTTCAGTCCGGAGACTGGTTTGAGGCAGCTCTCCACCCTACTCTATCCTGAGCAAGCCTTTTCATCTCCTCATAAGAACGGCAACCGACATCCACTTGAATTTGCTTACTGTACGCGTCTCTTGCCCTCCCTCTGCGATTTTTACCCCACACACTTCCCTCCAATGCTAAATTTACGATTCCTCGATGTCTAAGAATGTGTCCTACCAAGCGATCCCTTCTTTTAATCGGGGTATGCCAAAAATTTCTTTTCTCGCCAATTCTGTTTAGTACCTCTTCATTAGTTATGTGATCTACCCACCTAATCTTCAGCATTCTTCTGTAGCACCACATTTCAAAACCCTCTATTCTCTTCCTGTCCGAACTGCTTATCGTCCATGTTTCACTCCCGTACAAGGCAACACTCCACAAAAATGCCTTCAGAAAAGACTTCCTTGCCCTTAAATTAATATTCGATGTTAGCAAATTTCTCTTTTTCAAAAATGCTTTTCTTCCCATTGCCATTCTGCATTTTATATCTTCTGTACTGCGACCGTCGCATGTTATTTTACTACCCAAGTAACAAAACTCATCTACCACCTTCATTGTTTCGTTACCTAATCTAATTCCTTCAGCATCACCTGATTTTCTAAGACCGCATTCCATTATTTTTGTTTTGCTCTTGTTAATGTTCATTTTATACGTTCTCTTCAACACACTGTCCATTCCATTCAACTGCTCTTCCATTCTGGAGATATGGCGTCATAAGAATCTATGCGGCTCAATTCTTATGACGTCATTCTGGAGATGTGACGTCATAAGAATTTAGCCGCATAAATACAAAACAGGATTGGCTGCTCCCATTCCTGAGCCTTACCCTCATTCGCCGGCCGCGGCGGCCGAGGGGACTGAGGAGCTCCAGTCACGGTCTGCACGGCCACTACGGTCGGTGGTTCGAATCCCCCTTCGGGCATGGATATTTGTGCGGTCATTAGTCTTAGCTTGTTCATAAGTAGTTTGTAAGTTTAGGGACTGATGACCCCGTAGTTAAGTCCCATAAGCTATACAAACATTTGAACATTTTACGCTCATTCACTTAGGTGAAACACTCATTATTGTGTGACCCAGTCAAAGTAATCAAATGAAATCAGGCTTGATTCCATGTTGGAATTGGTGCTCCACGACTGTATTTGATTTATGGTAATTATTTCAGCAATCAGTCGTAAAAAATATAAATTTTTATTTGTTTGCAAATCTAGATTTCGACCACTGTGTGGTCATTATCAATGCTTAAAACCAATTAAAACACTTAAAATATCTCGACAGGTTAGTACAAACGCAACTTCCAACATGGAGGTCGAGATATTTTAATTGTTTTTAAGCATTGATAATGACCACACAGTGGTCGAAATCTAGATTTGCAAACAAATAAAAATTTATATTTTTTATGACTGATTGCTGAAATAATTACCACAAATCAAATGAAATGTTTGTAAATCCAAACTGCCGAGGTCATCGGTCCCTTGGGTCACAAACTACGTAAACTACCTCACGCTAAGGACCACACACTGACACCCATGCCCGAAGGACGTCTCGAAATTCCGACGGGAGCGTCCGAGCAATTAATGACATGACGCCTCAGACCACACGGCAGATTCCGTGCTGCCATTCGAAAGAAACTGAGGGTTACCTTTGGTTACATTTGTTTTAATAATTATCATGTACCGTAGGACCTAACTGAGGAACAAACTCCGTGGTCGCCGAATAGACTTGCGCATAATAGTTCGTGATCGGGAGTGCTCACTTTCGTTCTTTTAGTTCGTCCGCTCCCAGTGACGGCTGAGCGGCGCGGACTGCGCATGCAGGTGGAGGGAGAAGTTCCTCCACCTAGCTGCTTCATGCGCTTGCTGCGTGAGCCACTAACGATATCACGAAAACCAAAAGAAACACTTTGTGGATTATTCCACGCGTTTAAGTTTAGAGTTATCTCTATATCTTGGCATTATGGAATTTATTAGCCAGATATTGCAGAGTGCAGAATACTCCAAAGCAGAAATTTTGTAGCACTGAACTATGTAATCTAGCAGGCAGACGCTAACCTCGAAATGGCTCTCATCAGCAGAAGGCAAACACGTGATTTTTAATTCTGTTCACGACCTATCACGCATATTTTATTTCGTGACCTATCGTGCATATTTTAGTTCGCGACCAATCGCGTATTTTTTAGTTCGCTCCCGGTAGCTCTCATTTTTGTTCGCACCTCGGCCGCGAAGTAGGTCGCTCTCTTTAGTCCGTCCGCTCGTTTTGGCTTTTGCTACCGCTACTAAAACTACAGCTGAGCTGCATCTCAGCTCGAAACGACGGCAACTGGCAAGAGGGAACCACGCGATTCTGCGACAGCTCGCGTCCTCTCGCTGTTACCCGCCAGTCTTCGGAAAAGGAGCGGATGAACTAGGAGATGAGGGATCTGCGAACTAGTTCGCTTAGTTCGCTTGTGGGAGCGCTCTTCCAGACTAGTTCGCGAACTACACAAGACTAGTGTATTGTGAATCACTGTCACGTCTATCTCCTGCTGGCAGTCACGTATGGTTCGTGGGAAACACTATTGCCTCAAGGCCTACGAGTCGGGTACCTCTACATAAAAGCAAAAGGATATTGATTCATTCAATAACTCTCTCACCGACTAAACACTAATCCTCGAAAATCTACTTCACCTATGAAGCTGAGGAATGTGGTTCACAGGTAGAAGACGTTAGCTAAGAAAGAATTTTCCGATAGGGCCGATAGTTCAAGAGATATGACGCAATAAACAATGAAAACTTCCCCGTCTTGCAGCACGTGATAGTGTGATTTTATCAGTCAGCTATTTGAGAAGGAGAGCACTTAGCGACTTGCAACAAACTTTAAACATAATTCCAAACCTTTACAAAAGCTGCCCAGAAATGTGAAAAAATTTAAAAAGAAATTGTCGTTTGGAATGAACTACCACACAGAAACACCCTACCGACCGCACGGTCTGTCTTGTCAGGGAATGCGCGGCCTGTCCTGTAACAGGTCGGAGTCCTTCCTCAGGCATAGTTGCATATGTTATTCTCAGCATAAGTTAGCTTAAGTCTACAGAATAATGTCCCTTAGGTTTACAATAATTTGAACAGTTTGAACAGCCTACGACGAAGTTAAAAGCAGGGATTGTAACGTTTAGATCGCAATTTGTAATTATATTATTAAAAACAAAGAATAACGAAATCTTGTATATGGAGGAGAAGGAGTTATTTAAAAACTTAACAGAAAAAAAACTGTATTAGAAATGAAATAACTCTGAAAAGCGACAAATAAGGCAGAAGTAATTACAACATTCCATCGAGATTTCTAAAATAATTGGTGGCAAGTGGAGACAGATGAACAGGTCGGTGTGTATAATTTAAGAGTCTGTTAACGGACCAATAGTTTTTACGAGAACATCATCCAAAAGAATGGATGAATTTAACACACAGCAACTTCGCACCTCGTGTATATCGGGTTAGAGGGCTTGGGCCATCCGAAATAATTAAGTAATAAATAGCTGTATTCTTAATGATTTAATGTCAACAATAGAAAAGCTTGATACCGATAAAGAATTCATCCTATAAATATGAGCCGCAAAAGGGATATAAATATCATGGGGTGTCTACTTAAAATTATTTAACTTATCTTTACATTAATATATATGCTATATTCGCTACTGTGCATATCCCCCAGTATTTCGTCGACACAAGTGACCATCTTGCAGATAGGGTGCAAGCATCTTCTTGCTCCTGGCGGTGTGTAGACGATATGTTTTTAGTATGGCTCCCAAGAGATAGACATTGTCTCTGTTTTTCTGGCATCTGAATTCACTTGCTTCACTATGGAAGTGGTAAAAGGTGCAGCGGCAGGCCCATTCCAATCTTGAGGCAAAAAAAAAACAAACTCTTGTGATCCCGGAAACACGACGTTAATTCAATTTATTTAAAATATAAATTTAGGGAAGTACGGATTCTTCTTCATTCTCAACTATGAACGCAAATGTTCGACATATTTTCATTTATTGAATGTGCTTGTGTTGAATATTACCTTAATTGAAGATAAATGAAATGAAGAAATAAATATAAATCAATTCTTGTAATTGTTGACTGCAGATCTGAGTGATTACATATTTCATTAACAATATGTATGTGTCTGTCCCATCAACAATCTGAGAACACAATAATCAGATATTGCTTGGTTTTTGTAATTAACTGTGACTGAAGCATGGGAAACGTACTGATAAATTAAACTGAAGTGCTCATTCAATTAAAATTATGATCATCTAAAATCATTGATGACCAATTTTCAGATTAGTTAGTTAGTATCCTAGGCAGGCAATTGATGCATAGAATAGGTAACAACTGAAGACCGCAGGGGGAAAATAATGATAACTCTCATTTATAAAGTGTTGAGATATGACGACTTGTATGTTTGAAAATTAGTTTCTATTACATGTTTTAATATTTGTAATTGGCATTTCTCTGCAGATTCATGTACTGCTTGAAGAGAATGAAAAATTCTATCGAATATGATTGTTTGCAGCAAATATATTAAATCTTGAGGGTTATCATTATTTATCCCCAAGGTCTTCAATTACACCAATTCCATTGATTTTTAATATGTGTGTGAGCTAGTTACAATAGCATCAATGAGGGGAAGACATAACAAAATTGCTACAAACTTTTAAAAGATAAGACAGCAAATGTTTTGTAGCTCAAAGTCTAAATTTAGACTTCGGATTCCATTTTTTTTTTCTTTATTGTCGTTTCAATTCCCCGAAAAAAGGGGCGGTCCAGCAGCGCTCACTTGCGCTCTTCGGCCTACAGAAATAAAATTTGTGAGCGGAGAACATAAAAACACAAAGGAGATAAAATTTTGGAGGTAATACAGACATAAAATTGAGATTTAAAATGGAGATAAAACAAAGTACATAAAATGGAGGAAACAGTGGTGACATGAAACACTTGGAATGGTGAAAGTGGTGAATAAAAACAGTTACTCGAATGTCAGTGGCGCACACACACAATTAAAATGAGCATAGGGCGGCGGCCATGGTGAGACCGTCCGCTATTTGGAGTTAAAACAAAAAAACACAACACACACTTCCAGAGATACACAAGTTGCGGGGTGGCCGTCCACTGTTGTAAGATAAAACAATTTAAACTAAAACACACCACACTTGTCGAAGCACAAAGGAGGTTCCATAGATGGTGGGGCACTGACAGCATTGAAGATGTGGTGTGGGGGGAAAAGAGATGAAGGAGATGGAGAGGGTGGGGAGGAGCCAAGGAGCCGGTAGGGAAGGGACGGGGGGGGGCTGACGTCCCAGGAAGCCACGGGGAAGAATGACAGGGGGGCGGTAAGAGGAGGATCCGGAGGGACGGAGGAGGGGAGAAGGGACAGGAAGGGAGGGATAGTCGGGGCCCTCAGGGAGAGAAGGGGGAGAGGGAGCAAGGAGAAGGATCAAAGCTGGTATGAAGGGTAGATGTCAGGTCGGGGGGCATCATCCGGGAGGGGGAGGGTACGGAAGTTGCCACGGGAGAGGATCCGGAGGGTGGACAAGTGGAGAGCAGGGGGAATACAGTGGTGGAGGCGCGGCAATGTACCTGGTGCAGAGAGGAGGGGATGGACTAGAGGATTAGGCGGATCTGATTTGCGGGATATGTAACGGAGGCGGAGATTTTCAATAAACAGAACGAGTCTGGGGAAGGTAATGAGATCATAGAGGATCCGCGTGGGGGAAGGGGGATAAAGTGGGATACGGAAGGCGAGGCGGAGGGCATGGCGTTCCAGTATCTCCAGAGATTTGTAGAAGGATGGGGGAGTTCGGATTCCAATAAACATACCTAATTTATACACAAATGGGCCGGGAAGAAGAATTGCAATAATATCTATTTTAAATATTTTATTATGTTTGTGGCACTTAGTTTGTTGTTTACCAATTTTATCGGCAAATTGACACTACTTTGAGATATATGCTTATTGTCAATTTCGATATTTTAAATGTTAATGGCAAAGCAAGATCGTTGTTATTGACATCATGTCTACAGCGCCATCTGGTATCATATTGTGAGTTTGGCAACTAATACAGTCAGTTTTGTTTAGTGTTACCAGATCACATCACATCAGGCTTTTGATATTTTATTTGTGTGATAAGAAGCTAACAATAATGTTGGTGAATAAGTGTGTTCTTAAAAGTTCATATTTGTGATATGTTTGTTTAGTGTTACCAGATCACATCACATTAGGCTTTTGATATTTTATTTGTGTGATGACAAGCTAACTATAATGATGGTGAATAAGTGTGTTCTTAAAAGTGTATATTTTTGATATGTGATAAATGAAATAAAATATGTGTTTGGCGATTGGATGTATTTAAAGATATGTATTTCTATGACTTATCTTATTATAGCATTTAGAGTACGATTTTCCATGTGTGCTTACAGATCCGAAGATGGCTGTTTAATCTGTCGAAACCGGTAATCGAAATAAAAATTAACCGATGCTGGCTGTTGTCCGTAATAAAAAGGAATACACTGCAGGTACCGATATTAGTCCGCCCCCCTGTACTTGTCTCTGCCACACAACACATGTATAAGAACACTACAACTTCGTTACTACAACCAACACCATTTCTGTAGCGTAGAAAACATCAAAACGCGGATTCCGAAGGGAGAGCGCACCACACTGATCGTAACGCGGGACCAGACGGCTTCCCGCTCTGGGCCATTAGGCTCACCGTATTTCGCGGCCCATCGAACAGAGCTCCTTCTGCGTCCTTCGCTATCACCATGTCTTCGTCGGGCATGCGTGATCGAGTCGTCGCTCCCAAGTGGCGCTGACCCTAGGTTTCATGAAACTGCGCTACTGGCCAGTGCGCATGCGCGGCAGGCGTTCGCGCAACTCGTTGCCGAAACTAAGCAGTTTCGGCACCTTCCAACTTTGGCGTAATTGATTGCGCGTGTTTTTAGGTTAGGTGATAACCAATACAGAACAAAACACAACATAAAGGGGTGAAAGGAAGAAATAATACGGTTTTTGAACATATATGCGATGCATAGGTGTTTGTGCCATTTTAACGATGAAAATTTCAGGAATAAGCAGCGGCGTGTTAGTTCTCTTGAAGCAATTATTCGTGAATTAAATATTGATGGGTTGACGATTAGTGAATTGCAGACTCAAGTACATTCAATTCCAAATACCTATACAAACGAACTATGGCAATTGTGGATTTGAGAACACGGTACAGGTATTGTAGATATATCTATTTGACAAGAAACGTAATACAATTTGTAATTTCAATTCTGGTGACAATGCTTCACGCATAACAGTATCTTGTTTCTTTATTGCATTACTATGTTTAAAAGGAACGTAAACGGCTCTGGTGACATTCTGAAATAACTTCTAGGGTCTTCGATCACAATTTTTTTCAGCAACCGATCTAACGTCTTTTTTGAATCCAGTCAGAAACCCAAACACTTTTCTTAGTCTTTTTATGTTTAGTCTTATGTAGCGACTTTACACAGAGAAGCAATAGCTCCGCCACAACTTTTACAGCTACCAAAACGTTCATTCTACGGCGACTACGGCACTCACAAAACAGCGAAACTGAAGTGTATATAGTATTGGCGCCGTGTCTACAGACATACACGAAACCAGTTGCGCGCAACTCATTTCATGAAACGAGTGTCGCAACGTGGTGTCGTGTAGACTAGCCTTAACGGGTGAACGTTTTATGGATTTCCAGTGTCAACATCACCCGAGGTGACTGAGGCGCTACAGTCACGGTCAGCACGGCTACTACGGTCGGATCCCCCCTCGGGCATGGATATTTGTGCCGTCCTAGTTCGTAAGTAGTTCATAAGTAGTTTGTAAGTTTAGGGACTGATGACCCCGTAGTTAAGTCCCATAAGCTTAACAAACATTTGAACATTTTTCAACATCACTTAGTTATTGAAACTGAAGCTACGTAAAACCTGTTGAAAGTGTGTACTAATTATGCAATTGAGACATCGAGAAGCAAAGACAGGTGACACTTTTCACTTTATAAGCAAATTTAAGGTTAAAATTTAAAGATTTTAATTCATTCTTCATTAAAGTTTCATACTGCAGCTCCATTTTTCTTTGATCTTTAAGGCTTATGTTATCTCTTTCCAAAAAAGTAACGTTATTCAAGCAATGGTATTGATATTATCAGTATATTTCCTGTAATATGCTGCACTTACCTCCATTGGCCTCTAAGGAAAAGTGTCGAATTGAAAGAGAAACGGTCAACTAATTCATATAGTTTAGAAAAAATTATCAGAATATTAATACGTGAATAGAAATGCTTAATCACACCAATGTATTTTATTAAATACTTACAGTATTGATACATGATAAACAACAATCTTTCTCTTTCCACATATTAAAAGTTATTTTGTTCTTGATCAGAATCAGTAAAATAAAATTGATTTCGTTCCTCACAATCCAGCTTTCCTTCTTAGTTGCTGTTTCCTTCGTCATTCTTTTGTTTCTTTCTTTCCTGACTTTCCAATATATTTTAACTTGGTGAATCGATGGATGAAATCCAGAAGCTTTTGAAGACAATAAGTATTTTGCTAGTTTGATAGATTTCGATGTGGTTTTTAGTTCAAGCTCTGCAAATCTTTTACGCTGTGCCTCAATGATTTCTTAGGTTTAAGATTCTCCGTGCAAAATCCATGGCTGCACTGAAAGTTTCATGAAAAAGGACGTAAAATGATTTTTCTTTTCCAGTCCAAGCAAGTCATCTTTTGTATTCCTGGTCCCTTTGATACAAGGAATTTGCTTAAGGCTCCTTCGAAGTTAACGAAGGAATCCTACTATAAAGTTGCGACTCTTTGGCAGTGTTCTGCGACAAACACCTGCTGTCCGCATTTTTTCTTTGCATTTTCAATAACAACAAATTCCTGGTCACACTCCATAAATGAATGACCTGGTACATAAAAACGGCGATCAGCACACTCAATCTGGGTATTGGCTACTACATAATACCTGAACCTAATGATAAAAGCACACTTATTTTGTCCTTCGCAGTTATCACTAAATACGATAATTCATTTAAAGTTAAAATTGTCAATATGTCACTACTACACTTCACGAAAAATCCGTTTTGCTAGAACCCAATGGAAGTAAATGCTTCATCTACCCCTGCTGGCTTCCAAACATGCTTTACCCCTGTTAGCTTCCGAAGATATCATTTGGTTTTTTTCATACTTCAACTTTCTGCCACTAGATATCAGCACCTGTCGAATTGTCACGTATATTCTTTGGCCCCCAAATTTTTATGTATGTAAACCATATATTTCTGCACTTAACTCGGATATTTTAAAAAGTGCACTTATCCCCATTGGCCTTTCAACGCCTCTGTTGACATTGCTATGTGAAGGTTATTTAACAAAATAATTATGACGCTCCTAACTTGACATTGAATCTCAGGATGGTAAAATGAGTGCATGCTACGTGCATGGGCGTTCTCCTTGCAGTATGTTTTGTACGTAATTCTATCGCCATACAATTACCAATCTCTCGTTGAAATATTTGCACATTGCAACGTAAAAAATTTTGATTTACGGTTCCATATTTTTCCTGTTTACAAGAGATTATTATTTTCGTATGTATCAGTGTCGCTCCAAGTGTTGTAATACTAACACAGCAGACATTGTCTTTAAATCAAGAGAATAAGACAAAAACGTATAGAAACAGATTCCATATTTTTCCTGTTTACAAGAGATTATTATTTTCGTATGTATCACTGTCGCTCCAAGTGTTGTAATACTAACACAGCAGACATTGTCTTTAAATCAAGAGAATAAGATAAAAACGTATAGAAACAGAGCTATACACATAAAAGATATTTGATTTCCCAAACAATAATAATAAAGATAAGGAATATAAATTTATTATGACATGAAGTTTACAATCGCGAAACTAAGTAAAAACACATCCAATGAAGCACGTTTGTAAGGACAGTCATAGGGTAGGCAGATGTTCGACTTTGGGTTTATTGGGAGAATTTTGGGCAGATGTGGGTAATGTGTATAAGAGACAGCAGATCAAACAATTTTGCGACCACGTCTTCAGTATTGGTAAGGTGTTTGAGGTCCTCACACGATAGATTTAAATGAAGACATACAAGCAATTCGTGGACGGATTGCTAGTTTTGTTACTGGTAAGTTCCGTTAGTGCAAAAGTATTAAAGAAATGTTTCGGGAACACAAATGGGAATCGCTGGGGGGAAGCTGACGTTCTTTTCTACAAAAAGTATTGAGGAAATTCAGAGGGCCTGAATTTAAAGTTGATTTCAGTACGCTTCTACTGACGCCAATTTACATTTCACTTAATGGGCCAAAGATAAGAGAAATTATTGCTTGTACAACGGCATACATGTATTCGTTTTTTCCTCATTCTGTTCTGGAGTGGGACTGGAAAGGAAATGACTCGTAGCGATACGAGGTATCCTCCGCCACGCACCTAACGTTGGCTCGTGCAGTAGGTATGTGGATGTAGAGTCTCTGTTCGTCGCACCTGCGGACAATAGGCTGCTGACCTCGTCATGTACATACCTTGGCTTTAAGGAAACAATAATAAATCGTATATGAGACTTCTATGTTCAATGTAATTTTAGATACGATCCTACCGCTGCATAATGATATCAAATACTTCACAAAACTAAAATTACCTGACAACGCAAGATTAGGAGATCGATCTGAGAAATTTGCTCAGAAATCCCAAGGGGCAATGACATCCTTGATCGCAATTTTTTTTAAGTCCTTTATTTACTGATAAACAGTTTCGATGCCTAAGTAAGTGTATTCTATAATTTGTTTCAAATCAAATGTTCTGTTTGTTAAGCTAATTTGACTTAACTACGGGGTCATCAGTCCCTAAACTTACAAACTACTTGTGAACTAGCTAATACTAAGGACGGCACAAATATCCATGCCCGAGGGGGGGATTCGAACCCCCGACCGTAGTGGCCGTGCAGACCGTGACTGTAGCGCCTCAGTCCCCTCGGCCACCGCGGCCGCCATAATTTGTTTCCCTTTTATTTATTTGTAGACAGCTGAAAATGACTTTCTCGTAGAAACTAATAATCAGTAAACAAATGAATTCTAAGAAAATTGCGATCTAGGTTGTCACTTCTTCTCGGGACATCTCATCAAACTGCACAGAACTGTGCAGAACTGGTTTGCGACCTCAGTAAATAAATAAATTCATGACGCTTTTAGATAGAGGTACACACTAACTACGTTAACGACGTATTTCAATGAAATGATTACGGCAGCTGTTATTGTGTATATCGCCAGAAATAAGAGAATCTCACTACGAGGAGTTAATTCTCTCGGTGGAGAAACTTCTGTTTACATAAAGGGAAACAACGTTAGATGTAATTTGTGTTTACTAATTGCTGACTAATTGTCAGGCAGAGAAAATTTCATGGTAACTTGGATAATCGATTCGTCGAATTACAGTACCATTAGAGGAATCTGCAACAAGTAACCAGACTATAAGTTACTGCGTCAAAAAATCACCAATAGAGAAGGAGATTTCGAGTTTAAGAAGTGCGAAACGTACGTCCACCATCACAAAGAAAAACACTTAGTACTGTAGTAATCTGAAGTAAATGATGAGTATAACAGCAAGGGCCAGATACGCTGCCTGTTGGACCTACACGTTTCTTTGCGCCCGGGAAAGTTGAGGAAGGGTGTGGGCTTCCCTGGTGGATGGACGAGCAATTTATCAGTGCACCCAACTTATGAGAACACATTTATTCCACAGGTTCCCAAGGAGAAGATAATATCAGGGTGAGTTTGCAGAAAATAAATGTCGAGGACCGGCGGTGCAATATATGCGCCATACTACGGCTGCCCATTTTTCGTGTAAAAATTGTGTTTTCACAGAATAACGATGCTGAGAGCTTGTTTTTCAACATTTGCCATGGATTTAATTAAACATATGAGTGCACATTTTACAATAAAAATTATCTCCACTTCTTGTAATGGTTTCTCTCACTAGAACGTTCCTCAAACAGGCGTGACTTAGAGACTTTTGTAGTCTCTTTATTGTGGTTGATAATTTGTAAGACGCTATATTATAGAAAGGGAGATGTGTGGATTGTAACACAGCTTTAGAGAATATAGGAGACATAGTTCTTGAAATCATCCATTCCCTCTTCTAAACGGTATAAAGGTTCAGAGTCTGCGGAGAAAAAAGTTATTGTTTCAAGAAGTGTACACATACTATATATGTTAGACTTTCATGCATTATATAATTTTCGCTCACTGAAATTGTTTTCATTATGAAGTTGGTGGAATCCAGACATAGCTATTAGCAGTACCTATATTAGAACGGTGATCCACAACACATGTTCAAATGTTAATATGTGTGACCAAACTGTTGTGGTCATCGGTTCCTAGACTTACAAACCACTTAAACTTCATAAACTATACTAAAGATAACATACACACACACACACACACACACACACACACACACACACACACCTAGGCCCGAGGGAGGAGTCGAACCACCTCTCCCGGGAGTGTCATGAAGCCTAGAACCACACAGTCAATCACGTGCGGCTCAAAATTTGTACGCTGGTAAAAGAGATGGAAAGTGTATTTAAAGTGGCAGGGAAAGGGGGAGGAGATATGTCTGAACATCTAATACTATTTTTTCGGTCACGTTTTGAACCCTATATTGCATGGTGTTGCCGTATGGCAACAATAAATTTACAAATAATACGGTCTGGCTACATGGAGCTGGAGTGAATTCAGTGCCATTTTATTGACAGAAAAAGTATTAAAACCGTAATTTGACACTGAAATTGACTTCCTAGGAAAAAAAGAGTCATGCAATAGAGAGTTAATTGTCGTGTCTACTTTCTTTTCTGTTTCGTCTAATGGAACACGTAGTGGGATAAGAAATTGAGTATTAATATACAATATCACAAACTTTTTGAATTTTGGTCGTTATGTCTCGAAAAGAAACGAATACCAACTTGAAGCATTGTTGATTATCTCTGTGCTAAGTACTTCATTTTGAATACAGAAAGTCGTTAATTTTGTTTCAGAACGTTGTAATTCCTATCTTCATCAATAATCAACCGTTTCTCGTGACTTAAAGAACTCTAAAGGATGAAGACGCGCTGAAACATCGCACGTAACTAATCTCCAATCGGTTAAGATACACGTTCTCCAAGTTTCTTGTTCATTTTCTAAAATAAATAAATAAATAAAAATAAAAAAAATAAAAAATAAAAAAATAAAAAAATCACTTTTGCCTTTTTAATTTTTTTCCCCATATCTTTCCTTAATGTCTGTTCCTAGAAGCAATCTTCTTGTCTCTTAAAATGCGTATAGGCTTTACCTACCAAATGATTAATTTCATAAACATCTCATTATATCGTTGTTGATTTTCAACACCCACAGTTACGTCGTCGTCAACAATAAGTAAATAATAAATAAAAGAATCTGGCTGATTTTAGTGAACTACCATTTTTATAGCAAAATTAAGTTAGTGATGACACTGAACAAGCCTGTGTAATATTTTGTATACCAGTACTGACTCCTTCAGGCATCGTCCATTATTTTATACAGAAAACGTAGCTTTCATGCAGGTAATATTAGACTGTGTTTGTTTCCACATGGACGCATGAATACGAATAAAATCAAATCCATAATAACATCAGTCTTCTCACAGTTTCAATAAAGTGTATAGTTCCTTTTACATCCTTATAACTGACTTTTATTGTTCACAACTAAAACTTTTTGTCAGTGACTCAGTGACTGCGCCACGTTAACATATTCATTCCCTTGTTTCATACAGCAAGTCCAGCTTTATCACAGGAAAGCGCAATACTAAACTGACGGTGCTTAGTTTTTATATATGCAACAGTTGGATCCTTTAGAGTTGCATTAATAACATACATCCGTCAGTCAGATACAACATTCCTGGTGCATAAATCCATCTCCTTCTACACACATACTCCACAATTTACCCAAAGGTCCGTCCGTACTCAATACCACCACTATTTACTTGCTTTTCTCATTCGCTCCCATATAGAACGAGGGCAAAACAAATGCTTGTATACATCTTTACGAGCCTAATCTCTCTGATCTTTGTGTTCTTTGAGTGAAATGTATGTAGGTAGCAGTATATTCGATCTTCTGTCTGCTTCAAATGCCGGCCTTCTAAATTTCTCCAAAAGTGTTTCTCGAAAAGAACATCGCCTTTCCTCCAGCGACTTCCATTTGAGTTCCCGAAGCATCTCTAACACTCACGCATTCATCGAACCTACCAGGAACGAATCTAGCCGCCCACCCATGAACTGCTGCTATGTCTTCCTTTAAAATGATCTGGTGGGTGTCCCAAACACTTCTGCAATACTCAAGCAGAGGTTGTAAAAGCGTTTTCTATGTGGTCTCCCTTACAGACGAATCGCATCTTCCCAAAATCTTCCCAATAAACTCAAGTAGACCATTTGACTTCCCCACGACTGTCCCTATATTCTCGTTCTATTTCCTATCACTGAGCAGCGTTACACACTCAAGCGTGTACGAAGTCATATGCCGTCCGCACTTTTCTAATCCATTTTTCATTTCTGCCGATGCAGTTTGAAGGACGAGCGCTAGATGGCAGTTTCCTACATCCCTCAGCTTCACGTTGGCAGAGTTTACGTTCATGATACTCTTCACGGGTTTCTTGCCGTTAATGACGTCACTATCCGGCAGGAAACCCGCGAAGAGTATCATGAATTGTTACACCGGGAATGTCTACGCAGGCACAGTTTATATTAAGTTAGTTGCGTGAGCCACAATTTTACGAAGGTTTATATTTCTTGTGCGTGCCGATTTTCGAAAGTTGTGGGGAATGACTGGGCTGATTGAAGATGAAGTTCTGTGAATTTTGATGGGTGGTTATATAATGAGAAAGACGAGTTTTTTTTTGTTTTTTTTGGGGGGGGGGGAGGGGGTCTTTTGATGCATTGTGTATTATGCCAAGCTCTGAGCTTTCTCAGGCTAAAAAAAAGTTGTAAGGAATGCAGCAATGCAATTTTATAACTTGATTAAAATTCTTTGTGCTTAAGGTGATTTAGCCTATTAAATCCATTTACCTTTAAGTGTTCACGGATTTTTTTTTCAGAATTTTATTTCCAGTACTTACTTGGATATAGCTTTTACAGCACTGGTGGGACATGGGTAGTAGGTATCACGCTGCAGATTGAAGGCAGCGTCACGTTTGACGGGTTAATCAAGCAACACACTAGTAACGCTGTATTTAAAAATTACGGGATTGTTTCTCCTACTTATCTGCATCACCCTGTAATTTTTTTTTTTTTTTTTTTTTACGTTTACAGATATCTTACGTTCCTCACACCACCTAGAAATCCCCTGTATTATGCAATAGTCGATAAAATTCCGGGTGTGTTGCCTGCAACAGTTTAGCTAGCATTTCATTACATTTGAAAATTTATTTCTTCCTAGGACTAACAGTTGCTCATGTTAAATAGCTATTAATATTCGTTCCTTATCATTTCGGAAGCAAAGGTTTTAGTGGATAAGAGTTCGCCGCGGCGGAGTGGCCGAGCGCATTGAAGCGCTATGCGATGTGCGAGGCCGTTTCCCGTCGGGGGTTCGAATCCTCAGGCATGGATGTTTGTGTTGTCTTTAGTATAAGGTAGTTTATAGGTAGTTTTTAAGTTTAGGAACGGATGACCCCGCAATTAAGTCCCATAAGCGTAACAAACATTTTTACAAGAGTTCATTAATTTTATCAAACACTTGTTTTGCACCCACCAAATTCACCATTCTTTCTGCAGTGATGAGCGACAGCACGACAACATTAACTGATAAACAGTGCTACTAGGACGCTGTGTAAAATTATAGAGCCACAAATAGTGATGTGGTCATGCGTTTGTTGACGCGTTTCGATAAAAATAATCGAAACGCGTCAATAAACGCGTGACCACATCACTATCTGTGGCCCTATAATTTTACACAGCGTCCTAATAGCACTGTTTATCAATTAATACTGATATGGGCGCATACCTCATGAACGACTTCATGTCACGTCTGAAAAGTATGACAAAATTTTCGGAAATCAAGCGAGTAGCGATTCTGCTTGAGAGTGAGTCGACAAAGTCTGCGTCACGCGAGGTCCGTCTACAGATGGTACGAAAGCCGTGAGCCACGGAACTGTAGTTGGCAAATTTTGTGTCTAAATCCAGTGTAGCGATATAAAGATGGGCCGCAAATAATATTCACGTAATCCCATCATGTTGGTTACGTTTACCACCACACACTATATGGAATCTCAGACTAAAGCTCGCCCCCGCCACCCCCACCCCTCTCTCCTTCCCGCATGGCAATACAGTATGCTCCAACCGCGACAGCTCGCGTTGGTAATGCTGTGCATGTTCCGATCCACCGTTCCGATGGGTAACGGCGTGTCTGGGCGGCCGTAAAGCAAGTAAAGTGTGCGACTTGGACGACTAACTCCCATGGTACAAAGACTCACAGCAGAGGGATACACAGTACTAACCTGACTATAGCAGATTTTAGAAGTGACCGCCATTCACCTTTTGGCACTTGTCGGACCTGGTCATCAACCCGATGAACGCGGAACGAGGCTGTACTGCTGGCGTTTCTGTAGACCTAAAAGTTCTGCTGCAGTTCCTGAAGACTATGATGACTGTTGCGGTACACCTTAGACTTGAGAGTTAGAAACACACGATGACGGATCAGGTGATCCCTCTGGACGGCTAAGGCCACGACCTGACTGAGCCATGCTAACACCTAAGTTCTAAGCGGAGATTTTGTAAATGTTTCTCCAAGTTTCGGCTGGCTGTAGGGGTAGTTGCTCCTCCTGTTGGATTAACTGTAGAACTTCTCCTCGTCCTTACGGATATATTGACGGATATATTCACGTCTACATAAATACTCAAATCTACATAAATACTCCACTCACAATGAAATACATAGCAGAGGGTTCATGAAAGCGTTCATGATGCTTGTCTATCATTTCATTCTCCAACAGTGTGTAGGAAAAGGAACACCTGCATCATTTCGTTTTCGATCTGATTTCTCTTATTTCTTTGCTACGATAACGTGTCCCTATGTATATGGGAGGTAAAAAAAAATGTTCTCATTCGGAAGAGAAAGTTGGATGTATTACCATATTCACCGTGTAGATTGCGCAACGAAACACAGTACAGTTTACGTACTCCACTGACAACTCGTAGTTGCCTGTTATGCTCAATGGTTCCGATGGTGGTATAACGTTGTTCTGTTAACTAAACAAATTATGAAGCTAGTTGCCTTTGATCGTTTTTAAGGAACGTATTTAAAAGGGTAAGTTAAGCATCGACATGAATGTTCAAAATTTGATTGACAGTCCTCATAGTCTTCGAGAACTTTTAGGACTACAGCAAATATATATATATATCATCAACCAAATAGTGTATCTGTGTAGACTCCAGCAAATAAAAAACTTTGATTTGTAATATATCTTAAATGCACGACCTCTCAAAGACTAGAATATATTTCTAAACCAGCTCCTTATGTCACCATTACTGGAAAGAATGAACTTTTTTATGTGATAGTACACAATCAAATTTTGAACATACATTTCGATGCTTAAATTAGACTTTTAATTACGTTCCTTTGAAAAATTATCAACGGCAACTGGCTCCATAATTTGTTTACGGAACACAATAACATTATACCACCAACGGAACCATTGTGCATAACACACAACTACGAGTTGTCAGTGCAGCACACACACACACACACACACACACACACACACACACACACATATATATATATATATATATATATATATATATATATATATATATATATATATATATTGGAAGAATCCTTTAAATCTCATTATTGCGACTTGTTGTGAGCCAAGCATGAAACAGAAAAACTATTAATTAATAAGTTACGTTAAAATAGCCACTTCGGAAGTACTAACATCTTAGTGAAATGTGACGCTCTCTACGATTAGAAAAGTCGTTGACTGAATTTAAATGAAACTGCTATGTATTTACTGATACAATTCAAATATAAAAAGATTACCAAATTCAGCGACACCGAGATGTATAATTTCGAATTAACACAATGCTGCGTTTGTTGAAGGCAGTGATAGTCGGTTGTGTGACCAGATTTTACTGTGAAAATGACTAGCTCAGACCGATGTAATGAATTTAATGAAATCGCTCTCAGTGTCGCTAAGAAGTCCTGGCTCAATATACAGACTTAAATGAATAGTAAGTTGGTCTTCGTTATTACCAACAATCATTTCCGGCGCCGCACACATTGTGAAAGAAATTTATTGACATCCGTAAAAAGTTTACCGAATCAACGAAACTTACGCCTGTAATACACGAGACCATAAGACAGTCTCCAGCGACTCTGCGTTGCGACAAGTGAAACACAAATATACCTTCAGATTTTCTGTTTTGCACAATACTTATTGTGAGTTGATTCTTGAAATATCTTTTGATAAAATACCCATTGCAAAAAAATAAAAAAAATTCCACCACCTCTTATATCAATTAATTAGTACTTACGTGAAAGAAATCTATAATAACACTTCAAAGAAATTGGAAGGGTGATTTTTGAGCCGCAGACGGACAGCTAGAAACGATAACAACAAACACACAGCTGTGCTACTCAATGTATGTATTTTAGACTTGCCATTTGACATTGACTACGTAAGAAAATCGATATAGAAATTGTTATGTATTCTACAATACATTGGCACATTTGTCTTTATTATTGTAGTCTGTAAGAAACTAACTTTTGATGACGATTTCACATCACATTTGTTTTGAGGACGAAAGCATGTTTCCCATGATTATCAAGTTATTGAAGTTTTTAACACGTTCATATTATACCTCCCTTTCAAGACACCGTCCATTCCGTTTAATTGCTCTTCCAGATCATTTGTAGTCACTTACAGAATTACTATGTCATCAGCAAGCAAACCGTAAGGTTTTTATTCCCTCTCCCTGGACTCTAATTCCCTCTCCAAATTTCTCCTTGCACTTCTTCATAGCTTGCTCATTGTACAGATTGAATACATTGGGGAAAGGCTAGAACCCTTACTCCAACTCTCATGCCCTTAGAGTATAATAATCGCAGTGGGTTTTTGTACAAGTTAAATATAGCTTTTCGCTCCCTGTGAAAGTGTATTCCAGTCAACATTTTCAAAAGCTTACTCCAGATCCATAAATGCTAAGATAAGTCGTAATGTATTGTCTAGCGTGTTCCTACATTTCTCCTAAATCCAAATTGATCACGCCCAAGGTCAGATTCCACCAGTTTTTCCGTTCGTCTGTAAGTAATTCGTGTTAGTATTTTTCAACGATGACTTATTAAACTGACCTGTAATTTCTTCCTCAGGGTTGGCATTTCTTCTACGTTTACTTTACTTACCTGGAATGTACTTTGCAGTCTGTCGCCTAGATACTCATGGTACTGGTCTTCTATTGAGAGTGGAAATCTGCTGGGAATGACACCTATTTCAAAAATCATTCTCTTGGATTCGGATTCATAACGTGCATCGGTGAACTGTTCACTGCAAACCACCGCTGTATTTCACAGTGTATTTGGTGTGATGGTTTCTGTAGATCTCAAGAACAACCACGTACACTCCTGGCCATTAAAATTGCTACTCAACGTAGACGACGTATTAAAGACGCGAAATTTAACCGACAGAAAAAAGATGATATGATATGCAAGTGATTAGCTATTCAGAGCAGTCACACACAAGGTTGGCGCCGGTGGCGACACCAACAACGTGCTGACATGAGGAAAGTTTCCAACCGATTTCTCATACAAAAACATCAGTTGACCGGCGCTGCCTGGTGAAACGTTGTGATGCCTCGTGTAAGGATGGGAAATGCATACAATCACGTTTCCGAATTTGAAAAAGGTCGGATTGTAGCCTATCGTGATTGCGGTTTATCATATCGCGACATTGCTGCTCGCGCTGGTCGCGATCCAATGACTGTTAGCAGAATATGGAATCGGTAGGTTTAGGAGGGCAATAGGGAACGCCGTGCTGGATCCCAACGGCCTCGTATCACTAGCAATGACAGGCATCTTATCCGCATGGCTTTAACGGATCGCGCAGCCACGTCTCAATCTCTGAGTCAACAGATGGGGGACGTTTGCAAGACAACAACCATCAGCACGAACAGTTCGGCGACGTTGGCAGCAGCACGGACTATCAGCTCGGAGACCTTGGCTGCGGTTACCCTTGACGCTGTATCACAGACAGGAGAGCCTGCGATGGTGTACGCGAGGACGAACCTGGGTGCACGAATAGCAAAACGTCATTTTTTCGGATAAATCTAGGTTCTGTTTACAGCATCATGATGGTCGCATCCGTGTTTGGCGACATGGCAATGAACGCACATTGGATGCGTGTATTCGTCATCGCCATACTGGCGTATCATGCGGCGTGATGGTATGGGGTGCCATTGGTTATACGTCTCGGTCACCTCTTGTTCGCTTCGACGACACTTTGAGCAGTGGTCGTTACATTTCAGATGTGTTACGACCCGTGGCTCTACCCTTCAATCGATCCCTGCGATACCCTACATTTTAGCAGGATAGTACACGACCACATGTTGCAGATCCTGTAGGGCCTTTTGTATACGAAAAATGTTCGACTGCTGCTCTGGGCAGAATATCCTCGAGAACTCTCACCAATTGAAAACGTCTGGTCAATGTTGGCCGAGCAACTAGCTGGTCACAATACGCCAGTCACTACCCGGTATCGTGTTGAAGCTGCATGGGCATCTGTACCTGTACACGCCATCCAAGCTCTGTTTGACTCATGCCCAGGCGTATCAAGGCCGTTATTACGGCCAGAGGTGGTTGATTTTTCTTGGCACTGATTTCTTAGGATCTATGCACCCAAATTGCGTGAAAAAGTAATCACATGTCGGTTCCAATATAATATATTTGTTCATTTAATACCCGTTTATCATCTGCATTTCTTCTTGGTGTAGCAATTTTAATGGTCAGTAGTGTATTTTAACCTCAAATCTGTGCTAACTAACGTCACTAGTTTCCTTTTTTATTCTTACATAATGACTTACAGCAGTATGGCATTCGTAAAGAATAAGGAGAATATGTCATACTATTTGTCTACACGATCGTAGAAGCTTAGTATCAACGTACTTTTATCGCATATACTCGAAACTAGCAGCAATCCGCACTATTGCACTACGAATGACAGTAGTCTTGGTTTTTTTTTTTTTTTTTTTTTTTTTTTTTTTTTTTTTTTTTTTTTTTTTTTTTTTGTAATACTCGTTTTCTGTGTTCCTTATCTTCGGTAGAAAGAGTTTGTAGTTCAACGACAATCTTCTATCCCCAATAAATGCAGCAAATCATACATTTCACATTTAAAACATTCGTAAGTACGTATGACTTTGGCAGTAACAATTTCAGAGTCCTGGAAAACGTGGGTATAGCCCACTAGCCTACAATGCAATAGAAGTGGGGCAACAGTCGGTGGGTGACGCCTAGCGCGGTAGAGCTTACCAAGCAACTCCATTTGATTCCGCAAAGCGCCGAGGCTGTTAGAACATGCTTGAGGGCTGTTGTCATACACAGTGTAGGTGCACGTAAGACCAAGAATCTGATAAGTAAAGTAATATTAATTTAATTATGATTCCTTTTAGCATGGATGGGACCTTGGTTGGGTTTGTTGTGGTATCTGGACAGATTATTCACGAGTCTGTTATTCTATACTAGCGTTGCGACTGACCGAGATTATCGCGCTGTAGTATAAAAGCTACTCTGGGATTATGTATGACCGAATTTACTCATTTTAGTGATCAGATTAATTCCAAAATCTTCTTTTCCGGTTGACCCGCAATATACATTAGGTTAGCAAATAACATTTTAAACTATTACTTCATTCAGTGCTAAACTTTTATTCATAGGTGTTAATATTGACGATAAATTTTTCGGCTTTTTACCAATTTCAAGTCAATTGTAATATACATATACATATAAATACAAATATTGCTTTATGTCTAATTTATAATATTTGTTTTATATTTTTTACGATTTATTCTTACAGTTTAATTTGCTAGAATGTTTTTCTTTGCAGTTTTTGTGTACATACATATCATATGAGGTATTGCACAAGTTCACTGAGCTGACATAAATCATATCGTTGAAAAGGAACATCAAATTATAACATCTTTCATACAACCACAGACATTAATATACATAAATTTCCAGCCTAAAACTATTACCGTCTTTGTCCATAGTTTACAACGATGCAATTGTATACTCATTGTAAACAGTTAATGTCAGTGTACTGAATATACAAAATGTATAATATCTTGTGCAGCACCTCATATGATATATGTGTATGGGCAGAAAAAGTGCAAAGAAAAACACTCCAGGACATTAAACTGTAAAAAGTAATCGTAAAAATATATTAACCAAATATTAAAAATTAGAAATAAAGAAATATTTGTATTTATATGTATATATTGACTAGAAAATGGCAAAAATCCAAAACAATTGTCTTAACTAATAACACCTATAAATTAAATAAAAGTACAGCACTGAATGAAACAAAAGTTTAAAATTATCAGATTAACATTAGGGGTTCACAGTTCTAAGCTATCGTCAACACTCTTAAAGGCAACAGTGAATAAAGGTAACGAACAAATGGAAGTAGTAGTTCTTTTAGGTATAAACACGTATTACTATTAAATATTTATTTCATTTTTGATTGTCAACATATAAAATCGATCTATATTCTCTAGTACGTTTTCTTTTTTTACTTCTTTTTTTTCCAGAATTTTGTACAAAATGGTGATTATAAAACGGCGTGTAGAAACGTGGTCGCTCCTGAGGCTGGAGCTGGCGGCAGCAGCCACTTTGTATTGTCGATTGTACGGTGGGGAGGAGGGGAGCTACCCCTGGTGCTTGCGGTGTGATATGTGTGGCGGCCTCACGCAGCGGCCCACTGCGGCGGCGACGTCCACGCCCGCTGCACGAGGCTGCTGGCCAGGAGAGTCAGCGCCCACAAGGCCACGCAACCTGCCAACAACAACTTTATTGCAACACTCGCTGCAGGCATGAACAAGGCGGAGTCGAAATAAAAGACACGATGATATTAACTAGGATCAGAACGCTGCACTGTTCAAAGCAGTCCTCGGTGAAGAGAAGGGAGGTTCTTGATTGAACACTTATCATTAAGGAAATATACAATTTGTCGGCAATAGACTACGCTACCATAATCTTTATATATACGAGGGCTATCAACAAAGTACATTACGTTTTCGTTTGTGTCCGTTAGGGTCGGGTCTAGCGCGGTCATCTTGGTGTCATGGCATTCCGCCGTTCAGTCGGCATCCTGCCGTGCTAGTGAGAGGTTCGTGCTGTACTCCGTTATGTTACTGTGACAGTTTGAAATGTCAGCTTCAATTGAAAATGCCGCGAAGTGTGAAGTGCGTGCTGTAATAAGGTTTCTGACTGCAAAAAACTGTACACCGATAGAAATCTATCGGCAGCTTTGTGAAGTGTATGGGGACAACATAATCACTGAAGGTGGAGTGCCTCAATGGGTCATAAAATTTAAAAATGAACGAACTAACGTTCACGACGAAGACCGAAGCGGAAGACCCAACATAATGACTGCCATACTTGTCGAAAAAGTCGATGCCGCGGTCCGTGAAAATCGTAATTTCACACTAACGGAACTCTCTATGAGTTTTCCACAAATTCCATGAAGTTTGTTGCACGAAATCATTACCGAAAAGCTTTGTTACGACAAGTTTTGTACAAGATGGATACAGAGATTCACAAAAATCAGCGAAAGGCTGCAGAGTTAACGTTTTGGGACGCTTACGAGAAAGATGGAGACTCATTACTCGATCGCATCGTTACTGGTGACGAAACATGGGTTAAGCATGTGAACTGCGAGACAAAATTGCAGTCAATACAGTGGGGGCACACAAATCCCCCCCCCCCCTTTCCCCAAAGACCCAAGAAATACATGCAGACTATGTCGGCAAGGAAGGTGATGGCGACTGTCTTTTGGGACAGAAAAGGTGTGATTTTTGTGGATTTTCCGGAAAGAGGCACTACAATAAACTCTCAAAGGTATTGCCAAACTCTTCACAACCTCAGAAGAGCAATACAAAACAAGCGCAGGGGAAAGTTGGGCTCAAAGATCTTGCTGATTCACGACAACGCCCGGCCCCACACGGCAAATGCCACTCGTGAAGTTCTCAAATCTTTTAAGTGGGAATTGTTTCCTCATCCGCCGTACAGTCCTGACCTGGCACCGAGAGACTTCCACTTATTCCCAGCAATGAAGAAGTGGTTGGCTATGCAGCATTTTGATGACGACGCACAGCTTCAAGAAGAGGTAACCACGTGGTTGCAGGCGCAGGCGGCCGAATTTTACGACGAAAGTATTTCCAAGCTCGTCCATTGCTGCGATAAATGCCTTAATGGCACTATGTAGAAAAGTAGTATTTAATTGTGGCTTTCATCTGTATATAATTAAAAAATTTCCAATACTTTATTTTTAATTCCAAAACGTAATGTACTTTGTGGACAGCGCCGGCCGCGGTGGCCGCGGGGACTGAGGCGCTTCAGTCACGGTCTGCAGGGCCACCACGGTCGGGGGTTCGAATCCCCCCTCGGACATGGATATTTGTGCCGTCCTTAGTATAAGGTAGTTAGTAAGTAGTTTGTAAGTTTAGGGACTGATGACCCAGTAGTTAAGTCCCATAAGCTTAACAAACATTTGTTTTTTGAATTTGTGGACAGCCCTCGTATATACTTCAAAGTGTGTATTTCTGTGTTTGTATTGCATACAAATCTACAGTTTTGTTCAAATTTTTGTGAAATTTGGCATACCTTACCTTCAGTCCATGAGGACGGTCACCGAAAGTATAAGGAACCGTGTAGTGTATAGATCAGAAGATATGAAGTCATAACCAATAAGATGCGTGAAAAACTGCCGCATCAGCCGAAAATTTTGCACATTTCCTCCTAAAGCAGTGGACCTATTTTCAGCCACATTTGGTGCACATATTACTTGCCGTAAGATAACAATTGTTGTATGGGTAAGAACCACCTACGTTACATGGTACAGGAGATATTATGTCAGGAACAATTGGAGTTGCAAGAAACTGCCACATAATGAGACGAGACTTTATAAATACAGTATATGGGAACGAGAGTACTTAGAAACTTCCAAAAAATTTCAAAAGTTACTATTAATCTTTTGTTATACTACTTTTCCTTGCAGACAACCACATCAAAATGATGAAAGGAAGAAAATTTCTCGGTTACTACTTATCCGCTGTTCATGGAGTAAAAATACGGTAATTTTCACTCTACAAATAATACTCGTAGGAAATATACAGGCAGTATACACAAATATAGCTGAAAGTACCTTCGAAACTGAATCCCACAACCACACGTAGTTCATGAGATATGTGGACACAAACAATAGCGTTAATCGAAAACCGCCCCATCACGCATCAGGTTTTAATCTATTACTCCTTAACTACTAACTGTAATCCCAACGTTTTACAGATATTGCACTTACACAAAAATACAGAACTGTTCAGTTGTACAAAAATAACTCATTATCAATCAACATGGGATCATATATACTGCGATGGGTAAAAGAATATCACATCATACCCCACGATTCACTCAATTTCTTATTTAATACCGAGGCACTTCTGTATTGCAATCTCCTTAAAGCAGTTCCTATAAGGTGACACTGCTGTTGAGAACGTTGAAATGACAAGCGCACACGGCTACCGGCCAAACACTAGACTTCTATAAAGCTACAAGGAAAGTAAGAAAATGAAACAGTGTACATCCAACGACTACTACTTATTATTTCCGATAGATATACTTCTGAACTTCAAGAGACTGCTGTTTGGAGTAAGACTTGCATTTTCTATTACGATAAATAAATCAAAGGGGAATGTGCGGAGTGCATTTGAAAAATGCATCTTTATCATACGGAGCACTTTTGTCGCTTAGTCAGGGGTGGTCTCACCAAAGAATTTATTCGTATTACATCCTGGACAAGTAACAAAATATTTTTCATAGTCAACTTTTGAATTAAATTACTGCCTGAATGTTGCATATCATTTGCATTTTGATTACTACCTTTCTTTGTTTGGATACTGCACTTGTAATATTGTACATTATGCAAGACAGCCTTATTTCTTATATATTCTCCCATAAGTGTAAATATTTCTATAGGAAAAGAAGTGATCAGAGTTAGAAGGAATAAGAGAAATAACAACACAGGGTATGAATAAATAAATAAAATCCGGCCTTCACCAAGGTTTCAGTTAGATCATGCAGATATCAATTTAATCACGCAAATTTTAATTCTGTGACTCCTCTGCAAGTCGTTTATCAATACTGCTGTATGACTCCCTACTTCGTGTCTGTACCTGGCACCGGCATTTCAAAGAAGTTTCGGGCGTGCAGCCACATAAAGTTGACTTCCTCTGATATTTTGGCTCAGAACCGTCCAGGCATCTTCAGAGACAGTCGAAAACTGACGCCCCAGCACGCGCTTCGTGCTTATAAACGCGCGGACGAGGCTACTGCTATGCGGGCACAGATACAACAAGGCGCCAAAGACGTTACTCGGCGACAAGGAAGTACACGTGTGTGTAAATTATGTCTGTGGCTGCATAGTCGATTATCGCGGAGAAATCGATGTGTTATATGATCTGTGCTGTTGCCGCCTCTTGTAAATTTACACAAGAAAGTGCCGGACTCCAATATTTATCTAAGGTGAAGCCGCTGTCTTCGTTAATTAAATTCATCCCCAAGCGAATTTCAGTGGCTTCTTTCACCACTGAGTCCTAGAAAGATGAGGCCAAAATTTTGACGTTTTCGTACTTCATGGAGTGTCCAGTATGAATACAGTGCTCTGACACTGCCGATTTATTAGGTTGTAAGAGACGGGTATTCCTTTGGTGTTCCGTGCATCTTTCCTGGACTGTACATGACATCTGTCCTAAGTACAAAAGGCCACATACACAGGGGATCTTCCGGAGCTCTAAATCATCTTTGATAAAACGCAAAAGTACTGCTGTCTTTGGTCGTGGCCAAAAAATTACCGAACTTTGTATTTGTTCAGAATCCGTGCGATTTTTGACGACAAGATCCAAAAATATGACAGAAAAGGGAGGGCTTCCACACCTGAAGAGAATTTTTGAAGCAAACTGGTACTCTCCACAGCAGATACATAAGGGACGACGTATACCATCCTGTCGTCTAAATCGGACGGATTCTCAACAAACACAAAGTTAAGGTAATTTTTCGGCCCCCACCAAAGACAGCAGCACTTTTGGGTTCTATCAAAGATGATTTGGAGCTCCGGAAGTACACACACGTGTAACTTCTTTGGCGCCTTGTTGTATCTGTGGCCGCATCCGCAGTAGCGCGGTCCGCGCGTTTATAAGCGCGTGCTGGAGCGTCAGTCTTCGTTTCTCTCTGAAGAGGGCTGGACTGTTCTCAGCCGAAGTATTAGAAGAACTTTATGAGGCTGTACACCCGAAATTTTTTTGAACAATATTGTCGCGTTGCAATGGAAACAGGCTTGACTTCGAAGGCAACTAAACACAGCACTTATACTGAAAGCACATTTATTACAAACTCAACATACACGCAGCACTGACTGCCTCTCAGGCAGAGTGCTCTGCTATTTATACACAGACAGAATTTACCAGAAATTAGAAGAACAGTTAACATAATAAACAAGTAGAATTTACAAGTGAACATAAGAAAGATATAGAACCTTCTGGAATTGTTAATTACAAAGAAATAAATTTTTGCCGGTGGGCGCGATCGAACAGGCGACCTTCTGCACCGCAGTCCGTGACGCTATCCCCTGCGCCACGCCGGCAGTCGGTGTTTGTGGTCTCTCGCGGCATTGCTCCCTCTCGACAACGACAACGACCCGCTGTTATGATCCCTGTCGAGCCAGCTGCAATGTTCTGGATCTTGACCGTGTCATGGGTCCTCTGTATGACAGTTCAAGAGAATCCTTCCCTTCTCCGCGATTATCGACGACAGACGTTCCTGTCGTGGCTTCATCAGGAACATTACCGTCCTTAAATTCCTTGAACAAGAAGCCATTGTCGTCTACCTGCTCTTCAGGATCGTAGTAAGGCTTCATGCGCAGGACGTGAACAATGTCTCTTCGTTTTTGACGTTTCTACGACGGCTCATAATCCTCAACTTCGTATGTGACGTCTGACAGGCGGCGTATGACACGATATGGATGAAAGTATCGTTTCAATAACTTTTCTGACAGTCCAACCTTCCGTACAGGGGTAAAAATCCATACCAGATCTCCTGGGCTGTACACAACAAGTCGGTGCATGTCGTTATACCGCTGACGGTCCTTCTCCTGGGCGTCCAGTGTCCGTATGCGAGCCAGCTGTCTTGTTTCTTCGACCCTGGTGATGAGCTGTTTAACATAGTCATCGTGAGTGTCGTCCGGTTGGAACGGGAACAGCGTATCCATTGTCGTCTCAGCTTCACGGCCATGGAGCTGGAAAAACGGAGTGAAGCCTGTGGTGTCTTGTCTTGCGGTATTATAAGCAAATGTCACGACTGGCAGAATTGTATCCCAACCCTTCTGCTCAACATCGACGTACATCGACAGCATGTCGGCTAAAGTCTTGTTAAAACGTTCCGTAAGACCATTTGTCTGAGGATGGTATGCAGTTGTCATTCTGTGGACAATGTTGCACCGTAACATTACCTCTGATACTAGTTTTGACTGGAATACTTTTCCACGATCAGATATCATGACACGTGGTGCTCCATGCTTCAAAATAATGTCTTCTACAAGGAATTTTGCGATCTCTGGAGCTTCTGCAGTCGGCACAGGTTTGGTGACAGCGTAGCGTGTGAGGTAATCAGTGCAGACTATTATCCAACGGTTACCGGTTGTCGACTTCGGGAACCTCCCTAAAAGATCGATCCCAACTCGGTGGAATGGAGCTGCTGCCGGTGGAATCGGTACGAGATGTCCTGGAGGTAATTGTGGCACATGCTTCCGTCGCTGGCACTCTTTACAGTGACTCACATAGTGCTTGACAGGTCGGTAGAGACCTTTCCAGTAATACCTGCGTCTGATTCTGTCTAGGGTCTTCACGAATACCAGATGACCGAATATTGGAGCATCATAGAAATATTTGAGAATAGCTGGCTGGAGATGAGCTGCCATTGCCATTTGGGGCCTAGTGGATCGTAGTTGCTCTTATACAATGTTCCGTGTATAAGTTGGAACTCTCCATTGGTCGGTTCTCCTTTCTCCAAGGCCTCTATCGTTTTTAATAGTGCTGGATCTTCCCTCTGTTCAGCTGTAACGTCATGTAATTCAGTGAGAGCTGAAATTTCATTCATGCTGTTGTGTTCCACTAATGGATTCCTCGAAAGGCAGTCGGCATCCTTGTGTTTGCGCCCGTTCTTGAACACCACTGTGACATCGTACTCTTGGAGTCTTAGTGCCCATCTTGCTAGTCGACCTGATGGATCCTTCAAGCTAGTCAGCCAACACAAAGAATGGTGGTCTCTTACGACGGTGAATGGTTTGCCGAATAAATACGGCCGGAAATTGTTGATAGCCCAGATAACCGCGAGACATTCATTTTCAGTTGTAGAGTAGTTTATCTCGGACTTTGAGAGTACTCTTGACGCATAGGCTATCACTTTTTCAGCACCTTCCTGAACTTGTACAAGCACTGCACCAATCCCATAACCACTGGCGTCTGTATGAAGTTCCGTTTCTGCATTCTCGTCGTACAATGCTAGCACTGGTGCGGAAGTTAGAGCCTCCTTAAGTGCCCAGTAAAACTTGGCGTCTCCCTGCGGAAGTTCTTGTAATGGACGTGCCTTGTTACAAAATCCTTTTATGAAAGGTCGGTAGTATGAGCACAGCCCGAGAAAACTTCTCACATCACGTATGTGCTGAGGAGTTGGAAATTCTGTGACTGCCCTTACTTTATCTGGATCAGGACGGACACCATCTCCGTTGACTAGGTGCCCCAGGATTTTTATCTCTTTTGCGACGAAGAGGCACTTCTTTGGATTGATGCGGAGACCTGCAGTCTGAACACACTTCAACACAGGCGACTCAGATGTTCTTCAAATGTTTTCGAGAAAACGACAATGTCATCTAAATAGCAGAGACACGTCGTCCACTTAAGGTGTCGAAGCAAGTTGTCCATCATGCGTTCGAATGTGGCTGGAGCATTACATAATCCAAATGGCATTACTTTAAATTCATAGAGGCCGTCAGCTTCGTCAACCTCGATTTGCCAGTAACCTGTCTGCATGTCCATAGTTGAGAAGTATGTAGCTCCTTTCAAGCAGTCTAAGGTGTCGTCAATACGCGGCAGTGGGTAGACATCTTTATTTGTGATTCTGTTCAGCCGCCGATAGTCGCCACAGAATCGCCACGTGCCATCCTTCTTCTTTACGAGGACCACCGGAGACGACCAAGGACTCTCCGAAGGTTGAATAATGTCATCTCGCAACATCTTCTCCACTTCCTCCCGAATTATCCGTCTTTCAGCTGGCGACACTCTATACGAACGCTGGCTAATTGGCGGATGATCCCCAGTATTGATACGGTGCTTTATCGTGGGCCGTTGCGTCTGCTGAGGTGCGAATGCACCCGAAAATTGGCGTAGTATACCCAACACCCGCTGGCGTTGTTCCTTGGTCAGTACAGGCCCTATTGGCAGTTCCACGTTTGTTCCCTCCAGCGTGTTTTCAGTACTAACAGCAGGGCATGGGTCTTCATTGTTGACGTTGAGCTCACCGTCCTGGATTGGTTCAGCTGTCCCGATACACATTCCCTTGGGGATAAGTTGTGACTGCTCGTGACAATTTGTGATCCAAATCTCTCCTTGCTTATGATAGCCGCTGTTATGTAAATTTCTTTTGTGAGCCTCATAAACTTTTTACTATCTACAAGAACTTCACAGTTTAACCAGTCATCTGTGATTGTGACTGCAACTCTTCTCATTGTCAACGGCGGTATCGTCACATTGTCAACGACGAATAGCTTCCCAGAAAATTCTGTATTACGTGTATCCGGCGGAACAACTTCTTCAATTTGCAGCTCAGATCTTCCACAGTCAATGATAGCTTGGGATTCCTGAAGGAAGTCCCATCCGAGGATGACATTGTGACTACATTCTGTTAACACGACAAATTCAAACGGCTGCGTCCTGTTGTTGATGGTCATTCTTGCAACACAAGTTCCTGCTGGATGGACGTACTTTCCATTCGCGACCTTCAGCACAGTTGCCCCCGTATCACAGAACATTGTCTTCTTTAGTGTGCGGCGGTAATTATCCGACAATACAGAAAAAGACGCTCCTGAATCAACAAGTGCCCGGACAGGTTGGCCGTCGATTATGACGTCGATGAGATTTCCCGACATCTTAGCGACTGTCGTCCATGGAGGATTTTCATCTGCGGCGGCCTCACCTCCATAGATGGTCGCCTCACTTAGTTTTCCTGGGCGCGGCGGCTAGGGGAGCGGCTGGTACCTCTGTACGGCGACGGTGAACGGCTGCGGCGCGCCGGGGAGCGACCTCGCCTAGGGTACGGCGATGGGCTTCTTCCCATAGGTCGATTGAATTCATCAGCAGATGATTGCCTGGGATAGAACTGCTCCGACGGCTGACGTCTTGAGGCAAAATAATCATCGAATAGTCGCCTCCTCTCTCTGCAGTAGCGTACGACATGTCCAGGGCGTCCACAGTCTGCTCTTATGCGGGGCGTCATAGTTACCGGGGGAGCTGGCTGTGGTCGCGTCGGCCGGTCCATGGGCTGCCGTTTGGCGGCTGCAGCGTAAGTCATAGCAGGGCGACGCCATTCTTCACGTCGGGTGCGATTGACGGGGCAGACAGGTGCTAATGTTTGAAATACCTCGTCCTCAGCGGCGTCGGCTCCCTCGTGACTTACATTGCTCACATCCATATCCATAACCTGATGCTCGCTCGGTCTAATAGTCCCGGCTGCCTTGCACTGTTGTAATTCTTCTCTCACGATTTGTCGTATGAGAGAAGCGAAGTCATGCTGGTCTTCCACAACGGCCATAGGGGAGTCTGTCATACTTCTTGCGTCCAACCCTCCTTTGTTGCATTTCTTCAACACGCTGGCAACACTTGATGAACTCTTCTGTCGTAGCGACGTCTTTTATCAGAAGAGCTTGGTACATATCTTCTGTAATTCCCTTCACCAGGTGCGTGATTTTGTCCGCCTCAGTCATGTTCGTATTCACTAAGTTACACAGGGCCAAAACATTCTGTATGTACGATTGTGTCGGCTCACCATGTCGTTGGGCCCGGTTCTTCAGTTGTTCTTCCGCCGAGCGGATTTGTCGCTGGCGGTCTCCAAACGTCTTCTTCAGTTCCTCCTGGAACGTCTCCCAGTCATTCAACTTGTCTTCGTTGTTCTCGAACCATTGCTGGGCTGTTCCGTCCAGATAGAAGTAAACGTTGGCCAAGCACATCGTATGATCCCACCTGTTGTACTTGGCGACTCGGTCGAACCCTTTTAGCCATTTGTTTGGGTCCTGTCCAGCGTCTCCAGAGAACTCCGACAGGTGCCTGATGTGTAGCTGGCTTACTGCTGGTTTCGTTTCCATAGTTCGTCTGATGATACGGACTCTTGGAAGGACGTACTCGGTGTATCCCTTGTATTCCGGTTCCAGTCCGTGTAAGCGACGGCTTTTACGTTGCCTAATCGGAGCCACGGTGATGCAGCTGTTGCGTAGTGTACCCGGCGCCTCCACCAAACAATGTCGCGTTGGAATGGAAGCAGGCTTGACTTCGAAGGCAACTAAACACAGCACTTACACTGAAAGCACGTTTATTACGAACTCAACATACACGCAGCACTGACTGCTTCTCAGGCAGAGTGCTCTGCTATTTATACACAGACAGAATTTACAAGAAATTAGAAGAACAGTTAACATAAGAAACAAGTAGAATTTACAAGTGAACATAAGAAAGATATAGAACCTTCTGGAATTGTTAATTACAAAGAAATAAATTTTTGCCGGTGGGCGCGATCGAACCGGCGACCTTCTGCACCGCAGTCCGTGACGCTATCCCCTGCGCCACGCCGGTAGTCAATGTTCGTCGTCTCTCGCGGCAATATTATTGTTGATCAAACTGCTACCTAGCCTATTTGTTCTGAGGTTTTGTCGAAGTACGGTAGACGATGGTACCTAACCGTGTCATTGACTTGTGCTGGTGATAAGGTAGTAAAAAATTTGTCTTGGACAGGGGATCTCTGCTTCTTCTTTTTTTAAGTATTTCTCTGATAATTTGTTGGTTGAGGTTAACACTGTACTTACTTGCCACTGCAATCTGTTGGATAGCATTGTCCGCGACGGATCGGCCGAGCGCATTGAGGTGCTATGCTGCGATGCGCGAGGCCGTTCCCCGTAGGGAGTTAGAACACCCTCTCGGGCATGGGAAAAAATAAAATAAAACTAGTTGCTTTCAGTTCCGGTGAGTTGGTCATGGAGCAAACTCACCTGAAGATGGTGGCTAAATGCACAGCCGAAATATTTTGTCTTGATGGCATTATAAGGCATAAAACACGTGAAGAGAAGAAAAGAAACAATAAATATACAATACAAAGTGTTGCCGGTGCTGGATTTTGGGTTCGATCTTACCACGATTACGTCCCACAAATGTTCTATGCTATTAATTCCGCCAACTCTGGGTGGCCTTGGATTTGTCCAGAATGTTGTTCAAACGAATATCAAACAACTATGGCGCAGTGATATGGCGCATTGTTATCCATAAAAATGTCATCGTTTTTAGGTAACATGTGGTCTGGTAATTGCTGCGAATAGTCTACCAGTAATCGAGCATCATCGTCTCCTGTCAGTGATCAGTTTGATAATAGGACCCAGTTCAATCCAAGCAAAATTGCGCACACCAATAATATAGAGCCCCACAAGCACAGTGCTTAGTTGACATGGGCTCCATTGCTTCGTGGGACGTGAGCAACTCTCTAAACATACCATCAGCTCTTCCAATTAAAACTGGGACTCATCTGACCAAGCTACAGTTTCCGGTCACCTACAGTCCAATCTATTTGGTTATGAGCCAAGGGAGTTTTTGTATGCGAAATCATGCTGATAACGAAAGCGTCAGAATTGGTCATCTGCTGCCGTATCCCATAATGCCAATTTATGCCCCACTATCTTGTCGTATTTCGCACATGAATTTAAGTAGTTTTTTTTTTCTCGCGGTGTTGCTTTTTTGTTAGAACTTTAATTCTTTGGAAACACCAGACATTTCGAGACACTGTGAATCTCGGATTATTGAATTTCCTAATAATTTGCGAGATTGAATGTCCGCCTATTTCCAACTACCGTTCCCTGTTCGAATGTTTCATCTTCTTCGGGTGAAATCAAAATGTCCAAATGTTTGTAGAGCTTATGGAACTTAACTACGGGGTCATCAGACCCTAAACGTACACATTACTTATGAACTAGCTAAATATCCATGCCCGAGGGGGGGATTCAAACCCCCGACCGTAGAGGCCGTGCAGACTGTGACCTTGAAATCATTGAACAGTTACTTACAAGACTTACTGTAAATTCTAGTTTCTCATAAAAAACTGATACCGAACGTTCCAAGGTTCAAGGCAGTAATCTTAGCAATATTTATATTAAAAAGCATTGTCCATGGGAAAATGTTGGGACGTCATATTAAAATCTGGGTCCCTAAAAAAACTAAGTTCTTTTTTAAAAAAATAACGTATGATGTGAAAAGGGGCCGCAAAGGGATACAAATGTTTAAAAAAACAAGCTTAAAGAAAAGTTGTGACTCACATAATGGCACTAGGCTCTATAATAGTCAATGTCGGCTAGGTTTTGGCAGTGGATATGGTGAAACCAACGAATTCAATCGGACTGGATGTGTAATATTTGTCGGAAAATATCCCTAGAAATAAAACCGAAAGCAACAACTTGTTATAACCTGTGGGGGCTCTAAGGATACCAACAGTGTTGATAACAACTACAAGAATATTGTGTGCTGGGAAGCATGGATGATTAGTCCTTTCGTTTGCAGATATATCGCGAAAGGAAACGATGATTATTAGGAGTGGCGTAGAGAAACGGCCTCATCTGTAAACCAGTGTGGGGACCGCGCGTCACCTACGTACAAGATGACGTGTCCTGATTGGACCTTGGGACCGGTTTAAAATTTGTTATATGTTTTCCCCTTATTTGTTGCACTGTTGCTACATTAATTTTTGGGGGAGTACATTTACACACCTTTATGTACATAAATCTTTGTTTCATCATAACCTAATTCCGATCCTGGTCTGAAACTATAGAACATGCCAAAACTGCCGCTTTGATGGTTCTGCTTACATATAAAACTGGGGTTTGGCAATGGGTCTCCTCTTTCGTATCGTTTAGCTAACATCTATATGACCAAATTTGGTCACGAATATGTACAACTACATCCGTCTTATGGTACGACTGTTGTTGAATGATATCGTTATATTGACGATGTTCTGTTATTATACACGGGTCCAAAAACAGAATGTGACACATTTGTCACATACCTAAAGTCACAACATGCGGATTTTAGTATTAGAAGTACTGAAGTTTTTGGTGGTTCTGGATGGCTTACAGATGCTCTGGTTCGAACAAGTGATCCTAAGAAACCTGGATTGGAATCTTTCAACGAGAGGGATATTATATGTTTTCGTACATGGAGTATTGGTGAGGTACCTAACAAATCATTTGGTACTTCATACTTTATTTCTGACAAGCCATTGTGTTTGAAAACGAGGAATAGAAGACGTGTTTCTGCCGACGAGGGAGTACATATTTGGGTTAAAGTTGTTGGCCCTTTTGAGAAGAAGTTTAATGTTCAAGGAGATGTGTTGGTGTATTATCATAATTGAATAAAGAGATCCTTTCCTTTTATCCTGTGAGATTTTTTTTTTAAACAATTAGTAAGGAAGATGGACTCCCTTACCTGGGTTTGTCGATTACTTTACGAACAGTCTTTCCACTTTTGACATTTACCACAAACCTTCATCCACTGATCATGTGATTCACTGTTCTTCTAACGATCTCTTAAGTTATAAACAAGACAGCTTTTAGATCTCTTTTACATCGCTTACACACTGTCCCCCTCTCCCAAAAAAGTACAAAAAAAAAGTTAAAATGTCTGTAAAGCTTATGGGACTAAACTGCGGCGTCATCAGTGCCTAAACTTACAAACTACTTATGAACTAACTTATAAAAAAAATATTGAAGATCAAATCAACTAATAGACAAATTTTGGATTTTCATATAAGTTTCACCAGAGAAAAAAGTAGTGGATATATGAATTAATATCATGAAAAACTGGAAAATATCTTGAAGGCAGTCAGACTTTACAAAGCCATATTGATGAATTCATATGGCGCGATCACCTTTTTTAATTTTTTTTATTTCCTTTTTTTCCTTGTTTTATCTTTTTTTATTTTAAAATACAAACCGCCTCTTTTCCTTCATTTTCGTGTTTCTTTATATTTTTTATTTTTATTTCTCTTCAAATTAACCAAAACATAGACGGGTATAACCGAAATACTGGAATGAAACTTTCAATCTGCTGCGGGGTGTGCGCTGATATGAAACTGCCTTGCATATTAAAATTGTGTACCGCAACCGGGACTCAAACCTGGGACCTTTACCTTTCGCGGGTAAGCGCTCTACCGACTCACGACCCCGCCTGACAAATTTACTTCTGACAGTACCTCGCCTCCTACCTCGCGGGATCATGAGTCGTGTCGGGATAGCTCAGCTGGTAGAGCGCTTGCCCGCGAAAGGCAAAGGTCCCAGGTTCGAGTCCCGGTTCCGGCAGAAAATTTTAATCTGCCCGGAAGTTTCATATCAGCGCACACTCTGCTGCAGAGTGAAAGTTTCATTCTGGAAACATCCCTTAGGCTGTGGCTTATCCATGTCTCCGTCATATCCTTTCTTTCAGGAGTGCTAGTCCTGCAAGGTTCGCAGGAGAGCTTTTATGAAGTTTGGAAAGTATGAGGCGAGGTACTGGCAGAAGTAACGTTGTGAGGCGAGATCGTGAGTCGTGTCGGGATGGCTCAGTCGGTAGACAGCTTGCCCGCGAAAGGCAAAGGTCCCAGGTTCGAGCCCCGGTTTCGGCACATAATTTTAACTGCCAGGAAGTTTCAACCGAAATACTGATTGCCAGGTTTATTCCCAGGACGGACATTTCCACTTAATGGAGGAGGCTCATCCTGGAGGAAGCGCCAATTTTTTAACAACACTTAAATGTGTCGCAACACAATAAAATTCGAGTAAAAGAAAAAAAAAATTCACCAGTTACACCAATCTCAAATAAAACTACCATACCCACGTACTCATAGCTGGGGGAGAAGGTAAATGTATGGACGGCATCGCATGCTGCGAGCTGTCCGATACTGTTGCCCGTCCAGCATACCGATCCAGACTGGCAGCGGGGAAGGAAGAAGCCGACGCTTATACAGCTGCGTGCGCCTTATCTAACTGGACGCGCTTATCACTTCCAGCCTCAGAATTTTAGCGCAGCTCGTACCTGTCATAACTGGGGTACGAGCTCGCCTGTCCATGCATCGAAGTCTCCGAAACCTACAAATGACACAGCACTGCCGCGGCTCACAGAGATGACTCAGTCAGAAAGCATCCCAGGTTGCCCCTGAGAGCTACAACACCAACAATAGCTTCTCGGCTTTTGGCAAGATCATTGTGTATTCGTATTTAAATTTTTGAAAGTCTCAATTTATTGAAATACAATGTACAATCTCCATTAAACATAAAATTTTCACCTTTAGCCCAAATATACAGGGTGTTACAAAAAGGTACGGCCAAACTTTCAGGAAACATTCCTCACACAGATAGAAAGAAAATATGTTATGTGAAAATGTGTCCGAAAACGCTTAATTTCCATGTTAGAGCGCATTTTATTACTTCTCTTCATATCACATTAATCATGGAAAGGAAACACACAGCAACAGAACGTACCAGCGTGACTTCAAACACTTTGTTACAGGAAAAGTCCAAAATGTCCTCCGTTACATGCTCCACCCTCTGCCTCATGGAATCCCTGATGCGCTGATACTGCCCTGGAGAATGGCGTATTGTATCACAGCCGTCCACAATACGAGCACGAAGAGTCTTTACGATTGGTACCGGTGTTGCGTAGACTAGAGCTTTCAAATGCCCCCACAAATAAAAGTCAAGAGGGTTGAGGTCAGGAGAGCGTGGAGGCCATGGAATTGGTCCGCCTCTACCAATCCATCGGTCACCGAATCTGTTTCTGAGAAGCGTACGAACACGTCGACTGAAATGTGCAGTAGCTTCGTCGTGCATGACCACAGTTGTGTCGTACTTGTAAAGGCCCATGTTCTAGCAGCATAGGTAGAGTATTCCGTATGAAATCATGATGACGTGCTCCAGTGAGCGTAGCTGGAAGAACATGAGGCCTAATCAAAACATCACCAACAATTCCTGCCAAAACGTTCACATAAAATCTGTGTTGATGACGTGATTGCACAATTGCGTGCGGTTTCTCGTCAGCCCACACATGTTCATTGTGGAAATTTACAATTTGATCACGTTGGAATGAAGCCTCATCCGTCGCATGTCAACACAAGCACGGAAGTAAACATTACCTTCCTTCAATTGGGCCAACTGGCGGTGAATGGAGGAAGTACAGTACATACTAACGAAACAATTGGGTACTTTGACAACTGTCTGCGCGAATTATTTCATTTTACATTCAAAGAGAAATACTAAAATGAGCTCTAACATGGAAACTAAGCGTTTCCGAACACATATCCACATAACATATTTTCTTTCTTTGAGTGTGAGGAATGTTTCCTGAAAGTTTGGCCGTACCTTTTTGTAACACCCTGTATATGCGCTCTCATGTTCATTTACATAACGCCTGCAACAAGTCCTTACCATAAAAGGCTCATTACAATGATAATAAGACTCTAATTAATAATACAACGACCGTTGATACTTTCAGGACCACTGATTTCATTCAAAGTACCACAATTGTTATTCATGCAGAGCACTTCTACCGCCTTCTGCCAGTTCAAATTCCAGCACTCGCCGGGCAATAGAACGTCCTACCTGCTATTATAGGTATCCCACGGTATTCGTCGCCTCAGTAGTATCTCCGTATAGGGCAGTACTATCTTCTATTACGTCTAGAACTAACTTTGGAAGGCAACAAACGCCACGCTGCACTACGATTTCATTTCTAGAGGAGACGTCACTTCTCACCTACAATTTCGCGAAAGGCGACTAATAGAACTAATTAAAGCGGCTTTTCTCAATACTCGTGACGCTGCAATCTCTAGAAAGCAATAACTGCAGTCTTCCTGCTGGAGGTCGTACAAAAGACAGTAAGAACAATGCCCACTTTATTGACTCTAGCCGCCTGAGAAATGGAGAACGCTGTTATAGCAAAACTTGAAGTGGGAACTTGAGGTGGTGTGGTTAATGGATGGTGCCTGAGCTACCTGACTGGTGAAGTTTACAACGAATAGCACATAATAAAAAATGAATTTAATAAAAATTGTGAGTGATAAAATCTGCGAGCACTCTGCGATAATTACTTATGGAATAGATAAGTACAGGCCATTTTGTTGTGGTCTTACACTTCAGAGAGGAACATTACGATGTTCATCGAGTGTAATTTAGATGCTATTTCTTTGTTACGCGGGTGCTCGTATTTCATTTGACCAACGCCTTACAGGAAGTTTTGTTTGCTGCCGCTAAGAAAAGAGCGTACATCTCGCAATACACATGTATTGAACAAACAGATTCGACAATCTGATAACGATTACATATTACATTATGACTATTTGCGTAATGAGTGAAGGGTTTTTATTCACAATTCTGACATACAAGCCACATTGTAGACCATCGCAGCGGAATAGTTTTGGCACTGAGCTAACCGGGGATTCTTCACGATCCCGCCTCACAACTTTACTTCTGCCAGCACCTCGACTCCTACTTTTCTAACTTCACAGAAACTGAAACTTCCTGGCAGAGTAAAAGACGCAGGCGAGAACCCTATGCAGCTCAGGACGTGCGCTAGCCACGCGTTTCGCGTATTTCAAGTGTCAACTTCGCTTCGCAAATCTCGATATTTAATTCGCATATTGCGATGCCATTGTTTAAATGAACAGTCATGCCATAGATTTGTGATGAAATAAATTAGGGTGTTCATTTAAAAGCACATATGTTTATATTAGAAAACATATTGCTTTCGTTTTAGAATGTTTCAAAATATTTACATTCATGAGCCCCTGACTTACATTGATAACGGTGAAAGTCGTATTACAATACCTGTTGTTGTTCCAGAGATATTTTGGGTAGCCAACATAAATGGGACTACCTGTCACTTTATATATGTTACACTTTCTGCGGAGCTATGAACATAGTTTATTGTATCATTTTCTAAAGAGTTACAGCACAAAGATATAATTTTTTTAAAATGGAACAATAGTTTTTTCTATCGTGCATTGGATTCGTTGAAACCAGTTGCGTCCAAATCAATTTAAACTACATTCCTATCACTGTTAGTTTTTAGAGCTACAACCCTTCAAAGTTTAGGGGGCGGAGGCTACGACAGCGTAGCTCACTGGCTGGTGGTCATGAGACAGTGGGCCGTGCCCCAGGGGATAGCCACTCGGCCAGTCAGTTACGCTATCGCAGCCACCGCACCCGGAATTTGGAAGGGTTGTAGCTCCCAAACTAACAGTGATAGGAATGTAGTTTAAATTGATTTGGACGCAGCTGGTTTAAAAGTGTGTCAAAAGCATGTATGGGTGGTTACATTATTCAGCAACAATTATTAATGGTCGCGGAGTTCACAAGATACTGTAAGGATAACATAACCTTAGAATTATTTTGTTAGGCGGACGGGAGGATGACATTAACTTCACGAACATTAGAAGAAAATGCATTCGAATTTCAAAGCACAAATAATCATTTATATTATTTCTCATCGGTGTTACTTTGTGAGTACGCCATATCTCCCGTATTACCTATCCAAAATTAATGATAGAGGTATCATTTTAGAGGTTTCGTTCTCCACTAATGACGGAAAATTCACAGATGGCTTAAATTTATTGTTTACAAAAAACACTTTCTTAAAAAAAAAATGTATGTTCGTTCAATCTAATTCGAAACCCGGCGAACGATCGTAAATGGGACATATATTTACGATTGCTCCCATCAGCCACCGCGTCGAGTATCAACTTAGTTTGCGCGGCCGATAAAAAAGCAATATAGAAGGTGCCATCTACTGACAATCTAACATGAACGATAGCTAACATGACAGTTGAATGAATGTTTGTAAATCTATTGGACCAAACTGCGTGGTCATCAGTCCATAGCTTACAATCTACTTACACCTAGGTAAACTAACCTAAGGACAACACACACACACCCATGCCCCAGGGAGGACTCGAACCTCCACGGCGAGCAACCGCGCGCTCCGCAGCGAGACGCTTTAGACCGCTCGGCTACTCCACCGCGGCAACATGACAGTTAACATGAACGACAGCTCTCTATGTACGCCAAAGACCTTCGTTGATGCAAGCATAGATTACCACACGATTTCGGTTATACACGCCGATGTAACGAAGAAAATTACAGAAATATTTTAATTTAGCACGAGAGATTTGCAGTTCTTTGGATTCTTTTCCCAAGCGTAGCTTATCACGAAATTTCTGTTTCACACGTCGATGCACAACAGCTGATGAAATTGTTTTTATGCAAGCATGGTGTTCTGTTGCGAATGAACTGAATTACCTCAATGTCCATCATTACAGTTAAGTTCAAATGTTCAATATATTTGTAAATCTATCGGATCAAACTGCGTGGGCATCAGTCGTTAGCTTACAAACTACTTAAGCTAAGGTAAACTTACCTAAGGACAACACACACACACACACACCCATGCCCCAGGGAGGACTCGAACCTCCATGGCGATCAACCGCGCGCTCCGCAGCGAGGCACTACAGGTAAGTACCGCTTACTATTAGAACTAACAATAATTTAATTAACTTTAAATTCACCCTCTACTTTACAGTGCGAACAATATTATTATTATCTTTTATAGTTCTGTACTTGCATCTGTCTTTCCTCTATTACTATCTTACCTATCTGTGACTGATCAGCATAGAGTGCGAATTATTCGCATGGGTCAAATAGTAATTTACTGATATAATAGAGTAGGCTTCCGAGACCAGAGTCACAGATCCGATTGCTAAACATCTTCGCCGGTTGGTGTCCAGTCTCTCTTCTATATTAGTCACAAGGTCCAGAATGTATTTGGCTCCACAAAGGACAAGATAGAGGCACTACACGCAGCAGGAGTATCCAAGATGGAATGCGAATGTGGGGAAGTATACATATATGAGACAGTGAGGGCAGTGGCAACGCGCATATGCGAACATGAACGCTATATTCGATTAGGCCAACACAATAAATCTGCAGTAGCAGGACACCATAAAGATTGCAGCAAAAAGATAAAACTTAACGATGACATAATACTCACTAAGCAACCACGGATGGTTAAACGCAAGATAAGGGAACACATCGAAATTTTAAAATATCCTAATAACATGAACAGCGAAGATGGACTAGGGCTTGCCCCCTCTTGGCTACCAGCCATCACAGCGAAATAGGCCGCACTGACATCACAACACGCGAGCGTCACTAGTAAGCAACTGCCGCCGCGCGGCCCACGGCCAGCAGGAGAGAAACGGAAGCCCTCACCCCATTCGCCAATGAACACTAATCATGTCTCGGTATGCAGAAGCAATAGGCAACGGCTAACCCCCACTCCCTCCACCTCATTATCCGATCATAATAAAGTTGCTATTCTTCCGCCAAAAACCACCAATAATATCATTGATTTTAAAAATTATGACGTAATGTCTAGTTGACAATAAATATAAAATACTAGCTTAATTCCCGCTGCTTCGCACGCGTAGACTGGATTGTCACCATTGGTTGTTTCTACTCCAGAATATAAATTTTCATAGATTTAGCTTTAAAACGTTTTCCTAATCAAGTATTTTTATACAACTTGCCACCCCCTAGTGCAACATCGATGTCAGAATTCAAAACATCCCTAAATTTTTTTTTTAAATTCTAATCATGGTGCAAATCCAAATTTTCACATTTCTAGCATCAAAATAGTCTTAGTAGCACCCATAAAAGATTTTCCTTTATTCCACCCTCTTAATGGTTGAATTTCCAAAAGTATCCAAACACGTGTTTTTAAAATTCCAATCAAAAATCTAAATCCTAAGTTTTCTATTTCTTGCTTCAAAATTGTCATAATAGTAAAGTATTTGCAAAAAAAAAAAAAAAAAAAAAAAAAAAAAAAAAAAAAAAAAAAAAAAAAAAAAAAAAGGTTCATCCCCTATTTTACCCCCTTAGGGATGGGAATATCGGAAAAATCGCTGATGCACTACAGCTGAAGAATGTGCATCACACTTCGCTGTATATAAACTATGTTTGCTGTTATAGTATCAAATGTCATCGCTGGTCTTAGAATTTTACAAGGAGGTTAGAACCTCCTTGAAATTTTATATAAGCTGACGACTTTCAACCACTATATTTCCCACCCTCTTATAGATATCGACACGGAACTGCTATGGTGTATATTTACTGCTCTAGGAAAGCTAAAATACAGAATATAAACACAGATGTTAATTACTCGTCTAACTGGATAGTATTAATCTGTTGGTAACGGAATACTGTCCGCTAAATCAAAGTAACATATGACTTACGAACTTTCCGTCACAGACATACATTAACGTATGTTTACAGTCTGTGTACTGCAGTGAGCTCAAGGATAATAAGGAGATGGTACTATGTATTATGAAACCGTGACGCTCGACGTATATTTGTCTCTCTAATCCAGTTGTCAGTATTTTGATCTCGAGTGTTTATAATGAGATCATTGGTGTATTGCCAGTGTAGTGAATGCTCAGTTAATGTACGTCTGTGCTGCCCAGTGTTTTATCTTTGAGTCTTTTTAAGTTTGAGCATCTGTTGATCGTCGTATTGCTCCACATTTTACGGAATTTTGTTCACCACACTCACCCACCGCCACATACCGCAACCAAAATACCATAGTACACACCGCGAACTTAAAGGCTACTCTAATGCATAACCGCCATTGGTCTGCAGTGAATAATTTTGGCTACCAAGTGAAATATACGGACACACGTCCAACGTTCCATTTTTATATATGTACTAGCTTAAAACCCGGCGTTGCCCGGGTATTTATTTATTTATTGCTGCCATTTTTCCCTACGTATATATTCATTTGTATAAGGGCTATATGTCTGTAAGATCTCTTGGGAATACAGTTAGTAACAAAGACGTTATTGATTAAAACTTGATGCGTCATATGACGGTTTTACATGAACGTTACTGTTTATGTCGTCATATCTTATGAACTACGTGTCACACTGTAATACAAATTAGAAGGTTCATTCAGATATACGTTTGTATACTGTCTGTAAAATTTCCTGCAAGTACAATTAAAACTGTACAAATGACAAATTGTAACGTCATACCGAATGCCGTAGTTTTAGTCCACGAACAGCGGAACGTTACTGTTTACGTGCTCATATCTCATGAACCACGTGTAGGAATGTGATAAAATTTAGAAGCTACATTCAACATGTGTATACTGTCTGTAAAATTTCCTGTCGCTACAATTTGTAGTGTTCAAATTATAAATTGTAACGTCATACCGAGAGCCGTAGTTTTACTCCATAAACAACGGGAAAATAGTAAGCGATAAACCTTTATCCTTTCATCAGTTTACTATGGTTGCCAGTGAGAAGAAGTTTAATAAAAGTTGAAATTATGTTTAAAGTCTATTGCAAGTCGCTAAGTACTGTCATTCTCATACGGTGTATTTCGAAAGTCTCGCCGCATTGTATGACATTTTTTGCAATTTCTATTGGTTACGACGTAATATCTTTTGAAACATATGCCGTACGTGATTCTTAACTATGCAGCAATTGTTACCTCACGGTAAGGAATGTGTGTACCAAATTTGGTTGAAATCGGTTCAATGGTTTAGGAGCAGCATTGTCGCAAAATGCAGCAGTTTTTCGCGCATCTCATTGTTTATGACGGGATATCTCGTGATCTTTATATAGTATGTGATTCTTACACATAAGGCGACCGTCCTCATGGATTGAAGCTCACGTGAAAATTTTTTATAAATATTGGAACATAACTGTAGATTTTAATGCAACACATACAAGCATACGGACACTCTGCTTAAAATATATTAGATATTGATAACATCCAGCTCACATTAGTAAACCCAGATGAAGACCACAGTAACACTGACCAACGTCGGTTATTAAAGTAATAACCTTCTTACAACATGACGCGGTACAACACCCAAAAACGTTTATGTCATAGTAATTTACTATTATATAGTGAAACGATACTGTAGTATCATTCCATTAAATCCTTGTATACTACAGTGTACGTTACTTTCATCTGATTATCATTTCGTAAAAGTGTGCTTGACCTTTAGTGCCACTATAATGGGAGATGTACTAGGTGGAGACAAGAATGCTCTATTATTTATTAAAATTGTTATTGCAGGACAAATAAGTGAGCGCCGCTCACATAAGGAGCTTTGCTCCACAATACCCAACTCATCTTATACCTTATGTGATTGTGTGTGTGAGGGTCTGTAAGTGTGCATGAAGCCGCGGCTGGGAAGGCAGAGATGCAGAACACTCGGTAGGTTTGCCAACTTTAGTTTTGGGGTGTGGCAGAGAGGTTTCCTTGGGGATGAGATGGTAAAGTGGCTGCGACTTGCGAGTTCCTTCAGAATTCGGAGGTTGGCAGAAGGTCCCGTTAGATCACAAGCCAACGAGGGCGCGGCTACTGGAACGGGAGGATCGGTTAGGACGGGGAGCGGCCACGAGAAGGGAGAGCGTTTCCGGCTGTAGAAGAGGAAGGATGTGAGTATGGTGGCCTCCGTGGTAAAGTATCAGGAACTGTGTTGGTTGTGTTAATTCTGTCTCTATTTCAGCGGGGAAATGATTTTGTATAATGGGAATGTTGTGCATAGCTACGTAGGTGCAGTATGAGAGAGTAAAGAATGTACGGTATGAATGTAGGGTTATGATCCTTGTCTCAATCCATTGGTGATAAATTTAGTGAATGAATATTTTGTATTTTTGGCTTTAAAATGATGATAGGGAGATATACAGTGAATTTAATAAACTTGTGTAAATAGTTAAACATTTCGTTTCTAGTTGTTTTTATGAAATTCTGAGTTCCATTTTTGCTTAATGATGAAAAGGAGAGTGAGAATATTTAATTGGGAATTGCAAGAATATAAATGGGGGAATTTCATCTAGTAAGGAAACTGCCACCGGCATGCTATCAGTTGCTGCAGTCTTTTGTGTGTAAAAAGTCGTTATCCGTTGCAATGCAATTTTATCAGGGCAATAACATCTGCTTTTAACACCGAAAATAATCACTGAGCAAGGCGGCAACTGGTAGGAAGCGGAGGGTGGTTAACTTACAATAGAAATAAAAACTTTACAACTTTTCATGATCGGTATGCTCTCACAGGTTAATCTCTAGAGTTTGTAAACGGTGGAAAGAAGCACCCTGTAGATTAGCGAGGCTGTAATGTTTCCACTTGGACAGGGTTCACAGACACCCACCGGACAGGCTGGCGGCGGCGGCGTGCTGGTCCTGCTCCCTCCTTGCGGGCCGGGAGTCCGCGGCGCCGGGCCCGAAGAAGCGGTAGCTGGCGTTGAAGCCGGTGGCGTCCAGCCGGCCGTTGGAGCGGAACGTCAGCCGGAAGTACTTGCCGTCCGACACCGCGTCGAAGCTCCGCCGCTGGCCACAGAAGCGAGGGAACTTATGGTCGCGCCCCATGTAGTTGGACAGCTCCACGTAGTCGCTCGCAGACACCGCCTCGCACCTGGACATACACCAGCACACAGTGGGGTGGGCCTGAGTGCAGTTCCGAACATGTTTCAGTGCAAGTAAGTCTGTCTCGCATAGTAAGACAGTCCGCCTCCGTAGTCTAGTGGACAGCGTGGTGGGTTGCCACGCAGGGGGCCCGGGTTCGATTCCCGGTCGGGTTGGAAAATTTCTCCACCCGGGGACTGGGTGTTGTGTCGTCCTCCTCATCATCATCATCATTGACATGCAAGTCGCTGAAGTGGCGTCAGATAAAAAGACTTGCACCAGGCAGGCTGAACACGACCCCAGTTGGGGTCTAACGGTCATTAATGCCACACGATCATCATCATAGTAAGACAAAGTTGGTTTTATGCTATCCAACACCAGTTAGTACTAGTATAACTGGTTGGATTGGAATTTCAAAGTCAAAAATGAAAAATGTTACCGGTCAAATCTAGTCTCCGATACCGCTTTGAACAATGACTCATGTTTTACGTCATTCCGTGTGGTTTCAAAACTCACTGTTTACGTGTCTGATATTTTTTAAGACACCTAGGTAGCGTTGTATTATCCTTTCTATGTTTGCATGGCTTAGGTCTTGTTTGACCTATACCTAACCTAACTTTCAATTTAAAAAAAGTTATCTGTAACGTAGCCCTAAGAAGGTTAGGTGTAGGTTAAACAGCAATTATTGATTTATTTATATATTTTTTTAATTTTTTATTTTTTTATTTTGCCTTGCAAAGAATTCCTTTGTAAATGAGACCTATCCATCACAGTCTGTCCATAACATGAATGTCATCATCTTTTAAGTACCAATCAATCCTGTGTAAATAATCAAAGAAGTTTACGTTATTAATATGCTGAGTGAAGTCAATAATTCGCTGCTCAATGTTAGTCTGTATTTGCACCGTCATGTCACTAACTTATGCTTACCAAAATATTTACTGAGGCAATCTACTGATTCTGTGGCGCACTACGGAACTAACAGTGTCTCCATTCGTTCCTTACTGTACTATGCCGTAATTATAAGCACAGTCTACAACTAAAAGATTAAATTACTATATTGTTTCTTCGTCGCATCAGATTTTGATGAAATGAAGCGTGTATGATGCCACAAGGTCTCTCAATTTATTTGTGTAATCCCACGACTTAGTGTCTTGTAGTAGACCCTACTATTTGAGATTAGCCTGTACAGACACATACACATAAGATTGTTTTTAGACGAATGTTTAAATAATGAAGACTTTAAATTCCCTGTCCGATGTTGAAATGACGCCTACATCTGACAGTATGATTACCGGATTATTATTAGACTTCTACTGTGCAGTCTGAATCACGACACATTCGCAGATTGAAACTATACGAAATACTGCCATCGAGCTATGCTTAGGAACTCAGGAGCTACTGAGCTCACTGTTTGGTCCGGTATACCAGTGGTCTAAACCGATTTGTTGATTCAGATTATTCGAATTCAGTTGACAAACAAGGATGGTTTTCAAAATCAACAAACGAAGTGGAAAAGTATAAAGAGTGATAGGAGGGCGGAGAGGAGAAAACTGACAGAGAAAGGAGAGGGGGAGAGGGATGAAAAGAGAGAGACTTGGAACTAAGAGAGGGAGAGAGGGCGGGAGGAGTCAACGATATACTTCTGTTTCCCATAGATATTTATCAATTTAAGAGCTTTGCTGGGTTCGCTCTGTTGAAGAAACACTCAAATCAGCCGGGGAACAATTTACAGAACTATTTTAGAACTAGAGCAATTACGAATCAATACATGCTTGTGAATGTTCTGCAGGTACAGAGAAACTAACTTAAATATTTTTCAGTGCTTAACAGGATTAATAGAATATCTGTTTAAATGAAGAAATATGAGGTAAATATCTTTCTGCAGAGTAAGGACAGATAGTGGCAGTGATTAGTTGTTCTAAGAGGTGTACAGTGATTCTAACAAGAGGAAGACTTCAGGCAAGGCCAACCGATTCGGCTCGAATTTGGCAGGTCGCTTGTGCGAAACCTAACATGGAGGACCCCCTCTTCCCCACGGTTTTGACAAAATCACCCCTAAATGGTTTGACGAGCAATTGATTGAATATTGACGGGGTAAGTCGATAATTGCTAAAAGATCATTTGTTACCATCACGCCTGGGGTCCGAAAACGCATAATATTTCAGAAATCGACGAAGGAAGCTTCTGCGACCGCCATTTGTGTACCCACTTGGAGAAAGACTTTACGCCGAGAGCTCCAATAGCATAACGGCCAAGGAATTGCGCAACCGCTCGGATGCAACAACTATTCACAGCGTAATTGATAACAAGCCTTCGACATCGATTTATCAGGCAATGATATCGTGAGCATGGTACACATCAAAATTAATCCCCAAAAAAGACATATTTTAAATCGAAACTCAATTGAACTCATGTGAAGGAATAGTGTCGAAAGATTGTATTCATTAGATGTTCATCTTGCCGCGAGTATATTTGTATGGAATGTTTATATGACAAATACCAAGATAAGTGAGGAGTGGTAACAGTGAGTGCAAGAGCTATTGTTATGTAACCTGGAATACCATTATAGTTTTTTTCTATCTCAAGTATTTCGAAAAATCAGTTTGTCCACCTTATTATCATTCAAATTGCTGTACTTACCTTATTAATCCTTCTATCTCTATCAATTGACGTCTGAAAATATACGAATGATCTGAGAGGTTTCTTCGAGATTTGAATGCAGGTTCGCCTCATCTCAGCTAGTAACGTTTGCCTTTGCGCTCTCGGCAAAAAGTGTTTAGTATGAGGATACGCAAGCGGCTGTTATGAAAGTTACTTTCGTCGATTTCTGGAAAATTATGCGTTTGTAGTCCCCATACGTTATGATGAAATATGCTGTATTTACAATTATCTATACCATCAGTTACGAGGTGAATACTGGTTACAATCTTTAGGGGAGATTTTCTCAACGACGGGGCCTCTTAAACCAACGTATCTTAGTTAATTTCTTTTCAGCAAATGAAAAACCTTCCGCCGTTATCTTATACAATTTTTAATCAATTACATGTTTCGAGATTCCAATAATCTCATCTTCAGACCCTGCATCAGAAAACAACAACAATATAAATGTATTACCAGTTAATTATAATGAAATAACTTAGAAATATTAATATTATTCAAAGTGTGGGTAATTTTTGTTTCTTTTTTATAAGGGCAATTATTAATTACCTTTTTGGCGAATATGAAAGTAACTATCTCGTCCGCATAGGAACGGTTGTAAAATATCTGACAGTTGTAGATTAATGTATTATACAAGTAACAATTGTCATGGGTAAGGTTAATACAAAATGGTTATGGCGTAAGATACCTTGTTTGTATTATTATCAAAGTATAGTTAAGCATTACACCATTCCGAATTTCCACTGATATGTAGTCAACTGTAATAATCATACAAATACTAGAAATTCTAGTAAGCATCGGTTAGGAAGCCAAGTGTATAAAAACTGTGATAATAAAACTGTCAAACGTTCAAGCACAAAAAATGTAGAATATTTGTAGTCATGGAAATAAAAATGGTGGGTAGGGGTTGTGAGGGCGGAAAAGAGGGATCGGGGGCGGGGGGAGGGGAGAAAAATGGATTAGATAATACTATTATAGGGAGTGTACTATTGTGGTGGGTGAGTATGGGTGATAGGTGCTGTAAAGCATAATAATGTATGGTCAGTAAACAGATTTTAGTCAATTATAAAACTCTTTAATGAAATAATATCCATGCTGTCATACTATATTGTAAGAGAATAATATTCATGATCGTCAAACATTTAAAACAGTATGGAGATGTGACAAAAAAGGGTGTTCATCTAAAGCCCCCTTTACACCGAAGCGAACACAAGCGAACGAGCATTCGCCCTGGTGTAAACGCTATGCGCGCGGTGTTCGGTCACGCTCGGCTCCCATTCGCAAGTGTTCGCTTGTGATCGGCTGGGTGTCGGTTTCAGGGCGAACCATCAAAGGAAGTTCGCGACCTCTCCGCTTCGGCGCTAGCGTATGCGACGAACTGCGTACGCTCGCCTTGCGGCAGTGTGCTGTTTTCTGTTCTGTTCGCTCCGGTGTAAACGCTTATTCGCAAGTACAAGGCTACAAGCCAATGCGCGTGCGCACAGGCGAATTCCTGCCGAATGCGCGTTCGCCTATGTTCGCTTCGGTGTAAACGGGGCTTAAGAGTCATATGGGATCAGGGCAATGTTATGGGGATAACAAGGACTATGGACAAAACCAATAAGCAAACGGTATCGTTCCTACACATTCACATATGAAAACAGCGATTAGCTATCAATTCACATCACTCAACCAAAGAGTACTAACCCTATCTGAATCGTAAAATTGTAAAACGGAGCGCCCACAAGTCACAGGGCGAATTAAGTGGCTCGGCGTGCATACCAATTTTACAGTTAATTAATGAATGCATATATGTGAATGTCTGTTCGGTGTACGTTTATCACGTCTGAACCACAAGACATAAAGAGTAAAATCTTGTACAGTTACTAATGTATACCCGGGGAAGGCTATAGGCACGGTTTTATGGCGAATAATTTATGTGATTGTCTGTTCGATGTACGCTTATCACATCCAAACGACAAGACACAGAGAGTTAAATATTTGTACAGTCACTAATTTATACTTGAGGAAGATTTTAGGTACGATTTTATCACAATCTGATAGATATTTAGTAATTTGAAGTATATAACGCGAAATTCGGGACAATAATTACTCTTTGAAAATTATATTCATTCTTTGAAAATGGTTTTATGGCATTGTTACTTGACGGTTGATAATGATAAAAGCGTGGAGTATATTGCTATGGAAAGTTATCTATGTATATAAAATTCTACGTGTGTGTGTCCAGCGAAAACTGCAGAACGGAAAGGAATGGTCTGTGTGTAATTGTTGTCCGAAGTCTCCCGTAGTACACCATAGCATTTCCATGCCGATAGGTATAAGGGGGTGGAAGATATGGTGGTTGAAAGTCGTCAAATTATTTAAAAAAATTCGGACCGAAGGCCAGCGATGACGTTTGCGACTCTATAGCAAGGAGGTTACATACGGCGAAACGTGATGCCACAGACCATATCTTTGGTCTATGCGTGCTACAATGTCTTCAGCTCTTTCTCTGTAAGGATAAGCATACGAATAATGAAATATAAAATAAATAAATAAGGCAGTAAAAAGGAAATATCTTTTAATACATTTCTTTAAAAAAATCGATTTTACGTTTCGCGTATTACATCAAGTGATCAATCTGTGATATTATTACAATGATTATTGTTGAATTTCCTGATTGGATTCTTCGAAACGAGTGCATTTTTACGTGTGATTTGATCTCATAGCACACTACTGAAAGACAGCTTATCTGTCATAATCAACCAATACGCGAGTGGAGCCGCGGGTTTAAGCTACTATATATACCCACACTTTGAACAATATTAATATTTCTAACTTATGTCATTTTAATTAAGTGGTATTGCACTTATATTGTTGTTGACTATTGTTGTTGTCTGGTGCAGGGTCTTAAGATGAGATTATTGGAATCTCGAAACATGTAATTGATTAAAAATTGTAAAAAAGGTTTTACATTTGCTAAATTCATACAACGACGTCGTTCCGTCATCCATCTGAGATGGATATTCAGAAACGTATCTTAAAGTCCTTCGTTTTAGGTTGTACACAAGTGAGCTGAATCGGTTGGCCTTGTCTGAGGTCTTCGCCTAGTGAGTGTCAGGAGCGAGTACTCACGGGTCGACGCCCTCGACGTCGAAGTAGTGGAAGCGGAGCGCCACCCTCTGTCCGGGCCGGCCGTGGAAGAAGTAGTGGCACTCGGTGTCCCGGGGGTAGGGCCCGGGGAAGTTGGGGCTGGTGAGCCGGCCGGCCGCCGCCACGCTGCTGTTGAACGAGAAGGCGCACGGCCACGCAGACAGCTGCCGCCCGCCCACCGCAGACACGCCCACGTCTGTAGGGCAGCAGGGCACACCACTGAAAGCCGACCCATAGACAACAGGCTGCTCGCGACAAAGCAATAGCACACAATAACATATACAGAGAAGCAGCCGCTCCTAAACCACTGTCCTACGCTCCTATCGTAGTTCCGTAAGATGCTATACTCTGATTAAAATTACTTGCTAGTTGACAGTTCACGGGCTGGAGCTACCTTCCTCCAATCAGAGCGCTCAACGTCACGCCCAGACTGCTCCCTGTTGCCAAGCTGCTGCAACAGGTGGACAGCTTGCGTCCATTGTTTGGCTAGTGCTGTGTAGAGGCGTGCGTCTTAGGTTAGGAACCGTTTTCGTTGCTGTCGTTGTGCGTGTGTGTTAATTGGTGTCTTCGTAAAGTCTGGAGGGCTGTTGTAATGCATACAAAGCGAGTAATAGATGAAGCATGGAAAAATGAAGGTCTTCTGGAAGACAGTGTGATGGAACTTATCATTACCTTTAGCGGTTCATCCACCTCGGATACTTCTAGTGATTCGGAAATGAGTGGTGTCTACTGTATTTCCGCTGATGCAACAGCTTGCAGTTAGCAGTCGGTGAAGGTACAGAAAATTTCCTTAATTTTGAACAGTGGGCTTCGTTTTGCAATGTATGTCGCTATGTGTCGTAACGCGTCAGCTCATTGAGAACAGTTTCATATAACTAATTAAGGCGAGAAATTGTCGTTTGTTTTATCATTGACTTCTGTTTCGAATTTACTCGTAGATGTTAGTTTTAATCGTCAAATATTGATAAGTTGACAGCGTTCTGCATTCTCATGTTGACAAAGCTTCATGAACCAGCCACATAGCGTTAGTGTGTTCACTTTTCACTTAATCTCTGAGTATAACGACTGTCAGATCCTCTTTATCAAGGGATCTTTTAACTCTGGACAGTTTTAATAAAACTATAGAACAGTGGTCGTATTAACAATTTACAGTGGTGAACGGCGTGTTGACTATGGCATGTCTTTATTAATTTGGAAACATGGAAGTCCCTGCAGTATATATGTAAATATTCAGTGGCTGCTAAATATGAATCAGCGTTATCAGATTGCGAAAAATTGTAAAAATATATATTTTACGTTTTTTACCTGTCTGTATCGTTGCAGCCCAACTGTAATTACTTCACTGGTTTTAATAACAGTTTTGCTAATTGCGTTGGCTGATATTGCAGTCACTAAACTGGCTGTCGCCAATAATCTCAGTTACGCTGCACTTAAATCTCTCATCCCATTAAATATTTTTGTTTATCGATCATCCCATTAACGAATTTTGTTTATCTCTTGTATATCACATCAACATTTTAGTCAGTAAATAACACAAAACAACTCTGTTCTTTTACATCTATATACAGACGTATTTTTTTAATCCATTCTCAGAAGTAATCCGACTTTTTCGTTGTACTCCTTACAGCGAAAATAATTGCGGCACACGCTTTCTTTTTGGTGTTCGACATCATAGCCTTGTAAAATCGTATAGTCAACAGTAAACGTTAACAGTATGTTTGATGTGAACAATATTAACAACATTTAACTGCGAAGGCCATTTCAGTATATTTAAAGCTTGATTAACTAGTATTGTCAACAACTACCGGTACTGAAAGTGTGCAAATCGCTGACAGTATTCGGCGCAATGCCGCCTGTCCAGAGCAGCTGTCGTGGCAACACTGTTGCCGCAGCTGACAAACCTCAACTTGCAAGTCATTTTAATCGGACTAGCAGGTGTCAGCAGAGTTGCCAGGTTTTTCCAGTGCTCTGTCGCCAAATTTTAAACAAATAGTAGCCAAAATATCGCCATCTTTTCATCAATAAAATGCCAAAATATAACCATCTTTTCATCAGTAAAAATATACAAATATAGGAACCTTTAATCTGTTAACATTATTACGCTATGGTAATTATGGCATGTTGGTTGACAATAATAATCCTGAAATTCTGGGAGTAAGCTGTTTACTAAGTAAAAAGTAACACAAACTGTGGCACTCTCACATTCGCAAACATCAGACTGAACTTTCCAAGGAAACTCGTACTTCGCAGAAACATTTAACTGAGTTCATCCAAGAACTGAACCCAGGCACACCACCAATGAGGCCAGTTAAAATATTGTCACATTGTAAATATAATAGAGACATTCCGGAAATTCAGTTACATTTAACTATCACATTTATTAATTTCATAACTTACAAAAATTACAACACAAAACTGTTGAAGAATCATTCTATCAAACTAACACAAGGGATGTTCTCATGCATAGTTTCGATTACCAATCACTTTCATCTTCTTAAAAACAAATATTTACAGATGTTAAATGGAGTTATTGAATCTTTCAAACATTTCTTTAATACACACAAAATCATTAGAACATTTTGAGGTGAGGTAATTTATAAGAATGCACTAAGCATTTCATACTTTGAGGTGCGATGGACTTTAATTCGTAATAATGCGTCATGACACACTGAAAAATCAGCCATCAGAACAACAGGGAAATCACCGCGAGTTCTCCATCGACATTTATACTATGCAAACCATTGTTATGCAAACCATTGTTACGAATTTCTGTTGTGTTGGACGCGGAAAAAAATACTGTTTAAATGCCTCCTTGCGTACTGTAATTTATATAATCTTATCCTCATGTTCTCAGCAGGAGTCATGCATACGGTGTTGTAGTATACTTCGAGGTATCATTTAAAGTGTGTTCTCGAACCATCGTAAGTAGAGTACGTGAGGTAGTTTACGTCTATCTTCAAGAGTCTGTAAGTTGAGTTTGTTTACATCTCTGTGACACTCTCCCACACATCCATGATACTTGAAAACATTTGTGTTAACTTGTATGGTTGACTACATTTCCCCAGCATTCTACCGAAGTTTAGCCGGTATCATTCACGCAATGTCTAAAGAGTGATTGCTTTACATTCGTTGTATTTGAAGTAAAGTAAAATAGCCACTAAGTCGCCAACCAATTCCTTTAATAGCCAAATTTAATCGCCAGTCGCCAAACTGCTAGAATGGCTACTATTATAGGAAAAAGATAGCCAAGAATGCGAAAAATCGCCACACCTGGCAACCCTGGGTGTCAGGCGGTTCCCTGGCTTAGTATCGGTAGACGACACTAGAGGCGCTTCTGAGGGTGCCTCTTGCACGTCAGAGGGTAGCGTGGAGGGGAGGCTGAGGGGAGAGCTCGTGCCGCCTGCTACGAGGCCACGGCTGTGTCCGGCTTGCTGGCGTTTGAGGGGAGGTGGTGGTGGGGACAGCCGCTACCTGCCGCCTGCTCTGGCTGGTTTAAAGAGCTGCTTCTGACCGCAGCGCCATCATGGGACATCTTACAGAACTGCTTCAGGACCCCCTGCCCCGCACCCCTGAGCGTGGGACCGGGCCCTTACGGAGGTTTCCCGTCTTTATATATTTGTCTGTGGTAGTAGCTAAAGGGACAAGTTCAATACTTAACCCTACACTGCTAGATGTTGCCGTTTGGCAACGCAAACTTTTGTTATTTTTTCAGGCATACTTCTTGTTGACAGGTGGCAACACCATGCATATCGTATACATTGGAAACTAAGCATTTAATTGATCTTTTCCTCCATAGAAGGCAGCGCAGTCATGAATTCAGGAGAAATGCAACAAAAAGCGCTCCAGCGGATTTTATTCACTGTTGAGCATTAATGTAATTACAAACTGATACGACTTCTGTCAAGTAAAAATTTTTTTATCATGTCACAGACATCTAATCGGATTAGAAAACATGTTACGTACCAATATTTTCCTGCAGAGTGACTTATGTCTAAATGCATGATGTTGACAATGGCAACAGGTAAATAATGACTTTCACATTATTAAATGAGTTATATAATTTTTTAAATATTTTTTCCCTGCATAAGCGAACATTTTCTACCATACATATATTTTTGCGCGAAAATAAAGATTCATGCAGTGTAGGGTTAAGGAGGCAAAGGAACGGAGAAGCGACACACTATTTCGGAGTAACGGCTGCCTCTGTTTACGGAAAGAAATCTACACTGTGCAGACGAGTGTGTGGTGATATGGAACACCCTGGCGGATCAAAACTGAGTGACCGACTGGGATTCGAACTTAGGACCTTCTCACTTCGCTTAAGAGCACTTGCAAGCTAGTAGATGAGGTGCTGGCTTAACCCGTAACTGGTGACCTGATATGTTTGTCATGCAACTGGTGACGTCGTGTTATAAGTTCCATGGCCCTCCTACTTCTATGGTGAAGGAGAAATGAAAAGATTCAAAAGTGACTTTTATTGACATCACTGAACAACTTTTGGCAACAGAAAATATTTACAGTTAACAGAATAGACAAATTTTCAAATATATAAATTACTAAACCAAATTTTAGTATTGCAGTAGAAAGAAACTACATAAAAACATTATTCTTTGACAGATTATTACACACACAAAAAAATGTGCAAGCCATTACTGAACACAATCTTTGCTCACAGGAATTGTGCAGGCTCTGCAGATCGGTACGTTGCAACTGTTACAGGTCTGTCAGAGCTTGGTGGCCACGTTTTACAGCTCACTTGTCTGCTCAAGTCTCATCTGACTTCATATGGAGCTGCAATCTGCAGTATTCTCCTGAGGTTTAGCCGCAGTTCATGGGGCGAACGGTTGTTTTGAAGTCGACGATTGAAATGAGGCTCCACAAGTTCTTCGTCAAGATTTTCGATATGTTCCACTTTGGTTAGCTCTGGATTTCATGGGAATCTACGGCAGATAACGTAGGAATTCACTAGGCTAATTTTCATGACGAGTGATAAATACTGTAGGTAACTGACGTGATTACCATTAAGCTGAGTTTCTACTAATAATGAATCAAATGAACTCACTGATTGGATGAGAACTGCGCCCATGGTTATTAGTTGTCATAAGAAGCCTGTCATATGCCATTAAATAGAATACTAGAATATTCCGAGAAAGTCCCGCAACTTGTGAGGTTAGGTTAAAAATACTCAGTATTTTTTTTTTTTAAATTGCGTGTAAATTCAAACAACTGACCAGACTGTAGAGTACCACGCTTCAGGGCGACTGGTTACGAACTGACTTGAAGGTATAGCAACTGACATTGATGTACTCACGACAATCTCGTAACAATGAGGTTACAAAGATTCTGACACCCAACATCACACCAGTTACGGGTTAAGAAAAACCTCTAGGGACGGGCCATGAGGCTTGCTCGGATATCTCAATTTGGAAGGTGCTTACCCGAGAAGGACAGATACCGTGGGTTGAAATCGTGGTACTGCACAAAGTTTTAAACCACAAATTATACGAGATGTGTTAAAAAAGTAAGGTGATTATATTTTTACGAAAAATGTTTACGTATTCATCAATATTCAATGTATCCACCTCAGATACAATACACTTGTGCTAAAGCTTCTTCCAATCTTTGAAGCACTTCTCATCAGCACTTCTTGGTAGATTTTTTAATACTTCCAGCGATGCAGTTTTTATTTCCTCTGTCGTTGAAAATCTTCGTCCTTTATAGGTCTCTACAGGTTTGGAAGCACGAAAAAGTCGCAGGGGACCAAATCCGGTGTATATGATGGTTGAGGAATGTTTGCCAGTTGTTTTTGTCCGAAAAATTTCCCACAATCAACGATGAAAGACCAATTGAATTGTCGTGATTCAAAAGCCATGTATTATTTTTTTCCACAATTGCGGCCAATTTTTGTGTATTGCTTCCCGCAGATGGCGCGTACTCCTTTTGGCCTATGACCTTGAGGCCAAAATTCATGATATTACGCGACGGTAATTGAAAGAAACAGTGTGCAAAACATCGAATTTCTGTCAAACTTGGCGTGCTATTTTCGTTCTTGGCTCTCCGGGATCGTTCCGTAAACCCATGTTTCATTACCAGTTATGCTCCTTTAGAGAAAATCGGGCTCATCATTACTCTCCTGAGCAATGCTCATGCACAATTCTTCTGATCAAATTTGCGAAATTTTGAAACGAACTTCGCTGACACACGTCTCACGCCCAAAACTACCTAAAAAATTGCATGACACGAGCCGAACGATATACCAACGTCATCAGCCACTTTCCTAGGACGTTTTCCCGAAACATTTTCCTTCACAGCTTCGACATTAGCATGTCTATGTGCTAGGGCGCCCAGAGGGAGTTACATTATCGGCATCTTTTCGTCTGTAACGCTTGTTAACAACGTTTTCTACTTAGAGTAGACTCATCGTATGCCACTGTCAATTTTTCAAGTGTTTAAGAGCACTGGATTCCATTTTTCACGCAAAATTTGATGCAAATACCTTCCTAGAATTCTTAAAAAAATGGCTGAATGGCCAGAGACAAGCTTACTTGGCAAGATGACGAGGTGGCCGTGTTCTTAGTGTTATTTCAACCTTATCTTGGACGAAAGAGGTGACAGGAGACCTCTCTGGGAGCGTTGTAGCGGGAATTGTCTTTCTCAGGTGGCAAGGGATGGTAAACAGTAGTCTCTGAACGCGCTCTGCATCGCTCTTAGCGTGCTCTACATACGGTGTATGGCGGGGGAGGTTTTTTCCGGTGGTCTTAGAGCTTCACTCTTGATTCTGGCTCCGACGACTGTGGAAGTAAGTACTCCGCCGAAACATGATGAGAGGAAGGTATGCTGTTAGAACTTTGCTTTCTTTGTGATCAGGCAGGCTTCGTTTGGCACTGATAGTTTCCTTGAGTAATTCTTTCGCTATGCGAGGCGAAGTGTTTCTTAATTTACAGAACTTGAGTAATTCAGTGTAGTTTTATTATTTCCATTTTCATTCCGGTGATAATTTTGTATGAAGTTTGCTCAAGTTATAATACACGTGTGTGGCCTTCAGCCATGTATAAACTTAGTATGTTTGAATGTCCTTCGTGTTTTTAACTAACGTTTTCATGTCGTGTCTGTATCTGCGAGTATGCTAAATATTTTCTCAGATATTCTAACTTGACTCCATCTTTCCTGTCTTGTATGACTGATTGCACCACGTGCTTTCGTAACGGTTGTTACTTTGGCCTTCAGCCACGCTTTTATTAATGCTAGCTTTCTTCTATACGAAATCATGCATGTGCTTTACTCGGTTATTTTAAATTAATTTCTGTTTGTAAATGCTATGTAATTCTGTGTGCCCTTATACCACATTGTACTTGAGAATAATATGCCACTGTCTTCCCACACATCATTTCATTTAGTGCACAGTGTACTTAAAATTTGTGATCAAGACACCTGCCATCTCGTCAAGACGCCGCCGACGCTTTGTTTCGCCACTGCTTTCGAGTGTTCCCGCATTTTAATGTACCGCCATGCATTATGCACGTTTCTGAATGAATGAATGTGTTTTCCGCTACCCATTATAATTTTAAAGTATCAAACCTCTGCTTTATGATTTGGTGCTATCCATCCCATGGGTAATTATCTATTGGTTTATTTTTTAACATTGGTTTTGTGTTTGTTAAAACGTTGGCTCCTCCCTTAAGGAGTGAGCAGTTAGATAAATTTCCATTGCGCATGTACTGTGGCGACTCATAAAGTAATCTAGAGCAGCAGTGAGCGTTTTAACTTACATTTGCAGATATCAACTGCCTGATATTTTGCTTATGTTAATAACAGTCTACCTTCAATTTCATTTGGCAGAGATGAAATTTTTGGCTTGGCTTACCGCTGTTTACCAGGATTCATCCTTCTGGCATCCAACCGTTCTTTGAATATGTGGACATGTGAATGAGTAGAAATCGCAAGTGCTAGTGTACTTTCATTATGTTTTCAGTGCGCATTGACATTGCACGTTTTTTATCTTTCAGCAGTGATCGTTTTACGATGCGCATTTTTGGGGAGAAATAATTGTTGAATTTACGCAGTGTGAAATGCGGGTGCAATGAAGACTGTGTTGTGTGCGAAGACAATTTTTGGGTGTGAAATTCTTACAGAAGCACCACATGTTCTGACCATGTGGGTAGCTAGGAACATATTATTATTATTATTATTTTGTATTTGGTGGTGAATATTTTAATGTGATTTCAAAAATGGATAGCGTTTCAGTTTCAGCAATTGAAACACGTAGGCGAACCGCTCTTAAGAAGCAAGAAAAGGGAAAGCGTGATAGGTCGCAGGAATTAGATTTGATGGCTACAGAAAATCAGCACATTCCCTTAAATAACGCTGCAAATGCAGGAGACGTTTCTCAATCAGAAAGTAATCTTTCCCTTGAAAATCGCGTACAAAGCGCAGGCGATGGGTCAGTTGGAGATGAGCAGCGCGCTGGGAGCCTTTTTGTTTCGGATTATGGGATTAACCCGTCGGCGGCCGATTCTCCGCTGGTACCCACGCTACGCGACGTGCTCACTGCCCTATTCAAACAAATGACCGCGCAGATTAACGACCAGCTTTGCGAAATAAAAGAGCAATCGAAAGAGGCTACCGATCAAATGAAACAACAGTCGCAAGAGGTTACCGAACGCTTAGCTAAAATGGGCCATCGCACTAACGAGCAGTTTCCCCGAAATAAAAGAACAGTCGAAACAAGTCTCCAGGCAAATAAAAGAACACGCCGAGAATCAAGAGGCGCGGGTGTCACAAGGAATGTCTTGCCTCCCGGAGCAACTGGCTGAGGGGGTCAGTAGGAACGGTGGGGGGATAGATAATATAAAATCACGTATTGGGACCATAGAGACGCGAGTCGACGGACTTGCCGAACGCATTGAAGCCATTGATTCGCGCATCGACAATGTGGTCACGCAGGTGAGCACTGTGCATGAACACGTCGAAAAACGTGTGAATGTGGTTCAAGCCAGTATCAGTGCAGCTTCTGGCCACGTCGATGTTGTGACCTCTGCAGTTTCTAGTGTGCACAGCACGTTAGATGATGTAGTGATACGGAGTGCATGGGTCGAATTAAACCCCGTCTAGCCCTTAAACGAAAATTGCGACCACGCTGAGGAACCACGTGTGCGCGTGGCTCGGCAGCAACAGTCGCACGCTTGCAATAACAGCCGTGCGGCCCGTGGCACTTGGAGTAGCCGCGACGGGAGCGCCGGCTGCGATTCCGATTCTGCTTTTGAGGATGAGAGTGAGCTTCCCTGGGCTAGCTCGAGCCGTGCTCAAAACTGGACTGCACGTTGTAATCAGAACCCAGCATCGGGCTTCTATTAAAACCTCATTTTGACCGTACGTAAATTTGAAGTCTTCCGGAATGCACCCGGTGGAATACATCTGCAGGCGTGGGTAGGCCAATTTGACTTTCCATGTCACTTGTAATTTATTCTAATAGGGCAAAGGAAGGTACTAAGTCTCATTGCTTAGTCAAATTATTTTGTTGCCAAAATCACAAGAGAAAATTTATTTCTGAACTTTAGAGGGCACGGTCACTTACCACAAACAGTGACACGATTACTCACTATCACACACACTACATGTATCATTAATTCAAACACACACCACATTTAAAGTTCCATGTCCTTCAAATCTTCTAGGAGCGTATGAGGAAGGTGGCAGGTGAAGAAATTGTGCGTATCGATGACAGCTGTTGTATCAAAGGACTGTGTATCTATATTTTTACGGGTTTTAATACGGCTTCAATGTGAGCTCTAAGCTGGTTACTAAATAAATTATGTATAAAAATTTACGGCTCCTATTTCTGTTGAATTACTGCAGTTCACATACAAGGTGAGGCACTTAAAACTGTATTCGAAATATTTGAAAAAAAAAATAAAAAAATATGAAAGTGCTCTCCTCTCCTGCAGCCGGGAACGGTGCAGGAGGGTCGAGCTTTATGTTAATGGATGTCCCCTTTGAAGGCGAAAAACTTATATTAATACTTTTTTTAATGGGATTTGTGTTTTTCACTATATTACGACAAACTATTTTCAGTGCCTCAGGCTGTATATGATATGAAATAAATCGCAATTTGCGATCAGTCATGGCTTCACTGTACTAGGTTTGGATGAAATACCAAAGTGCGGCGAATGAAAATCTGTGCCCGACCGGGATTAGAACCCGGGATGTCCTGCTTACTAGGCAGACGCGTTGACCACTCCGCCACCGAGGACACAGTGACCATCCCGACTGCAGAGGACTCTTTCCTGCACGTCTCCCGCCACACCCAATTCTCCATTCGCCACGCTGTCTCTTTCCTATTACCCAGCAGGGAGGAGTCCTCTGCAGTCGGAATGGTCACTGTGACCTCGGTGGCGGAGTGGTCAACACGTCTGCCTAGTAAGCAGGAGTTCCCGGGTTCGAATCCCGGCCGGGCACAAATTTTCATTCCCGCACTTTGGTACTCCATCTAAATCTAGTACAGTGAAGCCATAACTGATCGCAAATTGCGATTTATTTCATTCATTGAACGCTGTAACGTCGTCAAAAAGATAAAAATTATATATATATACAAATTGATGAAACGTAAATTATAGAAGCAAACTTTCCTGGTGGGATAAATATAAAGAATAGAAAACGGATGACTTACCCAAAGGAAAGGCTCGTCGACAGATAAAAATAAAATCATACACAAACACACATACAAGCTTTCGCAACCGTTGGTCGCTTCTTCAGGATAAGAGGAAGAAAAGAGAGGAGAAAGGGAAGGATACGGGTTTTAAGGAAGTGGAAAAAGAGTCATTCCAGTCCCAGGAGTGGAAGGACTTAACTTAGGGGAAAAAAAGGAAGGTAAACAAATATAGACACACTCACACATATCCAAACGCAAACACACCTAGACAGACATTTTACCTTCCTTTTTTCCCCTAAGGTAAGTCCTTCCACTCCTGGGATTGGAATGACTCCTTTTCCACTTCCTTAAAACCCGTATCCTTCCCTTTCTCCTCTCTTTTCTTCCTGTTTTCCTGAAGAAGCGGCCAACGGTTGCGAAAGCTTGTATGTGTGTGATTTTATTTGTGTCTGTCGACGAGCCTGTCCTTTGTGTAAGACAACCGTTTTCTATTATTTACATATGTCCATTAACGCTGGTGTGCTGAAGTGTCAGGCATGCAGCGCAGGTGTTGTGTGTGTTTCTCACTGACTGTTGACGAAGGAGTAGGAGGCCTGGAAGGCGGTGCCGCCGGAGCCCCTGGCGCGCAGCTCCATGGTGAGTCGCGGCCCGCTGGACAGCAGCGGCTGCCGCAGCCAGAGGCTACCAGAGCCGTCGCCGCACGCGCTCCACACCTGCTCCTGCCGGCCCTCCGACCACGCCAGCACCGACACCGCGTCCACCGCGTCGCACCTGACACACACAACACCTGCTGTCAGCCGCGGCAACTCGCGCTGCTCACACGCATCTAATACAATGATTTATAATAACCATATTCCTGATGATGATGACGCTCTAATTCTTCATCTACATCTACATACATACTCTGCAATCCACAGTAACGTGCGTGGCGGAGGGTACACTATACCACTACTAGCCATTTCCTTTTCCTATTCCACTCCCAAATAGAACGAGAAAAAAAAAAGAATGCCTTTATGCCTCCGTACGAGCCCAAATTTCTCTTATCTTGTCATTGTGATCACTACGCGAAATGTAAGTAGGCGGCAGCAAGATCGTACTACACTCAGCTTCAAATTCCGGCCCTCTAAACTTCACAAATACACGGGAACATCGTCTTTCCTCCAGCGATCCCCAATTGAGTTGCCGAGCCTACCAGTAACAAACCCAGCTGCTCGCCTCTGAACTGCTTCTATATCTACCTTTAAACTGACCTGCTGCGGGTCCCAAACACTCCAGCAATACTCAAGACGCGGTCGTACAAGCGTTTTATACGCGGTCTCCTTTACAGATGAAATACATCTTCCCAAAACTCTCTCAATAAACCTAAGTCAGCTGTCCACCTTACTCACAACTGAACTTACATATTCGTTCCATTTCATTCTACAATGTTACGCCTAGATATTTGAACGACGCGACAGCATCAAGAAGCTCACTACTTATGCTGAAATGGGATTGTTTTTCAAATGTGAAAATGTTTGTTAAGCTTAAGGGACTGAACTACGGGGTCATCAGTCCCTAAACTTACAAACTACTTATCAACTACCTTATACTAAGGACGGCACAAATATCCATGCCCGAGGGGGGGGGGGATTCGAACCCCCGACCGTAGTGACCGTGCAGTGTGAAGCGCCTCAGTCCCCTCGGCCACCGCGGCCGGCGATTGTTTTTCTTACTCATGCACATCACCTTACAGATTTCTACATTGAAAGCTAGATGCCATTCTTCACACAACTATAAATTGTGGTTAGGTCCTCCTGTATGCTATTACAGTCAGTTAAAGACGACACCCTCCCATACAACACAGCATCATCAGCAAACAGCCGAAAATTACATGTTAGTCTTTCATCAGATAATTTAAATAGATAGTAAATAATAGCGGTTCTATCACAATCCCCTCGGGCACACCTGATGATACACTCGTACGAAGTCTTCCAGCCAGTCACAAATCTGTGAACCTATTCCATAAGCTAGTATCTTCGTTGCGTCACACACCTTTTTGAAGTCGAGAAAAACACAATACGTCTGTTGCACTTCATCCATGGCTCGCAAGATGTCATGTGAGAAAAGGGCAAGCTGTGTTTCACATGAACGATGTTTCCTGAACCCGTGCTGGTACGTAGAAAAAAGCTTTTCCGTCTCAAGGAAATTTACTATATTGGAAATGAGACTATGCTCCAAAGTTCTACAGGAATCTGATGTAGTCGGCTGCGGTGGTCGAGGGGACTGAGGCTCTCCAGTCACAGTCTGCACGGCCACTACGGTCGGGGGTTCGAATCCCCCCTCGGGCATGGATATTTGTGCCGTCCTTAGTATAAGGTAGTTGATAAGCAGTTTGTAAGTTTAGGGACTGATGACCCCGTAGTTAAGTCCCATAAGCTTAACAAACATTTGAACATTTGATTTTGAATCTGATGTCAACGATATTAGCCAGTATTTATGTGGGTCACTTCTCTTTCCTTTCTTCTTCCGTGCTTGCTTTACAAATGGTGGGGATATTCCATCTTATGCAAGACAACAATTTTGTTACATTTCCCATACATATTTCAGCATATTTTGTGGTATCTTCGGTGAGATAACTTTATTGTTACTCTGAAAATTTGTATATATATACAAATGGCATTTGATACAAATCTAACAATGGGAGGTGCTTATGGAAAACACCCCAATTGTGCGATTGGATTCGCGATTTCCTATCAGAAGCGACACAGTTCGCAGTAATTAACGGTAAGTCATCGAGTAAAACAGAAGTGATATCTGGCGTTCCCCAGGGAAGCGTTATAGGTCCCGTAGTCTTCCTTCTGTTTATAAACAGTTTAGGAGACAATCTGAATAGCTCTCATAGACTGTTCACCGATGATTCTGTAGTTTATCGGTTAGTGAAGTCAACAGAGAATCAAAAGCAACTGAAAATAGATTTAGACAAAATTTCTACATTGTGCGAAAATTAACACTAAATAATGAAAAATGTGAAGTAATACACATGACCACTAAAAGAAATCCTATGAACTTCTGTTACTCAATAAATCACTCAAATCTTAAGATCGTAAAATCGACGAAATACCTAGGAGTTACAATTACGAACAACTTAGACTGGAGAAAACACACAGACAATATTGTGGGGAAGGCGAACCAAAGGTTACGTTTCATTGGCCGAACGCTTCCAAGATGCAACAGATCCACCAAAGAGACTGTCTACATCACATTTGTGCGTCCTCTCCTGGAGTACTGTTGTCCAGTGTGGGACCCTCACCAGGTGAGTCTGGAGGAAGACAATAAGAAGGTTCAGAAAAGGGCAGCTCGTTTTGTTTTATCATGTTACAGGCGGCAGAGCGTCACGGAAATATTGCACCGTTTGAGTTGGAAATCATGAAAAGAAAGACGTTATTCGTTGCAGCGAGATCTATTTGCGAAATTTCAATCACAGACTTTTACTTCTGAATGTGGAAATATTTTGCTTGCTCGCACCGACATAGGGAGACATGACCATCCCAATAAAATAAGAAAAATCAGAGCGCTTAGGTGTTCTTTCTTCCCACGCTCTATGGAACGGTATAGAACGGTTATGAAAGTGGTTAATGAACCCTTTGCCAGTCACTTAAATGTCGCTTACAGAGTATCTACGTAGATGTAGATCGCCAATCAGGATAAGCCGATTTTGCCCAACTGCGTGTGTTGGATGTGGGGTCTCCACATAACGAACCTGAAATATTTCGCCTGAGCGGGCCTTATACCACTATAAACCTTATTTACCGCTCTCTTTGTCGTTAATGGCGTAGCGTAATGGTAAAGCGCACTGCGTACGAAACAGGTGACCTGCGATCAGTCCCAGGTGCTTCCTAATTTCTTTTTTCTGCTTTTTTTTCCTTCTAATTTCTTGTTTCTTCAGATTGTTCAACTATTTACCGTAGAACTGCAATACTTTCAAGCTTTCAAATCAAATATAAAATAATCATATCGTAAATGACGTACAAAAAGGTCAGAAAACAAAATGTTATTATGTATATGACGCTTACAGACGTTACCCTAGCTGACCGCTAGAATCGCTAGCGTCACGACAGCTATCAGACGGTAAAGCATTTCTCACCAGCGAGTCTCGTGTCTCTGTGTATTAGACGGTGCTTCTATTGTCTTCGCATTTTTTACCCGAGAGCATTTTCTCCTTTCCTAAAGCCCACTCAGACGAAATATATCAGGCACGTTATGTGGAGATACACTTCCTTCTACACACGCAATTTGGGCGAAATGGGCGTGTTCCGATTGGCGACCTCCCCTTGTAAGAGATTTTACGAGATCTTTAACTGTGTTGTTGGTTGCGTTTGCTGACAAAACTATCTTTTCTTTTTAGTTTCTCCGAAAATTAGACCTAGGAAAAAAACTCCGAAAGTCGTACTTCTAGGCCTAATTTTCGGAAAAACTGGAATAGATAATTTTCTCTGCAAACTCAACGAACAGCACAGTTGAAGATCTTATTAAAAACCTTTAGATGTACATCAAAAGTCGTTTGGACTGTACTAATGCAAGTTTCAGAGAAACTATAATGTTATCCTACTGATGATATCACAAAATGTGCTGAAACTTGTATGAAATGCAACAAAAATTGGTGTGTTGCATACGGCGGAATATCCTCATCATTTGTAATGTTAATGCAAAACTGCTTTGATCATAGACCAATATATAGAAACGAGAGTAAGTTCACACCGTTCATCCAAGGCGGGAGTACCACAGGATGCAAGCTTATCTCCCTCGTTGTATTCATTGTATGTTGCTGACATTCCCGTACCTATAAAATGGAAAGATGAATTACCTTTTTACGCACATGACACTGCGTATTGGTGCGATGCACGTACATAGTAAGGACTACACCGACTTACAAAGCAGATATACAAAATCTAGAACCTACCTTATATTTAATTTGGCCTTTATTGAACAATTTGCTACTAATTTATGTAAATATTGAGTGTCATGAGCGGTTTATCTATTTATTTATTTCAGGCATTATGTAATGCTAATTAAAAGTCTTTTTGCGCATTTAAATAATGTTATATTAGTAAGCAAATCGTTTCAGATGGTCTGTTTTTACTTAAAGAAATGTCTCACGTTAAGATGTATACGGTTTTGGAAGGGATGAAGATCGGCCAATGAAGATGCGGCCAAGGAACAGAACTAGTGGGAAGTAAGTGTGTGTGTATGTGTGTGTGTGTGTGTGTGTGTGTGTGTGTGTGTGTAGAGAGAGAGAGAGAGAGAAAAAGGTGCGAAAGGGTACGCGGAAGGGAACTCCATGTCTAGTTTCTGACTTTTCTTACATAATTTGCAAACCTTATAATGGAACTCTTTTTATTAAAATATCTGTTATTTTATAGTAATTGTTATGTGTCGCCGGCCGCGGTGGCCGAGGGTACTGAGGCGCTTCAGTCACGGTCTGCACGGCCACTACGGTCGGGGGTTCGAATCCCCCCTCGGGCATGGATATTTGTGCCGTCCTTAGTTGTAGGTAGTTCATAAGTAGTTTGTAAGTTTAGCGACTGATGACCCCGTAGTTAAGTCCCTTAAGCTTAACAAACATTTGAACATTTTTTGTTATGTGTCACGCAAATTACAACCTGTGCATAGAGTGCTTTTAAGTACAGAATCGCAGGAAAAAGATTATATCTACAACTGAGGTAGCTGTTGGGCCATGAATAAAGACGTGTACTATCTTGGAGGCGATCTGATAGTTTAATATTCTTTAAAAGTGAAAACGCCAAAATCGCTGAATACCTATTTAATGACGACCGGATTTGGAGGACTGTGTCGTCATCATGACGTCATATTACATTTCATAAGTTGGTCATATTATTTAAAAGTGTAGATAAAATAATAAGTGCATCTTAGGACTTTGACTACATGTAAAATACATAAATTAAAACTGCTTGCCAGATGACAAACTTGTAAAATGTAATATGACCAGATGATGACGGCACAGGCCTCGAAATCGGTCGTCGTTAAATAAATTAAGTATTTCACGATCTTGGCATTTTGGCTTTTGAAGAACGCGAATAAAACGTTTCTGTGAGCCAGTATTGAGAGTTACTCAAGTGTTAGAGATCCACTAGATCGAAGGAAGACACAAGATATTCATAAGCGGCTGCTAATTATTTTAATGGTAGATTCGATCAATACACTAGTGTTTCAGAGATGCTCCGAGAACTCAAAAGGAAACATTTGAACAGCAGGCGACGTTCTTTTGGTAAATTGAGGGAATTTAGAAGTCCAGAATTTGAAGCTGCCTACAGAGCGATTCTATTGCTGGCAACTTACATTTCGCGTAGAGACCACAAAGGTACCAGAAATAGGGTTCGAAAACTGGCAAACAGGCATTCGTTTTCCCTGGGTACTATTTAGGTCTGTAAAGGAAATTACTAGCTGCAGATCGAGGTACCGGTAGATTTCTGAGTACGTGTGTAGATTGATATTATGCTCTAATCTGCAGAGAAATGGTGTGTTCTGCCCACCTTTATCATAGTTACCGGATCCTTTTACTGTTCTGCTGGAAGAGGACCATACAGCATCTGTACTTTCGTGATTACCGGAAGTTGTTTTACAGTTTTGTCCACCCGATGTGCATTAAACTTATCCAGAAACAGTTCGCATGTCACTATTGCCGTAAAACGTTGTCTCACTTCACATTAAATTATGTCGAAAATCACACTTACTACCGGACAACGCATTACTAGGTCGTAGTACGTATTACCTGTTTTGAAAGTCTGCTCCTACGTAAAGTCTACTTTAGCACATCAGTGCCGATTACTTCGCTGCAACACGCCTAGCGGCTGCATATGTTTTGAATGATAGGAATCCCTACTCCTATTACTCACACGCAGACGCAGAAAATTATTACGAATATTTTAGCTGTCAGATTAACGCCTGGTGCTTCCAGTTTTCATGAGCTGCTTTCGGTGACCTGAATTAGGAAATGGATCTGGAAATGCAGCAGGGTTTGAATAATCTTCTCTGTATTTGGCCGCATACGCATCTCGTTATGCAGATAGATTTATTAACACGATCCGCATATATTATTCTTTTGCGGTCGCAATAATGCCCACAGATCGGTTGCACGCTGCAGTTCTCAACGTCATGACGAATTAGTGGGTTTTAAATCACACTGCGAGGTAAATGCGATTACAGAAGTTCACTGTGGGATTGCTCCTGGTAGCAGGAACATGACAGTAATATTTATAGAAGAGTAGATCACAGCATGGTTTGGGGTGTAAATAATTAAAAGAAAGGCGCTACGGCGAGATTTATTTGCTAAATTTCTCTCACCAATATTTTCTTCCGAATGCGAACATATCCTGTCAGCACCTACATAGGGAGACATTATCAGATTAATAAGATAAATTACATCGAAAAGTAAAAGTTTCAGTTGCTCTTTCTTTAGAGAATAGCACGGCAAAGAAATATTATAAAAACGGTTCTATTAACAAATGTTCAAATGTTTGTATAGCTTATGGGACTTAACTACGGGGTCATCAGTCCCTAAACTTACAAACTACTTATGAACTAGCTACAGCTAAGGACGACACAAATATCCATGCCCGAGGGGGGGATTCGATCCCCCGACCGTAGTGGCCGTGCAGACCGTGACTGGCGCGCCTCAGTCTCCTCGGCCACCGCGTTCTATTAACCCTCTGCCATGCATTTAATTGCCATTTGCAGAGTATTTATGTAGATGTAGCTACATTTCAACAAATACTGAATTTCAAATAAGGAACTAAGGCGATACGAAGAACAAATTAATTGCTGTGGCATAACACACATCATTGTGTAAGAACTGAACATAAAGTACCTCTAGTAAAATAACGTAATGGTTATGGTACTTAAATGGCGATTTCAAATGATACAGGAGAGGTACAATATTGCACCACAATAATTTAGTCGAGGAGGATAGGTTCTAAACGAAATATTGACAGAAATATATATACATAGTTTCTGTTGACTACCAAAAGAAATAACATTCAGCTTAATATTAAACAAAAAAATTTAATAAATATTTTCTAAAAGCGTTTGACAGTACCGCACTGCAGACTACTAACGAAAGTACGCGCTTATGGAATAAATACTCAAATATGTGAGTGGCTCGAAGATTATCTAAGTAATAGACCTCAGTACGTTGTCCTCGATGGCGAGCGTTCATCATAGACTAGGTTACCATCAGGGGTGCCCCAGGGAAATTTGATAGGGCCACTATTATTTTCTATCTATATAAATGATCTAATGGAAAGAGTGAGTTGTAATTTTCAGGTGTTTGATTATAATGCTGTGGTGTACAAATATGTGATAGGCTCGAAGATTACCTAAGTAATAGAACTCAGTACGTTGTTCACGATGACGAGTGTTCATGACAGACTAAGGTATAGTCAGAGATGCCCTAGGGAGGTGTGATAGGACTGCTATTATTTTCTATCTATATAAATGATCTGACGGCCTGAATGAGATGAAATTTACAGCTGTTTGCTGATGATACTGCGATGTACAAGAGGGTGTCCTTATTGAATGACTGTAATAGGATGTTGGATGTATTGGATCAAATTTCTAGGAGGTATAAGGAATGGTAACTAGCGCTGAATGTACAAAAATGTAAGGTGATGCAAATGATTAGGAGAAACAATCCCGTAATGTTCGAATACAGCAATAGTAGTGTGCTGTTTGACAGCACAGCGATATGAAATAGAACTACAAGGACAGTAGTAGAAAAGGCAAATGGTCGACTACGCTTTATTTTGAGAATTTTGTTAAGGTGTGATTCGTCTGTAAAGGAGACCGCATATAGAACGCTTGTACAATCTTGAGTAATGTTTAAATGTTTGGGATCCGCACCAGATCGGTTTAAAGGAGGGCATAGAGGCAGTTCAGAGGCGGGCGGCGAGGTTTGTAACTGGTAGATTCGATCAATGCGCGAGTGTTACTGAAATGCTTCGGGAACTCAACTGGGAGTCGCTGGACGGGAGGCGACCTTCTTTTCAAAAAACACTGTTCAAGAAATTTTGAGGGCCGGAATTTGAGGCAGATTGCAAGACGATTCGTCTCCAACATTTCGCGTAAAGACCACAAGGATAAGATTAGAGAGATTGGGGCTCGTACAGATGCATACAAGTATTCGTTTTCCCTCGTTCTACGTGGGAGTGGAACATGAAAGCAAATAACTAGTAGTGGTACTGAGTACCCTCCGCCACGCACCTTCCGCTGTTGGAAAAAAAGTACTGATATCAATTAGATAAGACTGGCCGGTCGCGGTGGCCGAGCGGTCTGCGGCGCGCCAGTCACGTTCTGCACGGCCACTACGGTCGAGGGTTCGAATCCCCCCCCCCCCCCCCGCTCGGGCATGGATATTTATGCCGTCCTTACTATTAGCTAGTTCATAAGTAGTTTGTAAGTTTAGGGACTGATGACCCCGTAGTTGTCCCATAAGCTCTACAAACATCTGAACATTTTAGATTGTCTGTACGTGAAACAAAAAGCTCATTGGTACCAGTTCCATTACTCAGGCGCAGCTCGCAATTTAAAGGCTCTGAGGCGGAGACGCCCCCGAAAAAAAAAAAAATTGAAATATATGTATCAACAACAGATTACAGAATTATAATCATCAGAATTCATTTAGCATTTTTCCGTCACGCGGATGTAAAGAATGAAGATGAATGTTTTTGGAACTGTTGGTATTGAACGTTTTTTTTCAATCAGGCAGTAGCCTTAAGCTGCGCCTTGAGGTGTCGTTTAGCTCCATGTAGTGGAGGGTTGGGAGTGGGGGTTCGTTGGTGTATCGCTTTTATGGGCATCTCAAAGGCTCCGAGCTTGTAGCCTAAGAGTGTCCTATCAACCTCCACACTACTTTCACGTTCTTCCGCTTACTTCAAAAGAGAATAAAGAGTGGCTGAAACTCCACTATCGTATCTCTTGTCTCTGTATATGTCTATTATGTTTTGGTGTGCGGTTTACCACTCGTTAGTTTTACTGTTTTAATAGAGTTTTAGATAACTTTTTGTTTCTGATATTAGCTGTTGTATCCGGTGTTAGAATAAGTTCGCAAATTTCTCACTAGAGTGCACTACAATGCGGTACCGTAAAGTGTCACCACCTCGCGAGCGAGAGAGTTGCGAATGTTTTTTGTTTTTGTTTTTTTGTTTGTTTGTATAGTCTATGGGACTTGACTACGGGGTCATCAGTCCCTAAACTTACAAACTACTTATGAACTACTTACGAACTAGGACGGCACAAATATCCATGCCCGATGGAGGATTCGAACACCGGACCGTAGTGGCCGTGCAGATCGTGACTGGAGCGCCTTAGGCCCCTCGGCCACCGCGGCCGGCAGTTGCGAATGATTTAAAAGAAAAGTGCGCGAAATATGTCCCGTTACTTTCGATTCCGTTCTCGCTGATTTGAGTTTGCGGTTAACGTGTGTTATTAGTTTCGTCTTTTGTGCGTGTATTGTTGCTAAGCTTCAGTGACTTTTACTTCAAAATGATCTGCTAGAATCGACTTATGAAGTATGCCTCAATCTCATAAGGAGTGAACTGTCGCAGACAAATTACCTCGCAATCGAAGTTGACGAAACGACTGACTGTGCAAATTTGTCTCAATTGGTCTTCATAATTCGCTATGACAAAAACCGGAAAAACTGATAGCTCAGTTTACGACGGTGCTCCTGTTATGAGTGGCCGCAATAATGGAGTTCGGATAAGAATGAAAGAAGTGTATCAAAATGCGCACTTTACTCACTGTTACTCACAATTACATATTACACCTCATGGTTACAATTGAAATTATCATTACATTAAGCAAGCAGCGTAGTTTATCCACACCACTTTAAAGATTCCTGCAAGCGGTGTCACTTAGTACTGTTTATTGCGATAAAGTCTTGAGACGTAATATCAGTAGATAAAAGCTATCAGAGGGCTTTATGTTGGTTTTAGCCTTTGATTTTTAATTGCTTCTGAAACAGGAAGAAGGTATAGTACGTAAAGTTTCAGGTAAAATATGACATCCCCCCCCCCCCTTTTCTGGAAATCGTCGTGGTTACAGACTGATACGTAGCTCGAGGTCTAGGTTTGTTCCGATCGGTAACTGTCCGAGCCTTCCCTAGTATGAAAACCACGAGACGCGCCTGCCATTACTGCTTGGACACTTGGCGGTGAATATACATTGCCGGAAAACATTTTCTTATTCTTTTCATTCTCCACTCCGAGGAGTGGAGCGGGCTGTTTGACATTAGTATATCTGGAAAAGACGATTTCGACTTTTGATCCAGTCACGGCAGATTCCGCCTGAGAGATAGTAGGTGTACCGATAACTGTTTCAACGTCAGCCGGCAAACAGATAGTATAGTGACATAGCTTTCAGAGCGCTATTCTCGTGTAGCCTTTAATATCACCGTCATAAGACGGAGTGAAGAATACAGGCCCCTTGCCACGGTTATGCATTCGAGCTACCTACATCCATATGAGCGAGTCTGAAAGGATCATGGCGAGATGGTTCTTTCGGAGAATTGCCAAACACTTTGGACGCACTTCATTAGTTGTGGAACGATGATGGTTGCAATGGCCATGTGAACACTCTCACAGCCTTAGATGACGTTCTTGAAATCCTGGCAGCACTTACGTCCGCAAAGGCAGACGCAGTCAGCAGTGGCAGATCGTATATCTACTGATGTACAAATGAGAGGGTTTGTGAGCCCAAAAGTGTCAACACAAAACTGTTGTCAACCGATTACCAATAACGGGAATACATGCATGTCTTCCCCTCACACCACAGCTTCGTCGTGCGCAGCCTTCAGGCGAAAGACTAAAAGGTGGGCCGTGAAGACAGCTTCTGCATGCATGCAAGTGGCAGTCATTAGCACGTATGGCGTAGACCAGTCGAGAGTTGTCGAAGATACACTAGTCCTAACTCAGGACGTACGGTCCGATCACGTGCAGTGTTTGTCTAGCCAGCGCTTAGTGCTCTGTGCGTGCAGAACGTTGTAAGAGGAGCTACTATTGTGCTCTTGCAACAAGAAGGTGATGTGCTGTTTCACGTACTAATATAGTTGATTCAACAAGGGTCGATACCTGGTACCTATTCATCTGTGGAATACGTTTGTTTTCTCATATTCTTCTCAATGTGCGATATTTTCATATCTGTGACAGACGTGTAGTAGACATACTTTGGTAGAGCAGCTCCTATTGTGCTCTTGCAACAAGAAGGTGATGTGTTGTTCCACGTACTAATATGGGTGATTCAACAAGGGTCGACACCTATTCATCTGTGGAATACGTTTGTTTGCTCATATTCTTCTCATTGTGCGACATTTTCATATCCGTGGCAGACGTGTAGTAGACCAACTTTGGTAAACTCAGAGCAGTACCTAACTTCGAAAACTTGCATTTTGAGAGGTGCATTAAAAGTAGGATGTCATAGTCGCCTGATGATACTTTCCTTCAATGAATATTCTGTGAATAGTTGATTCATTGCATTATAATTTTATTTACACACAGAAGTAGCTCGTACAGGCGTACGCATGCAAACACATAAATATGTAAATTGAGACCAGCAAAGGACGCCTTAACACCTGTTAATACAAGTGTATGGCGCAGGCGTCAGATCGGTTTCTGCTGCTACAATGGTAGGTTATCACTGTTTTTGTTTGAACATGCAGTCGGCGAAAGAGACAGGACACTGCATCTCCAAGGTAGCGATGAGGTGGGGATTTTTCCCGTACAAGCATTTCACAACTCGGGTTAAAATGTAATATCTTTGACATCGCTGCGGCCGAAAAAAGATCCTGCGAGTGTGGGAGAGAAGTAATCAACGAAAGAGGAGTGGAAACCCTTCCGCAAATTATCGCAGTTTTCGATGCTGACCCGTCAACAAGTGTCAGCGTGCGAAAGATTCAACGAAGTATCTTCGATAAGGGCATTCGGAGCAGAAGTGCTCTCGTGTACCGTTTCTGGCTGCGTGACACAAAGATTTAGGCCTCGTAAGGGTCCGTTAATACCAACGTTGTGACTGTAAGCCTGTTGCCTGATCTGACGAGTTTTGTTGCCTTGTATAGAGCGAATAGACGTGTACGGTTAACTCGACTACTTTATATTGATTTTGGTTTGGTGGTAATTCGTCGTAAATGAAAAGGCTCTAAATTTTACTTCTCTTGTATGTATGAAATGTAGGTTGGTATGCCTCATAATATTTCGTAATAAAATACTCTTATTTGATACATTGCGTCATATTTATCTTATTTCTCAGCCTATTTGTTAATTTAAGACTTTTGTAATGATTGAACATGAAGATTCCTTTCCTCGGGGGCTTCTAATTTGATAAGATAATATTTTTTAAGTCCCGGCAGTTCAGTTATGTCGAAGCCAGTTACAAATGAAATGGTTTATGCCTGATTTTATCAGGGAATTGATCTTGCAGATTAGATTTTAGGAAAAGTTCCTTTCACTACGTAGCTGATAAATTATTCTTCCACATACATTTAGCGATCTGTTGAAAGACAAAGATATTATCTATGCGATGAAGGGTTCTAATTACTGAATTAGTTTAAAACATTTTAAGGTCTCACTGGTTTCTATATTATTCAAAATAACACAGTTTACAATAAAGGCACTCAGAAAGAGCTGAACTCCAAGAGGACTAAACTTGCAGAAAGAGAGAGAGAGAGAGAGAGAGAGAGAGAGAGAGAGAGAGAGAGAGAGAGAGAGAGAGAGAGAGAGAGAGAGGGGGGGGGGGTGGGGGGGCGGTAACCCAACTGCGGGTATTATTTATACTAATATTCTGGCTGCGGTGGAGTAGCCGAGCTGTCTAAAGCGTCTCGCTGCGGAGCGCGCGGTTGCTCCCCGTGGAGGTTCGAGTCCTCCCTGGGGCATGGGTGTGTGTGTTTGTCCTTAGGTTAGTTTACCTAGGTTTAAGTAGTTTTTAAGCTACGGACTGATTACCACGCAGTTTGGTCCGATAGATTTACAAACATTTTTGTTTAAAAAATAATAAACTAATATTCTGACAAAAGTGTACCGCCGGCAGCAGTGGCCGAGCGGTCTGCGGTGTGACAGTCACGGTCTGCACGGCCGCTGCGGTCGGGGGTCGAATTCCCTCCCGCGCATGGATGTTTATGGCGTCGTTAGAGTAAGGTAGTTCATAAGTCGTTTGAAAGTTCAGAGACTGATGACCCCGTAGTTAAGTCCCATAAACATTTTTGAAGAGAGTATAGTTATTTAAGCTATTTTGACTATCTTATTCTATGACCTTTATTACTCCGATTTACATAGATTTTAGAAAAACACATATTTCTGCCTGGGACAAATAATGAAATATTTACAAATGATGGAAAATGGCAATCCTAATGCTACGTCTGCGATGTAGTGTTACAACAGGTATGGAGACAATCTCATGAATTCATGGACCCTGAATGTCACCATCAAACTGTTAAAGATAGTGGAGGTTCCGTAGTGGTATGCGGCGTGTGCAGCTGGAGTGATATGGGACCTCCTGATAACTCTAGAAATTACTCTGACATATGATGACACGTACTTGCGCATCCTGCATCCATTCAAGTCAACTGTGCATTCTGATGGGAATTCCAGCAGGACAATGCGGCAGCATACACGTCCAGAATTGCTATAGAGTGGCTGTGTTTCAACACCTCCGCTGGCCACCAAACCTCCCAGATGTGATCATTGTTAGGCGTATCTGAGATGACTTGCACTTGCAACGTGCTGTACAGCAGAATTTCCACCTCCTAGTACTCTTATGGATTTATGGAGAGTCCTGCGGGATGCACATGAATTCATTCGAGAACGACTTTAGACATTGTCACGTCGTATTGCGGCAATTTTACGTGCTCACCGGGGTCCTAAACGATGTTAGACAGGTGTACAGGTTTCTTTGGTTCATCAGTGCATCTGCAAGAAAAGTGTCAGACGAATAAAGCATAGTACCGAAATGTTTAAGAATTTTATTTGTCCAATAGTTAAGTAAGATCTTGATAGATTAGAGATAGAATACAGATCAATGGAAAAATATTATTATTCAGCCCGATCAACAAATTTAAGAAATATAATAAATAATAATCAAATGTTTGTGAACCTAAGACACCAAATTGGTAGAGTCATAGGTCCCTAGACTTACAAACTAGTTCAATTTATGACTTTGAAATTATCTTGTTTCGAAAGCAGTAAACGTAACATTATTTACTATAAATGCAAATATGCAGCCCAAGTGTTGCTTTGTCCTCAAATACACTTAACGCAGTTTTCGACATCATCCAAGTGTGTCTTCATCAGACATATAAAATTATGACATGAGACGTACAACATTAGGTCATATTGTGCTCAAGTCGCATAAAATAAAATAAAATTTATAAATAAGAAATTCATTCCAGGTAAATACTAGCGGGTTTATGGAAGTTAAAAACAATGTGTCTAGCAGTTGTAGGCTCCTTTCCGACATGAGCGTCAGCAAACTGCTTTAATTTACCCGATAGCATTTACCTGGCATGTAGTCTTAATTAAGGTCACATTTGATGGTATTTTATGCACCTTGGGCACAGCTTGTTCAAATTTTTAACTTCTCATATTTCAAATTTTGTACTTCTGATGAATACACCCTTACATGATGTCGAAACCGGGTGAAGTGTATTTAATTATAAAGCTACTTGACGGACTGCTAATTTTTATTTACAGTAAATACTTGAACTTATTTATGGTAATGCCCAATGGAGGACTCGAATCTCCCAATACGTGATAAGATGCCTTAAACCGCGCGGCTATTCCTGCACGCCGCAGTGAATCAGCCGTGCGCACTGGGGCGCCGTGCTTGGGTGCGCGCGGCCTTTCGCCGTCCACGGTTCGAGTCCCCCTCCCCCCCCCCTCGGGCATAGATTTTTGTGATGTCCTTACGTTATTTTACCTTAGTTTAAGTAGTTTGTAAGCTACGGACTAATAACCAAGCAGTTTAGTCCGATACACTTACAATACAAACATTTGAACATTCTTATCTGCGCAAACAGAATATTCCCAAAATTACACTGAAAAGTCCATAAATTGTACGCGTCGTTTAATATATGTGCTGTGTGAATGATAACAGAGTAAAAAAAATGCATGGGTTTCTGAGAGAAGAAACTGTCAATAGAACGGAGCACAAATCGGAAGGTAACAGTTTACATATACGACATAACTGCAAATATCTGAAATACTAAAAAGGTGGACTAAAAAGCTGCAACAAAGAATAAATCAAGAAAATTAATGACTGGGAAATCTAAAGATATGGTCGGAATAAGATGAATAACCGCCAGTAATATAGGTTGTAAGTTGTTACTTCATGGCTTTCGGTTAGTAATAAAACTAATAACGCACTGCCGTGACAAAAGTCAAGGACGTTCCTCGCTGTATAGTGTCAGACTTCCTTTTCCTCTATGAAGTGTAGCAACTCGACGTAACAAGATCAATTTACTGGAAGTCTCCGGTAGAATTACTGAGCTATTCTGCTTCTACAGCTGTCCATACTATTGCGGAAGTGTTGTCGGTACAGTATTTTGTGGACGAACTGACCCCTCAATTATGTTCCGTACATCTTCTATGGGATTCCTATGTGGTGGTGTGGGAGTCAAATCATTCGATCCACTTGCCCAGTATGTACTTCAAACAAAAATGTTCAAATGTTTGTAAAGCTTATGGGACTTAACTACGGGGTCATCAGTCCCTAAACTTACAAACTACTTATGAACTACTTACGAACTAGGACGGCACAAATATCCATGCCCGAGGGGGAATTCGAACCCCCGACCGTAGTGGCCGTGAAGAGCGTGACTGAAGCGCCTCAGTCCCCTCGGCCACCGCGGCAGGCTACTTCAAACACCTTTCGAACAATTGTGCCCGGCTTACGGCTCATTTCGCTATAAAATTTCCATTGTTGTTTGGGAACATTCCTTGAATAAATGTGCACACCAGTATGGAGGACGTACCAGCTTCCAAAGTGTGTTGTTGACGTCTTGGATTCTTTGCTGTGCGGGGTCTATATCAAACGCTACCATGCCACAATTTGTCACCCATCAGAGAGGCTCGGATGTTGTGCTGCTGGAATAGGCACTCATCTGTCTTCTGCCATTTCCCAGTAACGCCGAATTATGCCAAACTCTCGTAGGGGGTACGTTTGTCATACTTTACACATTCGCAAATGTTGCTGTTTTAGTTCAGTAAATGAAGGCCGTCGGCCATAGTGTTAACGTTATGACATGTTAAGGCCTAAAATTTGGTATTCTCGGCACCCTTTTGACACCGTGAATCTCGTAATCTCGAGTTGACTACCGATTTTCGAAATAGAATCAAATCAAATGTTTGTAAATTTATGAGACTTAACTGCTTGGTGTTTAGTCCCTAGTTTACAAACTAGTTAAACTAAGTTAAACTAACCTAATAACAACATACACGTCCATCTCAGAGAGCAGACTCAAATCTCCACGGCGAACGCCCGCGCGCATCGCAGTACGGCACCTCAGTGCGCACGGCTATTCCGCCGAGGCCGAAATGGAATGATCGATGGGAGTAGCTTCAACTGACATTCCGTGATCAGAGTCTGGCATTCCTGTCATGGGGTCCCAATTACGTCGGAAACATTTTCACATGAATAACATGAATACAGCTGTACCCGTAGATAGCCCTTGTATTCTTCGTGTACGCGATACTGCCTACATCAAGGAACTTGTCGCCTCAGTGTAACATTACATCCGTACGTCAATCCTTAAACATTTGCAGTTTCACGTCAGACATTCACTGCAGTGGAATATGTTAAATCAGTGCACGGCGGAAGTGGGCATCGTCCAGGACCGAGTTGCAACCATAGCGCGAATAAAGTCTTTTAAATACGGGACGTGCGACACGCACAAGAAAGTCGTTGTCAGCTGTAGCGCTTCTTGCGATAGACCATCGAACTAGAAACAAGCTTTTACACGGTACGCATTTGTCGAGTCGTCTGCTTCAGGAGTCTACTTCGTCTTATAAAATATGAACCGCCGAGTTAAGATCACTTGTAGAGACTGTCACATGTATTGCGTCTATTGTAATGGTCAAAATATTTGTGTTTTAGACTGCCACTGTGAAACTATATTTAATCGTTTTCGCAGTTCATGCGAGACTACGTCGCCCACATGCGTAAACGTCCTAATTGTAAAAGCCGATTAAATACTTCCAGGTCGTGCAGGTTGAGGAGCCGATATACAAAGCCGCGCGGCATACGATGGCACACGTGTTGCAGTGGTTAGCATCGCAGATCGCTGTGCTTGCGGTCCACAATTCAACTCCCGCCACAGACAGAAAAAAAAATTTGCTTGTATTTACTATTTCGAGAATGTTCTACACGTTCCTTATGTTTGATGTAACTTCCAGAAACGTATTTCTATGTGAAAGTAAGTACTCAAAGTAGGATTCAGTCTGTACTGAGTGTACGCTTTTGTTCGCAATAAACGTGTTGTAAGTGTAAAGCGTTGTGCTCCCAGTCTTCGAATTCCGCACCACCTGCAGTTTGCAAAGTGACAATATGATGAACAAGCTCAGGTGTCTATGAACGTGTGTCTATACACAGACCTCTCACTAAGCTTCAAATAATGCTCATCGAAAACAAATATTTCACCTGTTAACTACAGCTTGTTTTACGAGAAATAGCTAATTGTAATAAAGACGAATTGCAATAAAAATCCAGTATAATGTGTGAAACTTTTATTGGGAAAGGAGATCTTAAAACGTAACCCAAACAAACTTAAAGCAAATGCAAATTAGGATGTTTTAACTGACTCATGCGTCATTTCTAAGCAGGTCATTATATTGACTTTTATTTAAATAAACGGTTTTCGACTAACTATAAAGTCTGAAGATGACCTTTTAGCTCGAAAATCGGTTAACTAAGTGGATATGAATTTTTAGGGCATACACAAAATTGTACTTTGATGTAAGTATGATGATGATCTATCAAGAAGCATTTCAACGTCAAATCCTTGGAGAATATATACAGCGAAACGTGATGCATGTTCTTCAGTTATTTTTCAAATGTTCGGATGTTTGTACAGCTTAGGGGACTTAACTACAGGGTCATCAGTACCTAAACTTACAAACTACTTATGAACAAACTACTACTAAGAACGGCACAAATATCCATGCCCGAGGGGGGATTCGAACCCCCGACCGTAGTGGCTGTGCAGACCGTGACTGGAGTGCCTCAGTCCCCTCGACCACCGCAGCCCGCCAGTTGTTTTTCTGCAGCAAACGTACAAATAAAGAAAAATAAATGCATATTAAAGTTTGAAAAGAAAAAAATAACCAAGAAAGACGCCAAAGAGAAAGAAAGAGATTTCGCGTTCTCGATCCGTTACTAAAAGAAAACGGCGCTGAAAAGGGAATCCACAGACGATAGAAACTCGAAAGATGTAGACGTTGTTTATCTTAGGCATCTTAGGCATCAGCGATTTTTCGATATTCCCTTCCCTAAGGGGGTGGAATAGGGGATATACTTTTTTTTTCAGGAAATTTTGAAGCAAGAAATTCAAAACTTTGAATTTAAACGTTTGATTGGAATTTTAAAAACACCTGTTTCGATATTTTTGGAAATAGCGGGTGAAATAAGAGAAAATCTTTTAAGGGTGCTACTAAGACTATTTTGATGCTGGAAATGCGAAAATTTGGATTTGGAACCATGATTAGAATTTAAAGAAAAATGTGTTTCGGGATTGTTTGAATTCTGCCGTCAATCGTGCAATAGGGGATGGAAAGTTGTATCAAAATACTTGATTACGAAAGCATTTTTAAAGCTAATGTCATTCTCAACGGAGAGAAGTATCCGGACGTTTCACTGATCTCAGGAGTACGCACTAATGTACGAAGTAAAATGGACATAAAATGTAGCACAGAAAAAAGGGGCATTCAATGTAACGAGTACGTAGAGTTTCCCGGCGTATAAATTGTTGATATTCATGTCGGGTTTCCAGCCGGATCTTGTCAAGATGACTCGACGATCCGGCTGGAAACCCGACATGAATATCAATGTAACGAGCAGTCTACTGGTATGAAAAACTGCCCTTTGAAATGTGAGGAATGTGAAACATGGTCTATGGGATAACTGAAGCAGAAGGACAAAACTTTTTGTGAACCTATTGAACCAAACTACTATGGTAATCAGTTCATAGAGTTACAAACTGCTAAAACTATCTTACGCTAAGAAAACACATACAAGCATGCCCGAGGGAGGACTTGAATCACCGACGGCGAACAACGGCGCGCTCCGCAGCAAGGCGCCTTAGAACGCTCGGGCATTCCACCGCGGCGAAGCAGATGAGAATCGAGGCGTTTTAGATTTGGTGCTAGAGAAGACTCATAAAATATTGGGGGACACATAAGATTACGAATAAGAACGAAACAAAAAATGTTCAAATGTTTATTAAGCACAAGGGACAACTGCGGGGTCTTCAGTTCCTAAACTTGCAAACTACTTATGAACTATATTATACTAAAGACGACACAAACATCCATGCCTGAGGGGGCGGACTCGAACCCCCGACCGTAGCGGCCGTGCTGACTGTGACTGGTGCGCTGCAGTCCCCTTGGCCACCGCGGCTGGCAGAATGAGAACGTTCCCAGAAGTTTTGACGAAGAAAGGAACTATAGATATTATCATGAACAACAAGGTACAGGATGAGACGTGTGTTAAGGCATTATGGAATAACCATCCTCCGTGTTACTTGAGTGATCGGTAGATGGTTGTCACTACAGGCGAAGTTAGAGATTTGAATACAGCCAGCAAATAACTGACTATACTGGGTGCCCGTGCTACTCTGAAACCAAGAGGCTGGGGGAGTGTTGATTTCGTGGTCGGTCGCGTCAAACCGTTCTTAAGATGAGTTTTCACATACAAAAATTGTTCCTTGTTACCGAACACTTGTTCTCTAACGGAATAAAATCACAGACTTCTCTCATGTATTTGTTCTTCCTTTATGATTTGAGGTCAATACCGAGACATCAGTTCCCTGATATTCTAGGACAGCTTTCAACTGATTCGACATTAATTATCAAATGTTAATTTCTAATAATTGATATTAAAACATAATTCTTTAGTAAATGTAAAGTGTTTTGATTTCTGAATGAATGACAATCAATTATCACGTGAAACACGTCTACAAAATTTATTTTCCTTAAATACAGATGTTAAACAGATTAATAATAATTGAGCCGAGCGAGAATGTTCTCGCATTTTGAGGCGTGGTCTGCGGTTCGAATCCTCCCTCATGATGTGTGTGTGTGTGTGTGTGTGTGTGTGTGTGTGTGTGTGTGTGTGTATTATCTAAGTCTACAGACCGATGAACTCAGTAGTTTGGTGCCTTAGAAAAAATAATACAGGGATTTATACATTTTGTTTTCTTTATAATGTTTCATCATTTTGTACGGAGCTTTGTTCAAATTTTTGTAGAGTTTATGGGTCTGAACTACGGGGTCATCAGTTCCGAAACTTACAAACTACTAATGAACTTGCTTATACTAAAGACGGCACAAAGATCCATGCCCGAGAGGGGATTCGAACTCCCGACGGCGAACGGCCTCGCGCATGTAGCATAGCGCCCCATGGGTTCGGTCGTTCCGCCGCGGCTACGGAGCTTTAATTTATTTTTTTATAGTCGTATTTTCATGCTAATAATTATTAAAATTCGAAAGATATTATTTTCTTTGAAATATTATAGTTCAGGAATTTTAATTAAAATTTCCTTACCTTAAGAAGTAAGGACTTAGAAAGCTAGAAAATGACATTATTCTTAAAGCGGCTTCTTCGACTTTCACTAGAGTCCTATTTCACTAGACTTCATCTGAAATCAATACGAATTACTTCGAGAAATGCGTCGCACTTTGTTATGAAATCGATGTTATCGAATTGTCTTCATATTGCGACAAAAATAAAAGAATAATGGTACATTTTCAGTCCCACAACTTTAAAATTGACGTCTGTCTTTTATTTAATAATACTACATACTGAGAATTATGATAAGCTATACAGTGAAACGACAAAAGTCTCTAAGTATCTCGTAATATCGTGACGGATATTCTTGCCCTGCAACTGTAAATGGCATCAACTGAACTAATCGTTGGAAGTCCTCCATAATTGAGAAAGGGTTTCCGACGCACGCATTTCTGCTGAAACTTTTCTATCAATTAGGTCCTGCAAATGTTCCGTGGAATTCGTGTTAGATGATACGGATAGCCAAGTTATTCGCTGGCGAACAGTTGTGGCCCGGTGATATTGCGAATTGCTATCAGACAACATCGATAGATGTTTGGATACGAAGTCCATCAACACTTACAAATACTTACCAATTTGCCGAACATAACCATTTATAGTTATTTATCAGTTCCGAAAAGAAGGGAGTCCGTTATCCGTAAAAACAGCCACTAACCTAATAGGAACCAAAATAGAAAAAAAAAATTAACTTTTTGTTTTTGTTGATATTAATACTACGAGACAAAAAATGTAAAAAAATCAAGTGAAACATACATTATCTGAATCACAAATAGAAGCTTTGCTCGCTGAATGACGTAATTTCAGATGATAAACTAAAAAGCTTCTGATATACGTTATAACATGTAGAAGAATTAGTTTTGAATTTTCTTTTGGTTCTGACGATGGTGCTGGGATGACTAGGACAATGTTTGATGATATTACCGCCTACCAAGCTTGTGGCAACAAGTCTTCAAAAATCCTTTACCTTTTTTTCGTCTATTAAATTTCTTAATCGGAAAAGAATAAAATCATTCCTAACACAACTGTTCACTATATACCAAAATAATCTTAGCACCCACCTTCCTGGCTACACAAAAATCTGTTCATCATAATAGCCTTATCGACACGTCCCATATCTGCATTACAAGATATCACTACAGGTTGAAGCCCTGCGCCCTGCTGCCCGGACGCCTGGAGTCGCAGCTCTCTATTTGATAAGTAATGTAGAAGTAATAAACTGTTTTAAACACACTTTTAACTAATTTAATACGTGTATTAGTGTGCTCTTCAAACGTACTATTAAAGGTTTTTGTTTTACTAATAGTGGTTGACTGCGAAAAATATAATATTGTTTGGAGAAGCTTTATTTCGGGCCATATATTGGGCACATTAAATGATGATCTAACGGGTGATTAAAAAGTCAGTATAAATTTGGAAACTTAATAAATTATGGAATAATATAGACAGAGAGGTAAAAATTGACACACATGCTTGGAATGATATCGGGTTTTATTACCATGTTGAACCATGGGGGGGGGGGGGGGTGGCTTGCGTGCCTCAACGATACAGGTAGCCGTACCGTAGGTGCAACCACAGCGGAGGGGTATCTGTGGAGAGGCCAGACAAACGTGTGGTTCCTGAAGAGGGGCAGCAGCCTTTTCAGTAGTTATAGGGGCAACAGTCTGGATGATTGACTGAGCTGGCCTTGTAACATCAGCTAATGTGGCTTTGCCACACAGCTACTGCGAAAGGCTGAAAGCAAGGGGAAACTACAGCCGTTACTTTTCCCGAGGACATGCAGCTCTACTGTATGAACATATGATGATGGCATCCTCTCGGGTAAAATATTCCGGAGGTAAAATAGTCCCCCATTCGGATCTCGGGGCGGGGACTACTCAGGAGGATGTGATCATCAGGAAAGACAATACTGGCATTCTACGGGTCGGAGCGTGGAATGTTAGATCCCTTAATCGAGTAGGAAAATTAGAAAATTTAAAAAGGGAAATGGATAGGTTGAAGTTAGATATAGTGGGTATTAGTGAAGTTCGGTGGCAGGATGAACAGGATTTATGGTCAGGTGAGTACAGGATTATAAATACAAAATTAATTAGGGGAATCACAGGAGTAGGATTGATAATGAATAAGAAAATAGGAATGCGGGTAAACTACTATGATCAGCACAGAGATCGCATTATCATTGTCAAGATAGATACGAAGCCAACACCAACAACAGTAGTACAGGTTTATATGCCAACTAGCTCTGCCGATGATGAGGAAATCGAAGAAATATATGAGGAGCTAAAGGAAATTATTCAGACAATTAAGGGAGAGGGAAACTTAATTGTTATGGGAGACTGGAATTCGGTAGTAGGACAAGGAAGGGAAGGCAGGGTAGTAGGTGAATATGGTCTAGGCAAAAGGAATGAAAGAGGAAGCCGCCTGGTAGAATTTTGCGCAGAACATTAGTTATAACAAACACCTGGTTCAAGAATCACAAAAGAAGGTTGTATACGTGGAAGAAAAAAATGTTCAAATGTTTTGTTAAGCTTATGGGACTTAACTACGGGGACATCAGTCCCTAAACTTACAAACTACTTATGAACCACTTACGAACTAGGACGGCACAAATATCCATGCCCGAGGGGGGATTCGAACCCCCGACCGTAGTGGCCGTGCAGACCGTGACTGGAGCGCCTCAGTCCCCTCGGCATACGTGGAAGAGACCAGGAGACACCGGAAGCTACCAGATAGATTTTATAATGGTAAGACATAGATTTCGGAACCAAGTTCTACAGTGTAAGACATACCCAGGGGCAGATATAGACTCTGACCATAACTTGTTGGTTATGAACAGTAGGCTGAAACTAAAGAAACTACAAAAGGTAGGAAAATAAGGAGATGGGACCTAGATAAATTGAAGGAACCTGAGGTTCTTAAGAATTTCAGAGGGATCTTTAGGCAATAATTGACAGAAACAGGGGAAAATAAAACAGTAGAGGAGGAATGGGTAAAATTGAGAGATGAAATAGTGAAGGTAGCAGAGGACAAGATAGGTAGGAAGGAAAGACCTACAAAAAATCCTTGGATATCACAGGAGATATTACATTTAATCGATGAAAGGAGAAAATATAAAAAATGCAGTAAATGAAACAGGAAAAATGGAGTACAGACGACTAAGAAATGAGATTGATAGGAAGTGCAAAATGGCTAAGCAGGAATGGCTAGAAGGCAAATGCAAGGATGTAGAAGAATGTATAAATAGGGGAAAATAAAAGAAACATTTGGAGATAAGAAAAACAGCACTATGAGTATCAAGGACACTGATGGAAAACCAGTTCTCAGCAAAGAAGGGAAAGCTGAAAGGTGGAAAGAGTATATAGAGGGGCTCTACAAAGGAAATGAACTTCGAGACAATATTGTAGGAAGGGAAGAGGATGTAGATGATGATGAAGTAGGAGATACTATACTGAGAGATGAATTTGACAGAGCACTGAAAGATCTAAGTCGAAACAAGGCCCCTGGAGTAGATGATATCCCGTCAGAGCTACTGAAGTCTCTGGGAGAACCAGCCATGACAAAATTGTTTCACATTGTGTGTAAGATGTATGAGACAAGTGAAGTACCCTCAGACTTTAAGAAAAATGTTATAATCCCCATTCCAAAGAAAGCGGGTGCAGACAGGTGTGAAAACTACAGAACCATCAGTTTAATAAGTCATGGTTGCAAAATATTAACACGAATTATATACAGAAGGATGGAAAAGCTGGTAGACGCCGACCTCGGGGAATATCAGTTTGGGTTCAGGAGAAATGTAGGTACACGGGAAGCAATACTCACTTTACGGCTTATCCTAGAAGATAGATTAAGAAAAGGCAAACCTACATTTCTAGCTTTTGTAGATTTGGAGAAGGCTTTTGACAATGTTGATTGGAATAAACTCTTTCAAGTTCTGAAGCAAGCAGGAGTAAAATATAGGGAACGTAAGGTTATTTACAACTTGTACAAAAACCAGACAGCAGTTGTCAGAGTTGAAGGGCACGAAAGGGATGCAGTGGTTGGAAAGGGAATAAGACAAGGTTGTAGTCTTTCTCCATTGTTGTTCAATTTGTACATTGAGCAAGCTATAAAGGAAAGCAAGGAGAAATTTGGAGCAGGAATTAAAGTTCAGGGTGAAGAATTAAAAACATTGCGTTTTGCCGACGACATAGTGATTCTGTTAGATACAGCAAAGGACCTGGAAGAGCAATTGAACGGAATGGACAGTGTGCTGAAAGGTGCATATAAGATGAACATTAACAAGAGCAAAACTAGGGTAATGGAGTGCAGTGTAATAAAATCAGGTGATGCTGAAGGAATTAGATTGGGTAATGAAGCAATAAAGGAGGTAGATGAGTTTTGTTACTTGGGCAGTAAAATAACAAATGATGGTCGCAGTACAGAGGATATAAAATGCAGAATGGCAATGGGTAGAAAAGCGTTCTTGAAAAAGAGAAATTTGTTAACATCGAATATTGAATTAAACCTAAGGAAGTCCTTTCTGAAGGCATTTGTATGGAGTGTTGCCTTGTATGGGAGTGAGACATGGACGATAAACAGTGCGGACAGGAAGAGGATAGAGGATTTTGAAATGTGGTGCTACAGAAGAATGCTGAAGATTAGGTGGGTGGATCGCGTAACTAATGAGGAGGTACTGAACAGAATTGGGGAGAAAAGGAATTTCTGGCATACCTTGACTAAAAGAAGGGATAGATTGGTAGGACACATTCTTAGACATCAAGGAATTGTGAATTTAGCGTTGGAGGGAAGTGTATGGGGCAAAAATCGCAGGGGAAGACCAAGAGATGGATACAGTAAGCAGATTCAGACAGATGTAGGTTGTCGCTCTTATGTTGAGATGAAGAGGCTTGCTCAGGATAGGGTATTGTGGAGAGCTGCATCAAACCAGTCTCCGGACTGAAGACCACAACAACAACACATACCATGTCGACGTTTCCTAAAAAGGCGCTTTTAGTGAAGCTGTATTACCAGAATGGGAAATGTGCTACTTCAGAGATACGATCCTATCGCCATAGGAAGGGGATTCGAACGGGCAAAGGTCCGTTGACAAAGCTGTGGCGAGAATGATTTCGAAGTTCGAAGCCACGGGTTGTTTAGACGATGGACCCCGTAATGGCCGACCGAGAAAAAGGCGCAATGATAAGAATCATTCAGCATCAGCTCAGTTCAAGAAGAAATTGTAGCGGGTTCTTCTATGCACGAGGAAGTCAGTGTATTCCATACGCTACTATTTGGTACCCTCCAATGCTATCCTTACAAAATCTATCGGCATCATGAACTGTTACCTGGCGATTTAGTGAAGCGGAAGGGCATTTATGGTGTGGGCGTTTCAAAATATGGCGGAAGATGACGATTGGTTGAGTAACATGTTGTGGACCGACGAAGTTCTTTTCACACTCCGAGGGTCAGTCAACGCCCACAACTGCAGAATTTCGGCTACCGAAAATCCTAGAATTGTCGTGGACGCTCCATTGCGCGACGAGAAAGCCACGGTATGGGTTGGATTTACCACATATACCGATATCGGGCCTTCGAGGAACTGCTTGATTCTGGTTTTGTAACTGCTACCGTGACGGGTGAGAGGTACGCGATACAGAATCGCATCATCCCCAGTCTGGCTGATGAACACCTGCTGGAACGTACAATTTTTATGCAGGATGGCGCTCCACCCCATATTGCTAGGCCCGTGAAAGATCTCTCACTCGCGTCGTTTGGTGATGATCGTGTGCTCAGCCGCCACTTTGATCATGCTTGGCCTCTCAGATCCCCAGACGTCAGTCCGTGCGATTGTTGGCTTTGGGGTTACCTGAAGTAGCAGGAGTATCGTGATCGACCGACATCTTTAGGGATGCTGAAAGACAACATCCGACTCCGATACGTCACCGTAACTCCGGACATGCTTTAGAGTGCTGTTCACTACGTTGTTCCTCGACTACAGCTATTGCTGAGGAATGATGGTGAACATATTGAGCATTTCCTGTAAATAACATAGTCTTTGCTTTGTGTTATGCTAATTATTGCTTTCCTGATCAGATGAAGCGCCATCTGTCGGACATATTTCGAACTTTTTTTTAAGAAAAAAGAAGATCCCATGCTGTTCCAAGGATGTGTGTCAATTTTTACTTCTCTATCTACATTACTCCGTGATTTATTAAGTTTTTCAAATTTATACCGACTTTTTGATCACCCGGTAGAGTGTCGACTGTAGCCGCATCCCCTCTCCCTCCTTCCTATATGGGGTGACGAGACGAAGAAATAACAGTAAAGGAAGGTAAAATAATGTTGAGCAGGTGCTGAGCGAGACTCACTCAGTGGGCGCGGCGCCGGGCGGCCCGAGGCTGAGCTGCGTGAAGAGCAGGCGCACGCGCTGCCGGCCGCGGCCCACGAACTCGTAGCGGCACCGGCTGTCCGCCGGGTAGGCGCCGGGGAAGCGCGGGGACCGCACCACGCCGCTCTGGCGGCCGTCGCTGTCCACCGTCACGTCGCACGACTGCGGGTCCCCGGAGCCTGCAACACAAAACAGACTCTTCTGTAGCACCAAATCTGAAACGCCTCGATTCTCTTCTGCTTCGCCGGGGTGGAGTGGCCGAGCGTTCTAAGGCGCCTTTGCTGCGGAACGCGCCGTTGTTCGCCGTCGGTGGTTCAAGTCCTCCCTCGGGCATGCCTGTATGTGTTGTCTTCGCGTAAGATACTTTAAGTAGTTTGTAACTTTAGAGACTGATTACCATACTAGTTTGGTTCAATAGGTTTACAAAAATGTTTTCCTCCTGCTTCGGCTTTCCCATAGACCATGCTCCAGACGTACATTCCTCACATTTTAAGGGCAATTTTTCATACCAGTAGACTAGTCGTTGCATTGAATGTCCCCTATTTTTGTGCTAGTCTACATTTTATGTCCATTTTATGTCCATATTAGTGCGTATTCCTGCGATCAGTTTAACGTCTGAAGACTTCTCTCCGTTGAGAATTACAAGCGTTTTTTTTTTTTTTTACCTGTATCACTCGGAAACTGCTTGGGATGAGTAGACCGGATGGTCTGCATTGGTTGTTTCTACTTCTAAATTTTCACAGACTTACCTTTAAAAATGCTCCCGTAAACAACTATTTTGATACAACTTTCCATCCCCTATTGCACCATTGGTGGCAGAATTCAAAAATCCCAAAAAACATTTTTTTTAAATTCTAACCATGGTTCCAATTTTCGCATTTCTAGCATCAAAATAGTCTTAGTAGCACCCTTGAGAAGAGAAAGAAGAAACTGAATATGAAATAAAATTTGTTGGCTAATTCGTGTAAATAAATAAATAAATATATGTCCTCTATGTGTTCATAAACCATTCATTCGACTGCTAGGAAAATTCGGCGAACTGTTCACCGTACGCCCACGAAGGTTCCTGAGAAAAAAAAAGAGTACTAAGGAAGTCCTTTCTGAAGGCATTTGTATGGAGTGTTGCCGCCATCTGACTGGCCGGCCGCTGCGCGGCGGTGGGCGTGCCCCAGCCAACACCCAGTGAGGTAGCGGCCGCGGCCTCTTAAGTGTGACGTAGGCACGGCCTGTTGTAAGGCCTTGTCTTCTAGGTGGTGTTGCACATAACTCAGGACGCGGCCAATGGGAAATACAGGCCCCAACGCAGACGTCATGACACGTAAGCGAGGTAGTGCCGAGCCGGAGCGATCGCTAGCTTACTGGCTGCCCGCTATGAGGCAGTGGGGTGTGCCCCAGCGACCGGCCTATCGGCTAGCGATCGCGCCGGCTCGGAACTACCTTGCTTACATGGCATGACGACTGCGCTGGGTGATGTGTGCGCTAAGACCTCTCTTTCTCGGCGGCCACGAGCTCAGGAAGTATGACGTCATAAATAATGAGAGGCCACTGCGTGAGAATACCCTGATTTATCCGTCAGTTATTGGAAAATGGGAGTAGTTAGGGACATGCAACAAAGCTTGCATGTAATTTCGGACGTTTATGAAGCGTTTTTGTAACTAACACCCCCCCCCCCCCGCCAGAAAAAAAGTTATATATATAATTTTGAAAAAAGCTGTAACGAAAAGAACTCTACCGCCCACAACAGTTTCACTGTAGATGCCGTAAAACTGTCGTATCAGGCAGGACCTGGTAAGCAATATAGTTGCAACAAACTGTCATATAATGCGACGAGACTTTATTGACACACTGTATGAGAATGACAGCGATCTGCAACCAACTTTAAACATAATTTCAAACCTTCATTGAACTTTTCCTCGCTGCCAATAATAGCTTACTGCTTTTCCGCTGTAGCGGACTAATACTACGGCGTTCAGTATGACGTTACAATTTAAAATTTCTATACTACAAATTGTAGCCGTAGGAAATTTTACGGACAGTATACACACATACAGTTGAATGTACCTATGAAATTGTATCACAGTACGACACGTAGTTCATGAGATATGAGAGCATGAACAGTAACGCTTATGGAAAATCGCCCCATCACGCACAAAGTATTAGTCTATTACTTCTTTACTACTAATTGCATTCCCGACAGATTTTACAGACTTACAGCACTTACACAAATATTACCTGAGAAATCATTCAATTTTACGGCGTATAATTCAATTAATATGAGATCTTGCGAATTTTATATGCCATTTGCGTTTTGATTGCTATCTTTCTTTGTTTTGAAACTGCAAGTATAATTTTGTACATTAAGCAAGACAGCGTTATTTCTTACATATTCTCCGACAAATGTAACATGTTTTCAGGAAAAAGGAGATGGATACAGAGAGAAGGGATAGGAGACGTACTAACTCAAAGCAGGAATAAATAAATACCCGGGCAACTCCTGGTTTTTAGCTAGTCACTTACAAAGTTTAATGTGCACAAGAATGGGAATCCCTAGTGCGATCATAGGGAATATGACCAATTCTGTGACTGGACTGAGGCGTTCCTAGCTGTCACACTCAGAATCCAAACTGCACTGCAACTGAAATTTATTATACATGTAGGGCGTGGTGAGATATGAAAGTGCACCAAGTTGAAACTCCAGATGGCTAAGCGTTTAGGAAATCAATGAAATTTCAATACGGATCTATCACCATATGATCCTTATCAAATGCCCCTGTGAGAGTTTAGAAAGCAGTGTTTGTCGCAGCGGTAAGAGATCGAATTTTTATTGAAGGTTCGCTGGTTCGATTTCGCCCGGTGGCAAATATTACGTAACCTAGAAGATGGCCGCTTGCAATAGTGGCTGAAACGTCGGTGAAATATTTGATATATTGACGATGCGGTCCAGTACCCAGAAGAGTTTTATCAACAATGACAACGGCTGCGGAAGCCTTCGTTTACACCTGGATATCAGTTTACGGATGTTCTAGCGCAGCTTTCAAATTATGTGACATTAATCATGAAATGATAATATTTAATAATTAATAATATTGAAACATAAATATGTGTGTCTGGAACTCCGAATAGTGTTCGTAAGTGAATCACTTATAACGTGAATCACACCTCCAAAATTCACTTTCCTTAAATTATGAAATTAGACTGATTAATAATATTGGAGCACAGCTGAAATGTCCTCGCAGTTTTTTGTTTGAGTCTTTCCTCAGACATGGGTGTGTGTGTGTGTGTGTTTGTGTGTGTGTGTGTGTGTGTGTGTGTGTGTGTGTGTGTACGATGATCTCAATAGTTTGGTGCCTTAGCAAAAATAATACTGTAAGTGATATATTTTATTTTCTTTCCAGTGTTTCATGTTTTTGTACGGAGTTTTAATTTAGTTTGTATAATCGCATTTTCATTCTAATAATTGTAAAAAGTCAAAAATTTTATGATTTTTCTTGAGCTATTATAGTTTAGGATGGTTAATTACAATTTCATTGTGTTCATAATTAAGGACTTAAAAAGTTAGAAAATGATACTGGACACTTTAAGAATACTGTCCTATTTAACTCTATTTAACTAGGCTTTCATCTGACTTTAAATACAGTGATCACATAAAAACAGTTTGTACTCAACGGCGTCCATAAATCTAATTATGAAAGGGCATTGAACGAATTGCTTGCAGAAATGCCGTCGCATTGACCTTGACATTACGAGGAAAAAAAAAAAAAAAAAAAAAAAAAAAAAGGAGAGAGAGAACTAGTCCGTAATCATCCATTCTGTCACACAACGTTACAATTTACGTCTGTCGTTTCTTTAATAACACTACATATTGAGAGTGATAAGCTATACACTGATGCGATGAAATTCACCCAATACCACTTAATATCGTGACGGATGTCCTTAACCCTCCCAAGTTCAGCAACTTGAAATGGCATCAACTGAACACATGGTAGGAAGTCTTCCGTAATTGAGAAAGGGTTTTCGACGCACGCTTTTCTACTCGAACTGACATCTCAATTATGTCCTGCAAGTATTCTGTGGAATTCGTGTTAAGTGACATGGCCGGCTATATTATTCGCTAGAAATGTCCAGAATATTCTTCGAACCAATCGCGAACAATTGTGGCCTTGCGATTTGGCCACGAATACAAATCGTCTCCAATTTGCCTAATATAAGCCTTTTTTTGTTAATTATCAGTTCCGAAAAATAGGCAGTCCATTACCCTAAAACAGCCATTAACTCTTTAAGGATATATATATATATATATATATATATATATATATATATATATAAGAACTGGGACTCGAACATGGGACTTTTGACTTTCCATACCATGGTTATGGCAAGATGTTTTTGAAAATCCTTTAGCTTTTGTTTGTTAAATTTTTTAATGGAATCACAAATGCATTTCCAACAGAACTGTCCCCTATATACTAAAATAATCTTAGCGACCACCTTCTTGACTTCCTGCCTATACAAATACCGTCCTCGTACCAGGTTTATCGACACGTCCCTTAACTGCCTTATATGATTTCACTACATGAGATTTCCTCCTCCCCCAGGTTGCTGGAATTTATTCCTTAGTTTAATAGGAACAAAAGATTACATACAGTAAAGGGATTAGATCCATAATTAAGGAGCTACAATAGAGTTCTTAAACATGCCACTCTGTATGGAGCTGACACCTTTTTTCACAGAATACACGATCAGTCTTTGGTAGACAAGTGAACCGAGAGGTACGTTTAACCTGTTTACTGTTATTGTCTCCTGTGTACGTACATTTTGCGATGTCTTACAAGTTTTCATCGCAGGAGTATGAGAGATGGTGCACATTTTGGGATTCTGTGGTAGTAATACGAAATCTGCTGTTGCCGAAAATCACCGGCGATATCCTCATCTTAGAATTCCGAGTGCCAAAACATTTAATGGAACATGTCGAACATAGCTCTTCCCACTATTCGTAATCACTGCGAAAGACTTCGTGATGTACAAGAAGAGGAAAACATTCTTAGTTCAGTAGATTGCAGTCCTCATTCAAGTACCCGATAGAACATTTCACAATCTAAGAGATGTCGGACTCTTCATGAGAAAGGACTATGTCCTTTCCATATGCAGAAAGTTCGACATTTAGAACCACATGATTTTGCCAACCATTTGTACGTTTGTAACCGGTAAATGGTAATCGGCAAATCTATCGTTTCATAATGTTCAATGAATAGGCAAGTTTTACGAGAGATCGCATCAACAACATGCATAACATGAATGTCTGGGCAGACGAAAATCCCCATGCTACGTAAGTATATGAATTTCATCGCAGATTCAGTGTCAGTGTCTGGTGTGGTGTTGTGTATGACCAGTTACTGGGGCCGTTTATTCTCTCTGGAAATATAAATGGTCATATGTAGAATAATTTATTACTAGAAGATTTAGCGCACCTTCTTGAAGGTGTTCCTTTTCAAAGAAGACGCCAAATATACCCCAAAATAACGGTGCACTTGTTCACTTTCACCTGTACACTGTCTTAATCAGCAATTCCGAAATCGATGGAGAGGAAGCCAGGGTCCCAGTAACTCGCCCACCAGACCCCAGATTTGACACTCATAGATTACTGCATCTTTGGAGCGGATGAAACTCATCTTGTACGAATTTGTGGTGAAAACAAGAGAATAATTAATGCAATGCATTTTCGATGCCGCAACCTCAATAAAGAACGAGCATGTGAAATTACGAAATGATAGTCGCGTGATTCACTCCCATGCCAATCTTTGCCTTCAAATGATGGAAAAAAATTCTAAACACTTACTTTAAATCCACTCTGAATGCAAGTCACTGCTACTAAATTGTTTAAATTAATTATTATGTGCATTTTGACAGTGAAATCTTATATTAAATATTTTTTTCTCACATTTCTCTGAGTTTTTCAATTAATATACGTCTTTAATTATGATTCACCTGCCGTTACTTTATTTACATATTTTGTTCCGAATAACTTAAGGAATACTCTCCAGAAATCGTGCGGAAAACTTCGTGACTCACACTGTATTTTTGCGCAAAGTACTTTTGTAATTTTCTTTGCGACTGACTTCTTCAACAGATACAGGTTAATCAGTTGTGGACAGCAACAGTGCTACACGTTTGTCCTTCAATCTGATTCAGTCAATGTCATCATAACGAAATAACCAGTAGTACAGTAGTAATCATTAATATTGATCACACAATATTTCAAACTAATAATAATAATTGGATAACTTAATGTTTGGACGCTCACTGAAAACTGAGTTCAACAATTATTTCCACCGCCAAAATCTATCTTATCAGAACCAATCATTTTTCAATTAACGAATGTGTACATGTTTGAAGCTTGACATACGTAAAACTTGCAGTTTTACCAAAAGAAGTGCTATTTATAAAATATTAAGATTAGTGGTTGGTTTGCACCAGCCAACCAACCACGTCGCCTTGATTATCAGAAAAAAGGTCATTGTTCAAAATTGTTGCTATCACACGTGTGCAAATTACAAAATACGCATTGCACATACGCGGTTGGTTTGTTTTCAGCTATCTGGTGTGTGCATGTCTCCGAAAGTAGATTGTAAGGAAGGTAAAGGTGAGAAAAATCTTTTGTAAAGTTGTCAGATCGGGCCATAGCTTTGTAAATTACACTACTTGGTATGCAAATTAGTCAAAATTTAATTACATTTGCTTGACATTTTATTTACGAGTTTAAACCTAGCTAACAACGAGTTATGATCAGGTCAGTTAGGTTACACAAGCATTATTACACATAATACACGTTTACTTATCAAATAAAAAAAATAATTTCAATGACCTAAACACAAACCCATCTTTCCTTTCCTTGCAATTTCATCAACTTCCTTAATCCACATCTACATCTACATTCATACTCCGCAAGCCACCCGATAGGTGTGTGGCGGATGCTACCTTTGAGTACCACTATCGGTTCTCCATCCTATTCTAGTCCCTTATTGTTCGCGGAAAGAAAGATTGTTGGAATGCCTCTGTGTGGCCTCTAATCTCTCTGATTTTATCTTCAGGATCTCTTCGCGAGATAGAGCAATATACTGCTAGACTTCTCGGTATAGGTATGTTCTCGAAACTTTGACAAAGGCCCGTACCAAGCGACAGAGCGTCTCTCCTGCAGAGTCTTCCACTGGAGTTTATCGATCATCTCCGTAACGCTTTCACGATTACCAAATGATCCTGTAACGAAGCGCGCTGCTCTCCGTTGGATCTTTTCTACTTCCTCTATCAACCCCACCTGGTACGGATCCCACACCGGTGAGCAGTATTCAAGCTGTGGGCGAACAAGTGTACTGTAACTCACTTCCTTTGTTTTCGGACAGCATTTCCTTAGAATTCTTCCAATGAATCTAAGTCTGGCATCTGCTTTACCGACGATTGATTTTATATGGTCGTTCCATTTTAAATCACACCTAATGCCCACTCCCAGATAATTTATGGAACTAACTGATTCCAGTTACTGACCCGCTATAGTGTAGGTAAATTATACAGGATCTTTCTTTCTATGTATTCGCAGCACATTACACATGTCTACATTCAGATTCAAATGCCATTCCCTGCACCATGCATCAATTCGATACAGATCCTCCTGCATTTCAATATAATATTCCATTGTTACAACCTCTCTATATACACAGCGTCATCTGCAAAAGGCCTCAGTGAGCTTCCGATGTTATCCGCAAGGTCAACTTTCAGGAAACATTCCTCATACGCAAAGAAAGAAAACATCTTATGTGGACATGTGTCCGAAAACGCTTAATTTCCATGTTAGGGCTCATTTTAGTATTTCTCTTTAAGTGTAAATTGAAATAATTCGTGCAGACAATTGTCAAAATACCCAATTGTTTTATTAGTATGTACTGCACTTCATTGACCCAATTGAAGGAAGGTAATGTAGACTTCAATGCTTGTGTTGACATGCGACTCATTGCTCTACAGTACTAGCATCAAGCACATCAGTATGGAGCATCAACTGGTTAGTGTTCATCACGAACGTGGTTTTGTAGTCAGTGCAATGTACGACACAACATGTGGTTCATGCACAATGGAGCTCCTGCACATTTCAGTCGACGTGTTCGTACGCTTCTCAATAACAGATTCGGTGACCGATGGACTGGTAGAGGCGGACCAATTCAATGGTCTCCACGCTCTCCTGACCTCAACCCTCTTGACTTTTATTTATGGGGGCATTTGAAAGCTCTTGTCTACGCAACCCCGGTACCAAATGTAGGGACTTTTCGTGATTGTATTGAGGACTGCTGTGATACAATACACCATTTTCCAGAGCTGCATCAGCGCATCAGGGATTCCATGCGACGGAGGGTGGATGCATGTATCCTCGCTAACGGAGGACATTTTGAATATTTCCTGTAACAAAGTGTTTGAACTCACGCTGGTATGTTCTGTTGCTGTGTGTTTCCATTCCATGATTAATGTGATTTGAATGAGATCTAACATAGAAATTAAGCGTTTCCGGACACATGTCCACATATTTCCTTTCTTTGTGTGTGAGGAATGTTTCCTTAAAGTTTGGCCGTACCTTTTTGTAACATCCTGTATATCGTGAACAGCAACTTTGGCCGTACCTTTTTGTAACACCCTGTATATCGTGAACAGCAACGGACCCACGGCACTTCCCTGTGGCACACCTGATATCACTCTTACTTCGGAAGAATTCTCTCCATTGAGATTGACATGCTGCATTCTGTTATCTATGAACTCCTCAATCCAATCACAAAATTGGTCTGATAGACCATATGCTCTTACTTCCAACGTACGTGGGATACTACGTAATATACCATGCGAATCATCATTTTTCATATGTTTTGAATCAGTCATCAGAAAAGCGTAGAATTATTTCAATTATGCCCACTGTCCTTGTCATAAAGGGTAGCAATGTGGCTCACGAAAAGTATTAACACTCTACTCGATCAATCCCTTGAGTTTGTACACGGTGTAGAGAAAATCACTATAAGTGCACCTTGATGAAGTTGTTATAGGATAATCGGTGATGCACGCTCTCCTGGTGTTGGGAGTAGATCGGTTCTCGCAGACGCCAAGCCGTTTATCTCGGGGGAGTGGCTCTCAGCGCAGTATGTTTCGAAACCGGGCGGCAGACGTCAGGCTATTAGCCGGGGCGGGATTTCCATTAGGGGCTGCGAGAGCTCACCCCCATACAGATGAGGCCGCCGACGCACCCCCTAGATTCGTCTCTCTCCGTCTCGTCGTCTCTGTCCCACCGACGCTTATCCAAATTTCCGAACGCGCGCGAGAGTGCGTGCGTTTGTGTGTGTGTGTTTGTGTGTGTGTTAGTGCGGTGGTGGGTGTTTGCTGCAGAGCACGAGATCGATTCTAAGCTCATCCAAATGCAGCGCACGTCCTCGGTGAAGCACGGTTCTACCTCCGTGGTTTGTGGCACTCGCTGGCCTACAGGAAATCCACACCCGCGTAACACACTAATAGGCACCTAAACGCGAAGCACGGCACTTAATAGAGCAACCATTACGACCTGTTTACGAAGTATGTGGGGGCCAATTGTAGTTAACGAAAACTTATATTAAGATTACCTGACAGTCGGATTCGGAGGCGATCTGATCGTTTTATAGTTTTCAAAATGAAAATCCAAGATCGCACATTAATAATTTATTAAATGGCGACCGGTTTCGGTGCAATGTATCACCATCATCTGGTCATATATGTGTATAAAATAACATGTGCAACATTGCCGTTAGTCATTATATAAGAATATACACAAGTTAAAAACATGACAGCTTAAAAATTCTGACAACTCTGAAGATTCTAGTTTACATTTTGACGCAAGGTGGCAGCACCATAGCTGGATATTGTTTGTAAGCTGGTTTCACAGAAGTCTTTATGCAATAACTCAAATGTTCAAATGTTTGTACAGCTTATGGGACTTAACTACGGGGTCATCAGTCCCTAAACTTACAAACTACTTATGAACTACTTACGATCTAGGACAGCACAAATATCCATGCCCGAGGGGGGATTCGAACCCCCGACCGTAGTGGCTGCAATAACTGACTTCTGTGAAACCAGCTTACAAACACTATCCAGCTATGGTGCTGCCACCTTGCGCTAAAATGTAAACTAGAATCTTCAAAGCTGTCAGTATTTTGTAAACTGTCATGTTTTTAACTTGTGTATTTTTATATAATGACTAAGTGTAATGTTGAACTTGTTATTTTCTACCCAATATTTTTTAACAAGATGACCAGCTTATAACACATATGTGACCAGATGATGGTGACACAGTGCACCGAAACCGATCGTCATTTAATAAATTATTAATGTGTGATCTTGGCTTTTCATTTTGAAAACTGGAAAACTTATATACTGGGTATGTTTGGTTGTGTACCATCCTCCGCAGCAGCTGTTAAAATTAACATAAGAGGTAATTTCAAAATATCCATGTTGGGTTAGGAGCTGCAGCTGTAGAGTAAATTTCCGTTTTATTTTGGTAAAAAGTTTAATCAACTGCTTTTATACATTTTTTTTAAATTCCATAACTAGTCTTGGAGCCACTGCAGGTCGAAAACATACAGGAGCATTTATTAGTTTGCACCAAGTGTAAATTGACCCTGTGATGGCGGTTTGTGTTTTTGTTATAAGTAATAGCATATCTATGTTGTGCATGATCAGCGCCCAACGTACAACTTGCATATGCTCCTACCTACCATTAAAACAAACTAAAATCACCGCGTCAACCTACACTTGGTGAAATATAATAAATGTTCCTGTAACTTATCCACTGATGATGAGTGGCTCGAAAACTAGTTAGGGAATAAAAACATTCATGGAAGCGGCTGGTGGGATATTTTTTCCCAAAAATAACTCGCCAATTTTAACTCAAGAGGTTTTACGTATAATGCTGACAGCAGTCAAGACCATTATTTCACACGAGACGCGTTCCGCTTTTTATTTCTAAAGCATCTTCTGTATTCGATATTTGCAGAATTAGTTTAGCTTATATAGATTAAAAACAGTATTTCAAATTTTTGTGCAAATTGTGCTTTTAAATTGATGTATAATTTATTACCGGTGTTATTGCCTCTTCCTTACATCTCACTGCTGTTTTTCTGTCTTTATGGCTGAGGTTGCTTTTTTTTCTTTCTTCCCCGTAGCTAATTTTGAAAAATACTGTATGTTCAACAGTTTTCCTTGTGGTTTCTGAGTGTTGCCTATATTTAAATTGTATGTTCAACAGTTTTCCTCGTGGTTTCTGAGTGTTGCCTATATTTAACTTTTACTTATTAATTCATTTATACTAGTGAGCCTATGGTGAAGAAAACAACAACCGAAAAGCATTCTAATAAGAAACGGGTGATTTACAAACTTTACGAGGTACAGAGAAATGGAAATGTAAGAAATGAAACGAAAAAATCAAGGCAAAAATAGACGAAATTGGCCGTGTACAGAAAAAACATACTGCACATACCGATCAACACAACCAACATGAGGGAAAAACAGTAATGGGATCGAAGGAAGAGGCAATAACAACCTATTTAATTTATAAATAAATTTAAAAACTTATAACGTGCACAAAAATAAACAAAAACTGTTTTAATCTATACATGCAAAACAAATTGTACAAACCTGTTTATCGATATTTACAGAATTACAGAGAATGCCTTAAAAACAAAAAGCGAAACGCGTTTGGTGTGAAATTATTGTCTTAATTACTGTCAGAATTAGGTGAATAACCTCTTACACGTAATGATATACAGATTTTTAAACAACTCATTGTGAGGAGGCAGTAATGTGTAGTCAATTTTTATTCATCATTATTGGGTAGATAGGGAAGTTCAATATCGTTTTGATACACTATCTTTATTTAGATTTGATACCTCTTCTGTTTCTATTGGGGCATTTCATCCTCCAATTACAGCAGTTTCTTAATGAATTTTTCTACGATTCTTTGCGATATCTGCTGTCCAGTGGACAAGCTGGCGACAGCAAGGGGACGGCTGGCGTGCTTTCTCTCACGTAGCCTCGACAGCTGGTATGTTGGGGTCCATAAATTAGAATGCTTCGGCATTTGCCTTCGTAGAACTTCTCCTTTGCGAGACTGCCGACACGGCTGTGGAAGGAAGAGCCTCCTGTCATGGCCTGGTGCCTGTGGTGTCCTTTTCGGTGGGCAGTGGATGGAGAGAGCGGTTGACAAGGGATGACCGCGGCCTACCTGCGAGGTATTGTTTGAAATTACAGGTAGTCGCCACTGCAACACGATCGGAGTCCCTGCACAGGGGAAGTTCTCAGAAATCTGAATAGCACCCTCACCAGAGAGCGTGTCTTTTTCACGGTTATGAGTGCCTAGAGGGTTTCTTTGAATTTGCCAACGTGGGTAATTGTGGAAACGTTCTTATGCATGACGAATATTAAGAGCATGTGAGATCAATAGAAAAAATAATTTTCCATGCTTTTATAAACATGCTGGCGCACAAATTTAACCATCAAAAATATTATATCATTTTATTATCTACAAATTAAATAATTAATTAAAAATATAAAATGGGAATTTGCATACTGAGTACTGTCGCACACATAAGTAACAGTTTACATCATTTTAGAGAATTGGGTTGTAGAGGGCATCTATATCAAGTTTTACACAGAAGCCCACGTCTGGAAATGTCATCATACCTGGTTTAAGTACTTATTCAGCTTCAATCCTATGAAACGCGTCTCTTCAACTGTTATACGTTGTCTTTATTTTTGGAGGAGGCACCATGGAGAAAAGCAAAGGAAACGTCCATTAAACATGAGGTCTAAAATGAATATTTTAAAAACTAGCTATGGAGTCTTCTTCATCTTCTATACCGCGAAATACATCACTGTCACTAGTCAATTACTCATATTTTTGATGTATCCAACCCACATTTACCAGATATTTTATCTTTTTTTTTTTTTTTTTTTTTTCACTGTACCTCCTTCCAAAATTTTAATTAGCAAACGGGTTGGATGACAATTCTGGAATGGACTCCTATTTAAAACTTGATCCACTTAATACCCTCTACAATCTCTAGTAGCAGGTAACATGAACTTTGAAACACTCTGTTCATCTTGTACAGACGCCAGACGGCAGTTTTAAGAGTGAAAGGGCATGAAAGTGACCAAGTGGTTGCTACCTTGTAATGGAGAAACCTACAAACAATAGAGCAATGAGGCTATAAAAAGTAGATGAACACAGGAAAGGAGGGTATGCATAGCAAAATAGCCGTGGCGGAGCGGCCGATTGCATTGAGGCGCTATGCTACGATACGCGACGCCGTTCCGCGTCGGGGGTTCGAATCTCCCCTCGTGCATGGATGTTCGTGTCGTCTTTAGTATAAGGTAGGTCATAAATAGTTTGTAAGCTTAGGAACTGATGACCCCGCAGTTACAGTGTATTGGTATCAAACATTGGCCATAATGTGTGAGTTAAATTACTGGGAATGTACCTTTGGGGCACTGCTTTGTATGCTAGTGAAATACGGACAGTGTAATAACCGGAGCAGAAAAGAATCTATGAATTTCAGATGACATGCTACATAAAAATGTAAGAAGTTAGTTAGACGGAGAAAATTACGGAACAGGAGGTTCTCTGAAAGATTGGCGAAGGTAGGAAAGCATGGGAAGACTGACGAGACATAGGGCTATATCATTGTCTCCATAGCATTAGAGGTAATTGTAGAGGGAAAAATCTCTACAGGAAGATGAAGACTGGAGCACACCTAGTACATAAATGTGGAGGGGGCCGCGTCTCGGAAGAAACCTGTTGGCAACAGTGAGTCATTGGTGGCAGAACACATCAAATCAGTGGCTTTCTATTTTTTAAGACTCAAAAGATGAAAACATTATGAACCTTGGACTATTCGAAAACTAGTGACGACATATGACTTGAATCCCAGTAACAGATACATTTGTAAATTTAAATACTTTCTTTCACATAATGGAATTTATGGGGGTTATGATGTAATGGGAATTATTTAGAAGCTGCATAAATGAAAATAAAGTGTGGCATTCATGAAATATAATCAATTAGAGCGAGTTCCTTCGATTTTGCTGTTCTGTGCGCTTTGTTTAATTTTGTGGACAAGGTTTGTATGAAAGAAAATTTGGAAACGTTAACCAGAAAATTGGAAAGTTTGAGCTTTTTTCCTATGGGATTTTTGTATGAACTTAAGTTCATACTTCACTGATTCATGACTGAAGCGATGGATATGCAAGATTTTTTTATTTTAATTTTCATTTTATTTATTTATTTATTTTTTTGCTTTGTGATCGAAAGAATGTTATCAGGAAAAACTGTTCGTTGAAATTACAAATGATTAATTCGGACAAACGGCAAAAAAAAAAAAAAAAAAAAAAAAAAAAAAAAAAAAAAAAAGTGTTTTGAATGAACTTACGAGCGTAAATGATGGAAGTAATATAATCGAGGGGTTATCAGAATATTTGGGATATACAGTAATTGTTTCATGGATAAATTATTATACAAGAAACTGTATGGCTCACAACAGAGTACATTGGAAACCGTACGATCGATACCATGAAAGTCGGCACCTGGAGGTGTTTCACTCAACAAGAAATCTACGCTGACTGCCCGAGGGTACCTCACAATGGACGTACGTAGTGTTTGACGGATCACAATGAAACATCACTAATGTTTGTAATTTTTAGCAGAGGGGTGAGCAGGAGATGGGCTGAGAAAGGATACGGCGGAGGAGATCGAAAGTGAGGTTGGGTAGGTGACAGGAGGAAAATACTAAGACACTATGGGGGAGGTGATGTTGTCGAAGAGATAGAGAGGGGGGTGGATAACAGAGGAAATGAACCGAGGGAACGTTGCTGTAAAGACATTATGTAAATTACCAATTTATTTATTTATTTATTTTTGGACGACGGGAAGCTGAGATGTATACATAGTGCAGGAAAGAGACGATGCGTGAACAGAAGATTGAAACAAGCAAATGCCCAGACGATATACATTATGAGTGAGAGAGAGAGAGAGAGAGAGAGAGAGAGAGAGAGAGAGTAATTTCTAAACTCTATAGATAATACCATATTTATAACAAAGAATTCCAATTTATTTCATAATTACGCGGCATATTCAGGACTTGTATAGGGTGCGAACTTAATATGTTACTTATGAATGTCTTATGAGATGTTTATGTGACATAGGTCGCTTGTATACATTGATGAGTAGTTCATTGATGGTGTCAGCTCATCTGAAATATATGTTTATCATGCCTGGACAATTAAGATTTGATAATGACTCTTTAACAAGTCAAACTAGTCATCAATGTATATAAGCGATCTATGTCAAATAAACATCTCATTTATTTAATTTCAATAAATTAATTCTCGTTCTAAAACTGCTTCGTTTCAGTCCGCGTAATTTCTAGGAAACATTAGGCTGGATGGAGCCTCCTCAAAGAAATGTCTGACTGGCTGACACAACGCACAGCTTAAACCACAACAAGTTATAAAATAAGCACACTCTATTTTCTTCAAGGACAAATTACACACTTGCGAAGCCAGGGTTGGATGCTAGTAAAATATATCAACAGTAAAACGATATTTTCACGCTGCAGCGGCGTGTGCACTGATATAGAACTTCCTTGTAAATTAAAAATGGGTTGAACTGAAGCTGTAAGGACAGACAATGAGGCGTGCGAGGATAGCTCAGTCAGTACAGCATGCTTGCCCGCGAAAGCCAAGGTCCTGGTTTGAATCCCGGTACGCCGCACAGTTTTAGTCTAAAGCGAAGTTACATTCCGAGAGTAGTCAATAAAAAAAGAGCTAAGAGATGAAAGGGTGAAAACAACGTTTTTTTTTATTATAAGAGGTAATCCGTCTTATGCTGACTGCAATTAAGAGATTTATTTTACAGCAGACGCGTTTCGCTTTTTATTTTAAAAGCATCTTGTGTGGTCTGTAAATGATACAAAGGTTTCTACAAGTTGTTTTCGATAAATATATTAAACACAGTTTTTAAAAACTTTGTGCACGTTATGCCAATGTGTTTTTAACTTAATATTCGGTGTACTCTCGATGTCTTCTTTACATCTTACTGCAGTTTTTCCAACTTGTTGACTGGAATTGGTTCGTTCGTGGCGTGTGTTTATCGGCTGTGTAAGGCACTTTTCGTGTGTTTTTGCGTCGTTTCCTTCGTTTCATCACTTATTTGAAATGCATACAGATTGTATATCACCTGGTTTATGTGAAATGCGTGTCTATTTGTTTATCATTTCACTACATTGTGGCTATGTCTTTGTCTGTTCAATTGTTTTTCGTGTGCTCTTTGAGTGTTGCCAACGTTTTATATTTGTATATTCAGCATGTGTGTGTGTGTGTGAGAGAGAGAAAGAGAGAGAGAGAGAGAGAGAGAGAGAGAGAGAGAGAGATTTAATTTCGTGAACAGGATGTTAAGATGTTTTTACAGATGACTGAATGCAGGTTGTAGTTGTGGGGGGGGGGGGGGGCGAGGGAATCGCGATTTGCGTTTTGTGAAAGGCGATTTGACTCTCAGGGTGTTTATTTTTATGCTAGATGGTCAATAAGCTTGAAAAGTGTGTTATTTGTAAGATTGGTTTTGTCATTTATGAGATGCTTCTCTTCTTTTACTGTTTCTTGGATGTGGTAGTTTTCTTGAAGGATGAGCAGGTGTTTTTTTATTGTTGTTTATTCTTAGGATTTCCATGTCTGTGTCACTGGTGGTGATTTTATGTTGATTTTGGTGTAGGTGTTCTGCAAATGTTGAGTGACTTGTTTCATACTTCCAGGCTCGTACATGTTCTTTATATCTGGTTTCAAATGTTCTTTTAGTCTGACCAATGTATCTTCCATCACATGTGTTGCATTTCAGTTGGTATATTCCTGATTTTCTGTATTTTCTATTGATTTTATGTAAAGAAGAGACAACAACAACGCGAGTAGACCGAATATTAAGTTAAAAACACATAGGCATAACGTGGACATATTTTTTAAAATCTGATTTTAATCTATTTATCGAAAACAAACTGTACAAACCTTTGTATCATTTACAGACCACAGAAGATGCTTTTAAAATAAAAAGCGAAACGCGTCTGGTGTATAATAAATCTCTTAATTGCAGTCAGCATAAGACGGATTATCTCTAATAATCAATTTTAACAGCTGTTGCGGAAGATGGCCATACAACCAAACATAGTAAAACGTTTATTTATTTATATATTTTTTTTTATTCAGGCACATTTATTCTGAAGTTGTATGAACCTAGCGTGGTGGTGCATCGGGGAGGGCGGTGGTTCAATCGGCCTCCGGTCATCCACATTATACTTTATGTTATTTCCATAAATCTCTGCTGGCAAATGCTGGGATGGTTCCTTTCAAATGCCACGGCCGAATTCTTTCCCCATCCTAACCCAAAACGAGTGTTTGCTCCGTCTGTAATGACCAAGCTGTGGACGGGCCGGTAACCGCTGAGCTCCCTCCTTACCGTGCAGTGATGGTACGGCGCAATGGTTTGGGTTGTGAGCTGACCTGGGGCGCGGTCGGCGTCCCCCGGCGCCTGGAACTGGAAGGAGGCGCGGAAGCCCTGGCCGGGCCACCTCGAGCGCGCGGCCAGCTCCACGTAGAGGCTGGGCCCGGTGGACAGCACCTCCAGGTGCGACGCCTCGTCACACAGCACCGCCACCGCCGCAGACGCGGGGCTCGGCCCGTCGAACACCGACACCGTGTCAGGGCTCTCCAGGCAGCTGCGGGCAGGCGCAGGCGTCACTCACCAGTCCACACCTCAACTGCGCTACTGAAGCATGCCATATTGTGAATTAGCCACTGATAGCGTCTACATTAGTAGATCTAACAGCTGCATACGATACCGTGAATCACAGGAAACTCTTAACCAAAGTGTATGACCTTACTTAGGACTACCAACTAACTTCCTCCAGAACAGAAGATCACATAATGAAACATTCACTCTGCAGCGGAGTGTGCGCTGATATGAAACTTCCTGGCAGATTAAAATTGTGTGCCGGAACCGGGACTCGAACCTGGGACCTTTGCCTTTCGCGGGCAAGCGCTCTACCACTGAGCTACCCCGACACGACTCACGATGCCGCCTCACAACTTTACTTCCGCCAGTACCTCGCCTCCTACTTTCCAAACTTCACAGAAGTTCTCCTGCGAAACTTGCAAGACAGCACTCCTGGAAGAAAGGATATGGTGGAGACATGGCTTAGTCACAGCCTAGGGGATGTTTCCAGAATGAAACTTTCACTCTGCAGCGGAGTGTGCGCTGATATGAAACTCGCAAGTTTCGCAGGAGAACTTCTGTGAAGTTTGGAAAGTAGGAGGCGAGGTACTGGCGGAAGTAAAGTTGTGAGGCGGCATCGTGAGTCGTGTCGGGGTAGCTCAGTGGTAGAGCGCTTGCCCGCGAAAGGCAAAGGTCCCAGGTTCGAGTCCCGGTTCCGGCACACAATTTTAATCTGCCAGGAAGTTTCATATCAGCGCACACTCCGCTGCAGAGTGAAAGTTTCATTCTGGAAACATCCCCTAGGCTGTGGCTAAGCCATGTCTCCACCATATCCTTTCTTCCAGGAGTGCTAGTCTTGCAAGTTTCGCAGGAGAACTTCTGTGAAGTTTGGAAAGTAGGAGGCGAGGTACTGGCGGAAGTAAAGTTGTGAGGCGGCATCGTGAGTCGTGTCGGGGTAGCTCAGTGGTAGAGCGCTTGCCCGCGAAAGGCAAAGGTCCCAGGTTCGAATCCCGGTTCCGGCACACAATTTTAATCTGCCAGGAAGTTTCAGAAGATCACATGTTTCATTACAGGGTCAAATAAGCAGAAGGCGAAAGGAGAAGAATGGTCTCCCCCAAGGCAGAGTGCTTGCCCCAGCACAAATGATCAGCCAATACCAGCAAATGAACCTCTCCAAGGGAAGCCAGCTATAAAAAGGAAAGGTGAAGAGCTATGGCAAGAGATGTGGGATCAGGATGAAACCGGTAGGAGGACCTATGAGCTTCTGCCGAGTGTGCAGGAACGACTGGCAATGAAACACTTCGAACCCAGCCGTGGATTAATACACTTTGTCACCGGGCATAGTCCCTATCCGACATATCTATGTCGGTTTAGGAAGAGGACGACACGTGAGTGCGACTGTGGAGCCCCAGAGGGAACACCAGAGCATGTGATATACTTGTGCCCCAAGTACGACGGGGTAGCTCCCGAATTGAGACGCCAGTTACCGAACTTCGACACTTACGCACTAATTAGACAACCTGACACTTTCCAGATCCTGGACAGTCTCGCTGACTTCATCTCCAGCAAAGTGCGAGGGGACTTACTCCGGAATGGACAGTAAAGTGTCCACACGGACCTGACCTGCGCCCAGAGCCATGCCGCCGGGGTGTGGACCGGCCGCCAGATCTCTGGCGGAATCCGCCATGCTCTGGTCCTGGGGGACTGGGCGCAACACCCGCACTCGACTGTAGGTTACGTTAGAGTAGATATAGTAGTTAGTCATTAAATTATATCAAATTGCAAAAAGAACTCAGTAGCTGCAGTGATCGTCATGGCCAGCCCAGTGCCAGGGGCGCGTCCACTGGGTTTCGCTGGGTGGACATCCGTGGCGACCCTTAGGTTTATACGTTACTGGCACACGTGTAATCACTGCAGTATTCGTGTAGTTCAATAACGTGTAGGCAACCTAGAAGTAGGAAGTAGGAACCCCTTAGCAGATTTTGCAGTAATTTCTTAGAATTATATAGTCAAGTAAATCGCTGTTTAATTAGAGTTGTATAAATTAGGACCCATTAATTGTATTGGTGATGGGTTGTAGTATAATTATGAAATAATGATTTAAAAAAAATACTAGGCTCTTCATCTATGCCCATTACACAGCAGTAACTGTTCAGGGACCTTTAAAGAAGTACAGAAGAAACTCTCTCTAGCAATGGACGAACTGTCCAATTATTATGATACCAACCACTTGAAGCCCAATCCCAGTAAAACTCAAGATGCTATGGTGTATGGGAGGGTGTCGTCTTTAACTAACTGTAATAGTATACAGGATGACTTAGACAAAATTTCTAGTTGGTGCGAAGAATGGAAGGTAGCTCTCAATACAGAAAAATGTAAGTTGGTGCGCATGAGTAGGAATATCAATCCTATAATGTTCGAATACAGCATTAGTAGTGAGCTTCTTGATGCTGTCGCGTCGTTCAAATATCTAGGCGTAACATTGCAGAGCGATATGAAATGGAACGAACATGCAAATACAGTTGTGAGTAAGGCTGACGGCCGAAATTCGATTTATTGGGAGAATGTACTTCACCTGTAAAGGAGACCGCGTATAAAACGCTTGTACGACCACGTCTTGAGTATTGCTCAAGTGTTTGGGACCCGCAGCAGATCAGTTTAAAGGAAGACATAGAAGCAGTTCAGAGGCGAGCAGCTAGGTTTGTAACTGGTAGGTTCGATCAATGCTCGAGTGTCACGGAAATGCTCCGGCAACTCAATTGGGGATCGCTGGAGGAAAGACGTTGTTCTTTTCGTGATTTTTTTTTTGAGGGAATTTAGAGGGCCGGAATTTGAAGCTTAGTACGATCTTGCTGCCACCTACTTACATCTCGCTTGAAGATCACAAGATAAGAGAAATTAGGGCTCTACGGAGGCATATAGGCATTCTCTTTTTTCCTCGTTCTATTTGGGATTGGAATAGGAAAGGAAATGACTAGTAGTGCAGTGTACCCTCCGCCACGCACCTTACGATGGATTGTGGAGTATGTATGTAGATGTAGACATGAGCACCTTCCACTTACGAGACAGAGAAGCGGAGCACAAACTGGACATCACATGGCGAGGAGAACAATTGAAACATTGCCCAACACCAGTCTATCTAGGTGTCACCCTGGACAGGGCTCTAGCGTACAGGAAGCAATGTTTGAATGTGAAACAAAAAGTCAGTGCTCGTAAGCCAACCCGCACCTCCTAAGGACTTCTGCATTTGCGCTTTGTATATCAGCCGCTGAATATGCTGCTCCTGTGTGGGACGCTTCAGCGCACGCTAAGCAAGTTGATATTGCGGTCAATGATACAGCAAGGATATTAAATGCTCTGAATAACCGGACATCATCCGTTGGGAGTTTTTGTGATCTCTCCAAGGCTTTTGATTGTGTAAATCATGGAATTCTTCTAGATAAACTAAAGTATTGTGGTATGAATGGGACAGAGTACAAATGGTTTAAACGTACCTAACAGGAAGAGTGCAGAAAGTTGACATTAGTAGTTCTCATAATATGCAAAACACAGCTTAGTCCTCAAACTGGGGAGCAATCAAAAATGGGGTGCCACAAGGTTCGGTCTTGGGCCCTTTGCTGTTCTTAATATATATTAATGACTTGCCATTCTATATTCATGGAGATGCAAAGCTGGTTCTTTTTGCTGATGATATAAGTATATTTATCACACCTGACAGACATGAACTGTAAACGACGTCTTTCAGAAAATCATTAAGTGGTTCTCAGCAAATGGACTGTCATTAAATTTTTATAAAAGACAGTAAATACAATTCCATACAGTAAATGGAATGATACCATCAATAAATATAGACTCTGATCAGAAATCTGTAAAAAAAGGTACAATATTCAAAAATTTTTGGTGTAAGCAATGATGAGGGGTTGAACTGGAAAAAACACATTGAAGATCTGTTGAAACGTTTGAGTTCAGCAACTTGTGCTATTAGGGTAATTGCAAATTTTGGTGATATACATATCAGTAAATTAGCTTACTATGCCTACTTTCATTCTCTGCTTTCGTATGGCATCATTTTCTGGAGTAATTCATCACTGAGTAAAATTCATTGCACAAAAGCGTGTGATCAGAATAATTGCGGAGCCCATCCAAGATCATCCTGCAGACACTTATTTAAAGAGCTAGGGATCTTCACAGTAGCTTCTCAGTATATATATTCACTTATGAAATTTGTTATTACCAATCCCACCGAAAAGCAATAGCAGTGTACATAACTACAACACTAGGAGAAAGAATGATCTTCACCATCCAAGGTTAAATCTAGCTTTGGCACAGAAAGGAGTGAATTATGCTGCCACAAAAGTCTTTGGTCACCTACCACACAGCATCAAAAACCTGTCAGATAGCCAACAAGCGTTTAAAAATAAATTAAAAGAATTTCTGCATGGCAACCCCTTCTACACCATAGATGAACTTTTAGATATAAATTACTAAATATGAAAAAAAAATTAAAAAATTAAAAAAATTGAGTCATGGAATATTTAGTACAAAGTAATAATTTGTAAAGACACCTTTCATTAACCTGACACGTTCCACATCATTACGAATTGTCGTATTCATGATCTATGGAACAAGTACTAATCTAATCTAATTATTTCAGGATGCTTGAAGCCAACACCAGTGCAGAAATTGTATCCAATTGTGGGAATAGCCCCACCCAATATCCGGAGGGCCATTGCTGCAGACTATGAAAGAACAAAGCAGGAGACTGACCACAGACATCCTCTGTATGGTCACCAGGCAGCAAGACACCGCTTTAAATCCCGCAAGAGCTTCCTTACTAGGACTACGCCACTAGAGGGAGTACCAGAGCCAAATCGTCTCGCAACATGGAAGAGCTCACTGCCCACAGACGCATCGCCAAAAGAATAAATAGCTCCTGACGCAAACCTACAATACCCTGTGTGGAGGTCCCTCTACCGCCTAAGAGTGGGAGTTCCCCGATGCGAGAGCAACCTGAAGAAAGGGGGAATTCTTCCAGCGAGCGCAGACACCTCTTGCGACTACGGGGCTGATGAAGATGCAATCCACCTACTTGTATGCCCCCTCCTGGACATAACACGTGTACAGCACAAAATGTTGACGAAGGAATGACAAAGCTATCGCAGCTACTATTTTTGGAAATGCTGACCGACCGGGCGCGGAAATGAATGATGAGTACATGTGAGACGGTTTCGGTCTACTACTGGGCCATCTTCAAATCTAAAAACATTTATAACGTTTCATATACAGTTTGTGGGATCATGGGCCGTGTTAGATTTGCAAACCTTTTCCCTAACGTTTAATTTTCGGCTGCGGACTACATCCTCAGAGGTGAAGTAGCGATCTGCGATCAGTAGTTGAAGTAGCGCCGTGTGTACCCGGGTCTATCAGAAAGAATGGCGCAAACTTACACCGTTGAAATTACGCGATAACAGAAACAAAAATATCCCCGTAAACATGAGTCTGCGAACGAGAAGACTGTGACAAAATTACAAAAGTAGCCACTGACATCATGGTAAACATCGTCCTACTTAGTACACATTAACTTGAAATTTAGACTTTACTATTAGGTTCTACATCGTATTTGCTTCACATTTCACGTATGGGTTACCTATTAAGGCAACGTCATTGTATCAAAACGAGTTTTTTAGACGCGGTGGAGTAGCCGAGCGGTCTAAAGCGTCTCGCTGCGGAGCGCGCGGTTGCTCGCCGTGGAGGTTCGAGTCCTCCCTGGGGCATGGGTGCGTGTGTTCGTCCTTAGGTTAGTTTACTTAGGTGTAAGTAGTTTGTAAGCTACGGACTGATGACCACGCAGTTTGGTCCGATAGCTCTACAAACAAACAAACAACAAACGAGTTTTTTAACACTCCACCATCACCGACAAAATGGCCAAACGCCGCTTGGAACTTAGCGGCTACCGTAACAGCCAGCGGGAGGACTTGCATGCAGTGATTAAGTTTTGGTGCAAGGTATACGTTCACAAAGTTCACTCGCATAATCATGTCAAGCGTTCGGAATTTATTGAGTCGGACTAGCGTGTGAATCACGTTTAGCAGTTTACGGTACGTAGCAGCTGCAGTGTGCTTGATGTTTCCATAGAAGTTCACTCCTAAGCATTTCAACACTTGGACCTTCGTAATGGGTACGGGCGTATTGATATTTAACCCTTTTTCCACATCCATATAGTGAGACTTCTGCAAGCTGATACGCCTCCGTGCCACCTCGCTGTATCGTTGTAGCTACGCTACCGCCGTACAGACGTCTTCCACCGACCTCGCCAAGAAAACGTCATCCGCATATGCACAACACTTAAATCGAGCACTGCGTAGCTGAATGCCCTCCAACCGTTTTCGTAGACCGTGAAGTGCAGGTTCGAGAGCAACGGCAAAGAGAAAGGTTGACAGAGGGCAGCCTTGTCTCACTGAGCGACCGAGAGGAAATGGTGGCGAACTGCGGCCGTTGACCACGACTGTGGATGGTGCTCCGCTAATGAGACGGGAACTACATCAGCTGAGACAGGAGACATGCCCATTTTTTGTAATACTGCTCGCAGGAATCCGTGTTCAACTGGATCAAAAGCAGTCGACAAACTGCGACGAGTGCTCCTTCAAAATGTTTGTATAGCTTATGGGACTTAACTACGGGGTCATCAGTACCTAAACTTACAAACTAGCTAACACTAAGGACGGCACAAATATCCATGCCCGAGGGGGGATTCGAACCCTCGATAGTAGCGGCCGTGCAGTAAGTGACTGACACGGCTGCAGTTCCCTAGGCCACCGCGGCCGGCAGTGCTCCTTCCAGCAGATACGCTGACATAATTGCTACTACGTCTCGATATGCGCTTAAGGTCGTATGTATGTTGCTATTGCCTCCCAAACATGGCGCCCTTGATCGTAACGAAGAGACGAGCACGAAGGATACGTGCAATCAGAGTTGAACAACGTCAGCGGGCGGAAATCTTGTGGTCTACATCCTCCTTTTGGTTTTGGTACAGGGATGACCATACCCTCCAGAAATTCCGGAGGAACGCGAACAGCTCGATTCAAAAGTTCGCAGAACATCTGTCGCTAAACTTCTCCCATCAGATCCGAGAAGGAGCTATAAAATTCATGCGGAAGCCCATCAGGAAAATGTTCAAATGTTTGTATAGTCTATGGGACTTAACTACAGGGTCATCAGTCCCTAAACTTACAAACTACTTATGAACTACTTTCGAACTAGGACGGCACAAATATCCATGCCCGAGGGGGGATTCGAACACCCGACCGTAGTGGCCGTGCAGACCGTGACTGAAGCGCCTCAGTCCCCGCGGCCACCGCGGCCGGCGCCCATCAGGACCAGGAAACTTTTGTTTTGCCCTTGTGATAGGGCCATGCACAATTCCTCAATAGTGACATCCTCTAAAAAGGAAGCTTCTTCCCGAGGTCGTCCTGAAGGCGGCAGGTCGTGCAGCACGTCTTCCACGTCAGTTTGTGGTTGGGGATCTGCCGCATAGAGTGCGCGGTAGTACTCGTTGAAGACACGGCAGATGCCAGCCTGCGTCTCCTGTCGTTGTGCATCCGCTGCAGTAACTGCCGTGATTATTCTCCTCTTGCGATGACGCCGTTCACGAACGACGTGACAGAGCGAAGCACGGTCCTCAGGAATAGAGTCATGTAGCCTTGCTACCGTCTAATTTGGTTACCATAAGTTGCAGGATCCGCGCCTGTGCTTTCCGGACGGCCATTTGGCGTTCTGGCGAAGGAGGTTGCAACGCTAGTTCCGTCAACACCGTGTAGTAAAACTCTGACGTCGCCCGTTGCCAGATTTCTCTGTCACCATGAGTGTCCGACGTTTGCACAGTTTGTCCACCACCGTATCACAGAATCATAGGTGTGACGACGTCATTCACAACGGCGCCAAGTATCAGTGACAGCTGCACAGCAGGACTCTTCTTGGAGAAGAGCGACGTTTAGAGTCCATGGTCCTCTACTGAGTCTCGTCCGTTGTGGTAGTGTCACGGCGCAGATAAAAGCCAGATGGCCGGTGAAGGCGGTTGGCCACTGCTCGGCACTAACGGTCGCTGACCAAAGCCCTCGGGAAACGTAAACCCTGTCCAACCTGCTTGCCGAGTGGCTATCCACGCCGGTCGCCGTGTAGAAGTGTCCATGCATTGTGCAATGCAAGGTCACTGATCATCGCATTGAGGGCTGGACATGGGACATAATGTGGAAACTGATCCTCTGGCTGTAGGACGCTATTAAAGTCTCCGCCCACCACCATCTGTTCTGGGGCTCCCTGAAATAAAGGGCTACCTCGGTGGAGTAATAGGTGTTTCGTTGACGACACTTTGCCGTTCCGGATGGGGCGTACACATTCATAAGACGAACTGCTCCGATTGCAAGCGCAATACCTCGTGCTGTTGGTAAGTAGTATATGTCTGTTGCTTCTATGCCGTCGCATAATAGAAAGACTGTACCACCACCACCACCACCACCACCACCACCTTCCATAGCGGGATTACAATAGGAATTGTAGCCATAAAAATCCAAAACCAATTCAGGTTGGACCTCTTGAAGAAACACGATATCAATACCTGCCACCCGTATCGTGTCTTGCAACAATTGAGTTTTTACCATTGAACTAATACCGTTGATATTGATTGTACTTATCCTGTACACCTGTGTCATGAGATAGGACAAAGACGTATCCCGCTTTCGGCAAGGCTGGTAGACGTCATATTTCTAAAATGAATGGCCCTGCCGTTGGCTTCTATTGGCGGAAGTTGTGAGACGGGGGCTGTAATTAGTCTATTTTTCATACTAACCTTGTGTTACTGTACCTTTCCCTTTATGCTAATTATTGAAATATGTAACATTTTTCTTTGTAGATCTTTATTTTGATTTCTGTGCCTTTGGGGACACATCAGGGGTGATGGGCTCCTGGGATTGTAGTACATTCTATGTTTAAAATTTTGGGATCTTAAGGATTATTGGCGCAGCTTGGCTGCTAAAAAGTGGTTTTACGTGTTGGGCACGGTCAGGCCGCGCAGAGCAGAGACGCTCTTGGGGATCTCCCCCTCCCACCAACTTTCGCTCACCTTCAGGGAAGGACGGGAAGGGCTGACTTGACCTGTTTCGCGCCGCCGCTACAGGTGGCGGAGTATAGCTAGGATAATTATTTAGAGTCTGTGAGAAGCTTTACACAATGCTGGCCCGCAGTTTACGGTGGGCGATAACGGGGACTGCCTTTTTAGTCATTCGGCAAGAGAGGAATTTGCCGGATACAAACAATAGCAGAGTGCTCTGGGCCCCGGGCTGTTTGTGTATTGCCCTTAGGCGTTATCTAAAAAAACTTCCTAGAAAGCAGCAGATTTAGAACACAGTTAGTGTGACAAATGGTTAGGTTGAGAGGAAAGCTTTCTGCCCATCTGGCATCCCAGGGGTTTGGCTCCAGCGGCTGTATATATAGCACAACGTTAACATTTTTAGGTCGTGTGTCCGTAGCTAGGAGCAAGGTGAAATTCCTTGCAGAGCATTCACCCTGGGAACGGTGAAATCCGCGGGAAGCGTTGGTGGAGTGGGTGGAGCCTCTTGGCAGCCGCAGAGAACGCGTCCTGATTCGGCAGAGTATTTTAGTATGACAGCTAAACAATTTGTCAACGGCGCTACGCCACCCGATTGGTTTGACTATTAGCCGTTAGCAGATATTGGTGCGTCTTTTCGCGCGTGGGAGTGGTCTCCTGGCACTTGCCGTGAGCTGCGGCAGAGCGCGAGGATGTACGAAGACTCCTGTTTGTGCGTAAGGACCTCGCGAGACTCCTGTTTGAGCGTCCGAAGTGTACCGACCTCGGGAGCCTCCTGTTTGAACGTCCGAAGTGTACGGACCTCGGGAGACACGGAATACTCCGCTTAGATTCGCGGGGAGGACATCATCTTAAACGGTCCTCTGGTTAGACTTGTGTGTGGTTCCGAAGATTCGGACCTTGTAGAACTTGTATTTAATTCACAAACATTACATTGTCCTGTGGTTACCCTGTGAGCGGCCACATTTTAGTTTTCGTTTTGCTAGAAGTCTCTATTTGAGCATTCGCACCTTTGCAAATCATGCATTGTTTTTACAGATCTTATTACGCAAGTGACTGATCGATTTGTGCCAAGTGGCCTTTGTGTCACCTATGCAAAATATTGATTAGTCTACTAGCGTGATAGAATCGCACAGCAACTGCCTAGCGACGCCGATGCTAGTGACGATGTGTTAAGTTACATGTCGACCCTGTTTAACAGGCCGTAGCAATTACGGTCGGATAAAAATTTCAGCTCATGCGCTCCCACCACCTGCTGCCCCTGTGAGCCTGAGACGCTGCCGTTAATGATCATCTGTGTGGGTAAGGTGACGCACTTGCTGGAGGGTTATATGAATCAGACTTGTTGGATTCTGTCCCTTATTTTATTCTTTTGAGATCTGCCTATTTACTTTGGGGAGCTTAGGGCTAACAATAATTTCAACCCCCTGTGTAGCCAATCTAATAGCATTCTGTTTTGCAAAACCTCTGACCTTTGACTCGGCCAGTCATTTTTGTGACTCAATATTTTAACATTTATAAAAAAATTGTTTTAATACCGTTATCTGTTTTACATGATAGGAAATGTCATCTAATTTATTTTTTGTATGTTTAATTATAATAAATTGATTTTAAGCAGATCGTCTTTCATTTAAGAACATTCCTTTTTTCACTACATTGGAGGGGAAACAGAATAGTTCACACTTGCCATAGAACTAAGGCCATAGTTCACACATGGCAACTCCTGCCATTTGATAACGACATAATTTACAACGTTTGTAACAGGATGTCCGTCCGATGGATTGTCGGTCTTGTCCGTCAGGTGGTCAGGAATCTCTGATAGTGTTCTTTTCATTTCCGCCGCCCAGTCACCAAGTTGAAGGCGTGGGACGGTAGGCGTCAGACCGTCCGATGTTGCTGAAGTGTCATCTGGTTGCTATTGTTCTCGGGCAGCCGCTGCTATTTCATGTGCCGCCGGCGGTTGGTCCTCCGTTCATCTTCCTGCATTGTATCATTATCTTCTGAGTCGTTTTCTGCGGTCAGCCTCCATTCATCGGTTGGACAACCGCTGTTTACGGAACGCACCTCTGCTTCCGCCAGATCACCTCTAACTGTTGTTTCCTCCTTCATCTCGGTATCTGAGCTGGACTCAACCTTTTGACTCTCCGCTTCCGGAGCTGTAGGAGAGACATCTATGGTCGCTGCAGCCCCGCACGTCGACTGCTCCGATGCAGGTTGCACCGCCGGGAGCTCGGGAGCAGAGCCCTCAGCGTTCGGTAATGGGCTCACAACAATGTCTTCTGCATGCTTCAAATTTCTCCGGCTTCAATGTAATTCAAAGGCAGGATCGTCGGATGCGACGTAGTTGACGAGTCACCAAGAGGAGCTGTACTAAGCGCCTCTGCAAGCATGCTGATCGTACATGTCCTTCCTGTCCACATCCACATTTCTCGTGGCTTCAACGTAAGTCAAAGGCAGGATCGTCGGTTACGACATAGTTGACGGTTCAGCACGAGGCAGCTGTACTAAGCGCCTCTGCAAGCATGCTGATTGTACACGTCCTTCCTGTCCACATCCACATTTCTCGAGGCTTCAATGTAAGTCAAAGGCAGGATCGTCGGTTGCGACATAGTTGAGGAGTCAGCACGAGGCAGCTGTACTAAGCGCCTCTGCAAGCACACTGATCGTGCATGTCCTTCCTGTCCACATCCTGAACAAGTTTGCGGTTGACTGTCGTAAATAACGATCGCTCTGCAACCGCCTATGGTTATGTACGATGGAATATGTTTGTGCAGTGCAATGCACACCTGGTGGATACCATTTAGAACAGGGTACGTCTCGAATGTGTTCCATTTTTCTTCAACGTAATTTAATACTTCCCCATAAGGTTGCAGTGCGCCCTCTACAAGTTTTCACAGTACTTCGAAAGGTAGCTCGAAGACTCGTATGGTCCTAACGCCAAGGCTGACATGATCTACATTTACGGTACCCACGTGTCCATCCACATATTGGAAGCAGTATCCATTGGCGGAACGGCGAACAAGCATTTCGCACGCCGCCTCATCAATTTCAAATACACTGTGCTAGAGACGATCGAAAGTTGTATTCCGATGAGTTCTTGTGGGTCTACATGCTCTACTTCACGCAGAAAGCGTTCTATTTCGTGTGCCTTAGGTACTGGGCTTGGAACGTAATCCGTACTGTGGCCTTTCGATATGAAGGCGCCATCGCCGTTCCAGTTATCTAGTTACACATTAATAACGCCATTCGCGCGAGTAAGCAAATGCGTTGCCGCGGAGCGTCGAAAGGGCCCCGCGTACTTCCGCTCCGTGCCACGGCCTGGCGCCGACTGCCCGCTGAGCCAAACACCGCTTCCTAAATACGATGACACAGGAGCAGTTGATAAGATGTGTATGGTGATAGCTCCCTTTCAAACTTTCTTTAATTTCCTAAACGCTTCGCCATCAGGAGTTCCCATTAGTGGCGTGTTTCACCACGCCTTACGTGTACCATAAATTTGTACGAATTCGGCGATGAGGAGTAGGCCTCCTCTCCTTATAAGTAGACTGTTTGCCAGTCGTACACTGCGGAAGATGTAGCCGGCTGCAGCCGCTCGCCGTTAGCAGCTCATCTGTGTGGGCCTCGGCGCGACCGGCGCCACCGCAGACGACCACTGTGCGCACGCCTATGATTCACGGCGGCGCGCTTGCGCTGTTCATTAGTCGCCGCAGACGACTGTGCGATAACAATTGCCGCTCGGCTCGCCGCGTCGCTAATGCGGCCGTTAAATCACGCGGCCGCATTATCCTGCGCCGCCATCGTTAATTACGCACAACCAGCCAGCGCCGGCCCCATCTGCACGTCTTTTTAACACGCGCCACCGCTGCTTTTTTACTGCTGCAACTTTACACCACAGCTCCTGTAGCTTTTTTTGGAAGGGGGGGGGGGAGGTTAGTGCAGTGCGCCGGCCTCGGTGGCCGAGGGGATTGAGGCGCTCCAGTCGCGGTCCGCACGGCCACTACGGTCAGGGGTTCGAATCCCCCCTCGGGCATGGATATTTGTGCCGTCCTTAGTTGTAAGTAATTCGACTAGCGACGACCGACCGATCAAGCGTCGCCGCTAACGAGAAACACTCCACGAAACCACAGAGACGACAATAACAACAACTAATCGAAAACAAAGATCAAAACGCTAGCCAAATCGGAACCGTGACAGAGCAGAGTACGAAGCCAGATAACCACTAAATATCGAATGTAAACGGAGCGCAGTCAACACAAGACTGAGGAGCGAGCTGTGGCTCCGGCCCTTATATAGTGCGGCTCTCTGCGCAGATGACCGGCGCGGTAGGCGCGCCACGGCGTGCAGCGCTCTAGTGGCGATGGCAGCGCTAGAAGGTTGTGCGCGCCGCCTAACGGTTGCTGTCATAGTGCATGTGGTCTGGCAGGCTGTCAAACATATCGTTCCGGGATACCAGAAATACATAAGTAGTTTGTAAGTTTAGGGACTGATGACCCCGTAGTTAACAAACATTTGAACATTTAGTGCAGTGCCGGCTCTTCCTATGTGTTCACTGTGTAACGAACTGAATTCTGGTAACCCTAAAAGACACGTGGCAAACCATAGAATTTGTCAGCCCAGTCCTCAGACAAAGGAAGTGCCGTTTATAAAAATACTACGTCAAATTTAATTACAAATTCTGAATCCAGATGATATTCCCAGCTGACTAATAATAATAATAATATCGTGTGGCTCATTGGGCTGGTGCAAGTCTTTCAATCGGACGCCACTTCGGCTACTTGCGTGTCCCTAACCTAGCCCAGTTATACAACCGTGGAAAGGGGACCTACAGCTTACAAATGTTCAAATGTTTGTAGAACTTATGGGACTTAACAACGGGGTCATCAGTCCCTAAGCTTACAAACTACTTATGAACTAGCTAAGACTAAGGACGGCACAAATATCCATGCCCGAGGGGGGATTCCAACCCCCGACCGTAGTGCCCGTGCAGACCGGGACTGGAGCGCCCCAGCCCCCCCCCCCTACAGCTTAACGTGGAAATGTTCAAATGTTTGTAAGGCTTATGGGACTTAACTACGGGGTCATCAGTCCCTAAACTTACACACTACTTATGAACTACTTACGAACTAGGACGGCACAAATATCCATGCCCGAGGGGGGATTCGAACTCCCGACCGTAGTGGCCGTGCGGACCGTGACTGAAGCGCCTCAGTCCCCTCGGCCACCGCGGCCGGCTTAACGTGGAATCCGAACCGCTTGTCGTTCCTGGCGACTCCTCACATCATTGAGAGCTGAAGGATGGGTTAAGGTGCAGACTGAAAAAAACCGAGGTCCGACCGGGTTATGAACCCGCGACCCTTCGGTTTCCAGTCGAGCACTTTACCCCAAGACCACCAGGCCCGACTTAAATATATGTAAGGAGTAGCTTCAGCTACAGCTCAATGTGTTCCCTTTTAGAAATTTAAACTTTTTCGATTGCATTATGGAATTACATTGGGCAGAGCATGTGTTTCTACTCTTTGTTTCACGAGGATTGGGTTGTAAATCTTCAGACTGAGCTTCGAATTATTATGAGCTGGCGAATATTTCGTGTTTTTCTGTGAAAAAATTGACATAGTTTTCCCGCATTTTGGATGATTCTTCGTATTGTTAATTCTGCTTGCATTCTCATAACTCACTTAATTTCACTCTTTATTGCAATTGTTATTTACAGGATGACCTCCCATATCTTTTAAAAAGTACTTGCTTCAATAAACTTTATTAAACCTACTTCTCTCTATAGTAAATTACAAATGTTAGATTAAGTTCATTTTCTTAATGATCCATTTATTTTTATATTATGTGAATGATTTTTTTTACCATTTCACAATTCTAGCCATTGCATAATCCTTTTCGCTGCAGGTTCAAGTTATTATCAGCTGGTTGAATGTTAAGCATGAAAGCAGACATGTACGGTTCAACCCCAAGACCTCATAGAGCCATACCTCCTAAGAGGAGCCGCACATACTCTAATGAATAGGTGTACTTTCTGTAGGTGATTTATTCGGGTCTTGTCTATTTTAGTTTGACTGAAACACAAGAAAGACATATTTGGTTTGCTCTAAAACGGTTTTTTTATAATAAAATCCCTAGTAAAGTCGAAAATGGTGGATTAAACATTTTTTAGTAACTGCGAAGAGTCTTACTTATTCTTTCAACTGCCAAGACATTGTAACGTTTTTATTAAGTAATTTGCGTTCAGGGAGACAATAGAGCCCTTTTCTAATGGCAGAGAATAAGACACTCAGAGCGGTTGATTAGTAAACAAATAATATTTAAAAGTTCATCGCACGATTATAGCATAAAACTAATTATCCAAGCTCCACAAACACTACCGATGTCTGAATAGAGGAGCATCGGTTGCAGGAAGCAGCATAACTTTGGCACTACACATTTCATTATATTGCTGGCCGTGGTGGCCGAGGGGACTGAGGCGCTCCAGTCACGGTCTGCACGGCCACTACGGTCGGGGGTTCGAATCCCCCCTCGGGCATTGACATTTGTGCCGTCCTTATTCTTAGCTAGTTCATACGTAGTTTGTAAGCTTAGGGACTGATGACCCCGTAGTTAAGTCCCATAATTCTACAAACATTTGAACATTTCATTATTGCAAAGAAAGGGCCAAAATGGCGAAATATTGTTTAGTTTCCCTTCTGCCATTATTCCAAATCATCGGTGTAGCACGTGGTGGCGAAGGGATTCGAGTTTTCGGCTTTCTACGAATCCGCACCAGTACAGCCAACCAACTTGACGGTTGGAATCCGCCGCTGCCGGCGGCCACAAGATAGGTAGCGGCGATTCCTCCTTCCTATATAGGGACCTTTTCGCCAATCGAGGAGGTGCACAAGAATGCATTGGTCACTTCTTTAAACAGCCTGGAAAGCAGTTCCTGACACCATTCCGTTGCAGTTCAAAATATTCAAATGTTTGTAGGGCTTATGGTACTTAACTACGGGCTCATCAGTCCATAAACTTACAAACTACTTATGAACTAGCTTATACGAAAGACGACACATCCATGCCCGAGGGGAGGATTCGAACCCCCGACGGGGAGCGGCCTCGCGCAACGTAAATAGCGCCTCAATGCGCTCGGCCACTCCGCCGCAGCCCCGTTGCAGTTCCCCGAGGTATTGACATAGGGACAGCAGCGTGTGGCAGTTACCGTCGTTTAGTGAAACGTGCTTCTCATTGTCCTGGGAGCAAGTAGCCTGTCCTTCTCCGCCGTGTAGTGGGACGGATTATTGTCTCCACTTCTACCTTATGGCAGCTCACTTTCGCAGAAGATTATGTTTATATTTAATGTTTTTATATTATTTTTATGTAAATGTTTTATGTTTATGTGATTCTTAAAAGAGTTATCTTATGTTTCTTGTGTTTCGTGTGCTGTGACGACGATTCAACCTACGAGATCAACTGCTATTCCGGTATGTAGCATATTCGATGCCTAGGTCCGACACCTGTACTTGTAATCTTGCGTGTACTCATGGCTAGCTTCTTACGAAGTTTCTAAGACGAAACTCTCCCTGAGGACTGGTACTTATTTATATTCTTTTGTATGCATTTTGCGACTTCGCCTACATCAAGTCTATTACACGCCCAGTGGCTGCATTCAGTGTGTGAGGGTTTATGGAAATTTGTGACACGACTACCTCGCCTCTACGTGCTCTACTGTTAATGTATGTTTCGACTGGCTATCCCGACTGTCATTTTTCAGTAGCTTCCCTTACTGTCCCTTTTTGTAAACCTTTTACCAGGCGCTGAAACAAAAATGTTCAAATGTTTGTTAAGCTTATGGGACTTAACTACGGGGTCATCAGTCCCTAAACTTACAAACTACGTATCTACTACCTTATAATAAGGACGGCACAAATATCCATGCCCGAGAGGGGATTCGAACCCCCGACCGTAGTGGCCGTGCCGACCGTAACTGGAGCGCCTCAGTCCCCCCGGCCAACGCGGCCGGCGGCGCTGAAACCCCTGCTGTAAGAGACGAAGTCCGACCGCCTGGGGCAGAAGATCTGCAGGTGAGTTGTCTGTCAGGGAACAATGATAGTTAGAGACTCTTTGAAGGTTAATTTTCCCATTTCTCCTTTATTCAGCCACAGCTACAACTTCACCGAACGTACCCTACGCTACTGGTTTAGTGAAAGCCCGAAAAAGAAGCTCGTTGTGGAAAAAAAGTAAATAAATAAACAAAATAAAAAATGTTTTTAAACTATCATTCTTCGTTTCGTTTTTCTATCAGATCATTTTATATGCACATTCAAAGTATTTTTATCGCATGAGACAGGACGTACACGAGTCGTAGCGCTGCCGCTTAGTATAGGCTCAGTGGCCGCAGCGTTGCAATGCGCATGCGTGGCCGAGGTTCAATATCTCTTCCGAACCCCCTGTAACCAGCATAAGGACGCTCCTGCGGCAGGGAGAGGCGAAGGCAAACGACTTTGGAGCTGACAGAGACACCAGCTCCTGGTTACTCGAGCACTAGCCGTTACGCACGAATGGTCGCAAACCTAAGACAATGGAGCTACTGCGCACCTCATTTTGCGCAACTGCTGATCCTTCAGTAAGGAAACATCCGTCCTTCATATTTGTTTTTGGCGCATTGAAGATTCATCAAAATGCTTCATATTTGGTAAAATATCTTATAACTATAAATTAACGGCGCAGCAACTGTAAAAGCATTCTGGAGATCGGATCATGATTAATAATGAACTAACTACTCTCCATCTAGCAAGAATAGTCGTGTGGTTAGCGGAATCACGTTGCGCTGTCGAATGTAGTGAATTCGAGACCGAAAGCAAGCCATTTTTGTTAAAACCAATCTTCTCTTTAACATACTGGAACAACAATAACTTTTGTATTGCTATTTGTCACATATCATTGGACGTTTTAGCAAATATGTTCTGATTTTGAGGGTAAATGACATGCATACACTTAGTTGTAACAAATATTGAACTGTTTGAAAATATGTGGGGGGCAGCAGCCTTTGTGCATGCGTAAGATTAAGAGGGGGGTGCTGATTACAGTGTCACGCGACCCGAAGGTAGCTTGTCTCATCATCGTAACAGATTCATTTTGTTACTTACTGTGTTTTAGTGATCATGTGCATATTCATATGTCCTTCGTGTTTATTAACAAAGAAAAACGAACAACGTTCACTATGTTTTAGAAACAAATTACTCAGCTTTAAGCTTGGATCAAGTTTGAAAAAGAGAAACTTGGTTGGCCGACCCCTCAGCTCGAATTGAAGTCAGCGCAAACAGGCCAAAGTAAGACATTCTGCAGATCTTTTATCTTTGAACGAAAATATATCTAAACGGGGGGGGGGGGAGAGGCAAACCAGGCGCTTTCCCCCAGCGCCAAACGCAGAGGTGCGCCGAATTGTCCCTTTGGACGCTGAGCTAGGACGGAGGCGGGGAACGCCACCATAAAGACGCGGCGCTCAAAGAAGTGGACCCCTAGTCTTCTGAAGCACCAGCCGCCACTGGGTGTCAGCACATCGTCAACGAAATATTAGGTAGAGATTTACTATTTCAGTACGAGGTCTCTCGATCACGATATGTGGAAACCTAAACGGCTCGCCACCCAAAATGCAAGTAGCATCTGAATCAGGCGAAGTTTAGATCAGCGCAGAATTTCAGCGCAGACACAAAACACGGCTTAATCAGCACAAGCTGAACAGGCGGCTATCATGACTTTCTGGAACTGACTACAATAAGCCTTTATTAAAAGATGAATGTAGTTTATAAGAATTTCTGTTGTTGTTGTTAAAATCCCATTTAGTGTGTTGTTGCATCTGACTGAGCGTGTGAATGATCATTACTTGACTGGAATACGGGTACAATAAAAATATCTAAGCACACTGTATAAGGAATGAAAACATTTTCATGTACCTTAACACGTTTTAACGTACTTCAAGAATGGAGGTTCTCAATTAGAATGTATTTTTTTTATGTTTGCTACTTTGGAGCCTTCGACTGTATGAACCCATTTCGATAATTCTTTCTTTATTCTAAATGATGTACTTCAAGGATAGTTTGATGAGAGTTTAGTTAGGTTCTGATTATGGGATCCATTACAAAGTAACAGGAATCTTCAATTCGCAGGAGCAAATTAACGATAGTCGCTCGAATGTTTTATAGGCTATTCGGATATTTGAGTCACCTACCGTAAAGTCGTTGTGGTCAAGTAATTCCCTGTTCAAAAATTGTTTCATGTAAAGCCGCGTTTTTGAAAGTCTATTTTTGCGCTTTTCGCAATTAGATTTCCTCTGTTGAGGTAGGCACTTCTCCCTGACTTCGTTTGTTTCATTTAAACGGCGTGTCTCATTTGAGCAGCACGTTTAGTATGTCTACACATATTCAGAAAAATTAGTGTACTTCAGATTTAGTAAAAAATGAAAAAATAAACAAAAATTTTAACAAAAAACCGACTTATCTATTCCAAAACAAATTCATATGCACTAAAAAGGAAAAAAAAAAAATTGCATATTCTTCTACAACTTAATAATCAAATCAATTTTTTTACTCATCTATAAGTAGGTACGATCTATGTGTTTATCACGCAAGAAGATAGTTATTTACCTACCTACTTTAAATCTACCTCATCACATAGCAAATTAATGACAAACAACGATCAAAATCGTCAATCACGTTATTACGATAATATAATGTAGTTGCAATTACTGTTGTTTTTCGAGTCGGTGTCAGCCAAGGTAACGCTACAATATACATATCAAAAATAATATGAGAACATTGAGGCCGAAGTCGGACCAGTTGTTTCCTTGGTTGACACCGACTCCAAAAATAACAAGCGATTACACGGGTAGCGGGAGCTGTGTTGCGTGGAATGAGTGAGTTTTCAGGTTAGAGTGCCGTGGGAACACACAAAAAGGATTTCAAAGCGTACAGGTCACAGATAGGACGAACACAGATTTAAATGTTCATATGTTTGTAAATGTAAGGGACTTAACTACTTTATCAGTCACTAGGCTTACAAACTACGTACACCAACTTAAAGTAACTTATGCTAAGTACTACACAAATACCCCATGACCGAGGGAGAGCTCGAACGCCCGAAAGCGAACGGCCGTCCGCACCACAGAAGGGCGCCTCAGTGCGCACGGTCATTGTGCCGTGGTGACGAACACATATAAAAACTATTGGTCTAACAGCTGCCAATTGTTGTAGCTGTGCGGGGGAAGTACCAGACCTCCAAGCGCAAATAGTACTGAAGCTCATATCATTATAGGTAGCTAAAGCTGGATAAAGCTGAGGACAAGTTTCAACTTTAATTTTTAAAAACGGATAAATTGTTTCCAGAAAGGATAGGTAGAATAAAATTGGTGGTGATGCATGTATTGCTGCCGCATGAGGTTTATCTTGTAGCGACTCAGACGAATCGATTGCATAAACGTTCTAAGAAGGCTTGGAACAAATCTCGAAAAACGTAACCAAGCATAGAATATTGACTGGTGGTGACTAACTTGAAAAACCGGAGGCAACTGCGAACTTCTGCATCTGTTGTAAAATGGACCTTTCAGCACCAAATAATCTGGAGCTAATAAAGATGATAAAAACAAATAGAGGGATTAGTGAACACAGAGTTGTCGTAGCAAGACTGAATATCTAATATCCCAAACGCACGAAAATCAAACGAAAAATATATTTATTGAAAAGGGAGAAAAAATTTGATTAATGAATTCCTGAATGAGATTCTGCAGTCTTTCCATACTAACAATGTGAGTGTAGACCAGATGTGCCTTAATTCAAGGATATGATATCGACATCTATTAAGAGATTTATAGCTATCAAATTACCAAAGAGGGGGCTGATCTGTCTTGGTGCACAAAACAAGTTAGATCATTCTTGCGAAAACAAAGAATGAAGCATGCAAATCTTAAAGACATAAAATCCCCAAGACTGACAATATTTTACCGCAAATCGTATTTAACTTCTTACAGTTGCCACCGATACCCTGTGTCGTAACTTAGTAGAAAATCCGAAGAAATTCTGGTCGTTTTTATACTAGCGGCAAAACACGCGATATCATCGGGCATGATACTGATGACAATTGTACTAAAGCAGAATTGGTGAACACAGCTTACCGAAATTCCTTCCCCAAAGGAGACGAAGCAGATTCTCCAGAATTCGTATCTAGAACAACTGCCAGTGTGTGAAATATCTCTACCCAAAGACTGGAAAGTTGCACAGGTCACTGCAATATTGACGAAACGCAACAGGAGTGATTTAAAATTTATAAGCTTAAAGCATTGTTTAAGATACCCTCGCACAGTTTTTCGCGCATGTCATTGTTTACGGCGTCGTATCTACGAAACTATGTGTTATATGTGATTTTTACAACCGTCCAGTGGCGGCTTGTACAAAATTTGACCAGTGTGCTACAATATTACAAAAATAAACAGGAAACAAAATATACTAAAATAAAAAGTAGTACTCAGTGTCGAAAAATGAAGTCCATACGTCGTTGTTTTCTGCTGCAGAATTTGTCGATAATTTTTGTTTGACGCCCTCAATGTTGCTTACCATGTTCTTCTCAATGGAGAGCATTGCAAGGCCATTAAGTCGTTGTTCTGACTTGGTATTCCGAATACAAGTCTCGATCCTCTTCAGAGAAGAAAAACATCTTTCAGGCTGAGCAGTTGTCATCGCTGTGGTTACTATCATTTTCAGAAGTTTTGATATCTGATAGAAGGTGTCATGCAGATTGTTGTTAGAAACGAACTGTAGTAATGGTACAGCTCCTGCAATATTTCTGAAGTCTGGTCGTTCGTACAACTTAGAGCTCCGTCATTAACCTGGGTTTCTCCAACATGGTATAAGCTTGGACCGCAACATTAAGTTCTCGGCCTGGGAAGCGTATAGAGTATCCTTCAAACTTTGAAGAGTCTAGCAGCTTTGCTGCATCTATGTGATCTAGGGCTATAAAAGCGTTACCAACTGCATATATTCACTGCAGGTAGTAAACCTAACGCTTAAAAATATTAATTCTATTTTAGAAATTAAAAATTTAGACTCGGAGGTATTTGAATACAATAGAAAACAAGTAGATTTGAAAGAAAACGCGCAAGACGCCTGAGCCAGCGCAGTATGCCGCAATATTCGTCATATACTATTCTTCCACGAAGAGAAATATTGATCTGGTGCTGCTGTCGGTCTCAGCACACATGAGCCGCCAGGCCCGAAGTCACGTCTGCGCATGCGCAATAGCGAACAGACGACTGCGCCGCCTCTCTGCGCACGTACCAACGCGGCTGAATTCCACTTCAGCACACGGAGCTGGTTTCCAGCTATCGCGGCGAGAACGCTCCAAAATGCGTTTTCATCCTTATTACTAGCATTCTAATACGCATTGAAAGGGAATTGGCATAATTTTATTGTGATATATGGCTCGCATTCCAAGAGAAATGATGTAATTTTACAGCGATTTCTCGCTTGCATTCGTAGAGAAATGGCATCATTTCAGTAATATATTTACAGTGTGCTGCAGCACATTGGCACATTATCACCAGCCGCCACTGGAACCGTCCTGTTGGTTTGAAGGTCATGTGCAAAAATTTTAATACTGGAGAAAACTATACATTTTGTACCCAATAAACACACAAACGCAATAAATAAAGAAGGAAGATAAGGATATTTCGGTAGTTACTATGACGGTAATTCACAAGCACCACTCCGTGGGATTGCCTGCCGTTATTACTTTGATGGCATGCGAAAATTTGACTTACAGTGACGTTTTTCTTGTATTCCATATTATGCTGGACAAAGAAAATGTATGTAAGTCTGATTTGCACTCTTGCCAGTTGACAATCTCGGTGGAGGTAGAAACCACCGACATACATAGTGCAGGATACGATTCATAAAAAGGAAAGTAAAAGAAAAAAAAAATTCTGTTGCATCATGTAACGCGGGAGAAAGTGGATCAATCACTTTCTTCACCCACCATTTTATTGACTTGCAAACAATCTTCACACACAATTTCAAGCCGCTACGAAGCTTTTCCACGCTGGCAACCATTACAAAATGATGAAAGTGAAGAAATTTATCCGATACTACTTTCCCGCAGTTCATGCTGTAAATGTACACCATTCCGCATTCTACGGAACTAACTGTAACCACGAGACGTTTTAAATAAACTGTACACATATTCTATTAAGTGTATCTTAGATATCGTATCATAGTACGTCACATAGTTCAGGAGATAGGCGTCGAAAACAACCGCCCCAAACTGCAAGAGGATGTAATTTATTTCATCATTACTACCGATTATATCCATCAACACAGTTTGCAGCAAGTTTCCTAGTGTTACACACTGCTAAACTGAAGAAGCAGTTTATTGTAGGACTCATGCCCCATGAGAATTTAAAAGTAGATTCTTTTGAGTTCAAGTAGTTGGTGTTCTCAGAAAAAAACATAAATTTACTTAAAACTAGCAGTTTTTCGGAGAGTTGTTTTATGATCAACGCTAGCATCTAAGAAGTCATGGAAACAATTATAGGTAAATGAAAGTAACCGATGTTATCGCTGTGTTAGCAATTTTTATCATCTGTTCATTCGTACGAGTCATTCGGCGAATAATTTTAATGTAGTTAAACATTCATACCGTTTTCTTCGTCGCTTTTAGTCACTCAGCCGTAATACGATGTAACGGTGAGTAAATGTCAGCAACGACAATTTTACTACAATTAGGTGCCTAATATTTTAAAGGCTCGTATTATGATTTAATAACGCAGGCAACACTGTAATAAAATATAGGTGTGAACTATAACGACAATCTGGCGATTTATATAATATCGTTCCTCTCCATCGGTACTGCTTACGCGTCTAGCAAGCTACCATTTGGTGCAAGAAAGGCATGAAGTTTATACCGTCTACGATGTTAAATTCGTAAATCAACGGAGAGAATACTTTCTTTTCTCATCACGAAAAACTTCAAAATGTAAATGAAGGGTAGTTTACCGCAGTAAGTTTTCATCGCCGTAATAAAATTTTCATAAAGTTATGAGAGGCGTCTGAGAAAACACTTCACCCCTCCCTCTCCCCCCAGATCAGCAGCTCCGAGGACTCTGCCAGCTACTTTGCGTCTCTCACCTCTCGTTTAACCGTCTCTTAATGTCAAAAACCGCAAGACAATGGCGCAATGACGCTTTCAAACTTTAATTATAGTACGTTGCTTGCAGTGGCCATTTTGAGCAGCAGCTGAATTGTATTTCACTGTAAGGTTTTAAAATAAATGCCTTTTGCTACTGCAACTGAAGGGTTTTATTTTTATATTTTTAATCACCAATACGCGTTTCGCCCTTTCTCTCAAGGCATCATCAGTGGGTGTCCTGAAATATTTACATCTTTTTGTTTGCACATATAGGTTAAGTCTCTTACATATCTACAAAACATTTCATTTCAGATTTAAAACAGTTCGTTTTTTGGTATAAAATGGTGTACTTACAGCACTTGTTACTCCACTTCAGTCTTATTCTGGCAACCAGGTCGAAAGGTTACACTGTTTTTCGAACCACATTGCAGTTCTCTGATTCTGCTGTCACCTGCTGCCATACTGTGTCTACTGCTGTTTGTTTTGTAGTGTTGCCAACCTTAGCTTATTTGAAATTCAACTGTTTCATTGAAAATGTGTTGAAGGTATCTTTGTGTGTGTGTGTGTGTTTGTGTGCATGAGTGTGTGTGGGTGTGGGTGTGTATGTGGGTGGGTAGGTGGTTTTTTTTTTTTTTTTTTTTTTTTTTTTCCCCTCTCTCTGTTTGAATGAGTGTGTGTGTGTGTGTATGTGAGTGTGTGTGGTGGGGGGGGGGTTGTGACTATGTGTTGGGGTTTGTGTCTACCATATGGTCAATCAGTGAGAACAGTGATTGATTGGTCAGGTTTATTTGGTCATTTAGTAGCATCTTTTTCTCAGCTTTTGTTTTATATATGTGATAATTTTCTTGTAATGTTAGGAGATGTTTTTCATTATTTATTCTAATTACCTTCATGTCTTTTTCTATTGTGGTGGGTTTGTGGTTATATGCTATTAGATGTTCTGCAAAAGTGGAGTGGTTTGTTCTGTATTTCCATGCCCTGATGTGTTCCTTGTATCGGGTATCGAATGTTCTGCTGGTTTGTCCTGTGATGGAAGGTATATAGGACAAACCAGCAGAACATTCGATACCCGATACAAGGAACACATCAGGGCATGGAAATACAGAACAAACCACTCCACTTTTGCAGAACATCTAATAGCATATAACCACAAACCCACCACAATAGAAAAGGACATGAAGGTAATTAGAATAAATAATGAAAAACATCTCCTAACATTACAAGAAAATTATCACATATATAAAACAAAAGCTGAGAAAAAGATGCTACTAAATGACCAAATAAACCTGACCAATCAATCACTGTTCTCACTGATTGACCATATGGTAGACACAAACCCCAACACATAGTCACAACCCCCCCCCACCACACACACTCACATACACACACACACACTCATTCAAACAGAGAGAGGGAAAAAAAAAAAAAAAAAAAAAAAAAAAAAAAAAAAAAAAAAAAAAAAACCACCTACCCACCCACATACACATCCACACCCACACACACTCATGCACACAAACACACACACACACACACAAAGATACCTTCAACACATTTTCAATGAAACAGTTGAATTTCAAATAAGCTAAGGTTGGCAACACTACAAAACAAACAGCAGTAGACACAGTATGGCAGCAGGTGACAGCAGAATCAGAGAACTGCAATGTGGTTCGAAAAACAGTGTAACCTTTCGACCTGGTTGCCAGAATAAGACTGAAGTGGAGTAACAAGTGCTGTAAGTACACCATTTTATACCAAAAAACGAACTGTTTTAAATCTGAAATGAAATGTTTTGTAGATATGTAAGAGACTTAACCTATATGTGCAAACAAAAAGATGTAAATATTTCAGGACACCCACTGATGATGCCTTGAGAGAAAGGGCGAAACGCGTATGGGTGATTAAAAATATAAAAATAAAACCCTTCAGTTGCAGTAGCAAAAGGCATTTATTTTAAAACCTTACAGTGAAATTTAATTATAGTCCTTATTATTTTAAGAACAAACAAAAAGCTCTCTTACCGAGGTTAATTAACACTTTTAATAACACAATAAACGATTTTTACGAGAGAATAACTAAAAATAAGCAGAAATGACATACATTGTATCAAATATTGTAGATATAAATCAGTCGTTGAGACTACTTTTCAGAGACGTGTTTTATTAGATACGTCCGGCAGTGGCAGGAAATACTATAGCGATTAAAATTTTAGTTGAGGAGAGTCGGGATGCCCTATCTCACCAATGTTAAATTTGCTAATATAACGTACCTTTTTCTCTGGAACTGTTTGTTATAAATAAAAATCTGAAATTTTGGCAGCTATTTTCAACGTATATTGTTAGCTTTTTGTATAATATTTAGCAAATTGTTTGCTGTAAGCCATTTTTATTAGAAATAATTTACCATTTAAATTTCCCTGGTGCAGAGAATAAACCAGATTTTGTCTTGATTTTTAGTTCAGTGTACTCTTTTAAGTGTTATAAAGCATTTCCGAAAATTTGAATGTTATTGGTTTAGTTGCTTGTGAGATAAAGGTACATGTAACATTAAAATGTCAAATGCCAGAAAATGCGGTAATAGAAATTCATTATGGGAATTCACAGATAACTCTGCTATTATCAAAACTGTCCAATAGAGTAATCTGCGTCACCTTCTAGTTTTTCTTCTTCACCTAGAAACTTTTGCCTCCTTGCTGCCCTAGCGTTTTTATATATTAAATTCAGCTGCACACCGAACCTTCCTTACTCGCATGTTGTCCAGAAGCCTAAGACCTCTGATGCATGTTGGTGGCAGTAACATCGCCAAACCTACCCCTTTAGCCATAATCGAATGACATAACAGAATTACCAACTTCCCATTTCAAAGTTTTGATGCCAACAAATACATACGAGTCCATACGATGTTTTTGAACGACATATTGACATCGATTATCGATTTTTTTATGAGACTTAACTACGGGGTCATCAGTCCCTAAACTTACAAACTACTTATGAACTAACTAAGACTAAAGACGGCACAAATATCCATGCCCGAGGGGGGATTCGAACCCCCGACCGTAGTGACCGTGCAGACCGTGACTGGTGTGCCTCAGTCCCCCCGGCCACCGCGGCCGGCGGAGCCGCGGGTATAGGTAGTGCTAAATAAGTAAATACGTTTCTTTCAATAAAGTTTGACCTGTACTACTTACAATATCATAAAATTTGGAGTTTTCGATAGTTAGAGGTGGTTCCGGTTCCGTTCACCTCGAACTATCAAGACTCAACTGTACTCAGTTTCACAAGTCCCATCATTTCATCTTCGGAGGTTGCTGTTTGCTCCCAGCATTTTTCTGCATGCTAGACCTAGTATGCGAAACATTACAAAATTAACATCAAACATGTTTATCGAAACATTCGGAACGATTTTCGTCATTCTTGTGAAACAGGTGCTAGCCATAGTTCGGCTCATAAGGTAAGCATTAAATTACTTCCTACATCATATTACATATGGGCACATGTTCAACTCTTTTCAGAAAGATTGTAGAGTGAAATAGCCAGAATGAAAAAACGAACGCAGGTAACAATGTAAAAACCTCAGTTCATCCAGTCACTTGCACTTTCAAACTAATCTTCACAGAACAGTATAGTAAATAGCAGCAGTACTCAAGAATCAGATCTATATATTTCAAGTTGGCAAGGAAACAATTACAATTTAGTAGCATTAATTGTACTTCGACGAGTGACTCTAGTAAAGAAAAAATTTCTTTAGCTACTGTTGATGTAGCTTTCCCGTCAGAATTGAAATAAATAAATAACGTCGTTCCCAAACGATGGCCACTTGGTTCTGAGTCTTGGCAGGAAGAATACGTTCCGTGGTGGATGTCTTCGATCTTCGTCAATTTGTGTGAGTTCGCATGACTTTTTTTAAAATTAATCATTCAGTTCTGTCATATCATCTTTTGTAATTTCGATGTTAAATTACGTATTATTTTCAGCAGTAGTTACGACTTGGAAGTCATTTTGCTGGTATGATTTTATGCCGCCATTAAATAAGAAATCTATTATTCCTGCACTATTCACATTCTCTGTTCTTAGAATCCGTAATCTCATCCTTTTTCTGTTATGTAGTCCTATTCTGGTAGTTGTTGCGATGAACTTATCGGCGAAATACAATATTAATCCACAATGCGTACGATCACAGGTATTGGACCAAATCCTATTCTTTTAAATCACGTCGTATCGTTGCGGCGGATTATGTGCTTAGTTTTCAGCTTAATAGTTAGTGTAGCCAGGCAATACTCATAGAAGGAACTTATTTAAAGAACTACGGCTTCCAGTAAATACACTTCAGCGCATAAAACATCTGGGTGTCTTTTATGAAACAAAACACAACCCTGTAGAAACCATATGCTCAAAGCACTTTTTAAAAATTACCTATGATGATGAGCTGTATGGAGAGAGGAGGATGGGGGCAGAGGGGGATGAGGGGTGAGTGGAAATAGGGGAGTAGAATATGGGGTGAGGTGGGAGGTGCCAGAGGGCAAGGAGGAAGGAATTGGAGGGGTGGGGGGGTGGAGTAGCCGAGCGGTCTAAAGCGTCTCGCTGCGGAGCGCGCGGTCGCTCGCCGTGGAGGTTCGAGTCCTCCCTGGGGCATGGGTGTGTGAATGTGTTTGCCCGTAGGTGAGAAGGTTTAAGTAGTTTGTAAGCTACGGACCGGTGACAACGCAGTTTGGTCCGATAGATTTACAGACTTGGGGGGGGGGGGGGGTAGGAATTCCCAAGAAGCTCAGGGAAGGAATGGAGGGGAGAAAGTGGCTGGAGGGACGACCAGGGAGTAACAAGAGGAGAAGGGTGAGGAGGGATGGACAGGTGGGCCCTCAGGAACGGGGGCAGTGGTGCGGGAGAGGATGGAGGGGGCGGGGAGGATCACAACAGACAGGAAGGGTAAATTTCTGGAAAGAGGACGTAATCCAGAAGATAGTATGGGAAATGTCACAGTAAAGGATCCAGACAGGTGAAGGGCAGATGGGGGAGGGGTCACATTGACGGAGCAATAGACCAGACGTAGTTAGGAGGAGATGGACTAGTGGATGGGGCAAGTCTAACTTGCAGAAGAGGTAACAGATTCAGAGATATTGAATGAAAAAGGCAAGGTGGGGGTAAGGAATGAGGTCGTTGAGTTCAAAATATTTGTTAAGCTTAAGGGACTTAACTGCAGAGTCATCAGTTCCTATACAAACTATTTATGACCTACCTTATACCAAAGACGACACAAACATCCATGCCCGTGGGGGGATTCGAACCGCTCGGCCACTGTGGCCGGCAGGTCGTTGAGGTACTGTGTGGGAGAGGGAGGAGAAAGGGGGATACGGGAAGAGAGATGGAGGGCAGGCCGCTCTAGGATCTCCAGGGTTTTCTAGAAGGATTTTTTCTTTTTTTTTGGGGGGGGGGGGTGGGGGGGGTGGGGTGGGGAGCGGTGATAGGAGTGGATATTCAAGGCGGTATGGGCTACACAGAGAATGGGGCAGATTTAGGTGTAAAGAACAGTGGAGGGCTTTAGCTTCCAAGTTCGGCAAGGGAGAGTACAGAGTCTGGAGCAGTTTTTTCTTGGATGGTGCGGAGGTGGGGAGATCAGGAGAGAAGCCTAGGTATTTGAGAAATGGAGAAAGGTGGATGCGGTGGCCATGTAGAGGTAGAACTCGTGAGGGGGAAAGGATGGGTATTCCGACCTACAATGATGCCTGGCTCTTGTCGGGATTTATAGAAAAGAGCACAAAAGTCTGTCTCAATTGCAAAAATTGTTTTTCTCATTACTGATGCGTTTAGCCCTTTTGTGGCATCATGAGGTGAGGTATTTATCATAAAAACCATCTAGGAAGGAAACCTATCATCATGGTTGTTTAAAATTATTTTAAAAATTTGGCCTGAGATGGAAGGATGTGGGCACATGTACTATACCAAGCTGGCATTGGAGTGGAACCAGTTTTAATAGGAGGGATGGTTTTAGATGAAGTAGGCATTAACCCGGACGATGTTGATGGGAAGTGCGAAGGTCTAAGTGTAAAGAGCAAGCCGGGATGCCAGACCTGCTATAAATCCCTTTCCAAGTCCAAGGAGACAAATATGGACACAAGATGGGAATTTAACTGGAGGGAGAGGTGAAAGGAGTTCATCGTAGGTGGAGAAAGAAGAAAGCTGCAATGGGTGTGTGGAAAGAGTTGGTGAATGTGGATATGATGTTGGGTATGGGGAACATGAGGTTGCTGGACGTTTTACACAGGCAGGGATAGTAGCTGATGTAATGGACGATGGTATAGAGGCTAGCAATGGTGGTAGGTGATACGATTGTGGTGATTTTGTTGCGAAGTTTCATGTTATTGGGATCATAAGGTCTTATGGGTGGACGTGGTATACACAGTGTAAGCTGGGAACAAAGGAGTGGGATGGAGACATCTTGGAGCAAGGAATAATGAAAGTTGGAAAGACATCAGAGAGGAAAGAAGCAAAACGGTTAGCTGTACTGGTATTATCAGGAACGGATTGTTCGAGATGGAGGAGGGGTTAGGTGGGTTTTGGTTTCGAGCCAGTAAAGCGGTGGAAGGCATTCCAATACCGAGACGAATTGACGGGGAGGTGGACATTGAGCCACGTCACTGTCTGATGTCTTCCGGCGTTTTTCTTCATAGTCAGAAGGCTGCAGAGGCGTCGCTGGAGTTAGTTGGTGTCGGAGGAGTATATCCCGGTCATAGGTGCGGAGGATGGAGCGGTAGAGGCGGCAGGATTTCCTTAGGACAGTCTGTGGAGGGAAGGGGCGACTCAGCTCAGTGTGTTTTCTCGGCATAAAACATGAAAATGTGCAAATGGCACAGGGAGTGAACTGTCTTGTTGACAAGGGACACCTTTGACTTCGACCGCTCGGAACCACACGAAACCATGCAAAACGCAGCACTTGTCTGCTAGCGCCACTAGTTGGTGCCCATTGTTGTGTTGTTCCTAGGCGATTCATAAGAATCGTACCCTTCTAGACGCAAGTTTTCCAAACAAAGTTGTCACGCTGAATACCTTGCCACCGAAAACAAGATGCCAAACCACAAGTTAGTTATTTCATCGTGAAAGTTTGTGATATACAAACAATTTGCTGCACCAACCTACAAGCCTATGTTGCATTATGCTTGTCGAATGCCAGGGTATGACATTGACATATCAACATTTGAAAATGTTGTTAGTGTGGCTTTTGATATTGCACTGCGTGAATGCGAAAGTGATTTGGAATGTGACAATGTGAGTTTAGTGAGGTATGCACATTGTTCACTCTCACTATTTTAAGCATTTCATCGAAATCCCCTATCTGAAATTTGAGGACATACTTTCAAATATGTGGAACTGCTGTATATGTGTGTTTTGCGCCATTATAAGTACTTCAAGAAAAGAGTTTTTAGCGCTACTGATTGGAAATGTAATGATGCAATGACGCCATTAAATTACATATTACAAGGAATAGGGCACTAATAATAATAATAATAATAATAATAATAAACTGAAAAAACACTTTCGTTTCCCCCATCTCACCCCATTTACCCCGTGACACTTGCCCCACCTCCGCTTCTACCCCCAGCACCATCTTAAACCAATATCAAAATTTTGCACACAATTTCTAATTCACATTACTTGTCATAACGCAGTTCAGACAACAAAATAAAGTTTTTCGCTGATGTACAATTGTATTAAATTTAGATTTTATTCATTATAGATGTTTGTGAAAATAACAGTTTGCTGCTATTCTGTATTAGGTCTGAAGATTATCCAAACTGATAGAAACATGATACAAAAGTAAATCCCTAATTGACGGACAATAACCATAGGCAAAATGGATTGTAGACGTAACTAGAAGGTAAGCTTCTGCAGTTATGTACACTTAAATGAAATGTACATTTTAGTCATTGGAGAGTCAAAATCTTGTTACAATGTCAGGTTGTACATACAGGGTGAGACAGAAGGAAAGGTGTATACTTTGCGGGGTGATTCTGAACAAAAGATTTCTCATGAACATGTGCCCTTTCATTAACCGTTCCCGGGTAAACCAATGGAAGCAACTAGTAAAGGGAAACGTGCAGATGACTTAATTGTGGCCTTAATTCATAAATCGTGTATTGAAAAAGTGTGACAGCGTGAAGGTTACCGATCGCATAGCCTTAAGCAATACATCATTGTTAGCAGAAAAGAAAATTAAATGATAGGGACTCTTGATTCACAAAAAATTCGATTTGCATTTGCGTCAATGCCACAAATTTAGTGTGTCTTTAGGTTACTGTTAGTGTAGGTTTTCAGGCGTTATTAGCGATCGATGCAGGTCTAGTATCAGGCCCCCGGTAGCTCTTAGTGGTTACGATCGCAGAAACATACGTATACGAGTTACATAGATGAGTGATTTGCTATGATCTTGTAGTGTCAGTTCTATGGTATAAGCAATTAATTCTCTTCCGATTCCTACAGTGGCCTCCATATAGCCATAGAAATGCAGCGTGTCTGTACATTCATACGTTTGAACATGATTTTTCATTGCCCGTGGCTATCGGATTTCCATCAAGACAATAATATAAAACAATGCTTGATAGCTCACTTCTTTATTACAGTTTCAGGCGTGGCCCGCCGTGAGATAACTTCCTGGCGACGTAGTGAAGCGGGTCCTCCTCTACTAAATGTTTTTTAGCCTGGTGTAATATGCAATAGCAGCCTGTCGAATTACTGCAAAACTTTCAATAGAGGACACCGCGCCTCATTACGTCGCGGAAAGTTATGATGGGCCACGCCCGAAACTAGTAATAAAGAAGTTCCAGTAAACGGTTGTGACAATTATCCTCTAAATTTAATTTTTCCTTTAGTATTCTTGAGAGCGATGCCAATAAGGATGATCAGTTTTCTGTGAACACCAAATCCTTGAAGCATTTTCAGTAATGAACGTATTGATTAGATTCTTACTTCGTGCTCTTTGATGCTTAATAATCCACATAAGACTGATGATTTGATCTGGGCAATTTCTGCCTGGCCGAAATCCTCCTTGGTACTTTCCAAGTTTTTGGTCCAGTTGTTCCTGTATTCTTGAGTGAATAATTTTGGAAAATTTTAATATTCACAGAATATATGACATCAACTGCGATTGGGCAAAGCTGAAAATGTGTACCCAGTCGGATTTCGAACCCAGGTCTCATGCTTTCTAGGCAGTTGCGCTGACCCCTACACCACTGGGAACACAGTGATCACCGCACCTGCAAGGACTACCTAAGCACGCCTCCCGTCAGATACAAATTCCAAATTTGTATCTGACGAGAGGCGTGCTTAGGTAGTCCTTGCAGGTGCGGTGATCACTGTGTTCCCAGTGGTGTGGGGGTCAGCGCAACTGCCTAGAAAGCAGGAGACCCGGGTTCGAATCCAGGCTGGGTACAAATTTTCAGCTTTTCCCAATCGCAGTTGATGTCATATATTCTGTGAATATTAAATAATAACAACTGCAGGCTCAGAAGTGACGTCTGTTTTTTCGGAACAGACGCCATATATATATATATATATATATATATATATATATATATATATATATATATATATATATAATTTTGGAAAAGATCTTATATGTGACATCAACAAGGGGTATCCCTCAACAATTGTTATAATTTGACCTATCACTTTTCTTGTGTCGAGGTGGGATTATTGCTGTGTTCCAATTCCCAGAGTTCCATATGTCTAATACGTTTATGTAAGTTTATAAGAGCTTATCATTGGCATTCTTCCATAACTGACTTTCTCCTGCTTCTTTATAGTTCTTGAGACTGTTAATATCTTTGATTTGTGTTATAATAGTAATAGTGCTAATGTCACAATCAATCGCAATATTCGCGTGTTTTTACGTGAAATACTGTAGTGGTAACAGTAGAACAACTGAGACCGATTCCTAGGAACAATGGAAGTTACTTTACTACTAGATGTAAATTTTAACAATAATTCTCACATCAAATTTAAAAACACATTTTGTTTATGGTGACGAAATTTCTGTAGCAATCATTATCCCTGATGCTGAACTGATGAAATTGTGACCGTGACTGCTTATCCTGCTAATGAACTTATGAGTTGCTTATTGATTTCCTTACTTGGTGTTTTATCTTTGCGTACACGCAGCTCTAGCTCTTACCATGTATCCAAAGTGTTTCGTCGTTTCATATATCGTCAGAAAGCAGCAACAGCACTTCCAGTAAAGAGTAAAGATTCTTCGGTGACAGAGCAGGACTTCTTCACTGACGAGGAAAGAAATTTATTTTATGAAAGAAATACTGGTAGCTACCAGTAGCTGAGACCAAAAATAATGAATCAAATGTTTGTAATTCTATGGGACCAAACTGCTTTGATCATAAGTCCCTAGACTTACAAACTACTTAAATTAAGTTAAACTAACCCAAAGACAACACACACACACACACACACACACACACACATCCATGCCCAAGGGAGGATTCAATAAAAATTTTGCCACAAGTCGATATGCCAAAGTCGCAATTATACTTCTGCAACACTGCACAAATATAAATTCTATTAGGAGAAAAATGTGAAGAAAACCTAGACAATACTAACTATAAAGTCCCAGGGAAGTGAGCGAAGTTCTATAGTGGTTGACGCCCTCAACTTGCATTCGAGAGCTCCCGATTCAGTTCGTGGGTCGAACATGTAGGTATCGGTTTTCTGTGGCTGCCTACATGTCTCCGTGCTAATGGCAGGTTGGTACGTTGAAAGGGCCATATCCGCTTTCTTCCCGTCCGGTGGGAAGAAAGCCGAGGAAGGCTGCGGACGGGACGTAAAACACTTGTCTTCCTTCCCACCTTATTGCCTTCTCTCTATACTACATTCAAAGCAGGTTGTTCTTTTGAACAAGAAGCTACGATCGCAATGCGATTAGCGTTTCCACTTTCGTGAATATTTTAATTTCTTAGTGAAAATGCGAGATTCAGAGAGGGAAAAAGGAAACAATTCATCGAGGTAAAATTACGCTCTGAAACACACTGAAAGTCGTGCCACAGCATACAGTCCGGTTTTGATTTATTTTTTAATCTAAAAATTATCAATCTATTTAATTGAAAGGACATATAAGAATTATAGTAAAGGCACACGTAGTTGACAACATTTGGATCGTCATTTACTATTTTCTCACAGACAGAAATTAATAATGCTTTATCCACTATTTCGTTAATTGCTTTCATTATTGTACCTAGGTTCTGTAAACTATCTTTACACTCGATTTTGGAGCATACGTCCTCAGTCTCCTTTCGGTTGTTATTCCAGTCTGTTACAGTTGATCAATGGAGCAGCCAGGAATTTTTTAAAAAATAAAGCCTATTAAATTTTTTAATCTACGGCTTATTTTTACACATTTTATGATTTAACCAATTATACAACGAAAACAAATGCATAAGAAATAAAATGATTAGATTCACATTAATTTCAAAGTGAAAGAGGAACAATGTGGTGGGAATGGTGTCTATATAATCAGCTCGTAAAATAATTAGGTAGCTTCTATGTTACAAGCCAAAGAGAAAGGTCTTTACAGTTTAATTAACATGAGACTCTATGAGTAAAAGTTAAACTAAAATAACATTATTGTTGTTCGTAAGATTCCCCTAGGTGGCGCAGCTGACCTGCTAAGCAGCGGGTCGCTGCATATAAACAATCGGCCCATAACTTCAGCATAGCAGTAACAATAGTGGCAGCATCAAATGTTCAAAATGTTCAAATGTTTGTACAGCTTATGGGACTTAACTACGGGGTCATCAGCCCCTAAGCTTACAAACTACTTACGAATTAGGACGGCACAAATATCCATGCCCGAGGGGGGGATTCGAACCCCCGACCGTAGTGGCCGTGCAGACCGTGACTGAAGCGCCTCAGTCCCTTCGGCCAACGCGGCCGGCAGTGGCAGCATCAAAGCTGGTCGCGGCGTCATTAAAACCGCTCATAGAACAGCAGCACACGCTGTCAGTGGCGGCATCACGTTGACGATACATTGTCACGATCACTTGTGGTTGGTAAATTATAGTTACGTTGTGATTTATTACAAGTGTACTATTTCAAATTTCGGGTGCCGACCTGTTTAAAATATAAAACAATAAAGAATAATGAAATTTAAAAAATCTTTGGGAGATGCTGGGGGGATGGGTGGGGGGTAGGGCTTCAGCGCCATTAGCTGCCCCTCCTCTTCCGTGTCTGCGCCAATGTAGTTGATGTTCTTACGCCAAATTCAATAGCAACGCTTTTCAGCAGGTCTCTTTTTTCTGTTCCGTTTAGTGGTTACAAGTTTTTTGTCGAACAAAACAAACAACCAATTTATTTCTTTTCGAGTACATTTCACCACGTACAAACTAAACGCCCAAAAAATGGTTGGTAACAAATCAACAATAACCGTAATAAATTTAACTATGTACCTGACAGTGTGGTACCGGAGATCTCTTTGTTGCCAGCGATGCCAACTTAATACCGGAACATACACTGCACTGTACTATAGTGACAACACTATACCGCACATTTTTGTAAAAAAAAAAAAGAAGGAAAAGGTCGAAAGAAATCGGAATTTCGGATAAGTTTGGTTATGTAATTCGTTAGGTATTGCCATAGTAATAGAAAGAGATATCAATTCTGAAATTTTAATACAATGAAAATACTTGTTGTAAGATACATGACATGAAGTGTGTTTGTTCTGCATTAGATGACAAAACATAAACTACTGAATTATGTATTACTGCGCACTATATTCTTACTTATAAATATTCCATATACTTTCAGTGCTATTAATATTATACAATCAACAAGTTTGAAGTCTAAATGCGTTCAGAAATTTTGATGGAGACAGTAGAAATTATTTTATTTGGATCCAATTTTAATACTTTTGTATTACAAGTTTCATTAAAATAATTGCATTATTACTTTTGTCTTACATGTCAGAATTTTTTCAATGGATATAAAACTTTGTAACAAAATTATAGAACGATATGTGTCAAATTCTGTGTATCTTTCAGTGCCTTATATCTGATTAATATGGTTCAATCTACCTAATATACTTCAGATTAATCGTTACTTCCTTTAAAACAAAAATAAATTACGATGCAAAATTAAGTTTTATTTAATTCATAATTTTTAAAGACATATTTCAGTATTAATATATGAAGCGTCGTATTTGTAAATAAACCTGGCTTACGTATCTCAATCTACCTCCCCTCCCCCCCCATTTTGTCTGTAGACCTCCTCTATGTTTGTGTACTTCCTAGCATTTGTCTAACTTCCTCTCCTCTCTCATTCCACTTCTCCCCGCACCTCCTTTTGTTTATTCATAATCTCCGCCCCTCTAAACTTCCATTCCGCCCTCCTCCCTCCTCTGTATAAGCATCTCCATACTTCCTGATCTAACCATCTCTTCCTGCCCCCTGTCCATATTAGCGACTCCTGTCAATCTTCTTCTGTTATTTGCTGCACACCTTTCTATGTGTCCATCTCTTCTACAGCCACTCTCTACTTGCACCTGGCCGTTTTTTCTTATTACCCACTTTCCATCTCTTCGTATCCCTGTTTCACACCATTTCATCTCTCCCCCCTTACCATCGAATGCCTGCTCCATATTCACTGCTCACCTTTGCCATGCTGCTTTTGTAAATCCAGAAAAAAAATGCATTAACATCAGGTTCTATCTCACCGACAAGTTAGTTTGAATTATTTTGCGAAAATTTTACTGATCATACTTAAGGAACCGATTAAACAACAGAGATATTGAGGTCATATTACATGTCGAGAACGGTTGAGAATTTCTAGCATAAAAAGTGCTAGATAATTGGAACTGGCCGCAGTGGAGTGTCCGAGCGCTCTAAGGCGTCTGGTTGTGGGGAGAGCGGTTACTCGCCGTCGGATGTTCGAGTATTCCCTCGGACATGCAAACATTTGAACTTTTGATGATTGGAACTATTTCTCACAAAGCAGTTGTATTTCATTTCCTGTGTTGCTCACATAAAAATTCACACCCCTACAATGAAGCAGTGACTATTATCATCTTCTAAATTTCATACAGCCTTAAATGCACCCTCCAGCGGAAAGCAACCCATAGAAAAGAATCACGGCAATCGATTTCCCGTTCTAATGGTTAGTTGCAGTAACTGTCTGAAGGTTTATGGGGGCAATGCGGTTGTTTTTAGTATAATTTTTCCCCATATACAAAATGCACTGCGTAACATTTTAGAAAAAAAGAACATTTATTACTTCATCAGAAATGAAATATAAATCTCCACTTACACACAGTTAATCAACGTAATAAAAGTTTATTGAGAATTGTACTGTTCTTAAACAGGCATCTGTAATCGTGTGTCAACATATTAATGCATGATCGCCTCTAGATTATACCGTGTGAAATTGCTCCTTTTCGAAAATAAACATTTCTAGTACAACGATTCATTCGAACATAGAGACAAAATATGTTTCCCCGATAAAACCGATTGGGGTATCAAGTATCAAAAGAGAGTGCATCGAAACCGCGTGCTGGGTGTCTGCACGCAAATGAGACGGATCTCTTCACCCGGGCTGTGCGAAACTTTCTCTGTTCGACCAATATAACTTCTCAATGTCTATTTTTAATGAGGAATGGGTATCGAATTTTAGAATTTTTTGATATTTATGGTACGTGAAGTTCTGAACTCAAATAACAATCAGCCACGGACATTCGACGCAACTTTCAAAAATACTAAAGAAAATCGACTTTGAAGTTTTGCAAGTAGACGCAAGTACCGGTAACTAACACAGTTGTAGCATATCTAATGGTAATTTTTATAAAAAAATGCAGGCATTTTTGTTTATTCCTAATTTTCTATATTTTATAAAAGGTAGTTAACAATAACGGTGTCAGTAAAAAGAGAAAACAAAGTTGGATTTTTACAGCATTGGGTTCACTATTGGTTGATGAAGGTTGTCTTTGATTGTTCAGTTTATGTTTTATTTTTGGAAAGTCATCTCCGTAGCTCCTAATGGCTATCAAGCAGCTAACTTACTCAACCATCTTTCAGGTGATGACAAGGTGTTAAGTTCCTCTAAAAACACATAAACAAAAACTGACACAACAGTTAACTGAATTCGAAAACAACGAATAATATCTACCAGGTAGATTTTATAATGATAAGACATAGATTTCAGAACCAGGTTTAAAACTGTAAGACATATCCTGGGGCCGATATCGACCCTGACCATGCCTTATTGGTTATGAACTGCTACTTGAAACGAAATAAACCGCATAAAGGTAAGAAAACAAGGCGAAGGGACCTGGGTGTATTGAAAGGACCTTAGGTTCTTCAGAGTTTTAGTGAACAACAATGGACAAAACTAGGGAAAACAATGCAATAGAAGATCAATGACTATATTCGAAATATGAAATATTGGAGGCTGCAGAGGACCAAATAGACAGCAGAAAAGAATTTATAAGAATTTCTTGGTTACTGAATTTAATTAAGGGAAGGACAAAACACAAAAATTCAGTGGATGAAGCAGGTAAAATAGGATACAAAAGACTAAGAATAATGGGATTGACCGGAAGTGCAAACTCAGGCGAAGCGGAAGGAATTGCGTTACCGAATACAAGTAGATGCCCCTCTTACGCGGAGAAGAACAGGCAGATTTGGGTGGAGAGCTGCATCAAATAAGTTTCTGGACTGAAGATCACAACAACAAATCTTCGAATTCTGCGAATGTATTATTGAAATTATGTTTTATGAAAGCTGCCTTCGGAACACATAGACAATCCTATATTATGAACTAGTACAAATATGTTTTGTTTGTCACCTCACCCACGCGTCGGCTTCATAGTTATTATTTGTCACTTATGAGTCAGCACTTACTGTAATTTAATTGTTAGTAATACGCCACGTATGCATTTTGACGTTATTCTACTCATGAAGACAACTACAGTAGCAAGTAATTTCTACTCACCTGACGTCTCCTTTCTGTAAGGACACTTCTTCAAACACCAGACGAATACGTTCATTGTCCCTGTAATTAGACAAAACATTTCTAATTGTAAAAAACGTTAAATCATTATATTTCTATTACAGTTTCAATTTACAGTCTGGAATAGCAAATTTTCCACAAATGGTAAGTTAGGGTCGTACAAATAATGTTATTATATGCTACATATCCGATTCAAAACTTCGAAGCAATAAATCAGTCGCCACATGAATCATTTTTACATTTATGGGTAGAGTTGCCATTAACAGGATAGAAGTGAAGATGTGGGATTTGTTGTACCTGCGCTCATTATTAGTTAAAGTTTTGGATCCCACACTGCCAAATAAAATTTTGAATATAACGACGTTCTCACAGTTCTCATTTGCAAAGTATTTTCTTACATTTATTAGGTGTAAACAACACTTTAAACAGAAAGTTATTTCACCTGGTTACCGTTATCAAAATGTGGCGGAGGAACTACTTCTGTATGAATGTTTTGCACTTCAAAATTAAAAATTGGAAATGGAACTTCCTGCTTAATGCATCGAGGAATACTATATTACTCGACTCAAAATTATGCAATAAAAACTTTTTCGGAATATTTGGAAATGTGCAAATCAGATTTAAAGAAGCTGCAATGAAAGCAGTTAATCGTCAGAGGGACATGTATTAAAGCTACGCCACCTTCCATACCTGCACCATCTCCGAGGGTGGGGTTCAAAGACTTTGAAATCACAAATAGGAATCCCTATTTTTTATTGAATTCTTCGTGAAAAAATTTGTAACTTTTGTACGGAACACGTTTTTGTTTCATGGTAGATAGCGCTGGAATCGGTAAAAGTAAAACTGAGTTGCAAATTTCTGAAAAACGGTAATACCTGGAACTAATAGACATATAACCCTCTTTCTAGGTTCAACACTTCCAGTTTCAGTAATCAGTTGGACAATACTGCGAAAAGTCGTTGCAGAAGGAATATACCGATCAGGGAACAGATTGGTTTACTTTGTCGACTGCGATATGTCGGATTTGTTGCTTTTTTTTTTTTTTAATGTATGTATAATATTTAATTCTAAACCAAGAAGAGAGAAATGGATATCTGCTTGCATATTTTTAACAGAACTTTGGCTATAATATTTTGTACAGAAAAAGATATCAGACCAATATCGATTAATTGTGGGCAAAATTGCCTCAAGGGAGGATCCAAATCCTTATCAGGCTTGGTCCCATTGGGGCTTTTACGCTTAATGATTTTTTTTTCGATTTGTAGTAAATTATTAGCACTCATTCGTAAATATTTTGGTGATTCAAAATCAAATGTTTGTTCAGCTTATGGGATTTACCTGCGGGGTCATTAGTCCCTAAACGTACAAACTACTTATGAACTAACTTGGCCGCCGCGGAGTGGCCGAGCGCATTGAGGCGCTATGTTACGATGTGCGAGGCCACTCCCCGTCGGGGGTTCGAATCCCCCCTCGGGCATGGATGTTTGTGCCGTCTTTAGTATAAGGTAGTTCATAAGTAGTTTGTAAGTTTAAGGACTGGTGACCCCACAGTTAAGTACCTTAAGCTTAACAAACCTTTGAACATTTTTTTTAACTGACTTACACTAAAGACGTCGCAAGCATTCAAGCCTAAGGGAGGATTCGAACCCACGATGGGGAACGGCCTGGCGCATCGGAGCATAGTGCCTCAATAGGCTCGGCCACTCCGCCGCGACTTTTGTTCATTACCAGATTCAGATTTCGATCACTGTGTGACCATTATCAATGCTAAGACAAATACAAAAGAACCAGTTAGAATTAGATAATATGCCAAGTTATAAACCAGTTGTACAAAGTTTTAATTACAGTCGATGATAATACACATACCTTCAAACAAACAGCCTTAACAGGAAACTGTAATTTATGTTATGAAAGATCTAAGAAACGTTGAAATAGCGACTTAACAATACCATCTAATTACTGTATATATTACAACTGCAATTTGTAAAATTGACTCTATATGATTTTATGATGTAGATTGCGAACAAGATCATTATCAAGTTCTCGAATTAAAAAAGTCTTATCAGACCGTTACTGTAATACAAAAAATTAGCAACCAGATTTTAAGGTTCTAGATATTATATATTATTACCACCAATCGTGTATAACTGATAAATGATGTTTATTAATATAGAACATTTTTAAAGTAAAAGTGCCTGTTAAAATAAAATATAACCATTATTGAAACATAATAAATTGATCACAAATACAATGTTTGTTGTACGAACCTTTAAAGAGGGCGTCACAGTCGTCAATGACGAACGCTGACGTTAGCTGTATAAAAATTGTAATAGCTGCATCAGTATGAACGTAACCTCCAACATGGAGGTCGAAACTGTTTGTTTCAATGTATGTATTTTGTCATTGACTGTAACTGAATGGTTTATAACTTTGCATGTATATTATCTAATTGTAACTGATTCTTTTGTATTTGTCTTGTATTTGTTTGAAATCTAGATCAGGTAATAAAATATTTAAGACTGATTGCTAACAATTTTCTACTGATGTAAAGCGTGTTTGCTACAATTCTGAACCGTGTAAGGGCATGCGTTTCGGCTGAATGGTGGTGCAATATCAAACTGACTGGCGCCAGCGTTCCAGCCTTGTCTCTCTCATTCTATTTAATAAAGTCCATAGTTCTTCATCAGATGTAGTTTGTCACTTCTAACCACTCCTTCAGGTTGTATCACTTTTTATGATTTCAAATCTTCTGTACTAGGCGTAATTTTCCCCCGAAAAAACACGTAATTTTTGTGTTCAAATTCCGATCCACGTCAGTGTATCACAAAAACTTTCAGAATGAAACAAAAGAAAAAGAAAAAGACTTATCCCATGATTACAGCACAGAAAAGGCTGAAACATGTTTACAAAGATTATTTTTTAATAATTTCTTTTGCTTTTTGTTTCTTTAATTAAGGTGATTTTTCTCGCCTTTAAGTTACTTTTAATCACAGCTTCAAAACTGTCTTGAAAAAACTGAACACTGGAAAGTAATTACTGTTTTAGGAAATACAACGATGCGTCAAGTTGAAAATATTTCTTGCAGTTTGTGAAATCATTTAGAGGAAATTGTATCTAAATTATGTTGATAGTCAACAGCCCTGGACGGATCTATTTCTTTTAATGCTCAAGTACTATTTTTTTTCTTGAGGTATAAGAATCTTCTTAGTTGCTAAGGATCTAGCAGATCTGCCAATCGTGCGTGGCACAGCATAAGGTAAGAACATCTTTCAAGGGGTACAGTTCCTTCATCTCCTCTTCCTTCCAACAACTGCATTAGTTCCGGCAGTTGCCGAGTGTGTGTATATATTCATGGACTTTGTGCCGTAGGTGTTTCTCATCCGCACCGCGAGGGTTGACCTTCACTATAGAATATGTTCTCAAAATTCTGTTGAAACTGGAGCTATATCGCGATTTACGAGTGTCACCAGTAGCACGTCACATCTTCCGGCCTTGAGCTGACGCTTTCTGTCTTCTACGAGAGCAGCCACTGTGATGCCTCTCAATCCGTCTGTGGCGAACAAAAACACTATCAGATTCCAGTCCTGTCACAGTGAGATAGTTCCATAAGCTATTCTGTATATCATGGGTCTGCACATTATTCAGACGTAGACGGAGAAATGGACGACGGGTATGTAACCCATGCTGGAATAAACGCCAATGGACTGTCACCCCTGAACGTGTACAATGTGTTCTACGGTTCAACTTTTGCCCCGGTGGAGTGGCCGAGAGTTCTAAGGTGCCTTACTGCGTAGCGCGTGGTTGCTCGCCATTGGAGGTTCGAGTGCTACTCCTTCATGGGTATGTATGTATGTGTTTCCCTTAGGTGAGTTTAAAATAGTCTAAGTGGTTTGTAAGCCTAGGGACTGATGATAAAACAAGTCCCATATATTTACAAAAATTTGGACATTTTGGTTCCACTTTTCTGTCACAGCTCTTTTCCAGTGTCATTCGGACGACTTGTCGATCATCATGAGGCGTCTGAGTAGTTTGACCTCCACTGCATCGTTGTGTTCTGATGCCTTCAGTGACTCTCTGAAGACGACAGTTGCACTGCCGGAACACTTTGCTCCACAGGAGCTCCAGTTCCCCGGGTCATATACCACGTTCTTTCATTGCAATGATGCGTCCTCTTTGAGAATCGATGATTTGATGGTACGGTTTACACGTACATCAGCGGTGCTTCCTGTTCGTCTCCTCAAGTCACACTGGTCCATTATCGCCAAGCTATAGCGACACCGAGAGCCGCAGGCACATGATACAGGCATTTGGCATTGTTCTGAGATAACTATGTTTACTCTAAATTCGCCGGTTGATCATTTCAACCTAACGTACCGATGAAGAAATCAAGTAAATCTAAAGTTCCCAACTTTAGTCCTTCATTTTTTTCTGATCATGACTGTGTACTCATTTTTTGTAATATATTACCGCTAGTTACTAGCATTGCCCGGAGTGTTTTTAGTATTTTTCTATGTTACTCAATGTACCCTACTCCTAGCCATTACAGTTTCGTTTCCAAGCAGTTCAATTATAATGACTTGATATCTCCTGAACTGTGAGTCTTACAGCAATATAATTTCCTCGTTAGTAGACTGGAACTTTACGAAGCTGCATGCGAAATGTGTTACATATGGTGATCATAATATAGAAGTAATAAATTATAACTTCATTGGGTGATGAGGTATATTTTAAAACATTACCTTGTTTCTGACGTTACTCCTTAAGTATATATATCGAATTCTAATTTATTACTGAAAAGACATTTATTGATATATGCATATACTGTCTGCAAAAAATGTCTCGAACTGAGTTAGTAGTGAAGCCGATATAATATATAGAAAATTTTATTTTATTTGAATATGGGCCTAGAAAGCCTGCGATTATGATGATATGTATATCACTTCTGCTACCAGTCACGATTCTTATTTTGCTTAGCACGACGCTTTTCGGGAAATAATTCCAGTGTTTAAGTGCGTTTTTGCTCTGCCCCATTTTAGTTGCGGTGTTTCCGATGTGTGAGGTTCTGCATTATTTTATTGTCTTTACTGCAATGACTAAATGCACGAAGTCTATTTATTGGTCGGACTTTATACATAGTAAATGACTAAATCTTTCGGAAAACTTCTACATACCGTTTCTTAACTGTCCATTTTGAGATTCTAAACTAATGGGTCATCAAGAAACTAGGAGTTATAAAAAAGGTTTCGCTATTTACTACGTATAAAGTCAGACCAATAAATAAAATTTGCGCATTTAATCATTGCAGTAAAGTCAACAAAACAATACAGAACCTCAGACATCTGAAACACCGCAACTAAAGTGGGGTAGAGCAAAAACGCACTTGAACATTGGAATTATTTCCCGAAAAGCGTCATGCTGAACAAAATAAAACTCGTGAATGGTAACAGAAGTGACATATATACTTGTAGAAATTTTCTCTTTTATTCCAGGAGAATTTTACAAACCGTATATTGAATAAGTAAGTTAAATGACAAATAATTACGAGATACTTTACTGTTACATCGAATTTGAAGGAATTGAGTTTTCAAGTTCTAAAGTCTAATTTCAAACTACTGTCGAAAATTACTAAATAGCACAAAAGTGTGCGTTCATTGAATATTCTGTTTGTGTTTTCTTTTTAAATGGCCCTGACAGTTTAGTAATTTGAAAATCCCATCACAAGTTTCAGGGCGCGGCGAAGTAACCGAGCGCATTGAAGTGCTATGCTCCGAAGCGCGAGGCCGTTCCCCGTCGGGGATTTGAATTCTTCCTTGGGCATGGATGTTTGTGTCGTCTGTCGCATAAGGTAGATTATAAGTATTTTGTAAGTTTGGGGACTGATGACCCCGCAGTTAATCCCTTAAGTTTAACAAACATTTGAACGTTTAGAAGTTGCAGTCCTCTTTTGGCCATGGATGTAAGTGTCGTCGTTAGCATAGGTTAGCTTAAGTAGTTCGTAAGTATGAGCAAGTTTGGTTCCAACATTCGATTTTTTTAAATTCTTCAATGCTCTTAAATGCTCATAATGCGAGATCACGAAAGTGCGCTTTGTGCCTGAATTACAATCGTAGATTTGGATATCATGTTTTCGGTGAAACAGGACACATCAGTGCAGACAGAGTTGTGGGCAGTGTAATTAGTAGTGTAAATAATTTAGGCTTTTGCGGCCACTGTTTAACGAGTCGCCTGATGGCGGTCGTCTGCGGATATTCGGTCGACAGTCGGTGACTGGTTTTTCTGTCGTTTCGCCAATATGAACGCTTTTCGTTGCCAGTGATTCGTGCTTCGTATTGGTGTCGGGTTATCAATATTTCCTAGGACAAATGCGCTCCGCAAAGGCTTAGGCGGAGATTTATTTAAGAACATACAAGTAAATATTGTGAACATGATACCGTGGTAAGCACGGTATTTGTTATGTTTAGGTTTTGCATGAGGATTCGAGCAATAATCAATGAGCGACGACAAAACCCATTGTTTAGTCTAGCATTAGTTGGAAGGCAGCATAAAGTACAAGACATATTTCTATACGAGGTTATGAATGTCTAACAGGACCAGAGAAACGCAAAAAATATTTGACATATAAATCCTTTGCTTTAGTATGATAGGATATTATCACGTACGACTACACATTTTTAATAGTAAATTTTCGACGCTTTATAATGAGATCTATCTTCCACCAGGAGGAATGTGAGACAAGGTATCTGGAACTGCTATAGGAGAGAGGAGTTAGAGGTGTAAAGGTGTAAAGGTTTGGTTTCAAAGGCTACGCTCTTGATTAAAGGATTCCTCGTGCGAAAGTGAGTTCTCCAATATCAAACACTTGACTGTCGTCAAGCACGCAGAATGTGCACCACAACAAAACAAGTACAAACAGCTGAAGAATGTTCTTACCGGAGCTCAGAAATATGAATATATATGTAAAACACTGTCAGCTGCCTCAGTCCTGATTCCGCATTCCTCACCACAGAATTTCGCATGCGAACATTTCGCGCTGTTTTAACAAAGAACATGCAGAGTCAGAGGTAAAAGTAAAAAAAAATAAGAGTATGTTTGACAAAGCTAAAATAAGATATCAAATAATTTTGGTTGTTTGATAAAATACGGTAGTAAGAAAATTACGTTTTGGGCGCAGAGATATTATCATAATAGTAGGACCGAATCCTATCCTCCATCTTTTTTTATTATTTATATTTGTATTATTTTTGTCCGAAATGTTTGCAAAAGATCATAAAACTACAGGCAAATTTAAAGTGGCCGTAAAACACATCAGCGCAAGATTTCTTTTTACCATTGGCTACATAAGGTGTAGATAGGATGATATATCGTCCGACACTGAAATTCGGATATTTCGCGTTTACGTTCGGTAATTTTTCTTCGCCTTCCTATGTCTTGGTATTTGTCTTCTGGTAATAATGGCGAACAGCTTACCACGTGGGGCTATTAAAATAATCCACTTCAGTAACTTTGAACAAAGATAGATTGAGGTCGAGAAAGTTGCCATTAGAGAGAGAAGCCGAGCTCGGATGGTTAGTCTTAAGGGGGAGGAAGGAAGCCGGCCGCGGTAACCGAGGGGACTGAGGAGCTCCAGTCACGGCCACTACAGTCGGGGGTTCGAACCCCCCCCCCTCGGGCATGGATATTTGTGCCGTCCTTTAAGTAGTTTGTAAGTTTAGGGACTGATGACCCCGTAGTTAAGTCCCATAAACTATACAAATATTTGAACATTTGAACATTTGGGAGGAAGGAAATCGGCCGCGTGTCTTCAAAAATCCATCCCGCAATTTGCAACGAGAGATTTCAGTAAATCACGACATACACAAATCTGGATTGTGGCACGCGTGTTTGAATCGCCGTCCATCTGAATACGAGTAAAGCTGACTTTTATGCTGTTTTTGCTCAGAAGAGTTCATAAAACAGCACAATAACAACGTAATAGAAAATGGAATCACCTGTGGGTTCTTACCGAAAGTGAAGAGGATTTTGGTGTACAATAAAACACACTACTTTGAAATGAAATATGAAGAAATATATCAAACCATAATGTTTGCCTCGTTGACGCACTGCCAACGCCACTTTTGTGCCAACGCCACTAAGGAAAGTTGTTGAGATCCTACAAAATATGCGCTTGTGGCACCACGTTCATTGGACTTAGACCAGTAATAGAGCCTTCCAAGATTCTTAGTACTTTGTGTGATACTGCATGTTTCACAAATTGGTGTAAGGTAAAGCCGTCAACAATCCGAAGATTGGTTTGAACACCACAGTACTTATTAGGCATGGTCCTTTTTGGAGGTGGTATGCCGTTGCCTTCCTCCGACCTTCGAGTCAGTTACAGGGGGACCTACAGTTTAACGTGGGCTCCGAACCACGGTGCTACTCGGTATTTTTCACATGAGCAATACTGCTAGAGGTGAAAGAAGTGGAAAGTGACAGATAAAAATCGTAGGACCTGGTGGGGATCGAACCCGCGACCTTTGGATTTGTAATCTGGCACTCTACCACTGTGCGACCGAGGCGCACTGTATGTCGTGTAAAATAGTTATGCGTGATTTTCAGTTAATTATATTTTAGGCAGGGTGAACCCGATCACGAAGGACAAAATTCCTTTTGGAGCGGGAATGGCGGTGAGTCTAAATCACCTTGGAATGGATCGCGAGGCGGCTCTCCGTGGGACGTTCGGGTCCTCCCTCGGGTATATGTGTGTTCTAGCATACATTAAGTAGTTTGTAAGTCTATGGACCGTTCGATGACGTCGGCGGTTTCGTCCCTTACACTTACAAACATTCGAACAAATGAATTTGAACAAAATTATGGTATCACAGTCTAACGTATACAGACACGACACTTCCACTGTTTTTTGTTATACGTCACGACACTAGCGCTCCAAGCGGCTGGAAAGGTAATTTCTGAATACTATATAGGATGAGTGTGAATAGTGTCGTTTAAACTGATTTTAACATACGTTTTACAACGGGGAAGGTATGTAGTTCCATAAAAATAGCCAATAACCAGAAAATAAGTCCACATTTGTATTTATGATTATTCCTAAGAGCCATTGGAATGTATAAAGCGGTACTCTGCGAGACAGTTTCTTTAAGATTATCTTGAAATCTACGACTTTTTAAACAATAATTTCAGTTTCTATTAAGAGCAAAAATTATTGGCAATAAACAACAGAATACCCAAAAATCTACAGAAAGACAGTTTTCTACTCAGAAACGCACGATTTCTTCACTACAATTCCAACCAAATAAGTAAGTTTTGAACATAAGAAACTTATATGGAATGCATTACCTGCATTATTAAATGTACCGGATCAGCCACTACAGCTGTAGTTGAAGGGAAATCATCACAACCTTGGCAGTAAAACATCTAAAGCAAAATAACCATTTCGTAAGAAAGTAGAAACCAATTCCACCATTATAACTACATCTGAGCCACAAACGACAAGAATCTTCAAGACATTCGTATCATAAACAAAAGCAATTATATTCAACAGTATAAGGGTTTATAAAAAGGACGAGTGAAGTGTAAAAATTTTCGAATCATTAGACTCCCTATCGAACTTTTACATGTCAAAGAAAGTTCCTGTAACGTAGGAACAGACCACAACAGCGGAGTAGGCTACAAAATGTATACACATTCGTAAGCAATTCCTCATGAATCAGGTAAATTCGCCTGTTCTTACATTTATTTAACGATTATTTATCTCCCTCCATATTTTATTGTGGTTAGAAATGCAAAAACTACAGAAACTATTTGGTTAATTACGGAGAAAAGTAAACACAAAGAAACGTTTCTCTTACGGCACCTTGCCCACCACTAGAACCGCTAGTGTCGTTGCAACTGTCAGCTGGTAACAACTTTCACAGCATTGAGTGTCGCGACTGTATATTTTAGAGCGTGCTGGTATCAAATAATAAATCAATTTCCAGAGATATGTTTTTTCTCGATATTTCAAAGCTATTTAATTGCAGGAGAGACACTGAACTAAAATTTGGGCCGCGGTCGGGACTCGAACCCGGGACATCCTGCCTACTAGACAAGCGCTATAACTAACTGTTTTTTTTTTTTTTCTCTTTTTATCAAATAAATTTTATTAAATGGAACATCAGATATACAAATTCTGTCTGTAACTTATTTTCAGCACTGTACCACTAGGACCCCGCTAATTAGTGATGAAAGTCGGGTGGTGCTAAGTCGTTACCTTATGGAGGGTGTTGCTCCCTCTTGAATCGCTGCAGCAGTTCGCAAGTTTGTCGGGCCTTTCATCTCTTACATAACCTCAAAACGGATCTCGGTGGACAACGATTTCGAAACGATGATGAGGTGAATGCGGCTGTTTCCGTGTGATTACAAAACGACGGAGGAGATTTATATGCATCCGAAATCGAAAAGGTGATTGATCGTTGCGAGAAATTTTTACAGTCTCTTGGAAACTATGTGGAAAAGTGAACTTATTTCTAAGTTGTCATAGCCGTTTTGATAGGATCGGCCCTATTATTGTGATAATATCTATGCACCCAAAACTTAATTTTGTGAGATTACCGCCCAATAGAAATACTGGTAATTAATAGCATTTGATAATTAAACAGTATGAAGTTCACTGCAAACATTGACCATGCCAATGCACTAAATGTTACACAATTTTAATCTTATTAATTATGGTAGCAATGTATGTACACAGTTGGGTGACAACATTTATAGTTAGGCCATAGGTAGAAATTCTCCACGTTGAGATTTGCTGTGTGCTTGTAGCTGACGGGAGGCCAGCTAGCAGGCCGACGTTGGTGGCTTGTTCCAACTTAGGATTTAACAGTTCGTTTCCGGTGAGGGGAGAGAGGGACAATGGCGAGTGCCAGGCACAGTGCAGTGCACAAATATTGTAATACTATTGGCATTTGAAGTAATACGATGCAGTTAGGAACCTTTAAGGCCCTCATTACAAAATAGCCTGTTGATAAATAAACAATACATTAGTTGATATAGTCACATCTAACGTAATATGTTTAATTGACAATGAAAAGTAACAAATTACCAATAAATACAAGACAGTTACACAACTAGCATGGCAATGTTTGTTTATAAAAATTATATATTAACTATTTCTCATTTTATTTTTAATTAATCTTTTGTAATTTTATCTTGAAGTATTCAGTTAAATTACTTATGTGTGGTATAAGAAATTGCACAATTATGATAAACAGTACAAAGGATGTTTATATTAATATAAAAACGTAAGAAAATATTTGTTTAATGTGTAGTGTAATTATTTTGATTTTAAGTAAAGTTTTAGAAATGTATTGGCTGTACATTGGCAAATCGGTTACAACAGCTTACATGGGGAAGTTGATGACGTAGGGGAAAAAACCCCGGTAGTTGAGTTTTGGCGCGCGCACGCGAGGGCAGGAAGTGAGGACTCCTGAGACCACGTGGTGTAGCTGGCCGGGCGGCGTCGCTCTGCCTCAGTTGGCATGTGGATCTCGAGGTGGTGACTTGAGATTTGTCTGTGGCAATCGCCACGTGTGGTTGCTCGTCGTAGACTGCACCAAGTTAAATCGAGTGCTACTGTGTTTTTGTGAATATTTAGCTGGTGCAACAAGGTGTGCATCGCATTGAATTAAAGTGACTGTGATTTGTTAGTGTAACTCGTGTCGTCGCATAGGCATGAACATAAACGGCGTTTGAGACAGCCACGTGGTGTGAAATCAATTCGCGACAAATATTCATTTTGTCTGGGGGCTCACGAGCTATAACTTTATTTGGTACATTTACCGACGTACAGACGCGACAGCCACAGGGTTCAAGTATTGTGAAATAAACAACATAAAGTGAACTTTCACGTGTTTTCAAAAATAGTAGTTAGTACATCCTTTTCTCTCATGAACTTGAATTAATTATGAATTTGTTTTGTTAATCATATGCAGGGAAGGAAAGCTGCGAACGTGTGATATCATCCCCTAGAAAACGAGTCAAACAGTCGCAATAACAGTTCCAGTGTTGTTGCATGTTTAGGAATTTGGTTCGCAGCTGGTGGTTGTGGGTTTCAAAAATTAATCTTTCCCTATTTTAAACTCTCACCCCGACCTTCACCCTCGCATTTGGGGGCTCGTCCGGGATAAGTTCACGTTGGACTTGCTCGGATGGAGAGATTAGGGTGTGTATTGGACAGTGAACAGTTACGAACAGTTGCAAACAAGTGCGCGGACGCGACGGACAATTTCAAGTGTGTGTGGCGGCTGGCAGCAGAGAGCGGGATAAGTTCACGTTGGACTTGATCGGACGGAGAGATTAGGGTGTGTATAGGACAGTGAACAGTTACGAACGGTTGCAAGCAGATACGCAATCGCGTCGCGCGTTTAACGACGGTTAGTGACGCAGAGTTCGGGCGCGGGCATCCGTAACCGGCGATCGACGGCGCATCGGACCGGCAGCAGTGAGCGGTGGCGCGTGGGTTCAACGCACTCAAATTTCATCTTCTGCAACGGACGGCAGTGATCGTGGGGACTTCGCAAGTCGCCAACGGAGCGTCGGGGCCCAGCAGCTTCGATTCTACAAAGGATAAGGAATGCAGTGAGGGCATATTCCAGCCACAGCTTCTACAACAGACGGCAGCGAGCGTTGGGGACGTCGCAGCTCGTTGCAGCAACTTCTGGATTAAAAGATAAGTAAAGCAGCTGGCGCTATAAATTCTTGTGTGTTAATCAAGCTTTCTTGTGATACTAAATCATGGAGCAGGTGTTCAAAAAGTCGCCAAGCGACGTAGATTCAGAAAGTAGCATACCAGAAAGTCCAGAGAGGGTAAACACTGGGGGAATGTTGTTGACACCGGAGATGTTAGCAGCCATGTTAGCGAGTTTTAGCTCAAATTTAGAATCAAAAATAGAAAATTCTAACTCAAATTTAACATCAGAAATACAAAATTCAAACTCAAATTGAAAATCAGAAATAGGAACTGTAAAATCAGAAATAGAAACTGTAAAATCAGAATTGAAAGCAGACTTTAAGGCAGACATTGGGGCACTACAAAATTCAATGCTTGGATTAAAGACAGAAATAATCACAGACATTGATAAAAAGATAGGAAGTCTAACAGAACGGTTTGAAAATAGGGAAAAGGAGATACATGCCAGAATTGGTGCTATTGAGACTGAGGTAGGAGGCAAGTTAAATGCTGTGAAACAAATATGTGATCACAGGAATGAGGGCACTATGCAAGCGTTGGCTGAGGTTGACAAGAGGATGGTGGCAGGTATTGAGGAAACAAAAACTTTGTTGTCAGGAAAATTAGAGAATACAGAATGTAACTTGAGGAAAAAGATAGAACAAGTAGTGACAGTAAACAATACTGAGATTGAGAAGGTGAGCACTAGAATAAATAATCTAGAATTGGGTACTGCATCAGGAAACACTAATTGGTCCATGGTGCACACACCTAATGGCAAAAAGTTTTCAGGAGTGGGTAATTATCATCCAGTAGATTTTTTGGCTGCATGCAAGGACCAATTTGTGCCTGGTATGTCAGACCAGTGTAAAGTGAAGTTAGCAAAGAGAATGCTTGACTGTTCTGCTCAATCTTGGGCAAATCAGTGTGCTGATAAATTTGTTGGTTTTGAAGCGTTTGAAAAATTGTTTTTAAATAAATATTGGGGGGAGGCCAAGCAAGCTAAGATACAAAATGAATTCTTGAACGGGCCAAACTATGTGAAAGGGAGACAGAGCATGAAGGAATTTTGTCAGGAGGAACTTGAGAAACTAGTGCATTTAGATACACCTTTGAGTCTTTTAGCAGTAATCTCCACTTTGTGTAGGAGGTTACCTGCAGATTTGCATTGGCAGTTAATTCACCATCCCACAGATTCAGCTGAGAATTTCATTGAATTTGTAGAAAAGATAGACCAGGGTTTAGTTATAGAACGACAGCTCAGGGGAACACAGCATGTGAACTACAATGAAAACAGAGGCAGTAGAAATGTGGGTCACAACCGGGGAAACCACAATAGAGAGAGGAATTTTAATGAAAATTGGAGAGGTAACAATAACAGAGGAGACCACTGGGAGAATAGAAGCCAGAGGGAAACATGGGAAAATGATTGGAGAAATCAAAGGCAGGAAGGTGGAAATAGGAATGGGGAAAACAGTAGGAGAGAAAATCAGAGACAGAATCAGGGAAACTAAGATTTGTTCCAAATGAGGTCCGTTTTGGGACAAGGAGCTATTCTAATAACAGGACCAGAAGATGGGATAGCAGGGGATCAAATGACCATAATTACAGTAGGAATAGAGATGGGGAGAGAAGGGAGGAAAAACTATGTCACATGGACAGAGATGATGACAGGAAAGAGGAAGTAGGAATTCACAAGGGCAAGGATAAAGAAAAGAGGGAAGAAAACATAAATAGAGTAAACAAGGAAAGGGAGAAAAGAGAGGAAAGTATGTGTCAGATGGATGTTGTTATAGGTAGTGAGGAAATTTTTGGGGATTGGTTTATGCAACATGACAAAAGAGAGGCAAACAGGAGGAGAATGGATAGGAATGAGGACAGTAAAGGGGAATATGATGTACAAAATTTATTTGATAATAACATTAAAGAAGATAAAAACACTGTTGGGTTAGCCTTAGTTTTGGATAGGTCAGAGGCACAAGTGTTGAGTGAATGTGAAAGTATGAATTGATGGTACAAGAGCCAGCATAGATGGTGTTGAGTGTGTGAATGAGAATGAATGGAGTTCTGAATTTCAAAAAATTAAATGTGATCCAGTAAAAACATTAAATGGCACTGGGTCTAGTATGAATAATGAGAGAATTGTGAATGTTTCTGAAGTAGGTGAAATTGTCAATACTGATGTACACCCACCTGTAACTGATGATGTGTTGGGACAGGACAGAGGTATTATTGAGAAGATAAAGTTAATTAGGAAGTGGGCACCAGATGATTGGCTATTACACAAATATGAGTATTTGGACCAACTTGGGAAGCAATGTAATAGGGATCAAACTTACTATAGCCTGGTAAAAGACTTAGTGAGTGGGGACAATGAATACAATGAATTAAGGGGACTAAGCATGTGTGCTGTAGACCAAAATGAAGTAGATGAAGGATTTGGTGTATTACAGGAGGGGATAGATAATAATAAGGAGAGTGTACAAACTTTTGTAGTATACAACAATGAAAATTGTAAGGAAATTGATTGTGATGGGGTAGGAGCAGGGTGGATTGGTAAAGAAGTAAGTGAATATGGTCCAGATGATTGGGTCCAACTCCTTAGACATTTAAAATCAGTGGAGCCAGTAACATGGGTAGAAGAGAAATATGGGTATGCAAGGAAACTTGGGGAGTTGAGTGCAATAAACTCAGAATTTGGGAAAGCATTCAGTGAAATATTTGGAAATGATGAGGACATACAACCATATTGTTATATAGGGGAAATAAATACTATGGTTAAGAACTGTATGCAAGAAATTGAGGAGGATTTGTTGGCAGAGAATGAACTTGAGGAAGATGTTATTGAAAATGTACAGCCCATTATAAATGTTAAGGTAGAAGAGGTTAGTGAAACTGCATTTATTGATACTGGAAGTACAATTAGTGGTATTTCAGAGGATTTCTACAATCAAATCAAGAGTACAGGGACAGTAGAGTTTCCAGTTACTGGGGTACGGATAAAGAATGCTACTGGCAGTTATAGCAAACCAGTGAATAAGGAAGTACTGTTAGACTTGATGATTGAGGAGGAATTATTTAGTCAAGGTTTACTTGTCATAAAAGGACTTTGCTTAAATTTAGTGTTGGGAAATGATTTTTTGTGCAAATATGGGGCACAACTAGACTATAAGGACAAGGCTATAAAATTGAATGTAGGGGGTCATATGAAGAAGATTAAATTTAAGAACTCTGTTGATAAAAAGAATCTGATGGCATGCATACAGATAGCACAATGTGTTATGAATGAAGCTGAAGTTGAGGAAGAAATACGGAAGAAGGTAGATGAGACAAAGGGGATAAGTGAAAGTCAAAAGGGAGAATTGTATTATTTATTGTCTAGGTATAAGAATGTGTTTTCTGAAAAGCCAGGAAAAATCTTAGATTTTGAATATGAAATTAGGGTAAAACCACATGAACCAGTTAAAGCTAAGCCTTATGCTATAGCCATATCTGAAAGGAAATCAGTCAGAACTGAATTACAACGAATGCTGGACTGGGGCATAATTGAAAGATGTAGAAGCGAGTACAGCATTCCCATGGTAGTGGTAAAAAAGAAGGACAAATCTGTGCGGTTAGTGCTAGACGCCAGAAAATTAAACAAAATTATAGTTCCTGAAACAGATCATCCAGAGAACATGGATGAACTGATTCAAGGGTTCCTAATGTGAAACGTATGACCAGCATGGATCTGACTGCCGGATTTTGGCAGGTGCCGCTGGCTGTTGAGTGCAGGAAATACACGGCTTTCTTATTTGAAGGCAGGGCCTATCAATATATGGTTGTTCCTTTTGGTTTGTGTATTTCTGTTGCTGTTTTCATTAGAGCTTTGAGTTATGTGTTGGGAGATGAACTGATGAGAAGGCTTACAATTTATGTGGATGACATATTGGTTGCTACAGCTACTTGGAAGGAGCATTACCGTTTATTGCAGGATGTTTTTACAGCTTTACTTGCAGGGGGTATGACACTCAAGCTTAAAAAGTGTGAATTTGTGAAAGCAGAAATAAACTTTTTAGGTCATGTGTTATCTTCAGAAGGATTTATGCCTAATGGGGATAAGATTAAGGCAATAGCAGAATGTGCAAAACCTAAGAACCGGAAGCAGTTAAAATCGTTTCTCGGCATGGCTAGTTTCTACAGCAAGTACATAAGTAATCAAAGCCTGAATTCTCCAAATTTGTCACGGTTATTGAAGAAAAATGTGTCCTGGGTGTGGTCTGATGAATGTGATAGGGATTTTGAAAGAATCAAAACCAGTCTGTGCAATAGCAAACTCTTACATTACCCAGACATGTCTCTTCCATTTTACTTAGCCACAGACAGCTCAGACTATGGAATAGGAGTTGCTCTCTTTCAAAGAAAAGAAGTGGATGGTGAGATTGAACACAGAAGCATATCATTTGCAAGCAGGGTCCTATCAAAACATGAGCGGAGATATGGTATTTCGGAGAAGGAACTTTTGGCTATAGTTTGGGGTTTTCTGAAATTCAGAATTTACGTGCAAGGTCATGAGACAATTGTTATGACTGACCATAAGGCATTGAGCTATTTGCAGGATTGTAAGTTACTAAATCAAAGGCTGACACGTTGGGCACTAATACTCCAACAATTCCAGTATAAGATAGAATACATAAAGGGAACTGAAAACGTAGTTGCTGACAGCCTGTCCCGTTTGCCTATTAAAGGGGATGAATCTATAGAACTTGAGGGTGAAGGCACTGAATTCCACATGATGTTCATGAAAGGTGTTGATGGGGAAAAACATATTAGGGACATCTGTAAGGACATGAGACGGATACAGAACACTGATCCGATTCTCAAACTGGTCAAAACAAACATGAGTACAAAAGGGCACGAAGAATTAGATACATATTACAACATCTATAAGGGGGTATTGTTTAGGACAAAGAAGAATGGCGGGTACGTTGGCCAGAGGAACATGTCCAGTCATTGTTAGAATATATACATTTGTCACATGGACCACAAAAGTGTTTGGAAATATTACAGTATTATGTTTTTTTAACAATATGGATAGAAGTGTTAGGAAACAGTTAGGTGCTTGTGATAAATGCCAGCGTGTGAAGCATAGCACTGTAGCTAGCCAAGGTGAAATGCAAAGCATTTTACCTAAGGGTGTGGGTGAGTTGTTGGCAATTGACCTTTTTGGACAATTGCCAGCAAGTAGGGGTGGACAAAAATATGTCATACTTACTGTTGATGTGTTTTCAAAATATGTAAGAGTATACGGTATCAAGAAGGCTACCAGCAAAACAATAATCCGTAAGCTAGAGCTAGATTATTTAAAAAAACATGGAAAACCTAAGGCATTGCTGTCAGACAATGGTTCCCAGTTTACATCTAAGGCATGGGAAGATTTTATGCAACAGACAGGTGTAAAACATATAAAAATTTCAGTTTACCATCCGGCGAGCAATCCTGCCGAGTGATACATGCGCGAGTTGGGACGGTTATGCCGAACATACTGTAGTAATAACCACAAATCATGGGCAGAGTACATTGTTTCCTTTGAGGATGTCATGAACAGTGTTAAAAGTAAAGCAACAGGATATATACCATATGAGATAATGATGGGCAAAAAGGCACCGAATCTAATAGGTGAGATTGTAGATTTCCCACCAGGGAATCAGGTGACACCACAGGAACGGATAAAGCTGGCGACCGAGCAGATGGCTAAGGCAGCAACTCAGAGGAAAAAGAGACATGACAGTAGGTACAAGCCAACTAAGTACAAAGTCAATGACCTAGTACTAGTGAAAACTAAAGAAAAGTCTAGTGACATTGATGGAGAAATGAAGAAACTTTTTGAGTTATATCATGGGCCATTCCGGGTAGCAGCGTGTCAGTACTCAAATGCTTACCGGTTGGAATACCCCAAGTCTGGAAAACCGTTGGGGTTAACAAATATTACTGAGTTGAGGCTATATAAGCAACTGGATTAAGCCAGTTTGCAGCCTCATGTGAATATTAGGTTTAGGATCTGTATGTATATTTTGTGACTTATGTATGTCTAGATTTAAGAGTTTTTGTGGGGTAACTTGACAATTTGATAATTATTTTGACTTGGTTTATTCTCTATTTTTGCCTTGCTTTATTTTTGTTGTTTATGTATGTGTGTTGGTGAAAGGTGCAATTGTTGCCAGGACTCATTCCTAAAAACAGCAGCTGAGGGGGATATTGTGTTTATTGTGTCATCATAATTTATGTATGAGTAGTGAAACTATTTATTTAGGTAATTCTAAGAATAATAATTAAATTGTTTTTATTTTTGTTGATACATACTAATCTGAAATCAGGACTAGAGGACGTATATATATTGTATTCAATTGATGTTCACAGGCTGCAAGAGTTCTAGTTACTGTGAAGTATAGTGAAGTGTAGTGCTAGGATTAACTTAGGATAGTATGGGCCAATTAAATCTCACACCAGCAAAAATAATTTTTTTTTTTGGTGCGAGGGGGTAGGATTTGTATTTATGTTTGTAGGTGTCATTATGATGGAAGAGAAAATTCTCTATGATAACATTCTTTTGGTAGTATTATTTGAGCCTCAAGATATATTTTTGACATGGGGAGGTTGTTTTTTTATTTGATGGAGTAATACTCCAAGTAGGCCACATATTCTCTTGTCTGTTTCATCTGAAGCTATGGCTGATGAGAGTGCAGGCATGGTGGTTTGGGTTAATCTGATAATGACTAACAACAGCCACTTTCAGTTCTTAATTCTGTTGATTTACATGTTACTGTACATGTCTCAATGCTTAGTTTTAATTGCACCAAGTCTGGATGGCAGGGGGTAGGATACAAATCCAACCGAATCCTGGTGTCCAGACAAACTTTTGTCTATGTTGACTCATGAGTGCCTTCTGCTCTTCCTGTTCCCTGTAGGGTGCATATGACGTGTGTGAACAAGAACGCTTGATCCAGTGCCATGAATCTAAGCTGCAACAGCATGTTGGTTGAAATGACGGAGACATAGGACCATACACCATGGACCAGAGTTGCTGCAACGATGACTCTGGGGTTCTCAGTGTCAAAGTGGTGAGAGATTTCCTTTAAACAAGTAGAGTGTACACCGTCAAAAGTTTTATAGCGAGAATTCTAGATTTTCCATGTAGGACAAGGTTCTCTAAAGACAAAAGTTTAATAATAGTATAAATTTGGTGCCAATTCTGTATATAAACAACAGGCACACTTAAATTTCATGGATGTAATTAGTTATAAGGATTCTTTTCTTAAAAATATGCACACACTATAAGTGGTCTTAATGGTACAAATATTGGGAAATTATCTCACTGCCCTGTTTATTTTTTATTTATCTATTTATTTATTTTTTTGTATTAGTTGAGGTCATAATTGGCATAGTGTTTGAGCCAATCCGATTCAATAATTTTGTAATTTAAAAATTTTGCTCATTTGAATGTATTAATTTTGGTGGTACTTGCGCCATCCTGCACATGGTTTGGATGCCGCAAGTGGGGGTATTGTGAGATTACCGCCCAATATAAATACTGGTAATTAATAGCATTTGATAATTAAACAGTATGAAGTTCACTGCAAACATTGACCATGCCAATGCACTAAATGTTACACAATTTTAATCTTATTAATTATGGTAGCAATGTATGTACACAGTTGGGTGACAACATTTATAGTTTGGCCATAGGTAGAAATTCTCCACGTGGAGATTTGCTGTGTGCTTGTAGCTGACGGGAGGCCAGCTAGCAGGCCAACGTTGGTGGCTTGTTCCAACTTAGGATTTAACAGTTCGTTTCCGGTGAGGGGAGAGAGGGACAATGGCGAGTGCCAGGCACAGTGCAGTGCACAAATATTGTAATACTATTGGCATTTGAAGTAATACGATGCAGTTAGGAACCTTTAAGGCCCTCATTACAAAATAGCCTGTTGATAAATAAACAATACATTAGCTGATATAGTCACATCTAACGTAATATGTTTAATTGACAATGAAAAGTAATAAATTACCAATAAATACAAGACAGTTACACAACTAGCATGGCAATGTTTGTTTATAAAAATTATATATTAACTATTTCTCATTTTATTTTTAATTAATCTTTTGTATTTTTATCTTGAAGTATTCAGTTAAATTCTTATCTGTGGTATAAGAAATTGCACAATTATGATAAACAGTACAAAGGATGTTTATATTAATATAAAAACGTAAGAAAATATTTGTTTAATGTGTAGTGTAATTATTTTGATTTTAAGTAAAGTTTTAGAAATGTATTGGCTGTACGTTGGCAAATCGGTTACAACAGCTTACATGGGGAAGTTGATGACGTAGGGGAAAAAACCCCGGTAGTTGAGTTTTGGCGCGCGCACGCGAGGGCAGGAAGTGAGGACTCCTGAGACCACGTGGTGTAGCTGGCCGGGCGGCGTCGCTCTGCCTCAGTTGGCATGTGGATCTCGAGGTGGTGACTTGAGATTTGTCTGTGGCAATCGCCACGTTTGGTTGCTCGTCGTAGACTGCACCAAGTTAAATCGAGTGCTACTGTGTTTTTGTGAATATTTAGCTGGTGCAACAAGGTGTGCATCGCATTGAATTAAAGTGACTGTGATTTGTTAGTGTAACTCGTGTCGTCGCATAGGCATGAACATAAACGGCGTTTGAGACAGCCACGTGGTGTGAAATCAATTCGCGACAAATATTCATTTTGTCTGGGGGCTCACGAGCTATAACTTTATTTGGTACATTTACTGACGTACAGATGCGACAGCCACAGGGTTCAAGTATTGTGAAATAAACAACATAAAGTGAACTTTCACGTGTTTTCAAAAATAGTAGTTAGTACACCCTTTTCTCTCATGAACTTGAATTTATTATGAATTTGTTTTGTTAATCATATGCAGGGAAGGAAAGCTGCGAACGTGTGATATCATCCCCTAGAAAACGAGTCAAACAGTCGCAATAACAGTTCCAGTGTTGTTGCATGTTTAGGAATTTGGTTCGCAGCTGGTGGTTGTGAGTTTCAAAAATTAATCTTTCCCTATTTTAAACTCTCACCCCGACCTTCACCCTCGCAATTTTCTTACTGACTGAATTTTAACAAAGAACCAAAATTATTAGATATTTGAGTTTAGCTTTGACAAACGTACTCTCATTTTAACTCTTACCTTTATAAACTATTATTTTAATATCTCTCACACGTTTTCATTATCTTGGCTGAATATATAGTTTGACAGTGTGAAAAGCGCCAATATACGTTGAGAAAAACGTAGAGTTTGTGCGGAAAGTCTTCTGGCAGCACGCGTGTTCTAGTGGTTAGTATCGCAGATAACTGTGCTTGCGGTTCCCAGTTCAAATCACACCATAGGCAGAAGAAAATGTATTTCTGTGTACTTACTATTTCGAAAATGTTCTACATGTTTCTTAGGTTTGATGTACTTGTACCTTTCAGAAAATCCTTTCTATGAATAAATAGTGGAGCACTCCAAGCAGGAGTCAGTCTGTACTGAGAGTACGCTTGTGTTCGCTATAAATGTGTTCTAAGTGTAAAGTGTTGTGCTCTATTACCGACCAGCATTGGAATTCCAGACAACCTTCCGTTTTCAACGTGAAAGGCGCCGGGTATTCTGCAATACATCTCCATCATCGTGGCTCCGATTAGGCAGCGTAAGAGCCGTCGCTTACACGCACAAGAACCGGAATACAAAGGTTATATTGATTACCTCTGTCCGAAGGTCCGTGTCAAAAAATAAATAAATAAAATAAAATAAAAGGATGCTAAAGAATCAGTAAGCCAGCTGCACGGCAGACACCCATTGGTGTTTGGACAGGACCCAAATAAATGGCTGAAAGGATGCGATCGAGTCGCCAAGTATAATAGGTGGGATCACATTATGTGCTTAGCAAACGTATATTTCTACCTAGGCAGGATGACCCAACAGTGGTTTGAAAACAATGAGGACAAACTCGATAGCTGGGAAAAAATCCAGAGGGAAGTTAAGAAGACGTTTGGAGACCAGCAGCGGCAAGTCCGTTTATCAGAAGAGCAATGAAGAACAGGGCCCAGCGGTACGGTGAGTCAACACAGTCGTATATACAAGAGTGTTCTGTCCCTATATCACGTAGTTAACTGGGATATGGGTTTCACACCTGATAAAGAGCGTTACGGAAGACGACACAAGAATTTATCCAATGGTGCCTGAAAATTGAAGAGATGCAACAGAGGAGGTTTGAACGAAAGAAGTACGACAGACTCACGAATGTTGTCCCTTTGGCCGTTGAGGAAGACCAGCATGACTTTGCTTCTCATACGACAAATTGTGAGAGAAGAATTGCAACACTTTATGGGAGCCGGGACTGTTGGACCAAGCGAGCACCCGATTATGGCCATGGATGTGAATCCTGTTTGTCATGAGAGAACCGACGCTGTTGAGAGGGAAGTGTCTGAAACATTAGCACCTGTCAGCCCCGCCATTCGCAACCGACGTGAAGAATTACCTCGTCATACCATGACGTACGCCGCAGCCGCCAAACGCCAGCTTAGGACCCGACCGACGCGACCACAACCAACTCCTCCGCCAACTGTGAAGGTTCGCAGGAGAACAGATTTCTGGCGGACAGAAGACAACACGCCACTGTGATTTCACTGTGGTCTTCCCGGACATGTTATCCTTCAAATGTTCAAATGTTTGTATAGTCTATGGGACTTAACTACGGGGTCATCAGTCCCTAAACTTACAAACTACTTATGAACTAAGACTAAAGACGGCACAAATATCCATGCCCGAGGGGGGATTAGAACCCCCGACCGTATTGGCCGTGAAGATCGTGACTGAAGCGCCTCAGTCGCCTCGGCCACCGCGACCGGCCATGTTATCCTTTACGTAGTTTGTAGAGTACAACGATATAATTGCTTATAGATGTAAATACTGCCTTCAGTGTGTGTTACGAATACAGTTAGCAGTGAATGAGTAATACGTTAAAGCGTCTTAGCTGATTATATGGTTTGATAGTGTGAAAAGCGCCAATGCACTTCAAGAAAAACGCACAGTTTGTAAGGGTTGCCTCATATTGTTAAACATACGATTACTACTTCTTAATGAGTAGATTATCATAGAGCTGTAAAATTTACCCTAATTCAGTAATTATTGGAAACACTGAAAATGAAATTATTGTTGTCCCTACCAACCGTCAATCAGACGATTTTCAACAAATATTTCAGGAAATCAAGAGTAGGATTTTATGTAGTCAGTTTGTTAAATAGAAAACCAGATAAAATGACACATACGTTTTTTTTGTCTGTACACTGTAAGGGTCATGGTCTTATATATGCTTGCTTTTGAAACATTTTCGGTTTCTGTTCCCCTATGGTGGAAATCACAGTGTTAATTTACCTCTATGGAATGTAATGTTGTATCCTTGGAGGCAAAAACGCGTGCATTGGGTCAGGTACTTGTGTTAGAAACGATAAAGCAGGAAAGTTCCAGAGATTTACAATTTGAACATTTGTAAAAACAGTTCCCTAATGTGTTTATTGTGATCGCATCACAGTGAACATTTGAATTAAGTATGAGAGGCAGCTAACATTTCATGAAGACGACACCCATACTCACTGAATCCTTCATACTGAAATATTACGTACGATTTACCAAATATTAAAATGTTTTGTTAAGCTTGAGGGACTTAAATGCGGGGTCATCAGTCCCTACATTTACAAACTACTTATGAACTACCTCATACTAAAGACGACACAAAGATCCATGCACGAGGGGGAATTCGAACCCCCGACCGTAGCGGTCTTGCAGACTGCAGACCGCTCGGCCATTGCGGCCGACTACGATTTACCGCTACAGTTTGTCAGTCCAATGCGATTTGAAGTATGTTCAGATTAGAGTCTATTATATTTCACATGTTAGAAAAGTTGACCAATTATTCCTAGTGGGCAATATTCATATTGACAGTTGAGGTCTAATTCTCTTAATGAACACTTGTAACAAACGTCAGAAATACGGTACACAGGCAATGACGAGATTTCAAACACACTCCATTGCATACATATATTATACAAATTATGACATAATGTCAGATTAGGAGTGCAACAGAAATAAATTATTTGATAAGGAAAACAAATGTACCCTAAGCCACAGTTGTTTGTTAAAATAATTATTTTAGTGACCTCACATATAATGCACAACCAGTTTCGACGCACTATGCCGTCGTTCTCAACTGTTCTACATTGCTAAAATCAACCACAATAAGCAAGATTTATAAAAATACAAGGTTAAGACAGAAATATGAAATAAGATACATTAAATTTATGAAAATGGTCAGAAGAAACTTATAAAATGTTATCATGTAGGTATCATTGTGGCCAACAGTGGTTTTTCGAGCCTGCGATTTAATGTCCTATTCAACCTTGTAGTAACATTGTTTCAATCTAAGAAAATAGTCAAGCAACTTTCATCAATTCGATAGTGCTTCCTCTTCATATGCCTGTCTGTAATTAAGCATTATGTACTATTTGAAATAATGGGAGTACTTAAAATGTCTCATTGGCAATGCTGAATACAAGTTCATATTGAAGCTCGTTTGGTTACTTACAAGATCTTCTGACCATTTTCGTAATTGAGGGGTCTTGTAAGAGAGAGACGTATGCCACTTTGAGGAGAAATAGAGATTAATTGAGTTTCCTAAAGCGTTATATTAAGGCATTATTTGTACAATAAAAGGTTCATTTTTTCTATTTAATGATTGGTATAAAAATTATGCAACAGTAAAAATAAAAATTTTAATGTAATTGACAATTAATATGACCTTGTAAGCTTTAATTAATGCAGCAATATTTAAAAAATTTATACACATATCAAGAAGTTTTATCCTGGATGAAATAGTGTTACCCAACTGCAATTCATGGTATCAGGCTTACACACCAACTAAAAACAACCACAAACAACTTCATATCTCATCTGTAGTATTCTCAATGTTTTCGTTTCTGTGGCATTCAATTTTTGATAAACACCATGAAAACTTGGAGAAATATATGGCGTTAGTGTCATTAGATCTTTTTTTTGTGTCCCAGCCTCGTCGTAGGTGTCGGTAGCTGAGTGAAACGAGACCGACACGCTGGTGCAGGTACGGAGGGGAGCAGCCAGAAACTATAAACACTCGAGTAAATTAGAAAGAGATATATTGCACAGAATGTAACAATACTTAACTTTTACATAGTACTGCAGAATGTTGATACATAGTTGTTAGAGGCCTGCCTAGTGCCTGTACAATAGCAAAGTCTTCTCTCGTGCCTATCTGATTACTAAGGTCCTAACTCGTTGCTATCTCAGTCCGAAGTGCGAAGTGCGAAGTGCGAAGTGGCCGATGTCCTTCAGTGGTGGCCACGAGCGGCGTTGTACCAGAGGGCGCTCGTGGCTGTCGTCGGAAGAACGCCGCGCCGTGCATGCATGGCGGCGCGCGGCGAAAGTAGGTGGCGCGCACTTTGTACTTGTGCGACACCACACCCCTCCCCCCCAAACCGCCGCGCCGTCGTGGCGTAGGGCTGAGGGCCACGGCGACGGCACTGGGAGGAGGGCCTGAGCGGGGGCGTTACTGGTGGGACGGGCGTCGTAGCTGAGGCCGGGATCGAGACGCCGTCCGCGCCCCGGCATCCGCCTTGCGATCCTCCAGGGAACCCGCCGAAACCTGGGGAAGGGCGCCCGCCCCCGCCCAGAGGGAGCAGGTCATCTTCTTCTGAGGTGCGTGGCCCAAGCTGGGGGGGCCCGCACGGTCCCGGAGTCCCTCTCGGTGACGCTGTCATCTGCGGCGGCGACAGCGGCGGCGACGACTGCGTCGGATGTACGTCGACGTCCATAGGGATCTCGTAGTCCGGGGACGAACGATGTGGTTGTGCTCCCTGGCGGTGAACTGGGTCTGGAATCAAGAAACCGGAGACAGGATCGCGCGGTCTGTGCAGGCGCAATTGGTTTGCGTGGCGCCGCAGCTCCGACCCTGTGGAAGAACGTACAATATACATATTGCGACCAAGCACGCGTTGAATGGTGCCCGGCAGCCATAGTTTCTTCTTGTTTCCAGCAAACACCCTGTACAGAACCGGCGTAGAAACCTGAAAACGCGTAGCGCCATACGAACCGACTCGGTGTGTGGGAGGCTGCAGCAGGTGAAGGAGAGTGCGGTGACGGCGGCCGTGTAGCAGCTCGGCAGGAGACGGGCCGTCACGTGGCATGCACCGATACGTAGACAGGAAAATTTGAAGAGCTTGCTGCCTGGAGTGCTGACCTTTCATCTTTTCCATGTGAGACTTGAATGTTCGAACAAAACGTTCTGCTTCACCATTGGACTGAGGGTGAAAAGGTGCAGTGGTAATATGCTGAATGCCATTCACACGACAAAACTGTTGAAATTCCGCACTAACAAACTGAGGTCCATTGTCACTGACGATAGTTTCAGGCAAGCCTTCGATGCAAAACACTGATGTTAAGGCACTGATCGTACTAGACGCCGTCGTTGAGTTCATGGCAATCACAAAAGGAAACTTGCTGAAAGCGTCTACAACAATTAACCAGCGCGTATTCCAGAATGGTCCGGCAAAGTCAATGTGTAAACGTTGCCATGGTCCCTTGGGGCGTGGCCAGTCTGAGAAACGTTGCGGAGGAGCCGCCTGATGCTCCGCACAAACTGTACACTGTGATGTCATATCCTCTATCTGAGCGTCCATACCAACCCAGGTACAATGACGTCTGGCCAGTTGCTTTGTCCTAACAATGCCCCAATGTCCTTGATGCAGGAGGCGTAACACTTCTCGTTGCAGGGAACGAGGAACAATCACTCTTGCTTGGTCGTTGTCGGTATGCAACAACAGTACACCCTGACTTAAAGATAATGCATGACGTTGTGCAAAATAACGTCGAACCAGAGGCCGATCAATGTCTTTCGCTCTGGCAGGCCACCCTGAGCGAACAAAACGTGCTACCACACTTAGGTCTGCATCCGCAGCTGTTTCCTGTGCAACCCGACGAGAGTTCAAAGGGAAATCTGCGACAGCGGAAGCATCTCTGGAGTCTATCTGACAACATGCCATTTCTGAAGAATCGAACGACACATCCTGGCCAACCGGAAGTCGGGAAAGTGTGTCCGCGTTGGCATGTTTAGTGGTAGGTCGGTACAAAATCTCATACTGATAATTTGACAACATCAAGGACCATCTCTGAAGCTTTTGTGCCGTACGTGGCGGAATCGGCTTTGTGGGTGAGAACAACGACGTGAGAGGCTTGTGGTCTGTCAACAAATAGAATTTTCTGCCATAGAGATAATGATGAAACTTTGTGACGCCGTAAATGATTGCTAAGGCCTCCTTTTCTCTCTGACTGTAATTCTGTTGCGTCGGCGTCAGTAGCTTGGATGCAAAGGCAATAGGACGATCGTGACATCCAATACGATGCGACAGAACAACACCGAGACCGTACGACGAGGCGTCCACTGCTAACACTACAGGCTTCTGTGGGTCAAAGGGAATCAAACATGCATCACTGAGTAGTGCAGACTTTAGTTTGTCAAAGGCAACCTGACAATCTTTAGACCATACAAAAGGAACATTCTTCCTACGTAAGTGATGCAGTGGAGCTGCAATCTGAGAGGCATTGGGAATAAACCTGAAATAATAGTTAAGCTTTCCCATCACTGCTTGCAATTCGTGCACATTCTTAGGAGGAGGCAAGTCTTTGATTGCTCTAAGATGTGACTGTAAGGGATGAATTCCTTGGGCATTAATCACATGGCCTAGGTACTCTATTTCAGTTTGAAAAAACGAACACTTTGCTTTATTGCAACGTAGACCTGCTGCAGTCAAAACTTTGAAAAGGCACTCCAGGTTTGCTAAATGTTCTTCAACTGTACGTCCGGATACCACAATATCATCTAAATAGTTCGAACAACATGGTACAGAAACTGTCAGCTGTTCCAAAAAGCGCTGAAAAATAGCGGGAGCGGAAGAACTGCCAAAGGGTAGGCGTTGAAATTGAAAAAGGCCCATGTGAGTATTAATGACGAAAAACTTTTTTGACTCGTCATCAAGCGGAATCTGTAAGTATGCCTCTGCTAAATCAATCTTGGAAAAGAAGCGAGACTGTCCTAATTTGTCCATTAGTTCGTCAGGTCTGGGCAGGGGGTAAGTGTCTACAATTGTTTGACTGTTGACAGTTGATTTGAAGTCCGCACAGAGACGAAGTTTTCCTGACGGCTTGGGTATAATTACTATAGGCGAGGCCCACTGACTCGCAGAAACAGGAGAAATCACCCCACTATCTTGCCAACGTTTAAGTTCTTCGGCAACTGTATCACGCAAGGCGATAGGCACTGGTCTAGCTTTACGAAACTTTGGAACTGCAGATTCTTTTAAAGTTACATGTGCCACGAAGTCTTTTGCACAACCTAGTTCCGGCGAAAACAAGTCACTATATTTGTCACACAATGCATTGATTTTATCCTGAGGCACTATTGACGAAATTTGAAGCACATCTCTTTGAATTGATAAACCAAACAAGTCAAAAGCATCTAGTCCAAAAATGTTCTGTGTCGATTTGGCCTGAAGAACTACAAAAGCAACTGTTTTTGTTACACCTTGAAAAGATGCGGGCAGGCTACATGTTCCTAGCACGGGAATATTTTCACCTGTATAAGCTGTTAACACTTGCTGTGACGGCGACAATTTTGGCGAACCCAGAAGTTCATAAGTATCTTTATTTATTAATGTGACAGCGGAACCAGTATCAAGCTGAAATTGCACAGTCTTATTTTCTATAGAGAGAGTAACAAACAGCTTGTGCTTCTGGCGCACGACCGGTGCGCGAATGTGGGCAACGTCTAATACATATTGTTTTCTGCGCTTGCGCGGGTTGCGTGCGGTAGGAAGCGGCGCATACGCGGCACACAGGGGAGTAACCACACTGTCACTAGATGACACTACCGCCGGATCGGCGTCCGCGCAATGCGAGGCTACTGCACTAAAATTACTTTGAGTAGCTACACCAATTCTACTGTCACTAGCTACACAGTACTGGGCACTATTACAATTAGAAGTTGCAGAAGGCACTATTTTCACTACAGGAATGCACTGTTCATAGTCATTTTGCGTGTCCCGAACCCTTTTCCGTTGCACTGTTTTACGCGCTCGTCGGCGCTTGCTACGTGGTGCACTATATAGTTTTGCCATAGGCGCAGAACTACTTTCTTGCAATTGAGATCCAAGGAAAGCACTGTTCAATTCCACAGCCCGTATAACATTTACAGAATGAACTGTTCTCGCACTTTGCGAAGCACTGTTTCTAACGTTACTGTTCTTTGAGTTTTTAATTTGCATACACACAGACTGCACATGTCCTGATTTGCCACATTGATAACAGGTTGCGTTGCGACTAGGGCAATGAGCACGTTTGTGGCGAGACACACACTGGGGGCAAGATTTACGTACATTTTTCTGAAATGAGCGTTGGCGCCCATTATTCAAATTACTGTGTCTAACACTACGGGGCGACCTTTGCGTCGCACTTTTACACTGGCTACTGTTCACTGTCTGTTCAGCACGGCCGGTAGAAAAATAAGAATCACAAGTGCTATACTGAGAACTACGGCTAGGAAAGCGTCCGTTGCGGCGCACTGAATTGACACTGTGGCTTTGCATTTCTACATCTGCTAAGTCAAAAGTATCATGCGCTTCTATAAGCTGCAGTACACTGTCTAATGAAGGGTCAGACTGTTTCAGAATTGCTGCCCTAATTCTGGGGTCCTGAATGTTCTGCGTAATCGCATCCCTCAACATCACGTCACTATACGAAAGTCCACAAGAGCAAGTAAATTTACATTGGCGGGTTAAGCCCTTCAATTCCGTAATCCACTCTTGGTGTGACTGCTGCGGTAATTTTTTAAGTCTGAAAAATCGGTATCGTGCAGCGGCTACAAGAACTTTTCTCTCGTAATGAGCATTTAGTGCATCTACAATTTGTTCAAAGTCTACATCACGAGGAGATGCGAGAGGGAAAAGTTTTTGCAATAGTACGAAAGTCTGGGGGCCCACAATCGATAAGAAAAGGTTCTTCACTCTCTGACCTGTAATTTGATGAGCCGCGACGAGTTCTTGAAACTGCGCGAAATAGTCACTCCATTCTTCCTCACGTTCGTTGTACTGGCGGAACGTCGGAAGCGGTGCGGCGGCAGGTGTGGGCTGCTGATGTGACGAATGTTGTTGTTGGTGAGCAGCCTGTGTCGTCAACTGCGACACGGCCTGGAGAAGCTGGGTAATTTGCGCCGTCTGTAACTGAATAATTTCCATTAAGTTTGGATTCGGGGTAGTGGCCATGCTGACCGATTAGGCGCCGCGTATACAAGTAACTTATAACAAAACACAAATGCAATATGAAAGGAGGGCTCGCTCTGCAACAAAAAAGTCCACAAAACACCTAACAAAATATCTTCCCCCAAAAATCTTATAATAAGGGTGGGTGGGCGGGAGCAATTTTTGCGTGCTCCGACTGCTGCTGTCTGGCTGCTGCAAGCGGGCTGGTCCAAGGTTCTATCACTCCTCGTCGCCACTTTTGTGTCCCGACTTCGTCGCCGCTTTTGTGTCCCAGCCTCGTCGTAGGTGTCGGTAGCTGAGTGAAACGAGACCGACACGCTGGTGCAGGTACGGAGGGGAGCAGCCAGAAACTATAAACACTCGAGTAAATTAGAAAGAGATATATTGCACAGAATGTAACAATACTTAACTTTTACATAGTACTGCAGAATGTTGATACATAGTTGTTAGAGGCCTGCCTAGTGCCTGTACAATAGCAAAGTCTTCTCTCGTGCCTATCTGATTACTAAGGTCCTAACTCGTTGCTATCTCAGTCCGAAGTGCGAAGTGCGAAGTGCGAAGTGGCCGATGTCCTTCAGTGGTGGCCACGAGCGGCGTTGTACCAGAGGGCGCTCGTGGCTGTCGTCGGAAGAACGCCGCGCCGTGCATGCATGGCGGCGCGCGGCGAAAGTAGGTGGCGCGCACTTTGTACTTGTGCGACACCACACTTTTAACGTCAGGACTGATATAGGTCTTTTGTGTGGAGAGAGCAGTGGTATTTCCTTTTGAAGTGTAGTCATATAAGACTGATCAACCACGGGCTCCCTCCTGTTTTTGGAGCGATGACCTGGTGAAGAGAGATGTAGAAGCAACAATTACACTGTTGAACAATATGTTCTTTCCTTATAACTGATACACCAATCTGCAACACTTCTATGTTGGTACGTGTGTAACTAAAATATGAGCTGCGGTGAGCGCGGCCGTTCGCTTTCAAGGGGTTCGAGTCCTCCGTCGGGCACAGGGGGTTTGTGTTACCCCTAGGTTAGTTCACCGTAATTTGTAAGCTAGGGACTAATAACCAAGCAGTTGAGTCCCATAGTTCTACAAACATTTGAATATTTGAAAGAGGAGACAGCATTAGTAAGTGACGTAGCTACTCTCTCACTGAAAATGTTCACAAGGGCGCGTTCAGTAACATACAAACAACTGTAAGACAATTGATTTTGTCCGTCGGAGTTGCACAATTTTGAAGTCAGTCACTAGTTTCGGACTCTATCGTCCATTATCAAACCATTAGCCTGTTTCAAACCGTGATAATCCAAAGCATGTCAAAAATGACTGCTAAAATCTTGTACACTATCCTCTTTCTATACATATCACTAGTTAAAATCTAAAATGGCAGTTACAGTAATATGTATCGACAGAGGATAATGTACAAGATTTTAGCAGCCATTTGTAACATGCATTGGATTATCACGATTTGAAAAAGGCTAATAGTTTGACTAGTTTCGAACTTCAACATCGATTATCACTGACTTCAAAAGTGTGCAACTGCGACGGACGAAATAAATTGTTTTACAAAATATTCCCAGTTGCCGGCCGCGGTGGCCGAGGAGACTGAGGCGCTTCAGTCACGGTCTGCACGGGCACTACGGTCGGGGGTTCGAATCCCCCCCCCCCCCTCGGGCAAGGATATTTGTGCCGTCCTAGTTCGTAAGTAGTTCATAAGTAGTTTGTAAGTTTAGGGACTGATGACCCCGTAGTTAAGTCCCATAAGCTTTATAAACATTTGAACATTTATTCCCAGTTGCTGATCCTATACCATCATTACGATGAATTTCCATTACGAATAATTGTTCCAGAAAGAGCGGGAGCTATGTCTCGTGGTTCTACTTCACAGGGTCGACGCAAGATGGCATGAGCGCACTGAAAATGGACAAAGCTCAATTTAGCATGTTACTTGGCATATCTCTCTCTAGAACCCTCATTCGTGACGTACCTTATTTTATAATTATGTATTAACCCAGTATTTTTATACACCTTCCTTATTGTGGTTGATTTTAACAATGCAGAGCACTTGAGAATGGCGGCATAGTACGTCGAAACTGGTCGTGCATTAGATGTGAGGTAATTAGAAGAATTATTTTAACAAGCAATTGTTTGAAATATATTTGTTTTCCCTACCAAATATTTCATACTATACGTTCGTCCTTTTCTGCTTACAGCCTCGAAAGAGCCATCACGTGGATCGCACCTGCTGATGTAACGCCGCTCAAAGAGTTCCCTTCTGCTGTGTGTCCACTACCTGTGGCTGGAAGGAGCCGCGTCCTGTTAGAAACTCTGCTCGGCGCTTCCAACTCCGGCAGCGGGGCTCCGCGATTTCAGAAGCTCGCGCCGAAATTTCTGAGGCTATTATTCTAAGCCGTTCCCCAACTACAGCTCCCGACCGTCAGAATTGAACTTTAAGTTCCGCTCTTGTCCCTCTAACCGAATTGCGCGCCGCCGACGTAACTCATCTGCATGTTAAGTGGTACTTTAATGAATAAGTAAGTACAGTGGGCCCTAAACAAACGCCGCCGTGGTGTCCGCAGCAGCCTATATTTTGAGCGCACGGGGCGGGGGGTCCTGAATAAGGCATGAGCTAGCCGCACTCCGACGTCTCGAAAAACGCTGTCCTGTTGTCCCGGGGGGTGCCGGGGGCGACAATTTGCCAGATTTCTGTGGCCGCTCTCCACCTCTTAAGGGGGATACCGTTCCTCTCGTAACAAAGGAAGGTGAATACTGTCAGTTGATTCCCCACCCAGGTGATGTATAGACTGTAAGGAAGCATGCTGGATTTAGAAAGATATAAAAAAAAGCCAAGATCGATAATCATCAATTTTTATTTACGACGACCGGTGTATACTGTCTGCTGTAAAATTGGTTGCGGCTACAATTTGTAGTGTAGAAATTAAAAATTGTAACGTCATACCGAATGCAATAGTGTTACTCCAAAAAAAAAAAAAAAAAAAAAAAAAAAAAAAAAAAAAAAAAAAAAAAAAAAAAAAAGCGGAAAAATACTAAGCGAGAAACGTTTTTCACTTCATCATTTTGCAATGGCTGTCAGCGAGAAAAAGTTTAAGAAAGGTTTGAAATTATGTTCAAAGTTTGTTGCAAGTCGCTAAGTACTGTCATTCTATACAGTGTATTGCGAAAGTCTCGCCGTATTATATGGCATTTTTGCGATTTATATTGGTTATGACGTAATATCTTTTGAACCATGTGCCGTATGTGATTCTTAACAATGCAGCAATTGTTACCTCACGGTAAGGAATGTGTGTAACAAATTTGGTTGAAAGATATAAAATAGCCAAAATCATAATTGGATCGCCTCCTAGAACGTAAACCAACTCAACATGTTGGATTTATTTCCTTTCTTCTTGCATTACGGAACCTATCGATACCACTGTTGCTTCATCTATATCTATAAATGTGAATGTCTGTTCGGTGTACGTTTATCAAGTCTGAACCACAAGACATAAAGAGCTAAAAATTTATATAGTTAATAATGTCTACCCGGGGAAGGCTTTAGGCAAGGTTTTATGGCGATCGGATAGCTATGTATCTACATACAGGTGTTTCACTAAGTGTGTTTGCCTCTGTAACTTATAAAATAATAGGTGACGGGAAATTTTAATGCGGTACATCAACACAAGAAATGTTTCACTTCATGCGGAGCTATGAACATAGTTTATTGTATCATTTTCCAAAGAGTTACACCACAAAAAAATAATTTTTAAACGGAACAATAGTTTTTTTCTATCGTGTATTGGATTCGTTTAAACCAGCTGCGTCTAAATCAATTTAAACTACATTCCTATCACTGTTAGTTTGGGAGCTACAACCCTTCAAAGTTCGGGGGACGGAGGCTGCGATAGCGTAGCTGACTGGCCGAGTGGCTATCCCCTGGGGCACGGCCCACTGTCTCATGACCACCAGCCAGTGAGCTACGCTGTCGTAACCTCCGCCCCCTAAACTTTGAAGGTTTGTAGCTCCCAAACTAACAGTGATAGGAATGTAGTTTAAATGTGCTGTAACTCTTTGGAAAACGATACAATAAACTTTGCTCATAGCTCCGCAGAAAGCATAACATTTCTTGTGTTCACCTACCGAATTAAAATTTCCCGTCACCTATTATTTTATAAGTTACAGAGGCAAACACAGTGAAACACCCTCTATATTAATGTGAATGTCTGTTCGGTGTACGCTTATCATGGCCGAACGACAAGACACAGAGACTTAAATATTTGTTCAGTTACTAATTTATACCCGACGAAGGTTTTAGGCACGGTTTTATAGCGATCTGATAAATATTTAGTAATTTAAATAATATAACGCGAAATGCGGAACAATAATTACTCTTTGAAAATAGTTTTATTGGTTCCATTGTTGCTTGAGGGTTGATAATGATAAAAGGGTGGAGTATATTGGGATGGAAAGTTATCGGTGTATATAAAATTATACGTGTGTGTGTCTGTGTGTTAATGTGCAGCGAAAACTACAGAACGCAAACGAATGGTCTGTGTGTAATTGTTGTCCGAAGTCTCCCGTGGTACACCATAGCACTTCCATGCCGACAGCTATAAGGGGGGCGGGGTGTGGAAAATATGGTGGTTGAAAGTCATCAAATCATAAAAAAAATTCAGACTGAAGGCCAGCGATGACGTTTGCGACTCTGTAGCAAGGAGGTTAAATACAGCGAAACGCGATGCCACAGACCATATCTTTGGTCTACGCCTGCTACAATGTCTTCAGCTCTTTCTCTGTAAGGATAAGCATACGAATAAGGAAATATAAGGATAAATAAATACCACACTACTAAACGATAGCTTATTTATCATAATAAACCAACACGCGAGCGGAGCCGCGGGTTTAAGCTAGTAATAGATATAAATGTAATTAGTCTATTATAATTTTCTTTCCCAAAACATTTGTTATTCCCTTTTTCATAAAGTAATTAGCTGAATTTTTCTATTACTTGGTGTCGCAGAAGTTTGTTTAATTAGCAAACATTAATTAGTTTATGCCAGAGGCATATTGTCAGAGTTCAAATAGTACGATAATTAGTATTTCTGATAAAACTAAGTAAATTATCGTTTCATAATATTAAAATACGTGTTACTGTGTTTCACAATTAATGTTAGGAAAGTTACGCCGTCATTAGTTTCTGTATAATTCATGTTAATTACGAAAGTATTGTTGAAAAGCCTATTAAATTATATTTGGGTATGAAATACTACTGAGATTTGTATATCAGTTCAAAATGTTCAAATGTTTGTTAAGCTTAAGGGACTTAACTACGGGGTCATCAGTCCCTAAACTTACAAACTACTTATGAACTACCTTATACTAAAGACATACGAACATCTATGCCCGAGGGGGGATTCAAACCCCCGACTGAAAGCGGCCTCGCGCATCGTAGCATAGCGCCTCAATGCGCTTGGCCATTCCGCCGCGGTATATATCCATTTAGTACTATTTACGGTACCATTTACTATAGCCAATTGAATGCAATTGTTAACTTTTCCATTATAATTAATTTAATATACATAATTAACAACACGTATTTTTCAGAGACATTGTTTGAATGATAAGAATAGGATGCTTTCGCGCCTTTTAAACGACTATTGTTTCATCCTTGATCGAGAACACAATCCATGCCAGTAGGGAGTCGTGATGTATCTGAGATACAACCTACATCACTCCGAATATTAACTTTGAACAGTTATGTAAAAGTTATTCAATTTGAAGAGTGTAAAAAGTAAAGTGATTAATCCTTCATATTTGTGCCACACTGTACGCCTCGTACTTTAGTTTTCCACACATTAACTGTGTAAATTTGTATTATTGACGCGTGGAATGTAAGTACAGGATCGTTAATGAGACGTATACGCTGGCCATAATAAATAAAATAATAAATAAATAAATAATAATAAATAAATAAAGTAATAAATAAAATGTCAATGAACTGCAGTCCTACGTGTCACCTACATCACTTGTACTGGATTAGTTTTGCCGCATCGAATTTCAGCTACGCGCTACCGAGAGTGCCCATCTACGAGAACTTCAAGGATCATCTACCTACGTCCCGATACGTTACAAGACCCAATCCGTGTAGTGAGACTATACTTTCTACACTACTGAAGACAGAGAAGATTAAATTACAGGTTTAGACTAAACGTTTACCTTGCTGTCTATCGTAAACTGCCGCTGCACATGGTTACCAGTAAGTGCCTCTCCGCTCAAGAGAGCATATATTAACACACAGTAACGTACAAAAGAGAGAGAGAGAGAGAGAGAGAGAGAGAGAGAGAGAGAGAGAGAGAGAGAGAAAGTTCACAAGTATCTTACTTACTTCGATTTATTTGTGTTGCTCACCCTGGAGCATAGGGCCTTGACTAGATCGCTCTACACAACACAGTTTCTGGCCATCCTCTTAACTTCAGGTCTTATCAACCTCGGATACGTCTTTTTTTTTTTTTTACACTCATCAATGTATGCTTCTGTGTGTAACAGTCAGCCACTCTGATACTATCAATGACTAGAGCAATGACAACAAATACTTATGTTATAATTTTGAATTCTTGTATAACGACATGTTAAGCTATTAGCTAATCTCTGCTAACGCTTGATAATGGTAAATGACCGAAACCGGTACCATTGCGAAAAAGAATAAACAGCTATGGTCAATATGTCGTTTTGCAATTATCTAAAAGCTGTTATGCCCCATCTGTTCAACATTCTACTAGATACATAAACCTCAAATGTTGCATTTATTTAATATTTAATCTATTACTATTCCTAAATATTAGTCCCCTTTACGGGCGTTCTTTTGATTAGTACAATTACACTTCATTTCCAAAAGGCTTTAAAAATGCATCGGTGACAGTCCAGTGATACGGCGATGGATTACTGATTTACAGGTTGCAGGATCGATTCGTGATGGAATACAATTTCATTTTTTTTTCTTTTCTTTTAATCTCGCCTTCACCTCTTTACGATGTGTTGCCAGAAATGACACGTGTTTCGGATTCCACGTTAAACTGCTTGTGTTAATTCAGTGCAGTGATGGATGCTCTTCCTTGTGTTCACAGGTTTCAAGCGTACGCGGCAGTTTCGAGAGTGAAACGTCTAGGCGCATCGTTTGCACTTGTCAAAAACGGTTACATGAATGTCTCTGAGAAAAGAAAGCCCCTACAACATTTATTACATTTAATAATGAACATCTGAAGTAGATTATCGAACTGAACTTAGTCCCTTAAGTATGAATATCTATACAGGAATGTTTTGAATAGTAGATTATGTTGACTAGCGACTTCTTTATATCTTACTTTAACGTCTTTGCAGGCTATTTTACTTAACGTTCACTGCATGTCGCACATAATAAAGGAAGAAATTATTACGGATTTGTTATTGGAGGATAAGGTGCTGCTATTATTGATTGGCTGAAGCAGGAAATATTGATTTGTATCCAACAAGAATTTGAGGACCGAAGAAGGGAACAAATCCAGTGTGCAACACACCGCAAGTCCATCAAATAACAATGGTGGTCTAAAGAATTGTAAATGGATGTGAAAACACACTTGATCTCTTAGCAACAAATAATCCTGAGCTCATAACGAGCATCAAAACGGATACAGGTATTAGTGAACACAGAGCTGTCGTAGCGAAATTGAATATCGAAAGTCCCAAAGTTACCAAAAATAAACGCAAAGTATATTTGTTCAGGAAAGCAGATAGAAACAAAATACATTGCTTCTTGAAAGACAGCTTCCATTCGTTTCTAACACTAAACGTAGGCGTAGACCAGATGTGGCTCCAATTCAAAGAAGTGGTATCGACAGCAACTGACAGTGTCATACCAAATAAATTAATAAAAGAAGGAGGCGATCCCCCTTGGTACACAGAACAGGTCAGGACACTGTTGCAAAAGCAAAGGAAAAGGCATACTAAATTTAAACGAACACAAAATCCCCAGGATTGGCGATCGTACTCAGAAGCTCGAAATTTAGCGAAGATTTCAATGCGAGATGCCTACAATATTTATCACAACGAAACTCTTTCTCGAAATTTGACTGAAAACCCAAAGAGATTTTGGTCATATGTTAAGTATACTCGGGGCAAATCACAAACAATACCTTCACTACGTGATAGTAATGGTGATCCTGCCGATGAAAGCGCTACTAAAGCAGAGTTACTAAACATAGCTTTTAGAAACTCATTCACCAAAGAAGACGAAACCAATATTCCAGATTTCGAATTACGAACAGATGTAATAAGTAACGTAGAAGTAGATATCATCGGAGTAGTGCAGCATCTAAAATCACTTAACAAGAACAAGTATTCTGGTCCGGATTGTATACTCATTAGATTTCTATCTGATTATGCTGAAGCGATAGCTCCTTACTTAAAACTCATATACAACCGCTCTCTCATAGAAGGATCTGTACGAAAAGATTGGAAAGTTGCCCAAGTCACACCTATATTCAAGAAAGGCAGTAAGTGTAACCCACTAAACTACAGGCCTATTTCATTGACGGCAATTTGAAGCAGGGTTGAAACATATCTTGTATTCAAATATTATGAATTACCTCGAACAGAAAGATCTATTGACCCAAGGTCAACACGGATTTAGAAAATATCGTTCATGCGAAACACAACTAGCTCTTTATTCACACGAAGTGATGAGTGCTATCGACAAAGGTTCGCAAATCGATTCCGTATTTCTTGATTTCCGGAAAGCTTATGACACCGTACCTCACAAACGGCTTTTAATCAAATTACGTGGTTGTGGTATATCGCCCCAAATTTGCGATTGGATAAGGGATTTCTTGTCAGAGAGGACACAGTTCGTAGTAATCGATGGTAAGGCATCGACTAAAACAGAGGTGATAGCGGGCGTTCCACAGGGTAGTGTTATTGGTCGTCTGCTGTTCCTTATTTACATAAACGATTTAGGGGAAAATCTAAGTAGCTCTCTTAGGTTGTTTGCAGATCACGAGGTCATTTACCGTCTAGTAAAATCATCTGAAGATCAAAACCAACTGCAGAACGATCTGAATAAGATATCAGTATGGTGTAAAAATTGGCAATTGACTCTAAATAATGAGAAGTGTGACGTCTTCCACATGAGTACGAAAAGAAATCCGTTAAACTTTGTTTACAAGATAAATGAATCAAATGTGAAGGCCGTAAACTCCACAAAATACCTAGGAATTACTATTACTTCAGACTTAAATTGGAAAGAACACGTAGACAATATCGTGGGAAAGGCGAACCAGAGACTTTGTTTTATTGGCAGAACCCTTAAAAGATGCAACAGAACTACAAAAGAAACTGCATACACTACGCTTGTCCGTCCATTTTTGGAGTATTGCAGCCCAGTGTGGGATCCTTATCAGGTGGGTTTGACGTAGGACATCGATAGAGTCCAGAGAAGGGCAGCTCATTTCGTATTGTCACGATACAGGGGAGACAGCGTTACGGAAATGATACAGGATCTACGATGGGAATCATTACAACAACGGCGCTTATCGTTGCGGCGTGGGCTACTTGCGAAACTCCAATCGCCAACATTCTCCTCCGAATGGGAAAATATATTGTTGACTCCCACTTACATAGGTAGAAATGACAATCAGAATAAAATACGAGAAATCAGAGCTCGAACAGAGAGATTCAGGTGTTCTTTCTTCCCGCGCGCTATTCGAGAATGGAATGGGAGATAAATAGTATAATTGTGGTTCCATGAACCCTCTGCCAGGCACTTAAATGTGATTTGCAGAGTATCCCATGTAGATGTAGATGTAAAGCTTCGCTAGCAAAGCCCAGAATTATGAAGACTGAAGAAATTACTTCTATAATTTAGCAGTTGTTTGGTGGTATGCTGACGCTGACCGCGTCGGTACGGGGCACGGCACATCCTTAAAAAAAATCAAATGTTTGTAAAGTCTATGGGACTTAACTACGGGGCTATCAGTCCCTAAACTTACAAACTACTTTTGAACTACTTACAAACTAGGACGGCACAAATATCCATGCCCAAGGGGGGATTCGAACCCCCGACCGTAGTGGCCGTGCGGACCGTGACTGGAGCGCCTTAGTCCCCTCGGCCACCGCGGCCGGCGGCACATCCTTATATCTTGATCATGACCAGTCATTGTAGGACGGCATTCCAGATGGTTAAATTGTTCGTTAGTTATTTGAAGTTCTGTAGTAAGTCTTGGACGCCGAGTTGAGTGAAGTTATTGTATATAAGACTTATGGTTACTTCACGCTTGCTTCTTGAAGTATGAAGTAGCCTATTGTAGAAGCATCTCATGTGTTGTCCTGCCTGGTGCTAATCACACTGCGTTTCAGGTTCCGTGTAAGGACCTTTAGTCAGAAATTGTGTGTAAAATGTGTTTATTTCGAGTTGTTCGTGTTACTCGGACGAGTGTTGCTGAGCTCTTGAGTTGGTGTAAAGAAATTAATTGTGGCCTACGTACAGCTCGCAAGCTGTTCCGAGGAAATTCATTGAGACCTAGCTTCGAGCTCATTGTAAGAAGTGGGCGGAGCTTGAAGTTAAGGACTTAAATGTTGCACTGGGGGCATTTTGAGCAACGTGTCTTTCAGTTAAATCACGCCTCTCCAACTCGGGTGCTTAGCGATCACTGGCCGGCACCGGGAAAAGCACCGGTGCTCTGCTGCAGTAGTTTGTGCTGTGGGGCACGAGAGCGAGGCAGGCGTAGCGCTGTCAAGGCAGTGGTTGCAAGGGGACGTGTGGACAACGCGCCTAGCGAGGCCAGAGTCGTGTTGCTTGTGACTTATTAAAACCAATAATAATGATAATGTCATTTTTTGTTTATAGACAGAAAGAATAGTTTCATTGCGCTCTTTATTTTATACAAATTTTCAACATTCTTTGTTGATCTTTGTCATCGCATTGAAGTAACTAATTTTCTCTTATTAGGTACAATAGTATTGGCAGTTTCAATTGAAATACAGCTTGCAACGATTCATTAAACTTGACCTTGTTTTTGTTTCGTTAATATTCATAATTATAAACATTTGTTGACAAAGGAACGTTGCTCAGAACATTGCAACACATTTGAGGGCAGGAACATGAATCCTCAGGAATTCTCGTTCATCAAAGCCTTTATATAAAGGAATTTCAATCAGTACTGTAGACTAATGGTAATAGCGGTCTGTCGAAATTGAATTGTACTGTAGTTCCGTCAGCTCAATTTGCATACTTGATTGGGCATCCTCTGCGTGCACATAGAGAGACATCATAAATACTATTGAGTGCAGTTTTATTTTATTTATTCAAACCAATCTTCAAAACATTTACGTAATGACTGTGTACTCCCGGATATGGCCATAATAACAATTATAAAAAAGTATATTTATGGTTTTCTTTTAGAATAAACAAGACGTACCTCTTTATATCTTGGCATTAGTGCTTTTAATTTAGTAATCAGTTCCCTTCTGTCTGTTCCTTCAATCCCCTCGCGTGTTACGCTATGTTTATTTTTGTAGTGGCAGCGCTTTTTTATATTTACCACAGAGTGTTGTATTATGCATTGTGGTTTCCCATCAAACTTAAAAAAATCTTCCCTTCAGCCCTAAAAAATGTTACACATACCTCGAATCCTTTTGTGATTGTACTAAACTTTCGCAAGATAGATTACCAGTGTCCTATTTGATAAGGTTCGGAACGGACATTCAGCACATCCAAGAAGACGCGAGAGCGAGCGTTGTCTCTGTCATACACGCGTTGCTACATGGCGAGCAGACAGTGGTGAGGGCAAAGCACCGGGGCCGGTGCTAGAGTTGGAGGGGTCTGAGTTAAGTTAATTACACATTTGTTTTGTAACCATGCTGCTGCATCGATTCAGTCTAATCTCTCATTGTATTTACACAAATGTTTGTAAATCTATCGGACCAAACTGCGTGGTCATCAGTCCGTAGCTTACAAACTACTTAAACCTAGGTAAACTAACCTGAGGACAAACACACACATACCCATGCCTCAGGGAGGACTCGAACCTCCTCAGCGAGCAAAAAAAAAAAAAAAAAAAAAAAAAAAAAGTTCAAATGTTTGTAGAGTCTATGGGACTTGACTAGGGGGTCATCAGTCCCTAAACTTTCAAACTACTTATGAACTAGCTAACACTAAGGACGGCACAAATATCCATGCCCGAGAGGGTATTCGAATCCCCGACCGTAGTGGCCGTGCAGACCGTGACTGAAGCGCCTCAGTCCCCTCGGCCACCACGGCCGGCCCTCGGCGAACAACCGCGCGCTCCGCAGCGAGGCGCATTAGACCGGTCGGCTACTTTCGTGCGGCGGAAATATAAGAAAATTGTAGTATTTGATATGCAGGTATTTGCAATCTGAATAGAATTTGTTCCTGACAGGCATTCTTTACGGTTGTACTGCTGTTTTTGAGGGTATTAACTTATCTGTACTGATATAGTGGCCCTCTTTAAAGATTTGACTGCCTGCTGGTTTTTAGTGATTATTACGGTATTTGTTTATTCTGGTTAGTACGAAGGGATTGCAAAATTTGGTTTCTTGTGTTAAAATTCACTATCGTTAAGCGATTTTAGTTAAATTTGTTGCCTGTACCCAGTGTTTTATTTTCAAGTGCTCACTCTTAATTTCTGAGTACATGAAATGATTTTCCTATCATTTCAAAAGGTATCAGTAAGAAATTTAATTACCTATACGCAGTGCCTACGTTCTAGGTCTTCAGTCTTAGAAACTTTTGCACTATTATATTTTTAAAAACACAGTCTCGATCGCAAGAGAATTTTTATTGTTCTTAAGCAACCGGTTTCAGTCTGCTTGTGAGACCATCTATAGGCCGACTGCATTGTTACCAATATTAAGAAGGCTGTACATAATATTACATAATGGTAACAAACCTCAAAATAATAACAACGTCAAATGTTATACCCATGGAAACCGATTGTGAGCGGGTCAGGAACCGTTGGCGGTGGAAATCAACTGCGGAATACTGCAGAACAAATGTCTCGGTTCGAGAAACCAATCGTGGCAGTCAGTGAACATAATTATGAATCACAGCTGGAATATGGCGATTTTATTCATATCATCAACGCATCGTCTGCTGCTACGAGCGCTGCGACGAGCATTGCTGGCGTGCAACCATCGATACGTGCAACTCACTGCAGCAGCAATGAAGTATTGCTATCTCTGGCAACAATATGCACAGCGAGAATCTTCAAATGCCCATAGAGGGCGGCTAGCTAACAAAATTCATAAAATCAAGTGTTTTTAATCTTCATTTAAAACAATTTTCTCTAAATTGTTACGTCTTAACGTAATAATTTGTATGCTCTTGTGTATTTGTCCGCCTTTGTTAATATCATAACTGTAGGCTGTAACACGAATTTTATACAGAAGGATGGAAAAACTGGTAGAAGCCGACCTCGGGGAAGATCAGTTTGGGTTCAGGAGAAATGTAGGAACTCGGGAGGCAATACTCACTTTACGGCTTATCCTAGAAGATAGATTAAGAAAAGGCAAACCTACATTTCTAGCTTTTGTAGATTTGGAGAAGGCTTTTGCCATTGTTGATTGGAATAAACTCTTTCAAGTTCTGAAGCAAGCAGGAGTAAAATATAGGGAGCGCAAGGTTATTTACAACTTGTACAAAAACCAGACAGCGGTTGTCAGAGTTGAAGGGCATGAAAGGGATGCAGTGGTTGGGAAGGGAGTGAGACAGGGTTGTAGCCTTTCTCCAATGTTATTCAATTTGTACATTGAACAAGCTATAAAGGAAAGCAAGGAGAAATTTGGAGAAGGAATAAAAGTTCAGGGGGAACAATTAAAAACATTGCGTTTTGCTGACGACATAGTAGTCCTGTCAGATACAGCAAAGGACCTGGAAGAGCAATTGAACGGAATGGACAGTGTGCTGAAAGGTGCATATAAGATGAAGATTAACAAGAGCAAAACTAGGGTAATGGAGTGCAGTGTAAGAAAATCAGGTGATGCTGAAGGAATTAGATTAGGTAACGAAGCAATAAATGAGGTAGATGAGTTTTGTTACTTGGGCAGTAAAATAACAAATGATGGTCGCAGTACAGAGGATATAAAATGCAGAATGGCAATGGGTAGAAAAGCGTTCTTGAAAAAGAGAAATTTGTTAACATCGAATATTGATTTAAGCGTAAGGAAGTCCTTTCTGAGGGCATTTGTATGGAGTGTTGCGTTGTATGGGAGTGAGACATGGACGATAAACAGTGCGGACAGGAAGAGGATTGAGGCTTTTGAAATATGGTGCTACAGAAGAATGCTGAAGATTAGGTGGGTGGATCGCGTAACTAATGAGGAGGAACTGAACAGAATTGGGGAGAAAAGAAATTTCTGGCATACCTTGACTAAAAGAAGGGATAGATTGGTGGGACACATTCTTAGACATCAAGGAATTGTGAATTTAGCATTAGAGGGAAGTGTGTGGGGTAAAAATCGCAGAGGAAGACCAAGAGATGGATACAGTAAGCAGATTCAGACAGATGTAGGTTGCCGTTCTTATGTGGAGATGAAGAGGCTTGCTCAGGATAGGGTATTGTGGAGAGCTGCATCAAACCAGTCTCCGGACTGAAGACCACAACACAACAACAACAACAGGCTGTAAGACAACAACAGCACCAAAATTGTGACTTTTCAAGCTTTCACGGCGGATCTGTTGTAAATACACTTCGCGGGTTTGCCGCCGGATGACATTGTGAATCTCCCACAATATTTCGCCGACACAACTGTTCGACATCTTCAGGTGGTGGTAGCTGTCAGTAAAGGCGCCTTGAAGTACTGACAGCTACCACCACCTGAAGATGTCGAACAGTTGTGTCGGCGAAATATTGTGGGAGATTCACAATGTCATCCGGCGGCAAACCCGCGAAGTGTATTTACAACGCCAAAATTATTGATAATTACCTGATTCACTTTCAATAATGTAATGCCGCATGTGTGTGTGTGGGTGGGGGGGGGGGGGCGCAGTACTCAAACTCGACCGTTACTGCAGTCTTTGGCAGTTGATTTCCACGGCCAACGGTTCCTGACCCGCCCACAGGCTACCATGGGTATAACATTTCACATTGCTATTTATTGACATTACATAATGTTATGTACATTCTTCTTAATATTGGTAACATTACTGCAATCAGCCTTAAGATCGTCTCAGGAGCATACTGAAACCGGTTGCCTAGAACAATAAAAATTCCTTTGTGATCGAGACTGTGTTTTTAAAAATATAATTTCATTAACGATCGCTGTTTCTCGAGACATGTATTCAAACTTTTTCACTATTGGCATATAATGCTCTTTTGAAAATGGTGTAAGTAAAATTTTGCTTAAGTACTGTGTTTTTGGGGTTTGCACCTTTCCACAAATATTACAACTCCTGCCACGTTTCGCAAAATTAGACATATTTATTTTTATCTCTATACTAATAAGACGCATTTGTTGTCTGTCTGTCTGTTCTCTTATAGCTCAAGATCCAGACAACCAAATAACGTTAAATTTGGTACACGTACACAACAGTACACGGGGAAGGTTCTTAAAAAGGTTTCGTTCCAGTTTTTGGAAAACCAACCGGAAAATTTTAGAAACATTGAAAGTGCGTTTTCAATGTGGCCGTGTAAGTCTGTATCTTGTTGAAATTTTGCACAATTAATCTTCAAAAGAAGAGGAAGGGCACTGTCTACATAACATTTCGTTCAGTTCACGGTGGAGGGTACTTATGGATTTTGCCAAAATCCACAGTTTGGCTCCGATCTTGATGACATTTCGTACACTTGACCTTGAAAACAAGATGAAGGTCTACATAAAATTTCGTTTGGTGCATGGGGGAGACTACTTTACTTACAGACTTCGATTGGAATCTCTATACATATAAGACTCATTTGTTGGAAAACCTTATTTTAAACACGGGCAAAGCAGGATACTTGCAGCTAGTAATCAATATAACTAGCTCAATCCCCGCTGCTTCGCATGCATAGGCTGGTTGTCTGCACCAGTTGTTTCTTTTTAATCCTGATGAAGAATCCATATCTTATCTTTCGGAGTTATAGCTTGAAATCTGAGTTAACAGCACCATATTTTTGAAAATCAATTTCTGCATTTCGTATTTCACCCCTTATTCGTCGAATTTCCAAAAAATACCGAAACACGTGTCTTTTACATTTGAACCCCGAATCCAAATCCGAAAATTTGTAGTTTTAACTTCAAAATTTCGTAAATAGCAACAAATTTTCGAAAAGCACCTCTACTCCAATTTAACCTCCTTGATGGTTGAATTTCCGAAAATACCGAAACACGTATTTTTTAAATCACAATAAACATTACGAATACCAATTTTTTGCAGCTATAGCTTCAAAATTGTCTTGACAACAAAGTGTTTTTGAAAAGAATTTTGGAGCCCTTCTTTTACCCCCTTAGTTTTTGAATTTCCAAAAATACAGAAACTCGTGTCTTTTTAATCCTGATCAAGAGTACATATCCTATGTTTCGTAGTTATAGCTTGAAATTTGAGTTAACTGCAACATATTTTTGAAAATCAATTTCTGCATTTCGTATTTCACCCTTTATTGGTTGAATTTCAAAAAAATGCCGAAACACGTGTCTTTTAAATGCGAACCCTGAATTAAAATCCAAAATTTTGTAGTTCTAGCTCCAAAATTACCTAAATAGCTACGTATTTAAAAAAAAAACCTTTCATCACGTATTTCACCCCCCTTACGGACGGAATATCGAAAAATCACTTCTTAAATGACGCTTACAGAGTAAGATCAACACCCTTCACAAATTTCAAGTTTCTATCTTCAGTGGTTTGGGCTGGGCTATGATAAGACAGTCAGTCAATCAATCGGGACACTTCCTTTTATATATATAGAGATGACATTGCAGTCGCTTGGGAATATAATTATTTCTGAATAAAGATAACGATTTAGCAATTAACAGCAACATTACGACATAAGAACAATGTAACATTTGAAGTTACGGGTTAGTTGAACAGATTTATATCACACAGGCAGAGGCAGTAGACATGGTAAAGGAGCGGCTCACCTGGCGCGGAAGTAGTACTTGCAGGTGGCGTTGCTGGGGTAGCTGGAGGGGTAGCGCGGCGAGTAGAAGCGGCCGCTGCGGGGCCCGTCGCCGCTAGAGAACAGCTGATCGCAGTCCGTGCCCAGCACGGGCCGCCCGTCCGACCGGAACGAGCCTGCGGCACAGCCAAAACACCGTCACTGCACCTCTACACTCCAATGTGTCACTGAACAGTGGACGTCTATTCACTAAGGTGACAAAAGTCATGGCGTAGTGATGGGCACATATGGAGATGGCGGTAGTACCGCCGCACAAGACGTAAAATGCACGATGCAGTGCCGAAGCTCTCATTACTGCGGTGACTCATGTGAAAAGGTTTCCTACTTTAATACTATAGTACGATGAGAACTATGTCACCTGCTTGTTTATTTATTTATTTATCGTATGGCATAAGACAGCAGCATATATACAAATATAATTACACAATGAACAAGAATATGTGTACAAATATCAGTAAAAGATTGTACAAGAGCTCATTTTCAATGATATGACAGAACACTTGAAATTAGGACATGTATCATGCGAGACAAGCTTTTGGCACACGTCCATGTCCAGATCTTGAATACACTTCATAGCCTGAGGTGTGGCTTCTATAAAGTCCTCAGCAGAGCCACTATATTTTCTTTTTGGGCACACTCTTATGATGTGGTCCAGCGTCTGCTCAGGTGCTCCACAATCACAACTTGGGCTGTCCCTGAATCCCCACTTATAAATCATGGCCTTACATCTGGTATGGCCACTTCTGATGCGATTGAGCTTAGTTCAGTCTTTTCTTGCGAAGTTAACCCTTTTAGTTCTTTTGAGGGATCACTTATGAGGTGATGATTACAGACTGAATTGTCCCACTCATTTTTCCAGTTCTCTTTTAGGTTGAAGGTGATCTCTCCTCTTATATAGCAGTTATTCTATATAGGCTTTCGTGATTTCAAACGGTAATTTGGCAAATTTTTAATTACAGCTTGCATTGGTAAACATTTTTCTTCAATTATTTTTACTATTTTTCCCATTCTTTAAAAGATGCTTTTTGTCTTCTTAATTTTGGTGGAGCTACGTTAGCGATGACGGAGAGCCACGGTGTTGTAGCAGACTTTAATGTGCCGGTGATTATCCACATGGTTTCGTGGAGCTGCAAGTCTACCCTGTAGGTGTGGTAGCTTCTCTCCCAGACCGGAGAAGTATCCGGCAGGGGTGTAGACTATCGATGTTGCTGCTGTTCGCAGTGTGGATGCATTTTCACCCTAAGAAATTCCCGCCAGTTTTCTAATAATATTATTTCGTCTTTTTAGTTTCTGGCCAACTTTTTTAAGGTGTTCTTTATAGGTGAGGGACCCATCAAGTGTAACACCCAGATACTTGGAATGGAAGTTCTATTTCACTCTCTGTTGGTTAAATAGCACAGACAATTGTTGATTGGCTACATTATTGTTGAGGTGAAAAGCGCAAACTTCAGTCTTAGCCGGATTTGGGCTCAAACGTCACCTTCTGTAGTATTTGCTAAGGAGTTCAAGGTCATCCGTTAGTCTTTTCACCTCCTTCGAGAGATTTTCTTTGCACTGCTATGGACAGATCATCCGCGTATCCGAATTTTTGGCTCACTGTGTGAGGCATATCGCTGGTATGGAGGTTGAATACTAATGGTGCCAATACTGAGCCTTGAGGTAATTCATTGTTGATCTTAAGGGATTTACTTATGTCAATTCCACTTGTTACTTTAAAACAGTGATTTGAAAGCATGTTTTTAAGGAGAGTCATGAGTCGAAGGAATGGGATCACTTTCTTGAGTTTTAGAATGAGTCCATCCAGCCATACAGTATCGTAGGCAGCTGTTTAGTCTACAAATGCGACTGATGTTTTCACTCCTCTTTGAAAGCCAGCTTCTATGTATGCTGTCAGAGCCAGTACCTGCTCGCTACAGCTGCGATTGCTGTTGCTTTAGTGAAGTGGATAGAAAATAAAATTCTGTCTGTTACTGCGTAGTCTATACTTACTGCAGATCCGAAAAAAATGTTATCTGAAGCTGAAGAATTTTAAAATTACGGAAAATATGGCAAGAATAATCAATGATTCCAGAATTTAACTTTCACTCTGCAGCGGAGTGAGCGCTGATATGAAACTTCCTGGCAGATTAAAATTGTGTGCCGGAACCGGGACTCGAACCTGGGACCTTTGCGTTTCGCGGGCAAGCGCTATACCGACTGAGCTATCCCGACACGACTCACGATGCCGCCTAACAACTTTACTTCCGCACTTTCATGATCAATGATTTTTGTTAAAATTTTGAAAAGTAATATTTTGTGCAGGTAACGTTATAAAAGGTGCGATACTAATGGACCTACGTACATTCATACATAAATCATTTAAATAATATTTGTGAATTCATTTCTTAGTAATATTAAAAGGCACCATTAAATATTGCAATACAGACACATCCTGGTATGTTAACATTAGTATCGATACTACTGAGCGCAATATTCAAACAGCAGGCAACTCAAGCATGAAAAAATCTTACTTTAGGAAGTTGCTTTATGATAATGGCAATATAACCAAGAAATATTTCATTGAAATTATTTTCAGAGTAATGGCGGCTGATGGTACAAGCAAAAATGACTTTCAAAATTACGATCATGTAAGCCTAAATATATTATATTTTAATGAGAAAGTTACCAGTCAGAGGGAGGATATTTTGGAATAATAACACCAATAGGGTATATTTGATTTTCTTTTAATTAATATCTCAAAGGAGATACACGTACGTAAAGAATGCGAAGCAAATCCAATTTATGTCTTAATCATACTACGTCTCGTAAAATAATGACCACATATAACAATTAGTCATTGTCTCCTCCGCTCTGGTCAGCGATATGGAAGACAAAAGGAGATACGAAATGAATTTCACTGACTAGAGGGGAGCAGGACGTAGGAAAGGGGTTGTATAAAAATTCTGTATTTCATATTTATGGAAAATTGCGTTACAGTACTATGCATTTGAACGCGGTGTGGTAGCTAAACACGATAAAGGTGTTACATGTCGGAACTGTCTTGGAAAGTACATTAAGCCGAGATCGACAAATATATCCAAAAGCGGATCAATGGTCGGTATCCAATCACTCGTTGATCAATCTGGGGTGGTGACAGAAGACAGCAAAATGAACGCCGAAGTTTTAAATTTAATCTTCCTTTGTTGGTCGGACAAACTCCGAAATTGAGGCTGTACTAATAGGCATATCTGCTGTAGATACGCAGTCGAGAGAGTTGAAAACAAGCAAGTCACCAGGTGCAGACTGGGGGTATCAGTCGGGTTTCACAAAGAGTTGTCTGCGGCACTGCCTTCTTAGTTAGCTTGCATTTATCGTGAATGCAATTGAACGGACCCACGTCGGCGTTGACGTCGGCGTTGCAGTAGAATTCTTGAACTCATTCTCAGTTCTAATATAGTACATTTCCTAGAGACAAAAGCTTCTGTTCACGAACCAGCACGGCTTTAGGAAGCATCGATCTTGCGAAACCCAGCTTGCCCTATTTTCTCATGACTTCTTGCGTGCTATGTATGGAAGGCAACATGCAGATTAGATTAGATAAGATTAATACTTGTTACATGGATCACATATACGACATTTCGTAACGATGTGGAACGTGTCAGTTTAGTAAATGTTGTCTATATTTGACAATCAATATTTTAAGGATTTTTTAAAAATTTTAATTTAATTTTTTTTAAGTTTTATCTAAAAATTCATCTACATTGTAGAAGGAGTTGTCATTCAGAAATTCCTTTAATTTCTTTTTAAATACTAGGTGGCTATCTGTCCGACTTTTGATGCTACTTGGTAAGTGACCAAAGACTTTTGTGAAATTCACCCCTTTCTGAGCCAAAGTTAGATTTAACCTTGAAAAGTGAATATAATCCTATGCACACTGCTATTACTTTTGAATTGGTTCGGATTGTTAATAACAAATTTCATGAGTGAATATACATATATATTGTGAAGCTACAGTGAGTATCCCTAGATCCCTAAATAAATGTCTGCAGGATGCTCTTGGGTGGGTTCCAGCAATTATTCTGATTACACGCTTTTGTGCAATGAATACTTTTTTACTCAATGTAGAATTGCCCCAGAATATGATCCCATATGAAAGCAGACTACATAATTCTCAATTTTCGAAAGGCGTTTGACGCGGCACAGTACTGCAGACTACTAACGAAGGAATAGGTACACAATTATATAAGAGGCTCGGAGACTACTTAATTAATACAAGCCGCGGTGGAGAACCCGTCGGAGGTTCGAGTCCTCCCTGGGGCATGGGTGGGTGTGTTGTCCTTAGGTCAGTTTACCTTAGTTTAAGTAGTTGTAAGCTACGGTCTGATGACCACGCAGTTTGGTGCGATAGATTTGATTTTTTTTTTTTTTTTTTTTTTTTTTTTTTTTTTTTTTTTTTTTTTCAGTTAATACAATCCACTACGTTGACGAATGTTCATCACAGACTAGGGTATCGTCAGGGATACCCCTGGGAAGTGTGATGGGACAACTATTATTTTCTATGTATATAAATGATTTTACAGACAGAGTGAGTTGCAACCTCCGGCTGTTTGCTAATGATGCTGAATTGTACGGAAGGGTGTCGAAATGCAGTAGGATGCAGGATGACTTCGACCAAATTTCTAGGTGGTGTGAGGAATGTCAACTAGTGCTAAATGAAAGGTGATGCAGATGAGTAGGAGAATCAGTACCGTGATGTTTCAAATGTTCAAATGTTTGTAAAGGTTAAGGGACTTAACTGCGGGTTCATCAATCCCTAAACTTGCAAACTACTTACACTAAAGACGACACAAACATATATCCCGAGGACGGCCGCTCGCACCGCAACAAGGCGCTCCAGAACGCGCGGCTAATCCCCCGCGGCTCGTAATGTTCGATTACGGTATTAGTAGTGTGCTACTTCACAAAGTCGGCTCAATTAAATACCTAGGCGTAATGCTCCACAGCGATATGAAGTGGAACGAGCAGATATGGACAGTCCTGGGGAAGGTGGATGGTCGACTTCAATTTATTGGTAGTATTTTGGGAAGGTGTGATTCGTCTTTAAAGGAGACCGCATATAAAACGCTTGTACGGTCACGTCTTGAGTATTGCTGAAGTGTTTGCGATCCCCACCTGACCGGTTTAAAGGAAGAAACAGAAGCAGTTCAGAGGCGTGAGGCTAGGTTCGTAACTGGCAGATTCAATCAGTACGCGTTACTGAAGTGCTTCGGGTACTCAGACGGGAGAGAAGGCGAGGTATTTTCAAAAAACACTGTTGAAGAAATTTAGACGGCCGGAATTTGAGGTGAACCGCAGAACGATTCTACTGCCGCTAACCTACATTTCACGTAAAAAGTATAAACATAAGATCTGAGTGATTATGGCTCTTACGGATGCGTATAAGCAAGTAACCAGCATTGGTACTGAACTGAGTAACCCCCCCCCCCCCCTTCTCCCCCGCCGAGCACCTTTGGGTGGATTGCGGAATATGTATGAAGATGTAGATGAAATGTAGACTCTGATCAGGTATGCGACCATTTATGAGTTTCAGCCGTTAAACACTGCTATTAAGGTCGCTGTAGAAAAACAAAGGTCACAGGTGGTGACTACTTAAATTAGGGACGAGCTTTATAAAATATTTTATTTTTATTTTCTTACGCTGCCTCCCATAGATGAAGTTTGTCTTTTTTTGAATATATGTGATTTAGTTTGGACCTCTTTCGAAAGTCCCTTTCCTCAGTCTGTAAAACGGAATCTATTTAGGATCATTTCGCTCCTAGTTGTCTTATTGTAGTTCGCTCTGTCCCTTTTTCTAAGCAACGGGTACACTATGAAGTCGAAAATTACTTACTTGTGCGGTGAGAAAAATCTAACCTTATAAAACATAGTAGTGAAAAGAAACTGGCATATGAAAATATATAGCTTGCTTCCCGTTGCTCTAGAGTCGTTAAATTGTGCAAGAAGCAGTTCAAGTACTTGGAGAAACTCCTGAAATTGTCACTTTGTTGTTACACTCCATAAAATGCCATTACTAATACTTTCAGTTCGTAATGTATCAAGACTCTCAAGGACCACTGTAGGGATTTTGATGTGAAGTAAATGGCAGAACATCTTCAGTTGTTTCAGTTATTGATCAAGCTAACGGTTTCGATGCTACATCACATCATCGTCAGGCCATTTCGTATAATTAAATCGGATATTCATGCACTAACTTTGTATGTATAAATGACTTGTAGATTAATTCTCATTAACAGTTTCAGCGAAACTGAATCCCCATCTTCAGATCACATAAGGAACCAATTTTTACATCTGATTCCAGATTCTTGATAAAATAAGTACATACATTTCAAATAATGAGAGCTTCTCCATCTATCAACGTAAGATAATCTCAAAAAAATTTGATGTCATTAATTGTGCATAATCAGATAGGATCGACAATGATTTAACAGGCACTATGCAACCACTTTTCGCACATACCGGTAACTCGGTTTTGATAAGTGACTTTGCAACTGTAGAAAAGGCCGTATCTTTTGATTGCATTAAAGTAAAAGTTTAACCCATTGGGTAAACCCAAATTATTTCTTGAAAATTTAATTTTCTATTCCTTATTTATAATGTACATCTACATCTACATCTACATCGATACTCTGCAAATAACATTTAAGTGCCTGGCAGAGGGTTCATTAACCACCTTCATAACTTTTCTCTACCGTTCCATTCTCTAATAGCGCGCGGGAAGAAAGAACACCTAAATCGTTCCGTTTTCGATCTGATTTCTCTTATTTTATTGGGATGGTCATGTCTCCCTAAGTAGGTGGGTGCTAGCAAAATATTTTCACATTCAGAACTAAAAGTCGGTGATTGAAACTTCGCAAACAGATCACGCCGCAATGAATAACGTCTTTCTTTTAATGATTTCCACCCCAATTCGTGCAACATTTCCGTGACGCTTTCCCCCCCGTAACGCGATAAAACAAAACGAGCTGCCCTTCTCTGAACCTTCTCAATATCTTCCGTCAGTCCCACCTGGTGAGGGTCCCACAAGGGGCAACAGTACTCCAAGAGAGGACGCACAAGTGTGATGTAGGCAGTCTCTTTGGTGGAGCTGGTGCATCGTCTAAGCGTTCTGCCAATGAAACGTAACCTTTGGTTCGCCTTCCCCACAATATTTTCTATGTGTTCTCTCCAGTCAAAGTTGTTCGTAATTGTAACCCCTAGGTATTTGGTAGAATTTACGACCTTAAGGTTTGACTGATTTATCGCGTAATTGAAGTTCAGCGGATTTCTTTTAGTGGTCATGTGTATTACTTCACACTTTTCTTTATTTAGTGTCAATTGCCAATTTTCGCACCAAGTAGAAATTTTGTCTAAATCGCTTTGCAGTTGCTTTTGATCCTCTGTTGACTTCACTAACCGATAAACGACAGCATCATCCGCGAACAGTCTAAGGGAGCTATTCAGATTATCTCCTAAATCGTTTATAAACACGAGGAAGAGTAGGGGACCAATAACGCTTCCCTGTGGAACGCCAGATATCACTTCTGTTTTACTCGATGACTTACCGTCAATTACAACGAACTGTGTCCTTTCTGATAGGAAATCGTGAATCCAATCGCACAACTGGGGAGATATTCCATAAGCACGCAATTTCATTAGAAGCCGCTTGTGGGGTACAGTATCAAAAGCCTTCCGGAAATCCAGAAATATGGAATCGATTTGAGATCCCTTGTCGATTGCACTTATCACTTCATATGAATAAAGGGCAAGCTGTGTTTCGCAAGAGCGATACTTTCTGAATCCGTGCTGACTATTGGTTAATAGGTCGTTCTCTTCGAGGTAGTACATAATATTCGAACAAAGTATATGTTCCAAAATCCTACTGCAAATCGACGTCAATGAGATAGGCCATAGTGTATGAACCACAATAAGTAAAAAAATACCCAAAGAATATTTATACATGCTGATATAATGGTCGTGCTCAACAAAGGACACTGAGAACTAACAGTATAGTATAGCATACTAAATGTATTCAAATCTTAGCTAGGAATTTCGTGTGAAAAGTTACAAAATATTTCACACACAGTGCCACACGGCTTTTAACACACTATCTTCTTGGTTTCCACTTGCATGTAGCCCTTACACATCCCCTTTGCGGGCTTCCTTTTTCAGTCGTATGACAAATCCCATCAAACCTGATGTCTGGTATCGCTCTCAGCGGAATAGGCGGAGATTCCATTGGATGTCCAGTATTCGCTCTTCCAATGTCCAGTTTCAATTATGTGCCAGTAACAGCGCGTCTGAAACCCAGTAAATCCAGTGCATTTTTCCCATGTACTAGTCTGTAGACAAGCCAGGCATTTACGAGGGCCAATATCAGCATACGTATAAATACGACCCAGTACAAATTTTCCGTCTAATGCCCGTCGCATATTTTCCAACTAACCAGTTATGGTGGTAAACATCTCCCATGTACGCATTATAGGACTTCAAAACGCCAGGTTGTTGCACTTGAGTCTTCTTACTTGCTTGTCTACTATATTGCGTAGCTGCTGGCAAAAGTTCAACTTGGTCCAAATTTGTACCATTTGTAATAGATCTGTTGTCGTGCCATCTAACAAATAAGACTTTGCCATTCCTGTCTTCTTCAGTTAGTTCCTGCTCAGCAGTGGACAATCACCAACTTGATTCTCTCTGACAGTCCCGGCTGCACGATTACCCAAACTTTTCAGATAAATTAGATCTCTACTAGCGAAGAAATTGTCGAAGTATGATGATTCTCTGACTTTCGGATGCAGTCCAATAGTAGGTCATTCCTTGCGGTATATTCTGGACCCTTTCCACAGTATAAATCAAATTTGAAACAGTAGGCACTTGCTCCACAAAGAGATAACAACTTACAGCCAAATCTAAGAGGCTTACCTGAGATGAACTGTTTCAGCCCACTTCCTGCAGACTATTTGACTATCATTTCGACAACTGTCAAATTTTCCTCAAATAGTCCGATTTTTTAAGAGATTCATTTATCATTTTCAAGATAGGTCTAATTTTGAACCCACGATCGTGCCGGTTTTCATTGGCTAAGTCATAATTCGAAAATGAAGCAATGTTTTCAACTTCTGGTGTTTATTCCTTGACATTGATTTCTTTATAATTGTTATGTAAACATTTTAATCTTCAGCTTGTCAGCAGTGAGCTTATGGTAGCCAGCAGAAAAGCAGAAATCCGACAAAGACCTTCACTCCTGAAACTGTGAGGATAATATCCTGCATATTCTTCATATTTACTGCATATCTCACAGTTTCGTTCATCAGTTCTCCTTCGGAGTCAAGGAAGAAATTTGTTCCTTCAATTTGTGCTGATGTCATGTTCACTAATTTGAGACAGCTTTCTATAAATTTGAGGTTTCACTTTCCAGTTGCTTTTCTCATTGGTAAGAAGTATCTTCTTCGGTTTACATTTGGAAGTGAAGTTTCACATACAGATTATTCGTTATTTTCTGATGCAACATCATGTAATTCAATAGCCACTATCATATCCGAGACGTATAGGGTACCAATAACATAGTCTGGACCTTCTTCTTCGTCACTCATACAGTTTAGTTCAGGACACGTACGGTGTTATCAATATCATCATCTGACACCGCATTATAAAAAGGGACAAAGTTTATCGATAATGAGGTACCTATCTCGTCTGAAGGCCTTGATATTCTAAGTAGAATGAAATAAAATAAATTGATATGTATGTATTATACATTTACAACACTTACAGAAAAGGGAATGTGTAAATACCTCTGTCCATCTGTAACAGCCTTGTATACTAATGGGTAACATATTTATAAATATGTTGACATAATACACTGTAAATTTCGATAATCTTATAACAAGACGATCTGGGCATGGATTTTAGAATTTCTTTATACTTATAGTATGTGAAGTTGAGAACTTAAATAACGATCAGCCTAAGGCATTCGACGCGACTCTCAAAACTTTTCGAGAAAATCGTCTTTGAAGTTTTGCAAAGTACACGTAAGTATCAATAGTTCGAACTTTAGTGTAGCTCAGGTGGTACCTTTTGGCCTCACAACAATAGCGTCGATTGTTCGAATCCCATTGTGACTGTTTTTTTTTCGGTATATTTTTTATTCAGTTATATAAAACACTCTGGGCTCTCTAATTCCACGTGTTGTGTCAGTTTTTGTTTATCTGTGTTTAGACGCGTTGAAAACCTTGAGGTCACATGCAACGATGGTTGAGTAGAGAAACTCCTTGGAAGCCATTAGTAGCTATGGAGATGACTTTCCAAACACAGAGTCGTGGCTCTTTACAAACTGAACAATCAAAGACTACCGTTGTCAACTAGTAGTGAAGCCAATGTAACTTATATTTTTTGTTTGAAACCATCATTATTAACAATCTTCTATAAAATATAAACAAATAACGAATAAATAAAAATAGGTGCTTTTTTCGTAAAAAGATTAAGTAAGTATTCGAACACAACGAAAGAGTAGCAGATATAACTAGGGTGAAAAGGTTGTGGGAATCCTCTATATTTATAGTTAACGGGCATATTACGCCTATAGAGAAGGATCGAAAATTTATATAAAATACACCTTCCTTCAGCAAAGATAGCTAATTTTACAATTTCATGAGTAACTCGTTATTTTACTGAAAATAGGAAAATATTGTAACATTTCTGAAGATGATGACATAGCTCACTGAAACCGGTGAAAAACCAGGAAAAATAATAAATTAGCTATCTTGGCTGAAGAAACTGTACTTTATACCTTTATATTTGTCGGGATGAGAGACGGAATCCATGCCTTACACCCTTCTTAATCCGAACAATTCGTTCTTGGTCTTCCAGTCTTCTTATCGCCATTGTTACCGGCACATACTCGTCGTTTCCAATAGCTCACTTCTGTTTTTCTCACAATTTCAGACAAAATGCACTATTTAACATCACCGAAAGATTTTTCTACGTCGAAATATTCTTTGAACGTCTTTTGATTTTTCTTCATTCTTACATCCATAATCAAGAGCAATGTCATATCAGCCTCTCCCTGCCTTTACCTTTCATATAACCAAACTTATCGTCATCCAACAGACCCTCTATTTTCTTTTCGCGCCTTCTGTTTATTATTCTTGACAGAACCTTGGATACAGCAGTGAGGCACTGCTCACACATAATCCAATTTTTATTTTTTGCAGTTATGTGATCGCGTTCAAATCCCGGATTATTATTACATTTTGATCTCCTTTTGTATACATAATTATCCGTTGTTGTATCTACATCGATGGTTTTCGACTTCGGTGTGTGTACCTGAACTATCGCTGTCTGTGTTGGTTTGCTGCCGAATCTTACGACATCTACCCTGTCAGTAAAGTATTATCAGTAGGTTAATTTACTGTTGACAACGAATTCTACCTCCGTTACCTTTGTACTGTTGATACATTCTTATTATCTTTTCTTTGATAGTCAACATTATGGCACGCCAATTAAGCAGATCCGAATGGATAACTATTCTGGGATATTTTTCCAAAGGAGAGACGATCCTGATACTTGTTCCGATTACAAGCCACACGTCCTGTGAATACACATTATGTGTCTTTAACGCAGTCGTTTCTGTTGCCTTATGTATCCTCATGTTGATAATCATTGCTGACATTTTCGCCTTTTCTAGAGTAGTTTACCAGACAAATCTCTGAATCTCCAGTAGTAGAAAACCCCTTTATTTCTTCTTCTAAAGCTTGCTTCAGTAGACCGCTAAGCCCGCACATTCATACTTCTGCTGCCTAATCAAGAAACACCAGTATGCACTGCCCGGGACAAAACTGCCCTTTATATTAAATTGAACCAGCCACAGAATATTTAATAATTAATTCGGTATTCTGTTTCGGCCTCACACTGAATTCTTCTTCAGGTCCCTGATTGCCACATTAATTAATCATAAAATATACGGCATTTGGTTACATTCAATTTAACGTATGTAGACCAGCTGCTGTCGAGGTTCCACGTTAATGACGCATCCAATAAAACTTCTGTTTCATCAAACAGTATGTTATTTTTTTGTAGGGCTGTGCTCAGCAACTGCAAATTTTTCCAATTATGAATGTTTTTACGTGCAGTTGATGTTCTGTACAGCGATCAGAAACAGTACGGGCGGAATAACCTATGTAATTACTTCCATTAATTTTGTAGGATGACGGGAAATAATTTGTCCTTCCAGGACTTGCCAGCAACTTTCGCGACATGTTGCGACATAGAAAGGAGGTGAATATTCAACATTTCGACGTTCCCTTTTCCTGGCGAACGCCGACTTTGTCTCATGAGTACCGCAGCCGTTTTTCTACACACATCCTTTAGATGAGTGAGCCTTTGCGCCAGTCCAGAAGTCGAGTAGAGCTCTCTGTGAGATTGGATAAGGCCCGGGTTTTCGCTAGCATGGCCACTGTCCGGTGACCTGAGGTTTAGCAGCGGAGACCCGAATAGCTGCCAGACATACTGCGCAAGGGCGAGAGAGACAGAGAGAGAGAGAGAGAGAGAGAGAGAGAGAGAGAGAGAGAGAGAGAGAACATTTCTTGATAGCGTGTCGCCTCATAATCACGAGAGGTCTTCGTCTAACCTCGATCATGACGTTACTTTCACGCGGCATGCACATTTTGAGGGAGGGGGGGGGGGGGCTAACCTTCTATGGCACATAGCTCGAACTCTTTACGATTCTTAGAAATAAAATGACTGTTTTCTGGCAGACACCTAGTTATATCCCTGCATCAATCTAATATGTGGCGAAACAATTTACATTAATCTTAGAAATTCTGTATGTATCTCACTGCTAGAAAGAAATGGAAACATAGACTCTTTCAAATTCTGAAGTCAGCAGGGGTAAAATACAGGGAAAGGAGAGTTATTTACAACTTGTACAAAAGCCAGACCGCAGTTATTAGACTCGAAGAGCATGAAAGGGAAGCATCAGCTGGGAAGGGAGTAAGACAGGGTTGTAGCCTTTCTCCGATGTTATTCAATTTTTAAATCGAGCAGGCGGTGAAGGAAAACAAGGAAAAATTTTTGGAATAGGGATTAAAGTTCAGGGGGAAGAAATAAAAACATTGCGTTTTGCTGATGACATTGTAATTCTGTCAGAGACAGCAAAGGACCTGGAAGAGCAGTTGAATGGAATGGACAGTGTGTTGAAGAGAGCGTATAAAATGAACATTAACAAGAGCAAAACAAAAATAATGGAATGCGGTCTTAGAAAATCAGGCAATGCTGAAGGAATTAGATTAGGTAACGAAACAATGAAGGTGTTATATGAGTTTTGTTACTTGGGTAGTAAAATAACATGTGATGGTCGCAGTACAGAGGATGTAAAATGCAGAATGGCAATGGGAAGAAAAGCATTTTTGAAAAAGAGAAATTTGCTAACATAGAATATTAATATAAGGGTAAGGAAGTCTTTTCTAAAGCCATTTGTGTGGAGTGTTGCCTTGTACGGGAGTGAAACATGGACGATAAGCAGTGCGGACAGGAAGAGAATTGAGGCTTTTGAAATGTGGTGCTACAGAAGAATGCTGAAGATTAGGTGGGTAGATCGCATAACTAATGAAGAGGTACTGAACAGAATTGGCGAGAAAAGGAATTTTTGGCGTACCTTGACTAAAAGAAGGGATCGCTTGGTAGGACACATTCTTAGACATCGGGGAATCGTAAATTTAGCATTGGAGGGAAGTGTGTGGGGTAAAAATCGCAGAGGGAGACCAAGAGACGCGTATAGTAAGCAGATTCAAGTGGATGTGGGTTGCCGTTCTTATGAGGAGATGAAAAGGCTTGCTCAGGATAGAGTAGGGTGGAGAGCTGCATCAAACCAGTCTCCAGACTGAAGACCATAACAACCACATTTATAAGTCGTACACCATCAGCTAAGTGATATTTCTTCTGATTTTCGACTTAATCTGTTTATTGTATTAGTTTCAGCTGCTCTGTTTATTCCAAACACATAACATTATCATATGATGTAATACATTTTTGTATACAACAAGGATTGTTAATAGGTTACTATAACACTTTTCCAAAGCCGAAAAAAAAATCTTAAAGAAGATGGAATATCGTCGTCGTCGTCATCGTCTTCGTCGTCGTTGTCGTCGTCGTCGTAGTAGTAGTAGTAATAGTTCCTGCACAGGAATTATACAGCAGGAATTGTCTTCAGTTCGTACATTAATTTCAGTTCCGGAAACTACGATTTTTCTGTCTTTGTTTACTCTGAATGTGGGAACCCAGAAAATCGTTATTAACCTATATATTTGGATAACTAATTATCAATTAGGATTCACAAAGGTAAAATATGTACTGGTTGTGTGGAGCGTGGAATAATTTGTGTGAAAAGTACCTCCTTCCTTCCGCAATTGAAAGAAACTGACTAAAGGAAACAGCAGTAGGAATATTACTGTATAGGCATCACGATACATCTCTTAGTGCGAAAATTAATTTCTACTGTAAAAAAAGTTAATTAAAAATCAAATTTTTGTTCGGTATTGCTATGTTAGATCACTTATAATGTCAAATGTAAGAAAAATTGAATGTAGTTGGTACAATCAGGTATGTGTCAAATTACTGACAACAGGCATTTGAGAAATAAATGTCTGAGGACTCTTCACAGAGAGAATTTCTTTATTGTTCTTCCAAAAATAATTTACAGATATTTGAATTACTGTATGTTTATGTCTAAGCCTCATGCATTTGATTAAGATTACCTTCCTCATGAAATTGCTTGAAACAATCTGGTTTTGTTTGCGCAAAGTTGAGGTTTGCATTTCGTACACATAATATCGCTAAACAAGTTGTGAGGTGAAAACTGTTCATGAGAACTTCTACAGCACGCCACTAGCGACGTTTAATCAAACAAAATCGTATTGACACATATTGACCGCATGAATCCATTGATCATTCTTATATGAGCTAAAATTTCGGCCACAAGCACGATCTGGTAGTGATGCATATTAGTGCCAAGGATTAATGAAAATTACCGTACTTTCTCCGTTTTATTTCATTTATTGCACGTGACCATGAATGTGTCTGTGTGTTCATTGAAAGTTGTATCTATCACACATAAATATGTATTTCAACACCCAATAGGTATCAGCAAAAGGAAATATAATTTGTAAAATAAAACTTAGGTATGCAGTTCTCTTTATTTAACGAAAGAACGACCACAACCACGGGAACTTGTTCACAACAAGCACACGATAAACGAAGGTCGTCGTACATGTGCGTTCTACGCTCAGTAGACGCCTGTACATTTATACGCATTGGCGTAAAAAAAAAAAAAAAAAAAAAAAAGAAGAGACACGATACCGTATGCGAATTTGCATTTTGCGACAGTTGGCATTAAGAGGTTATTAGATATGTTTGCAAAAGGTGGCTTCTCATCATTATAAATAGTTAGTACATTTTATTTTATTTTTTGAGGTCGGCTAAGACTAATTTACGTTTTAATTCTACATCAAATGTACCAGTCTTTTCTAAGACTTTTATTTGGAATAGTACCTAGTGTGCTGTACCAGATGAAGGTTTGAGTAAGTAATAGTAATAAGAAAGTTTCAAAAACTTAGAGGAAAAACCGAAAGATATAAAATAGATGGGAGTTAGTTTCAAACTCACTACCCACATACGGATTTTATTACATATTATTCTTTATTTTTCCTTATAAAATTGTCATCGTAAACGTTACAGTGTACTTTTAAGGGTATCTTTTGAATCTCATGATCCTGTGGTGGTGGAAGGTACAGACATCTCCCGAGAAAGACCGTGAGCAGTGTCACTTTAGTACGGAGCATCGTAGTGGTTCCTCTCCGATTATTAGAAGATGTAGACATACAGTGAAGGTTTTCACGTCAGTATTTCTTATAACTTGAAACTTCCGGGCTGAGATGCCGTGATCCATGCGTAAAAGTTTTCCCTCACGTTTCGCCCTCAGCTGCGGAAGGCATCCGCGTAAGTGAAGCGGCCAACTGCAAGAGAACACGAATGAGCGCCGTATATAAATAGGTAATCCAGAGAGGGAGAGAGAGCCACTGTCAATCACGTGATGTCGCCTACTCAATGTTTTCTGATATTGATAACACTCTCGATTGAAAATAATCCAGTGTCATATTGTTGCTGTAATGCTGACATCCAAATTTTGTCCAGTTCAATACCTTCCTCTTTGCTCTTAAAATTATTTCGGTGTTTCAAAAAATCTGTGGCCTCTCTCTACATATGTTCATAATGATATGATGTCTTCGCTATGGCAGTCGTCTCGTTAAAATTTGTTTCATGGTCACCTTGTTGATAAACACGTTCCTCTACGGCCGATTTATCAGTATGTCCCAGGCAGTAGATTCTTTTATGTTCGCTCAGACGGGTGTCAACAATTCTTTTTTACGATGTAAACCTGTCAACAACTGCAAGGAATTTTATAAACACCTGGTGTAGCCAGAGGATGTCGCATAACTTTCGCTGATCTTACACATTCTTTTATTTTTATGGTAGGTCTGAAAACAGTTTCCAAATTATATTTTAGCAATTCTTTCCCAATGCTATCGGTTTTCTTATTAATAAATGGAAGAAAATCTTTCACCTTGAGCTGGTGACGTTCCTCGTTGATCCTATTTGTCTTCCTACGTCAAAGTGCTCGATCTCTCCTTCTTTGGGATCCATTATTATTGAACTTCCATCACAAGTGTTTAATCTCATCTAAATCTACATCTACATGGGATACTCTGCAAATCACATTTAAGTGCCTGGCAGAGGGTTCATCGAACCATCGTTATACTACTTATCTCACATTCCATTCTCGAACAGCGCGCGGAAAGAAAAAACAACTGAATCTCTCCGTTCGAGCTTTGATTTCTCGTATTTTATTCTGATGATCATTTCTACCTATGTAAGTGGGAATCATTCGGAGGAGAATGTTGGCGATTGTAGTTTCGTAAGTAACTCACGCCTCAGCGATAAGCGCCGTTGTCGTAATGGTTCTGTGAGATTACCGCCAAATAGAAATACTGGTAATTAATAGCATTTGATAATTAAACAGTATGAAGTTCACTGCAAACATTGACCATGCCAATGCACTAAATGTTACACAATTTTAATCTTATTAAATATGGTATCAATGTATGTGCATAGTCGGGTGACAACATTTATAGTTGGCCAAAGGTAGAAATTCTCCACGATGAGATTTGCTGTGTGCTTGTAGCTGACGGGAGGCCAGCGAGCAGGCCGACGTTGGTGGCTTGTTCCAACTTAGGATTTTCCAGTTCGTTTCCGGTGAGGGGAGAGAGGGACAATGGCGAGTGCCAGGCACAGTGCAGTGCACAAATATTGTAATACTATTGGCATTTGAAGTAATACGATGCAGTTAGGAACCTTTAAGGCCCTCATTACAAAATAGCCTGTTGACAAATAAACAATACATTAGCTGATATAGTCACATCTGACGTAATATGTTTAATTGACAATGAATAGTAATAAATTACCAATAAATACAAGACAGTTACACAACCAGCATGGCAATGTTTGTTTATAAAATAATATATTAACTATTTCTCATTTTATTTTCAATTAATCTTGTGTATTTTACCTTGAAATATTCAGTTAAATCACTTATCTGTGATATAAGAAATTGCACGATTATAATAAATAGTACTAAGGATGTTTATACTAATATATAAACGTAAGAAAATATTTGTTAATGTGTAGTGTAATTATTTTGATTTTAAGTAAAGTTTTAGAAATGTATTGGCTGAGCGCTGTACGTTGGCAAATCGGTTATAACAGCTCACATGGGGAAGTTGATGACGTAGGGGAGTTTTGGCGCGCGCGCGCGCGCGAGGGCAGGAAGTGACGAGACGTGAGCACGTGGTGTAGCTGGCCGGGCGGCATCGCTCTGCCTCAGTCGGCATGTGGATCTCGAGGTGGTGACTTGAGATTTGTCTGTGGCAATCGCCACGTGTGGTTGCTCGTCGTAGACTGTACCAAGTTAAATCGAGTGCTACTGTGTGTTTGTGAATATTTAGCCGGTGGAACAAGGTGTGAATCGCACTGAATTAAAGTGACTGTGATTTGTTAATGTAACACGTGTCGTCGCATAGGCATGAACATAAACGGTGTTTGAGACAGCCACGTGGTGTGAAAACAATTCGCGACAAATATTCAGTTTTGTCTGGGGGCTCACGAGCTATAACTTTATTTGGTAAATGTGTCGACGTACAGACGTATCAGCCACAGGGTTCAAGTATTGTGAAATAAACAACATAAAGTGAACTTTCACGTGTTTTCAAAAATAGTAATTAGTACACCCTTTTCTCTCAAGAACTTGATTTTATTATGAATTTGTTTTGTTGATCATATGCAGGGAAGGAAAGCTGCGAACGTGTGGTATCATCCCCTAGAAAACGAGTCAAACAGTCGCAATAATAGTTCCAGTGTTTTTTGCATGTTTAGGAATTTGGTTCGCAGCTGGTGGTTGTGAGTTTTAGAAATTAATCTTTCCCTATTTTAAACTCTCACCCCGACCTTCACCCTCGCAGTTCCCATCCCACATCGTGTATCATTTCGGTAACCCAGTCTCTCCCGTATCGTGACAATACGAAACGAGCTGCTCTGCTTTGGACTCTTTCGATGTTCTTCGTCAAACCCACCTGATAAGGATCGCACACTGGGCAGCAATACTCCAAAAAAGGACGGACAAGCGTAGTGTATGCAGCCTGTTAGTAGTTCTGTTGCATTTTTAAAGGGATCTGCCAATAAAACGCAGTCTTTGGTTCGCCTTTCTAACGAAATTATCTGCGTGTTATTTCCAATTTAAGTCTGAAGTAATAGTAATTCCGAGATATTTTGTGGAGTTTACGACATTCACTTTTAATTAACTTATCTTGTAAACAAAGTTTAACGGAATTCTTTTCGTTCTCATGTGGACGACTTCAGACTTCCAATTATTTAGACTCAATTGCCAATTTTTACACCATACTGATATCTTATTCAGATCGTTCTGCAGTTGATCTTCGGATGATTTTACTAGACGGTAAATGACGGCGTCATATGCAAACAGCCTAAGAGAGCTACTTAAAATTTCCCCTAAATCGTTTATGTACAGGGGACCTATAACACTAACCTGTGGAACGCCAGATATAACCTTTATTTTAGTCGATGCTTTACCATCGCTTACTACGAACTGTGTCCTCTCTGACAGTAAATCCCCTATCCAGTCGCAAATTTGGGGCGATATACCATAACCACTGCAATTTGATTAAAAGCCGTTTGTGAGGTACGGTGTCAAAAGCCTTCTGGAAATCAAGGAATACGGAATCAATTTGCGAACCCTTGTCGATAGCAACCATCACTTCTTGTGATTAAAGAGCTAGTTGTGTTTTGCATGAACGATATTTTCTAAATCTGTGTTGACTTTGTGTCAATAGATCATTCTGTTCGAGATAATTCATAATATTTGAATATAGGATATGTTCCCAATCACTGCTGCAAATTGACGTCAACGAAATAGGCCTGTAGTTTTGTGGGTTACTCCTACTGCCTTTCTTGAATATAGGTGTGAAGTACGCAACTTTCCAATCTTTTCGTACAGATCCTTCTATGAGAGAGCGGTTGTATATGGCTGTTAAGCAAGGAGCTATAGCTTCAGCATAATCAGACAGAAATCTAATGGGTATACGATCCGGATCAGAGGACTTGTTCTTGTTAAGTGATTTTAGTTTCTGCACTATTCCGGTTATATCTAATTCCACGTTACTCATTACGGCCTCTGTTCGTAATTTGAAATCTGCAATATTGGTTTCGTCTTCTTTGGTGAATGAGTTTCTAAAAGCTATGTTCAGTAATGTTTTTATCACAGCTCATTTTTGGCTTAGGTGGTGGTTAAATTCCTTATGGAGTTAACGGTCAGTGTGTGTCTGGGCAAGTACACGTCATAATTGGATTCACAGACCAAAGTGATCAAGGAGGGCGTTGAGTCTGCTCCTAAGCACGCCGGGCATGTTTGCGAGGAGGTCGGTCCGGCCGCTACTGGGAGCTATTTTGCTACTGTCTCTCAAGATCTAACCAGTGAGCACACTTCTGAACATTGTGGATTACAGGTGTAGTTCGTCGAACCTGTTATTTACTATACACAAGTACGAGGCGCGTCCAGAAAGTAAGTTCCGTTTAGTAATAAAATGAATTTGTACTCAGATACAGAAGAAATTTTTATTGCACAAAATTCTACAACTCTTAAACTACTTTTCCACATAACTGCCTTCACAGAAGCTTGCCGCCTGTGTATTCAACCATGTGGTAACAGCTCTTTATCGTCGTTGAAGTGATGACAACCAAGTTAAAAAAAAAAAAAAAAAAAAAAAAATCAAATGTTTGTAAATCTATCGATCTATCGGACCAAACTGCGTGGTCATCAGTCCGTAGCTTACAAACTACTTAAACCGAGGTAAACTAACCTAAGAACAAACACACACACCCATGCCCCAGGATGGACTCGAACCTCCACAGCGAGCAACCGCGCGCTTCGCAGCGAGACGCTTTAGACCGCTCGGCTACTCCGCCGCGGCCCACCAAGGACAGATTTTAGGTGCAAGAAGACATGAAAGTCGCTAGGAAAGAGGTCCGAGCTGTATGGAGGGTGATCAAACAGGTCCCATTGAAATTTCCGTAAGTATTGTTTGGTCACATTCGGTGTGTGAGGTGAGGCTTTGTCGTGAAAAAAAAATCTTTTGACAGTAATCCTCTTTTTACACCTAAAATCTGTTCGTGGTGGACAACACTTCAACGATGACGACAAGCTGAAAGAACATGTTACCACATGTAACATACATACACAGGCAGCAACATTCTATGAAAAAGGCACACAAAACCTTGTGCCATGCTATGAATATTGCCTACAAAATTTCGCAAGCTATGTAGAAAACATTTGTAGATTTTTGTACAATCAATATCTTTTCTGTATCTGTACCCGTCCTGGACGCGCCTCGTATAAATGTTTGTAAAGCTTGAAGGACTTAACTGCGGGGTCATCAGTCCCTACACTTACAAACTACTTATGAATTAACTTACACTAAACACAACACAAACATCCATGCCCGAGAGAGGATTCGAACCTCCGACTCGGGAGGCCGCACGATTCACAACTTGGCGCCCCAGACCGTTCGGCTACTCCCGCGCTGCTTACTATATACCCTGTCGGTTTGCGTCCATTAGTCATACTAGTGTCGTTCCGAAAATAATACCTCCTTTTGTTCGTGGTGACGTTTGATGTCCGTGCCAGATGTTCGTGGTGTGTGCTAACCTTCCTCTTTCGTTTATAAGAGGTTCCGTTGTTTCGCGGTTGTTGGCGGCAACAGTGGAGTGTTCCAAATTAATAGTCTGATTTGCGGACGAGCATATAATACTGAAGTCTGATTAAATCCGTGACAGTTGAAGAAATTACGCTGTTTGAAATCAATTGGCGCTTGCTAAAGGTGTCTGGGAACGATACAACAGACTTGAACAACTTAAGGCGATGGCTACGGTGTTGTCAAGGAGGTGAAAAGTGCGTGCAAGACAAGCCATGGGCCGGTTGACCATGGCCTCGAAATGAAGAGCGTCTGGCAACTAACTGTTCTGCCAATGAAACGTATCGTTTCGTTCGCCTTCCCTGTGATATTTTCTGTGTGTTCTTTCCAATTTAAGGTGATCGTAATAGATATTCGTAGGTATTTAGTTAAATTTACAGCCCGTAGGTTTCACTACTTCATCGAGTAAAGAAAGTTCAAAAGATTCCTTTTGTCCTCTTATTGATGGCTTCACACTTATTATTAAGAGTCAATTCCCAATGATTGCACCAATTATGTCTAAATTATTTTGCAGTTGCTGTTGATCTTCCGGTGACTTTACTGCCGATACATGGCAGCAGCATCTGGAAACAGTCTAAGAGAGCCGCTCACATCGTCTTCTAAAAGATAAGGAACAATAGGGGGCGTACAACTCTTCCCGCGGTAAATTCACAAGGTGGTGCAACAATGACACAGAATAGTGGCGTGACTTAGACGCCAGCTACGGGCTTATATGTAAGACCTTGAGGCACATACAGGCAGAGGGGTAAACGCCAGGCTTCTGGAAGGATGTTAAAATTCGGACACTGCCTTCTCATTGGCCGAAGTGTAAGAATACACAGCACCGTATATTCGTCGGTTGTGGTGCCGAGCCATTGAAGGTGGTCATCTTAGGAGTTTGCGGTCGGAACCCATCGAAGGCAGTCAGAATAAGCAGTTGGCTCTTAAGTATTCATTAAGCGACGAAAAGATAAGGAACAATAGGGGTCCTACAACACTTCCAGCGGTAACGCCACATGTCAATTATGTTTTACTCGATGCGTTTACTCAGTTACGACGTACCGTGTCATTTCTGAAAGGAAATTGCGAATTCAATCGCGCAACTGATGCGATACTCCGCAAAAACGAAATTTGATTAGAATACGCTTTCGAGGTACAATGTCAAAAGCCTACCGGAAATCTAGAAATGTTGTTGTTATGGTCTTCAGTCCGGAGACTGGTTTGATGCAGCTCTCCACCCTACTCTATCCTGAGCAAGCCTTTTCATCTCCTCATAAGAACGGCAACCCACGTCTACTTGAATCTGTTAAGCGTCTCTTGGTCTCCCTCTGCGATTTTTACCCCACACACTTCCCTCCAATGCTAAATTTACGATTCCTCGATGTCTAAGAATGTGTCCTACCAAGCGATCCCTTCTTTTAGTCAGGGTATGCCAAAAAATCCTTTTATCACCAATTCTGTTCAGTACCTCTTCATTAGTTATGCGATCTACCCACCTAATCTTCAGCATTCTTCTGTAGCACCACATTTCAAAAGCCTCTATTCTCTTCCTGTCCGCACTGCTTATCGTCCATGTTTCACTCCCGTACAAGGCAACACTCCACACAAATGCCTTCAGAAAAGACTTCCTTACCCTTAAATTAATATTCGATGTTAGCAAATTAATCTAGAAATATGGAACAAATTTGAGATCCCTTGTCTCTAGAAGCACTCATCAGTAAGAGCGTAAGAATGTGTATTGAAATGACGTTCTCTTTAATTCAAGTTGAATTATCACATTTATAGCCTTTTCGGAGAGGCCTGAGTTGTTTGAGAGTGGCCGGCCGAATATACAACACTTCGTGTCCGTATTAAAAATCGCCGCAGTTGTAATGAGAACGACACTTTAATTAGAAACACTTTAACTTCTTTATTAAAGCAATGTGAAAGGAGTTGCTTGCAGAAATATGCATAATCGAGAGGTTTTACAAGCAGTAATACGAATCTCGACACAAATAAGTACATAAGAACTCCGTAACTAATTAAACAAAACAACACATTCAAAGAGTAAGCGCGAAAGCGACACAGCGCCCCTAGCGGTAGGCGCGGAAGCACTTTGACAGTTATACCAAAATAATCCGCGAAAACACAAAACTCTCACTGCACTGTTTCTTCGCTGTCTGCTACAGCCTCATCCACTGATTCTGAACGAGCCAACGAGCATCGCGTGCACTGCTAATACTGGGATACGTTTTTCAAGACGCAGGGTTGGTGGATTTCAGAAAACATAGCGAGATGTGACGAATTTACATATCACCAACAGAAGTCTCACGTTTATATTACCCTATCATTGCAAAGGTACTGCAGCACATATGGAGTATGTTGTAAATTCTTATAAATAAAAATAAGTCGGAATATGATGACAAGCACAAATATTGAGAATGACAGAACCAATTATGTTAATAATTGTTTTAATTATTTCCTGAAATCCAAGGAATGATCTTACGAAGAAAAACATTTCTCGGAAAAAGGATATGGCCATTTTCCTTTTACCCATTCAGACAACTTTAAGTTTGATCATTTTTGTTTCTACGATTTAGAATTTGACTATAACGGTTTTTCAGTAGTTCCTCAGTTATTTTCTTGGTTTCGTTCGTTGCTTGACGATCGACAACTACGTTCGTCTAAAAATATGTTTGCAGCTTTTCTTCTTCGTGTTTGTGTTTCTTCTTAGTTCAAGATCATGCCAACTCTATGACGCGAGAGCGCGTGATATTTTCTCGGTAGTTTCTAAAACTTTGCTTCTCTATCGACAGACAAGTTCTTCTACACTAAATTGGTTGTTGGGTTCATTTTGTTTGTGAGGTGGAATAGAGTGAGTTGGACGAAAGTGGCCGAGAGAGGGGCTTTTAACCAAATAGCGTGTTTATGGAAAGTCGTCTGAACTGTGCGAACGTATTCATGATTTCCTCTCAGAAATGACGCATTACGTAGTATAAGACGGAAAGTTGTAGAGTAAAACAGAAGTGATATCTGATGTTCACTAGGGAACTGTAAAAGGACCCAGTTTTTTAAGCGATTTACGAAATAGTATGACAGTTTTATAGACTTTTCGCTGATGGTGGTGTTGTTTATCACCACACGATCAAAAGCCACTGTAAAACAATGTAGATACCATATCTGCACTGTGTAAAACTCGGCAGACGACCCAATATATTGAATGCTAAGAAGTCATCCGTTACACCACTAAAAGAAATCTGTTAAAATTCATTTACAAGATAAATCTAGACCCGGTAAATTCAAAGAAATACCTAGGAATTACAATGACAAACAATTTTAATTGAAAAAAAAGAAAGAAATAAGAAGAAAAGATCACTTACCAAAGAAGAACTGAAGGTTACGTTTCAGTGACGGAACACTTGGAAACGTTCTACTGAAGATACTGCCTACACTACACCGGTACGTCCTATTTTGGGATACTGCAACGCATTGTGATGTACTCACCAAGTGCCACTGATGACGGATAGAGAGAAATTTACGAGAAGAGCGTAAAGATATATTTTAATCAATCAAAATACATTTTAATTGAAAAATTTTCAATTATTTGAGGATTTGTTGAGAAATGAAAATATTATGAATGGATATTTGAAGTCATAAGTCAGTATATTGTTATTTTGTTCCTTACTGTTTAATGTTTCCGGCTACAAAATAAATATCATTTTCATTCTACATGCCGCGTCAGACATATTATAAACAGCGGAAAACTGACTTTGACCTTTCGGTTTTTTACAAAATATACAAAAATATTATGATCTTCATTTTTTTTCTTTTCATGTGCTGGATAGAGAGGAAATAAAAAACGTTTTATACATATAGATTAAGAATGTTCGGTCTTGAAATTAAAAGAAAAATTAATCTTGCTACTCCTCTTCACATTTCTCTCATCCTATCATATGTATCGACACAGGGCATCTCGTTTTCTATTATTGGGATAGAGAGCAGGGAGTGTCAGGGAAATAATGAAAGAGTTTGGGTGTAAATCATTAAAAGTGAGGCTCTTATTCCCTGCGGCGAGACCTATTTGCGAAATTTGTTTCAGCAACTTCCTCATCCGAAATTGAAGATATTGTGATAGCACTTAAGCTACATAAGTGGTATGTCTAAATAATGCGGTCTAATGCTATCAGATTGAGAGACATGAGACAGGGCGTACCTCTACATCTACATCTACATGGGACACTCTGCAAATCACATTTAAGTGCCTGGCAGAGTAATAGTCACCCTCACACGATCTCTTTGATACCGTTATTGCGATGAGAGAGAGGAGAAAGAGTGTATATCTCAAGTAACTGTTATCCTCACACGACATCATTGATATTTTACTCAAATTGCGTGGTTATGGAATATGGTCACAGATTTGTGACTGGATAGGGGATTTCCTGTCAGAGATGACACAGTTTACAGTAATCGACTAAAACAGAGGTGATATCCGGCGTTCCACAAGGTAGCGTTATTGGTCATCTGCTATTCCTTATCTACATAAACGATTTGGGAGAAAATCTGGGCAGATCTCTTAGGTTGTTTGCAGATAACGCCGTCATTTATCGTCTATCATCTGAAGATCAAAACTAATGGACAATGATTTAAATAAGGTATCAGTATGGTGTAAAAATTGGCAATCGGCTCTAAATAATGAGAAGTGTGAAGTCGTCCACATGAGTACGAAAAGAGGTCCGTTAAACCCTGTTTACAAGATACATCAATCGAATGTGAAGGCCGTAAACTCCACTAATTACCTAAACTGGAGAAAATGTTCAAATGTTTGTAGAGCTTATGGGACTTAACTACGGGGTCATTAGTCCCTAAACTTAGAAACTACTTATGAACTAGCTTACACTAAAGACGGCACAAATACCCATGCCCGAAGGGGGGATTCGAACCCCTGACCGCAGTGGTCGTGCAGACAGTGACTGACACGCCGCAGACCGCTCGGCCACTGCGGCCGGCTTTAAATTGGAGATAACACGTAAATAATGTCGTGGGTGAGGCGAACCAGAGACTTCGTTTTGTTGGCAGAACTCTTAAAAGATGCAACAGAACTACTAAAGAGACTGCATACACTACGCTTGTCCGTCGTCATTTGGAGTACTGCTACCCAGTGTGGGATCCTTAACAGGTGGGTTTGACGGAGGACATCGAAAGAGTCCAAAGCTCGTTTTGTTTTGTCAAGATACTGCGTCACGGAAATGATACAGACGTGGGATGGGACTCATTACAACAAGGGCACTTATCGCTACAGCGTGGGCTACTTTCGAAACTCCAATCACCAACATTCTCCTCCGAATGCGAGAATATATTGTTGACTCCCACCTACATAGGTAGAAATGACCATCAGAATAAAATACGAGAAATCAGAGCTCGAACGGAGAGATTCAGATGTCCTTTCTTTCTGGCGCGCTATTCGAGAATGGAATAGGAGATGAATAGTATATAGGTGGTTCGATGAAGACTATGCCAGGCACTTAAATGTGACTTACAGAGTATCCCATGTCGATGTAGACAGTAATGAGAATGAGAGAGGATAGAGTATACCTCCTTACACGATGTCATTATCCTGGACACACTGAGATTTAGTCACAAGAAAGGATGTATCTCAGTAACAATCAGCGACACGCCATCTCGATACTCTGGACGGAATTAAGATTTAGAGAGGGTGTACTTCAGTAGCAGTAATCTTTATACGATCTCATTGATACCCTACGGACATTACTCAGAGAGGGAGATGGTAATGACTACGGGAGGGTGGGGCGGTCCCGCTGTCTCGGTGGGATGGTTTGGCTGGTCGGCGCCGGGCTGCGCGGCGACAGCCGTCGGTGTGGGGTGATCGATGCGGCCGTCGGCGCACAGTGCTGGCTTTTATCTCGCTCATTGTTATTCACGGCTCTGCTTTACGTCATCGCCGCCACACGTTATACGCCGGCCGAACTGCAAAGGGCGCAACTGTGATAGCCGCCCTAAAGAAGGCCAGCCTGCCCCTAGCGCTACAGCCAATGGCCAACCAAACCACCCATACCCCCACCCCACCAGCGCCTCGTGCGGGTATCTGCCTGCAATACTGCGCACTAACTGGCATATACAGCCCTCGTAATAGACCTGTTCGCGCCCACGTATTGCCGTCGTGAAAAGAGGTTTCCACTGTCCTCTCTGTTCCACGGTGTTAACTACACGCATAGTGTGTTTACATAACATCCGGCGTACCACAAAAGAACCGTGGCATACTTCTTTTCGAGGATTACTTGTTGGCTGTCGTGAAGTGTTTCAACTACAATGAAAAATGTGCATCAAAACATAAAACAAGGATGAAGTATGACCTGGCCAAAAATTTAAGAGGAAAACTAGCTTACCGATTTATACTGGAGCTTCAAAATCGCTTATAATGGGTGAAAAGTAATTAAACCGACAAACTCTGGGAGGTTATAGGGACACCAAAACAAATATTTTACCCTAACGTTATTTTTTTTCCTTTGGGGAGATTTAAACCGGTGGAGGGCGCATTAAATGGCACGCACTTTTACAATTTTCTCGCCAGATCATAGCCACAATTTCTGGAAGACCTCCCGCTCCCTACAAGACAACGCGTGTGGTTCCAACATGACGGGGCGCCGGCACATTTCTTTTGTCGTGTGTGTCAATTCCTGGACCGACGGTTCCCAGGAACGTGGACTGGCAGATGGGGACTGCCGCTGGCGCTACAGCCAATGGCCAGCCAAACCACCCATACCCCCACCCCACCAGCGCCTCGTGCGGGTATCTGCCTGCAATACTGCGCACTAACTGGCATATACAGCCCTCGTAATAGACCTGTTCGCGCCCACGTATTGCCGTCGTGAAAAGAGGTTTCCACTGTCCTCTCTGTTCCACGGTGTTAACTACACGCATAGTGTGTTTACGTAACATCCGGCGTACCACAAAAGAACGGTGGCATACTTCTATTCGAGGGTTACTTGTTGGCGGTAAACTTAAAACTTTAGTCGTGAAGTGTTTCAACTACAATGAAAAATGCACATCAAAACATCTGCCCAAAAATTTAAAACAGGAAAACTAGCTTACTGATTTATACTGCAGGTTCAAAAACGCTTATACAGGATGAAAAGTATTTAAACCGACAAACTCTTGGAGGTTTTAGGCGACACCAAAACAAATATTGTTCCCTAATGTCTTTTCTCCCATGAGGAGTATGTAAACCGGTGGAGGCCGTATCAGATGGCAGGTACTATTACAATATTAATATCAAAAAGGAACAACTTCCTGATGTTCTGCAAAACTGACTGTAGTACACATGTTTTCAAAGATGTTAAGATTTACAAAGATGTTATCACAGACAATCGATACTTCAGAGGAAAGTTCATCGCCAGTACTTATTTATGAAAGTTATTAACATTTATATAAAGAATATAATAAGTATGTGTAAAGAATCAGTTTAGTATTAAACGATCAGATCCAGTTCCCCTCTACACCTCTACTGAAATAAGTTCTATTTTCAACCTTCCTTTTCAACAAAAATAATCATATTAGTTTTGATTCTTTACACATACTTATTACATTTTTTATATAAGTGTTACTAACTTTTATAAATAAGTACTTGCGATGAACTTTCCTGTGAAGTATCGATTGTCTGTGATAACATCTTTGTAAATCTTAACATCTTTGAAAACAAGTGTACTACAGTCAGTCGTCACCTGATGATGGCCTATGAAGCCGAAAGCCGGTTTGTGATCAAAAAATAAGTTTTGCAGAACATCAGGAAGTTGTTTCTTTTTTATATTATTATCATGTTCTGTCACGCAATCAATTACTTTGATTACAATATTCCCGCCAGAGCATTGCCAGAACTACTAGAAGACGTCCCGCTCCCTACAAGACAACGCATGTGGTTCCAACATGACGGGGCGCCGGCACATTTCATTCGCTGTATTCGTCGATTCCGACGGTTCAAATGTGTGTATAGTCTATGGGACTGAACTACGGGGTCATCAGTCCCTAAACTTACAAATTATTTATCAACTACCTAAGACTAAGAACGGCACAAATATCCATGCCCGAGGGGGGATTCGAACCCCCGACTGCAGTTGCCATGCAGACCGTGACTGAAGCGCCTCAGTCTCCTCGGCCACCGCGGCCGGCGATTCCGACGGTTCTCAGAAACGTGGATTGGCAGAGGTGGTCCCGTACAATTGCCTGTTAGATTCCCAGATCTGTCCCCTCCGGACATTTTTGTGTGGGGAGAGATGCACAACCTTGTTTACGCAACTCCCGTTGCATCAGAAGGGGATCTAGTTGCCGGGATAGTAGCAGCAGCAGGAACAGTTCAGCATACTCCTGAGGTTTTTGCCTGTGTCAGACAGAACATGATCCGACGGTGTAACCTTTGTTTAAGTGTCAATGGAGGCATTTTTGAAAATCTACTGTAATTGAAATTGGGTTGTGTTAAAGTATTGTCTCATGGTAATACAAAAAATGGAAAAATGTTTGTTGGTTTAATTAATTTGCCGCCAGAGAAATCTTCCTCTACCGGTTTAAATACTCGTCATAGGAAAAAAATTCCGTGAAATTTTTCGAAACAATGTTATGGTAAAATACGCGTCTGATTTTACACTTATTCAGTACATGGTATATGCTATAATTGGGAAACGTTGTTTCCGAAACTATCAAAAAGTTAATTGTATGTAGGCTATACACATTTTATTAAAGAAATAGATATTTATAACATTACGGTATTGCAATAAACGTTGTGTCAATATTTCAAAGCAATCCGTCAAACAATTTGAGAGTTTAAGGGTTTTGCACAAATATATATATATATATATATATATATATATATATATATATATATATATGACGCTGCCAAGGAAGTCGAAAGCTAGGTCTCCTCTTTTGCATCTCTGGCCACGACACATTCGCCTTGTGCTGTGGTAGGAGCATGTTTTAGTCTGATTCCCAAATTCTGTGCTATCAGAGTTGATTAGCTGCAGCAGTCGACAGTCTCTGACCATCCTCATTTCTTCTGCGAGAAATGTTTGCTGTTTGAGTGCATGGTCGTGTAATCGCGTACTGCCTACTTTTATTAGCTACAGCGGAAATAAAATCAAATCATTTTCGTATGTTCTCTTTTTCACTCGACCTGTACAGACTCTCTGTGACTGGGCAAGTACCAAGTGATATTAGTCCACTGGGTATTACTACATAAGTGAATCGCATGAAGAACAATGGCCTCCAAAATTAGAGAAAGGCTATGACCAAACGATGTAATGAATTACAAATGAATGGAGTGCAAAAATTCGCAAATATCTTGAAACTTTTCTGTTCATAAGCCATTAAACTGAATTCTTATGCTGGAGTATTAATTTATCAAGATTTCCCTTGCCCTGTCGAGAGTGATGAAATAATATAAACTCATTATTTCGATGCCAGATGATACACTAAGCTGCTGTTATAACCTTTATCTAGTTATTTATTTTCTTACTTTGCTGCAAATCAAAAATTCTGCAAAGGAAATTATTTTCATAGGGAGGTAAATATCGCTTTAAAAAGCCTTAAATTGGCATATACAATACTTTCATTTTCCCAAAATTTCCCTGAGAAGCACCGATGTGAACTATCAATCCATTGAACTGAATAGAACAACGAGAAATATAGTTAACGTGGATGACAGTTTTTAAGTTTCTTGGGACCATCGTTTCATTACATTGTTGATAGTTAATACAGCACAGAGTGTGCCTAAAATAAAAAAGGAAGAGCGTAAATTTATCAGCTGAAATGCACTCGAGGTAATATCGCAAAGTCCACATGAATAAACCTGAGACCGTGTTTATATATGACTACCAAGGGATTTCAGAATTTCATACCAATAAGCTTGTGAACGAAATTCTAACTCTGAGATAATTATTCTGCCCCATATCGTACCAAATTTATTCCTCAGAAACACTGCAGCAGTGTCGATCACATAAACGCAAAAATCATGGAGAAGGATGGCAAGCTTCCGTTGTCGGACGCTTTAGTTGAGCTGAAGGAAAGAGATCAACTTGGTCATTCAGTGTACAGGGAATCACCGTACACTGAAAGCGGCGAATATATCAAGATTTACTATTCGAATGTGTTTCGAAGGTGCTGCTTTTTATCGTTGTATATTTTGCGCAGTGGTTATCGCAGTGTACTCGCTTTAAAGATGACGGTGGTTCGAAACCTCCTCCGATCATACAAATTTAGATTTAGAGTGATTTCCGTAAATCACTGAAGGCAAATTCCCGTACTTTTCCTCCCCTATCTGAAAAATAACAAAGTGAAGCTGTGCTCTAATGACAATGCTATCGACAAGAAATTGAAACTTATGCTGTCGACGAGAAGTTAAATGCTAAACTTAGTTTTATTTTAGTACAGCTTTGACATCGACAGGTATGTCTTGTAAAAGTAGCAGTTACGTTTCCCAACCATTATCCTACCACAGCTAAGTAGTCAACAGGAATCATGAATTAGGTCTCGAATTGTAGCTCTCGCCGTTTAACGAATGTTACACTGCACTTGGTTAAACTGTAATGCAATTAACGTACGAACCACGAAACGATGATTAACTGATCAAAATTCATATTTTAAGTCCACCTTTGTCTGGGTGTCTAACCTTTTTCCGCAGGTGTTTAATTTATTTCGGAAAAAATCTTCGTGCCTCTGAAATGGATAGAGATTTATGGGTATGAAATATTTTGTAGTTTAACCTCTTATTTACCTACGTGGAAAGCTTGAACTGATTTGTAGACGTTTCAGGGGTAGATGTGACGCGCATTAGAAATCTCCCATGAAATTAGTTTATCCCATAAAATTCGGATTAAAGTCTAACGGAGTGCATACAAATACTTTCATTACATGCTATTATATTTTGCCAAAAGAAATTGTTTGTATAATTCCATCGAAGCCAACTACAGTTCGTTATTATTTGCTGAAACATAGCTACAGTAAAGCTGACTTTCTGCTGTCAATAGGAACATAAATTTTTACCACACGAACCTTGCTCTAATACGAGCCCATTACGTGGACTCCCAACCCCAAACTCGCAACTCGGCGACATTATTCAACCCAACGTGGGGCATTTACTATGAGGTCTACCTGGGCCACCTTTCCCAACAAGGCAATCCTCGCTCACATACATCTCGGGTTAATTAAGACTTCGTACGTTTGTCCCCTATAGCACGTGTGAAACCAGCTTTCGCCGTTGTGACTGTCATGTGTGTCTGTTGTCATTAGGATAGTTTACCTTAGTTTAAGTAGTTTGTAAGCTACTGTCTATTAACCAATCAGTTGAGCCCGATAGATTTACAATTTTTTTTTTAAGTCCAGCTGAAAATCCGGATTTTACCGTGTTACTCTGTGTATGATTTGTAGGTGGCTATTCACACACAACACCATATTTATAACTGCTTTGACGTGTGTAAACACGAATTTTTCTTGTGTGGCAACCTCTACATTTCACGAAGTCTTCTGCTTCCCCAATAGTTTTTCCCTCTGCAGACTCATCTTGTACCAGGAAGATTATCTCCTGATACCTTAACACATGATTAATCGTGGTCCCTATTTCTTCCTTCGACGATTCTACAGAGAACTTCCTCATATCGTATCAGGCTATCAATTGCTAATGATGCTTCTGTTGCATCTCATTTGAAATCCTTGGATTCCCGTTTGCTTTCCAGCTATGTTTCCCTTCCATACAATGCTGTTCTCCAATTATAGATTCTCGGGAATTTCTTACATGAATGACAACGTTTAATACCAGTATACTTCTATTGACCATGAATGTCACCTTTTCCTGTGTCAATCAAGCTTTTATTACGTCTTTGCTTCGTCTGCCGTTGGTTACTTTACTTGCTAGGTAGCATAATTCTTCAACTTAATATATGTTGTGATCACCTATTCCGATGCTAAGTTTCTTTAGTCTTTTTGGGGCTTATTATCAGTACACACTTGGTATAGACGATTAACTGCATTAAACACTTTCTGTAGTTTCTCCTTGACTTTCACTGAGGATAGCTATGTCGTCAGCGAATCGTATAATTGACGTCCTTCAACCTAAAATTTTGATAACACTCTCCAACGTTTCTTTTATTTTCGTTGCTGCCTCCTTGAAGTATATATTGAACAGTATTTCGTTCGAACACTTAGTACTTTTATTCCCTTTGTGTTCTTGTATATATTATGAAATTACCCGATTTTATCTTTTTACATTTAGCTTTATCCTATTCTTCGCGGTTTTTCGAATGCAAATTTACATTGTCTTACAATTTCTGCAATCGAACATATCCTATGAACGTTTCCTGGTAATACTTCATTCTTGCTTCAGTTTTCAAGCGCAATCTCATGACTTCTGCCGCCTTTACCTTTCCAGAGTCCAGCAGAACCGACATCTAACCAATTAATGCCTGACATTGTTACGACAAGGAAAGCACTAAAAGATGGTCGAACGAATTACTGCTACTGTACTGTATAACTACTACTTCTCGTTATCTCGATTTCTGGATGAAGTGAATCTCTTGCCTGTATCATTACATCTAACAAATTTAACTTCCATTAGAGACTTCCCTCCTGGTGCGCTGTTCGCAATATTTCTGTGTATACCTAATTCGTTATTGCTGTATTACAATAGGTTCTATTGTCCATAGAAACCGACAAACTCTTCCCGCATGAACCTTGCTATAATAGTTACCGACTACCTACCCAAAATCGCAACACTCTACACATAGTGTACAGAATTGCAGAGTGGTGTTGTGGGTATGGATAAGGCCAGTAGCGGCTGCTGCTTCAGATGAATGGGGGTTCACTTCTTTCAGTGCCGGATCTACGATATTTCTGAACCGTGGCTGAAACGTGATAGTGGTGGCGACTCCTCCGCTAACCCCTGCCCCCTCCCCCTTCCCCGTTCGGCGCCCAAAGCGCATCTTTGCAAAGTGGCGCCGGAGGAAAGTTATCTTGCTTTTAATTTCGCGAACACTTTTAAAACTCATTTCTAACGAAACACAAAACAACCGTTTCTTATTTACAAGGACTGCAACGTAACCAAGCTCATTTCACCAATTGTGAAATGTTTGTAGTACTCCACAGTGTACTTTACGGCGCATTTAGAGCGTTACGCTGTTACCTCGGAGTTTGGTATAACTTCTGCTGACTCAACATCTGGAACTACAACAATACAGCAACTCTGGATCACGTCGAATACGAGCAGCTGGACTCAATTGAGGTGTACGCTACTGATTTGAAATTATGAAAAGACAAGAAACCTTCAGGTCACGTGACACTGAAAGCACCTCCCCATCCTAATATTATGAGTGCACAAAGGCTCTTTTCCCACAATTCTTTTCAAACAGTAAGCAGGATGTCCCGGGTTCAAATCCCGGCTACGTAAATTTTAATTAATTGCAGCTACTTCAGTTTAATATCATTAGTTAAATATTAGTTACAACGAAAAAGTATAAATGTCATTTACCCTCAAAATCGCGACGCATTCGCAAAAACGTCCAAAGGTATGTGGCAAGTAACAATACAAAAGTCATAGTTGTTGCCGTATCTGTTAAAAATGAGATTGGGTCAAAAAATAGCTTGGTGCGAAGCTCGAACGCACTACTTTCGACACCGCAGCGCGATGCCGCTAACCACACAACTACTGTTGCTAGCTGGAGAGTAGTGTATTACTATTTATTACCGCATCTTCTGGAAGCTTTTACAGATGATGCGTCTTTCTACATCTACATGGGATACTCTGCAAATCACATTGATAGTTATATTTCACTAATTATGAGTGGTTTTGATAAACCTTCAATCAGCCAAAAAGAATTGAACGTCGGATGTAGCCTTCATGGAGGGTATTTTTCCCATGCACAAGGCGAGGTGCACAGTAGTTCCATTGTCTTGCCTCGAGACCATTCGTGCGTAACCGCCAGAGCTCAAGTAGCCAAGGAGGTTGCGTCTCTGCCAGCTCCAACGCCAATGTTAAAGGCGTCGTTCCCCCCCGCCTCTCCCTGCCTCGGGAGCGCCTATATCCTGCTGAGACCCGATGTCCATTATAATACACATTCAAGTTTCTACCCTCATATCGTAATATCTGTATATACAGTTGTAATACGTTCCATTTAAATGGACAGTACTTTGCATCTATTTCAAAGGAGAAACGGTTACTAAGATCACTTGGTTCCAAGTAAGCTGTTTTGTATGCGTGTTAGCATGGCAGGGGAGTAATCCTTATTTAAATTTTCGAATTTAATTTCGCGAAAAAGGTACATGCGATAGCTGCCTAGTAAGTCCAGTATGTAAGTACCAACGAAATGGGATTTTTACATTTTCACATTTCCTTCATTGCATCATTATATGTCACCAAAACACACTTGCTGCAGTGATAGATACATTTGAAAACAATGAATGTATTTGAAAAAAATCCAAAAAAATTGCGAATACCCTTTTTCTAACCTCTAACATGTACATAATACCTATTTCGAAAAATATTGTGCTAGTGGCCACCAGGACTCAGGAGACTATACTGCGTCCAGGGGCGGTGGAATTGGGGGGGGGGGGGGGGGCGGCAGAAGAGAATTTGCACCTCAGCCGCGCCTGCGCATTGCAACGCTGCGTATATTAAGCGGTAGCGCATAGACTCGTATACTTGATTCTTCGCTACGTAAAACGTTTCTCGGGCGATGAGAATACTTTGAATGTGGAATTAAATTGATATGATATAAGGACAAAACGAAGAATGAAAGTTTCAAACACATTTTATTTCTTTACTTTTTTTTTCGGGGGTTCAGTGAACCTGTGGACACACAGGATGCGCCGCTACTGGGTAAGGCGTATAGGCGTATATTAGCTGGTGGCAGCCCGTCGTGGAGGAACTGCGCTACCTGACAGTCTGGCGTGACGCTGTCCGGTCTGAGGCTTCACAGGGGAGTAGCCAGCGCCAGTGCTGCGAAGGGCAGCGGCGGTAACCCTGGCAACGGCCGCTGCTGAGCCGCTGCGCCTGACAGCCGGAGTTGCGCGCCGACAGCGGCTGACGGAGCTGTCCGTCTCTCGTCTGCCGGCCGCACCCGCCCGCTCGCCTCCCCGCGCCTAAGCGAGCGTGAGACGACACCCAACATTCAGCGCTCCCGTTTCAGTATCTCCTCCTCCTCGGCCGTCTTTCACCGTCTCCCTGTCAACTGCCATTCCCACTGCTACAATGTTTACCGTTATAATGACACGGTTTCCTTTCCCCGATATTATCATAGAACATTTTTGTATTTTTATATTATTTCGGCATGTTAAAATAATTATCTATGAAAGTCAGAGAAAGAAAATTTAGGAACACTTTCAATTTTTTTTTTTTTTTTTTTTTTTTTTTTTTTTTTTTTTTTTTTTTTTTTTTTTTTTGTAAGAAAGAAGGCACTCTTGCTTTGTACTGCGTAGCGATAGCATCTTGCAGACGGGAGCTGTACTTTATTATTTTTATGTGGCCGCTATTATGTACATTCAGGTAAATATATGTGCTGTGCGCGTATTTGAAATCTATCTATATATAAAAGGCTTGTGTGTGTACGTGCTGACAGACTTTTCTCCATGACCACATACTGCCACCCACTCGTGGTTGTGGTGGTAGATATCCCTTGGTCTAATGATGTTAGTAAGGCAGTTTGGTCGCGGTGCGTGGCAGTGGGTGAGTGTGACGAGCAAAAATTCGCAAAATATGCAATAAATTCTCTTAGGAAAAGCTATATACTCTGTGACTTACGAACTTTACGGTACGAGTCATAATCTGTTTACTCTTTCAATCGTCAGACAATGCGGTCCTTTCAGACTTTAATAACGACGAGGAATATCAAATAAGCAATTTTTTTAAATAAATCGCATGTTTCCGTCAACCACACGTTACCGACTATGAACAGAGACACAAAAACAAAGATAAAAAATCCAGACCCAAAGATAACAATACTCGTGGAACATTGATCACTGTCGTGGAAGCGTGGTGGAAACATAGACTTACTAAATAACACATACATACACTACGTTTACATGCAACACATCTTCCGGAAGACGAAAACCGATTTTCGTAAACCGTTTTTCGCTGTCGTGTTTACATGGCATAGCCTGAATCGGATTTCCTAGCTCACTTAACATGGCGGTTGGAAAACAGCTGATTCACTTCCTTATTTAGTCTGCACAATCGCTATTTTTCTTTATTTAAATACACAGATTTATATTCACTCTAATATTTATACTTTTATTTCACATTAGAAAATATCACTCTTTCCATATGTGCCGAAAATTCGTAACAAGAAAAAACAATCAGACAAGCTAAGAACGCTTCAAAAACGGTTGCGTTTACATGGGCACGAAAATCGATTGTGGAACTGGTAAAGCGCTTTAGAGAAGCGGATTTCCAGAATCGATTTGGAGTGTTTACATGACCAACCAAAAACGGAATTGGGAAATCGGTTTTGGAAGCCCATGTAAACGGGGTGATACATTAATGAATGTCTCTTAGGCCATAGATATTGATATGCTTGTGCCAGTAAGCTCACTGGTCTGTGCTAATCATTGATTTCTGATACATATAGCCGCGACACTCTCTGCTGTGAAATGTGTTATCGTTCGACAGCTGGGTCAAGAAAAACTATGCGACGTAGTCCTACTCATATCCCGGCGGCCTCCTGTGATAATGTTGGCAACAGATGTTGAATAACGAGAATCATGTGACATCGTCATAAGCCAATCGCGTGACACGCAAATATTTTGTCGTGAAATCAAGTATACAACAGGAACAGCAGTATTTATCTACACACTATGTGGTTCGGTCATCTTTGAACCGATTATATCGTGTTATTGATGTTGCCAACATAAAAACACGAGGCCGCCAGGATAGAAAGTAAAATTTTTCCGAATCAGATACATCCGTTGTTGTCGCATCTCATTATGACCAGCACTTTCACGCGAAACCCTTTTGTATAGAGTCTCATGATTCACAGTCTTACAATTCATTCCAAATTCCTATTCAAGGAGATATTTGTGAAAACTTTTACAAATCAATATTCGCACTTATCCAATATCGTTTTCAGAAATGTAATTTGCCAGCCGCTTTCGGCGCTGCTGTTGCAATGTGTAACAAAATTGAGAATAACGAGGCATAATATCAAATATATAAGTTTTAACTTCTCGGCGCGTTTCCCTCAATCACACTTTACCGACGATCAACAGAGACAAAAATGAAAATGCAGATAGGCTAACAAATGACTAATAGAGCGCTACACTACAGTCACAGTCATACTTCTATTAATTGGTGTGGGTGATTTAATTATTACTATTTCTCATCTGAACGATAGAAGTGTTTTCAGAAGTTTACTTCAAACAGAATTACACACCGCAATGTTAACTTTATGAACACAACGTTACATTGAATTTACATCGTTCCGGAGTACGGACTTAATTTCACGTTTTTTATGAAAAACGTTATGAACATTCATTGTTTTTGACAATTACTTCTTAAATTTGACATCTTAGCTAGGAGAACTGAGTTTATTGACAGAACGATCCAACAAGGATTCTGTTTTTGCTGACCTAAAAACTATGATCTACACAGTCCCTTCTTTAACAACCGTTGCGAAGCACGGGCACATAAGCTAGTTTATAAATAAACCCCCACCTCTCACTTAAGTTCGCACTTATGAATTTTTATTAATAATTTTGCCTTATCCTCCCTCCGCCCATAATGACTTTTTCAGCCTTGTTGAATCACTGCAACAATTGATGGCACAGCTTTTAGTTAATATTGAATGGTGATATTTCGTGTAGCCTGCCACTCTTGTTTCAAAATTTATTCCATAATATCATTTACCGGCAATAGAATCTGCAGTCGATTTTCTTGTAAATTTTTAGAAGTCCGATGTGTTTGACTTACGTAATATTCGTATCCGATTTATATCATGTCACTTATCTTACTTTACGGTTTGCTACACGAGTCGTAGTTTGATATTGACGAACTGCCATCCACTGTTCGGCGAGTGGTTATCCTATTATTAAAATTTCATTTACAGCCAAATTTCAACCACCGATTGATCTATTGTTAAAGTTAACTGCTCGTCGATTCTTTTTGCAATGTTCTGCCTGCACAACACTCCACCGTTAATTACCTTGCCATTTCATTTAAATACATGTAATAATTTCTCCAAAATTTCTTCCCCGTAATTTACTGATTGGGATCTTTCATAGCTTTTAACTTCAAACCACTTCCTTCTGTAAATTTGTTAGTCTCAAAAATTAATAACATTATACCATGAAGTGTGATAATTTATCGAATTGCGACTACTCTGTGCTTGCATATCTCTGACTTGTGTCTGTTCATCTGTTATTTGTAATTATTCTTTTGTTGTTAATCAGTCTGTGCATATGTTACAGTTGAATGAGCTCAGAAAACTGAGAAGCCAGCTGCAAAAACCCCAGATAACGTGAAAACACCAGAGAAGAAAAGTGATGCAGTGTCGAAGAAGTTATATGCAGTTCCTGAGTCGGTGCTGAAGAGGCGCAAACGCCGTGATGCATCAAAGGTTGCCCAGCTGAAGGCATCCTTGAAGAAAAGGGCGCTAAAATACAAGAAGAGGAAAGAGATTTTTAAAAGAGCTGAGAAGTATGTTCGTGAATACCATAGGAAGGAACGAGATGAAGTTCGTTTGGCCCGGCAAGCAAGAAACCGTGGGAACTACTATGTCCCTGTAGAAGCTCGCCGGCCGCTGTGGCCGCGGGGACTAAGGCGCTCCAGTCACGGTCTGCACGGCCACTACGGTCGGGGGTTCAAATCCCCCCTCGGGCATGGATATTTGTGCCGTCCTAGTTCTTAAGTATTTCATAAGTAGTTTGTAAGTTTAGGGACTGATGACCCCGTAGTTAAGTCCCATAGACTATACAAACATTTGAACATTTTGGAGAAGCTCGTTTGGCCTTTGTTATTCGTATTAGAGGTGTTAACCAGGTAGCTCCAAAGGTACGAAAGGTTCTGCAGCTGTTCAGACTGAAGCAGATCAACAATGGCATTTTCCTGAAACTGAACAAAGCAACAATAGATATGCTTCGTATTTGTGAACCATATGTGACTTGGGGAATACCTAACCTGAAGAGTGTTCGTGAACTGATCTACAAGAGAGGATTTGCCAAGATAAATGGTCAGAGAATACCAATTACTTCGAATGAGATTATTCAGAAGAAGTTGGGTAAAATGGTCATAACATGTGTTGAAGACTTGATCCACGAAATCTTCACTGTTGGACCCAAATTTAAGTATTCGTCAAACTTCCTCTGGCCATTTAAGCTCAATACGCCAACTGGTGGATGGCGCAAGAAGACAAACCATTATGTAAAAGGGGGGAGCGATGAAGTGTGATAATTTATCGAATTGAAATTACTCTGTACATACATATCTCTGACTTTGGAAATAGGGAGGACAAAATAAATGAACAGACACAAGTCAGAGATATGTATGCACAGAGTAATCACAATTCGATAAATTATCACACTTCAATCGCATCCATTACAGATTAATAATATACAGGGATTAGTAAACACAGAATTGTGGTAGCGAGACAAAGTATCGATATTCCATCACAATTAAATGAAAAATACGAGGTATGTCCGCAAAGTAAGTTCCGTTTGGTTATATAAAACAAACGTGTACAGATACAGAAAAAATATTTATTGTAGAAAAATATACAACAATTAAACCACTTTTCTACATAGCTTCCGAAATTTTGTTTGCATTTGTCATAGCGTGGCAGAAGTCTTTGTATGATTTCTTCGTGGAAGGTTGCCCCCTGTGTATTCAACCATGCGGTAACATGTCCTTTCAGCTCGTCATCATCGCTGAAGTGTTGACCACCATGGACAGATTTTAGGTGTAAGAAGAAAGTCGCTAGGAGCGAGTCTGAACGGAGGATGAGCAAATACGTCCCAGTGAAATTCCCGTAAGAGTTGTTTGGTCACATTCGCCTTGTGAGGTCGGGCGGTAACGTGAAGGGAAAAAGAAGACTCCTTTCATCTCTTCTTACACCTAAAATCTGTCCTTGGTGGTCAACACTTCAACGAAGATGAGCTGAAAGAACATGTTTGCCACATGGTTGAATACACAGGCGGCAACCTTCTATGAAGAAGGCACACAGAAACTTGTCCCACGCTATGACAAGTGCCTACAACATTTCGGAAGTTATGTAGAAAAGTAGTTGAACAGTTGCAGATTTTTATACAATAAATTTTTTTTGTGCATGTTTGGTTTATATAACCAAACGGAACCTACATTGTGGACATACCTCGTATATCTTAAAATTTTGAATATAGCTGCTATTGTCAGAGACCGTTACAACGTCAAAGGATAAAAATGCAGCCCTCGGTCACATAATTACAATTATTATCCTGGTTTCGGCAATAACTATGATTTCCTTCATCAGAAAATACAAATTAAAAGGAGTCACATAATAAAAGTTGCAACTCTGCTGTAAAGCTTACGTCACAAAATTTAGAAACAAATTTTTAGAAAGAGCTAGCCACTATGGGCTGCACGCCTGCACATTTCTCTGATGCCTCCGTGCAGGCGTGCAGCCCATAGTGGCTAGCTCTTTCTAAAAATTTGTTTCTAAATTTTGTGACGTAAGCTTTACAGCAGAGTTGCAACTTTTATTATGTGACTTGTTTTAATGTGTAATTTCTGATGAAGGCAGTCATAGTTATTGCCGAAACCAGGATAATAATTGTAATTTTACTACCGACGGTTGCATTTTTATCCTTTGAAGAATATATCTATTCAAAACAATAGACCCGCACGGTTAGCCGTGTGGTCTAACGCACCACTTTCCAAGACTGGAATGCGTACCGGCCCCTGTTCGAATTCGCCCGGAGGATTAACGAAGGCGGTCGGAGTGCCGGCCAGCATGGATGTGGTTTTTAGGCGGTTTTCCAAATCCCCCTATGTGAATACCGGGCTGGTACTCTAGACCCGCCTCAGTTACACGATATGCAAACATTTCGTACAACCTTACACTTTTCACACGTATATTACTGTACGCAGACATTTGGGGTACACAGTTCCTCCCGGAGGCACGGGGTTGCGACAGGATGTGCATCCGGCCATCCTGTAACTATTAACACTCCAAATCCGAATTAACAAAGGCTATCCTGCATGTGCGGGAACATGGTCAAAGAGAAATACACCTGTTCAAAACAGTGGATAAAAATTCGATTCACGCATTCTCGAGTGAGAGTCTCCAGTTTTTCAGAACAAACCACTGTGGTGTAGATGAGGCACAGGGTTCGATCATTAATTACATAGGGTTTTCTCGTCCCCCCTTCCACCCACCTCCCGCTGGAGAGATATGAAATTCCGTCCGAACACCTCCCTACAAGCTCCCCCCAATATCATGTGAGATTTTCCAAAAGGTGTATTTTAGTGTAAATACATTAATCTGAATTGAATACAGTAACACACGTCAAAGTGGCAACCAGTTCTCGAAATGTATCGCGTAAAAAATAAATTATTCAAAATCTCGACTGGTCGTAAAGAATTGTTTCATAACAAAACCTGTAAAATCGTATCATTTTAAGAATTTGTCAAACATTAATGAAACAGTGCGCTATTCAGGAGACGTTACGTATTTCATAAGTAGGAGATTTTCCTTGATGTAGTCGCTCACAAATGCGAAAGAAAGAACACTGGCACAGTCTAACAAATACAGTCACGACACTGCAGCGGATTTTTGTTATACACTGCGACAGCAGCGCTCCAAGCGGAGGGCAAGCTACTTTTATGAATACGATAGTGGATGAGTGCGAATAGTATCGTTTATATCGATTTTAACACATTTTTTTACATTAGAGAACGTATGTAGTATCATAAAATAGATAATAACTTAAAAATAGCTCCACCTTTGTCTTCCTTACGTCTCCTAAGATCACTGACAAGGTTGGAAGCGGTACATTACGGCATAGTTCATTTACTGTTATCTTGTAACCCACAGGGTTACACTAAATAATTTAAATTACTATTAAAATAGAAAAATGGCTAGGAAACACTGAATACCCGCCCTTTGGCAGAAAGACGTGTTTTTCTTCTGAAGAACGTTAACGTTTCTCCACTCTAATTCCAGTGAAATCAGTGAGGGTGGAACGTAGGAAACGAATGTAGAATGCAATAACTACGGTATTTAACATACCAAATCAGCCACCACAACTGTCGCTGAAGGAAAACATCAGAAACGTGACAAGAAAACTGAAAAAGCAACCAAACTGTATTCAACAAAGAAGAACCCAATTCCACAATTGTTGCTACAGCTGAACCACAAGCGGCAAGAATCTTCAAGACATTGTCTTCTTAAGCAAGAGTAATCACACTCAAAAGAATATGCGCTTATAATAAAGACGAGTGAAGCCCAAAAATGTGCGAATCATTAGACCCCATACCACAACGATACGTGTCAAAAAACTCTTTGCCATAGTAAGAACACACCAAAAAAGAAATTTATGTTTCTATTATGTTTATATTCTACTTACTTTCAGCGGAATAAGCTGCAAATATACACATATTCGTAAGTATTGGTTCATGACGAAGTTCTTCGTTATACCACTGAATCAGTAAGTTCGACTGTTTTTACATTACTTTCCGTGTTATGTATGCCTCTTGATATATTACTGATGCTTGTAACACAAAAATTATATTAACTATTTCTTTAACTACGCACACAAATAATTACAAACAAACATCACTCTTTCGGTGGCTTACCCACCGCTAGGAGCGCTAGTGTCGTTGCAGCTGTCAGTTGGTAACAACTTTTACAGCAGTGAGTGTCGCGACTGTATATGTTAGACTGTGACACTGGTATGGGCGTAGCCGAGCGGACTGGCCTGGGCTTCTGTTCAGGCAGCCTGAGGGAGGCGTCCGCGCGTGTCGCTTTCCAATTCCGACCAAAATACCGTCATGTATCCGTAAAGAAACAACCGAGAGGTTGCTTTGTTGCTATGACATGTTTGTGTAACTGCGATATATATTCTCGATTAGAACTTAGCCAAATTTTATACTTGAAACATATTGTACCTCATTTAACCCATTTATTTCGCAGTTTATACTCTGTTTCTTGCGGGGAAAAAATACGTGAGATTTGCCGAGATTCACTTCACCCCCCCCCCCCCCCCCACTCTCTTCGCTACGTGAGAGTTTGTGAGATCGGGGTCAACCCCATCGCCTCCCCCCCCCCCCCCCGCCCTAAACACCTCATGTAATTAATGGACGCCCACTTACATTCATAGAAATAATATTAACAATACTGAGACATGTATACCAAATGAGAACACGAAAGACGGTCTAACCCCCTTGGTACATGAAACAGGTCAGATCGCTGTTGCTGAAGGAAAAAAGCATGCCAAATTTAAACAGACACAAAATCCGCAAGCCTGGAAGTCTTTTACGGAAACTCGAAATTTAGCGTGGACTTCAATGCGTGAAGCTGATAATAGTTTCAACAACGAAACCCTGTCTCACAAATAGGTAGCATATCCAAAGAAATTTTAAAAGCATTGACCGCCCTTTGACTGATAGTCCCGGCCGCGGTGGCCGAGGGTACTGCAGCGCGTCAGTCACGGTCTGCACGGCCACTACGGTCGGGGGTCCGAATCCCCCCCCCCCCGGGCATGGATATTTGTGCCGTCCTTAGTGTTAGCTAGTTCATAAGTAGTTTGTAGCTTTAGGGACTAATGACCCTTAGTTAAGTCCCATAAGCTATACAAACATTTGAACATTTGACTGATAATTTTATATTTATTTTCACAATCAAGTTTCAGCCTTAGGTCATTTTCAATTGCTAAAAGTTGTCAGATAGGTTTTCTTATGTCGTGATCATGATAAAAGAAATAAAAACATTTGGACTGGAATCAATGTCAGAAAAATTAAAATGGGTAACAGATTTGTCCCCGCATCTTACTTTAAAATAATAACACAGGTATGTGTTTGCCATAAGTTCAGAAAGATAACTCAATTTGCCTTTCTGATCTTATGGCAAACACATACCTGTGTTATTATTTTAAAGTAAGATGCGGGGACAAATCTGTTACCCATTTTATGTTTCTGGCATGGACTCAACTCCAAATAATGTTTTCATTGCTTTTATTATCATGACCACGACTAAGAAAACCTGTCTGACAACATTTACAATTGAAAATGGCCTAAGGCTGATACCTGGTTGTGAATATAAATATAAAATTATCAGTCAGAGGGAGGAAGTCAATGTTTTTAAAAAAAATTATATGATAGACTCCAGACATATACAAAATCATAATATCCAAAGAAATTCTGAAGTAAAGTAAAATAGCGGCAAAACACTCTGGCTTCAATAAGTGTTAGCAATGGTTATACTATCAATGAGAATACTGCAAGTAAAGTTGCTAAATACATATTTCCCAAAATCCTTCACCAGAGAAGACGAGGTAAATACTCAAGAATTCGAATCGAGAACAGCAGCCAGCATGCGTAATTTATAAGTAGATACTCTTGGATAAGTAAATTAACTTTATCATTTAACAATAGCAAGTCTACTGGTGCATAATGTGAATCAGTTAGGTTCCTTTCACAACATGGTGATACAATAGCTCCACACTTAGCTATAATATACAACCGCTCAGTCAGCGAAAGGTCCATATCCAAACACTGGAGAATTGGACAAGTATTTCTAATATTAAAGAAAACAATAGGAGTGAAGCTCACAATTACAGGCCCATACCATTGGCGACGGTTTGTAGCTGAAGATTCGAAGATAATACTTTGAAGCACAGCTAACATGTTGCTAGTGTAACCATTGTACGCCTTAATCAGATGAATTCCTGAAGCCTGACATTTTCACAAGTGTATACACGTTGCAGTTCGAAATGTCACCCAACTCTTTTGACGTCACAGAGCTACGCGCTTTCGCGCCATCACGGTGGAAGCTTATAGGCACCTCAACCTTCGGAATGACAATGGGAGAGAATTCCGGGATATAGAAAAAAAATGAAGTTTTAATTTTGTTTCGCAGTGTGGCTATATAAGGATTTTGTAATTTAAAAGAAGTTATCATTCCGAAAGCTTTGTCTGCTATTCAAGGTTGGTTGATGGAAAAAAGGATTCAGTTCCGTGCAGTTCAGAACTACGTCTAATAATAATACCTAAACAGCTAATTTGCATAACATTACTAATGACGGATAAAATATTTGTATCGCCCATGATAATCTACATCTACATAGATACTCTGCGAATCACATTTAAGTGCCTGGCAGAGGGTTCATTAACCACTTTCATAACTTTTCTCTACCGTTCCATTCTCTAATAGCGCGCGGGAAGAAAACTCCTAAATCGTTCTGATTTCTTTTATTTTATTGGGATGGTCATGTCTCCCTAAGTAGGTGAGTGCTAGCAAAATATTTTCACATTCAGAAGTAAAAATCGGTGATTGAAACTTCGCAAACAGATCACGTCTTTCAAAAAATTCAAATGTTTGTAGAGCTGATAAACGTACTCCAAACAGACATTCACATTTATAGATATAGACTAGCTTAAACCCGCGGCTCCGCTCGCGTGTTGGTTGATTAAGATAAGTTATCTTTCAGTAGTGTGCTATGAGACTGAATAGTAAGTAGTGTAGATCAAATAACACGTAAAAATGCACTCGTTTCGAAGTAAATCAAATGTTCAAATGTTTGTAGAACTTGTGGGACTTAACTACGGGATCATCAGTCCCTAAACTTACAAACTACTTAAGAACTAGCTAATACTAAGGACGGCACAAATATCCATGCCCGAGGGGGGATTCGAACCCCCGACGTTGTGGCTGTGCAGACCGTGACTGACGCGCCGCAGGCCCCTCGGCCACCGCGGCCGGCTAACGTCTTTCTTTTAATGATTTCCATCCCAATTCGTGCAACATTTCCGTGACACTCCCCCCTCCTCCCCGTAACGTGATAAAACAAAACGACCTGCCCTTCTCTGAACCTTCTCAATATCTTCCGTCAGTCCCACCTAGTGAGGGTCCCACAAGGGGCAACACGATCAGAGCTGTGAGAGACATGATTTGCATTAACCCTGTAGTATAGTGTGTGAACATAAGCTTGTATTGGAAAGCTCGGTCGCACAAACGGTGTCCTATATGAGCCTGTGAGCACATGTGCAAGCGCACGCATATGCGCGCGCACGTACACACACACACACACACACACACACACACACACACACAAACACACACACACACAGAAGCACACTGGGTTGTGCTCCTCTGATATTACTGCCGCCTGGGCGTGACGGCTACCCACAGAGCAGTTGGACCCAGGTGGACTATGCTTTGCGGTGGTGTCTACGCGCAGGCGCTTGCTGCTCATCTGCATGCGAAATGCAGCGCATGTGGCTGACAGCGTAAGTAATCGGAGTACTTGTCAGGTTGGAAAGCTCGCTATGGTGACACACATGGATGGATGGATGATTTGATTTTTAAAGGAACTAAACGACTTGGTTACCAGTCCCTTGTTTCAACCGTAGAGATTAGAATAAAAAGCACTACAATGTAGTATAAAACGATGTGTTAAAACTCACCAAGCAAAGGGTGTAACACGTCAAGAAATAAAAAGAATCAAAGTAAAAAAAAAAAAAAAAACTATGTGAGACACATTCAGTTATTATGTATTATGTTAGACACGACAGTTTTAGAGCCATTTACTAAGGAGATTACATTGCGTAAAAGTTGAAAAATGCTTCCTAATTACTTGCACTGAAAAAAAAAAAAAAAATAAATAAAACTTCATAGCACGTTATAATGACGTGTCAGGCCGAGATTCCAAGTCAGAATTTCTGCCAAATCACCTGAAAGCAAATATCTAGTTTTAATTTCAGCGTAGTCGATTTAAGGAAAACGCGTTTTCATGGCGCAGTTCATAACACACGTAATATACAATGCAGTCAGAAAATACACGTGGCGCGGTTTTAATTCATGTGTCTACAAAATACTATAAAACTAATAGTGTTCCACGGTATTCTCTTCAGACAAAATAAATCACCAATTTGTGAGAAGTTAATCGGATAACCTGTCACGTGGTAAGTTTTAATTCCCGAGTTATAACCACCCAGTGGATAGACAAAAATAAGACCCGCTCGGTTAGCCGTGTGGTCTAAAGCACCGCTATACGAGACGGGGAGGCGTACCGGCTCCGGTTCGAATCCGCCCGGCAGATTAACGAGAGGGGTCAGAGTGCCGGCCAGCCTAAATGTGGTTTTTAGGCGGTTTTCCACATCCTCCTAGGTGAATACCGGTCTGGTCCCCAAGTCCCGGCTCACTTACATGATTCGCAAACATTTTTCGTAACACTTTACACTTTCACACATATAACACCACACGCAGACATCTGGCGTACATTTTTCTCCAGGGGGCATGGGGTGGCGGCAGGAAGGGCATCCGGCCACCCCGTCAATATTAACATGCCACGTCCGAATAACCACAGCCGACCATGCATGTACGGGGAAAGGGCTAAAGAGAAGGAAAGTGGATAGACGAAAATATTTCCTATTAAGTTTCTTAAGAATTTCTTCCTGTCGTTGGGATGCACAATGCTTAGCGACTTATAAAATGTTAAACTTAACTAAAGCTAAATAATACCTACAACCGACAACCTCGACTATAGAAACGGAGAAAAACTTCAGAAGGTGAAATAAATATGCCATACCCTTTCAAAGGAGAATCCAGGCTCCAGAATGAGGCAGTTAAGGAAAAATGAATTTGGATTTGTGGAGATGGATTTGAACCGCAATTCTCCTGGATGCGAATACACTGAGTTCTACCTCAAAATGGGTGTCACATCCATTTTAGGTAGAGGCGTATAGCATCGTAGTCTACTCGAATCATTAGACAAATTTAGTGTCTTTCATAAATTGGTGCCAATTTCCCATTTTTTAGTAAATGAACCATTGAATAATCAAAAATTTTAATCCTCTACATTCTCTGAGTTAGGCAATGAACTCTCACTAGTGTGTGATAAACGAAGTATTCGCATTTTATCTAATATTTTATTGTAAGGAATATAATGATTGGAATAATAGTGTAATTCATACCATCAGGAGACACAGCTATTCTTACGCGGGGCTGCTACTAATCTGCCTTCATAGCATAAGTCAACGGTATAGAAACATGACAACGCCACTGTCGACTACTTACGAGAAAACACGTTGCCGTGAACCTTTGCAGTCCAATAGTAAAAAACGAGTCCACAACCGAGCTATCAAGAGCTTAGTTCAATAAGTGCGAGGTCTCTGGATTGAAGTTCCTTGTCCGTACTTCTTTCCACGGCCCACGCATTACCAAAGAGAAACTTATTATTCGTATGCAAGTTGGTAATATCTAATGAAACATTTATTAACCGTGAAAAAGTGAGATGTTTTGTAAATTTTGGAACTAGATTCCCATTATATTCGTCGTTCATTAATAGTATTTGTTGCTTTCCTAGTGCACCGTTCGGAAGGTTACACATTAGGCATGTCAAAGTCTATGACTGAAATGCGTATTAGTGTTAGGCCTACAGTTATCATGAGGTTTGTTGAGGATAGGCGCCCTCACCACTCTGTATGTTGCGTACGTTTCCGCTTTCCAGGTGGCTGATTGTTGTTTCAGTAGCGGATCGAGAAGGAAACAATGTTTCGTGTCCAGGTATTATGTGGTTAAGAAACGTCGGATCATGATCCACACAACTGATGAGTAAAACACAAATCTTCGTGCGATCATCAAGACGGGATTCGAAGCACACTGTGCTGGGTAACACGAGACAGGTTGAGTTCGTCCGTCAGAATTGTGTGCCGCCGTGAAATGGCAGTGCTCTTTAAGGCGCCTCTCTGTCAGAGGTTCGAATTCTAACTCGGGCATTGGTATTTTGTCATTAGGTTGCGTTACGTAAGTTTAAGTAGTTCGTAGGCCTGGCGACTCACAAACGCAGTACTTAAGTCCCATAGATTTAGAAACATTTGAACATTAGAATTTTATGACACGTATCATTCATTGCTGACCCCTACTGCTGCTACGCAAGCGTATACCGATAGGGAGCCGTTAGGACGCACCAACGTTGCAGCTTTCTGCATCTTTCGTTCAATTCGAACAGTTCGGGTATTCACATCATCTTCCAAACTGTTCCATGTTTTCATAAAACTTCCGTGTCACCTACACACAGCTGGCCGCGGTGGCCTAGGGGACTGAGGCGCTTCAGTCACGGTCTGCACGGCCACTTCGGTCGGCGGTTCGAATCCCCCCTCGGGCATGGATATTTGTGCCGTCCTTAGTTGTAGGTAGTTCATAAGTAGTTTGTAAGTTTAGGGACTGATGACCCCGTAGTTAAGTCCCTTAAGCTTAACAAACATTTGAACATTTTTTTGAACCTACACACAACACTGCGAGTCAGTGCGTGCTCACCGTACTCTTGCTGCATCATTTCAGAAGCACTTTTGCCTGATTTCAGGCAGAGCTTGATGTTTGGCCGTCGCTGAAACTGTGACATGCCGCGGTCCTACTGCCGCAATCAACTGACCGTCCCAACAACGACCGAACGTCTGCTTCCAGGGCATGGCATGAACCGTTTCTTGCATGGTACTATACCACAACGCCACCTATGCGCTACAGTGCAACACAGTATTGACAAAAAGCTACTGTATATACTTAGTCTTACGAAAACAAACGATTAAGTAAATATTTACAATTTCTACAGTCATAAAACATCTGCTACAGTTAGGTAAGAATGAAAAAAAATGTGCCAGCATCAAAATTCGGTCCAAAGTACTCGCGCTATAAATCTACTTCTACATCTACATAGATACTCTGAAAATCACATTTAAGTGCCTGGCAGAGGGTTAATTAACCACTTTCATAACCTTTCTCTACAGTTCCATTCTATAATAGCACGCGGGAAGAAAGAATACCTAAATCGTTTTCGATCTCATTGCTGTTATTTTATCGGGATGGTCATGTCTCCCTATGTAGGTGGATGCTAGCAAAATATTTTCACATTCAGAAGTCGGTGACTGAAATTTCACAAATAGATCTTCCCACAACCAACAATGTCGTCCTCTTAATAATTTCCACCTCAAATCGTGCAACATTTCCGCGACGCTTTCCCCCCTGTAACGAGCTGCCCTTCTCTGAACCTTCTCAATGTCTTCCGTCAGTCTCATCTGGTGAGGGTCCCACACTGGGCAGCAGTACTCCAGGAGAGGACGCACAAGTGTGATGTAGACAGTCTCTTTCGTACAGCTGTTGCATCTTCGAAGCGTTCTGCCAATGAAACGTAACCCTTGGTTCGCCTTCACCACAATATTTTCTGTGTCTTCTCTCCAGTCTAAGTTGTTCGTAATTGTATCTCTTAGGTATTTGGTAGAATTTAAGATCTTAAGGTTTGACTGATTCATTGAAGTTCAGCGGATTTCGTTTAGTGTTCATGTGTATTACTTCACACTTTTCATTATTTAGTGTTAATTGTCAATTTTCGCACCATGTAGGAATTTTGTCTGAATCGATTTGCTGTTGCTTTTGATCCTCTGTTGACTTCACAAACCGATAAACGACTGTATCATCCACGAAAAGTTTAAGAGAGCTATTCACATCATCTCCTAAATCGTTTATAAACACAAGGAAGAGTAGGGGACATGTAACACTTTCCTGGGGAACGCCAGATATCACTTTTGTTTTACTCGATGAGACACATTCAATTACTACTGCGTCCGTTCTGCTAGGGAATCGGGAATCCAATCGCAGCAGTTTCATTAGAAGCCGCTTGTGAGGTACAGTGTCCAGAAATATGGAAACGATTTGAGATCTCTTGACGGTGGCACTTATTACTTCATGTGAATAATGGGCAAGCTCTGATTCGCACGAGAGATACTTTCTGAATCCATGTTGACTATTGGTTAATAGGTAGTTCTCACCCAGGTAATTCATAATATTTGAAGAAAGAATGTGTTTCAAAATCCCACTGCAAATCGAAGTTAATGAGATGGGACTATAATTTTGGGGATCAGTCCAATAGTCTTTCTTGAATATTGGAGTGACCTGGGCAAGTTTCCAGTGTTTGGGTACGTATCTTTCGCTGAGTGATCGGTTGTATATGACAGCTAAGAATGGAGCTGTTGCATCAGCATACTATGAGAGGAATCTAGTCGGTCTACAATCTGGTCCGGAAGATTTTTGTTTAATGACTTAAGTCGTTTTACTACCCCAGGAACATCTACTTATGAATTTCGCATGCTGACAGCTGTTCTTTGTTCGAATTCTAGAGTGTTCGTCTTATTTGGTGAAAGAATTTCGGAAAGCTGTGTTCAGCAATTCTGCTTTTGCAGTACTGTCATCGGTAGCATTATCATTGGTATCGCGTAGTGAAAGTATTGTTTGTCTTTTGCCGCTAGTGTACTTCACATATGACCAGAAGTTCTTTGGATTTTCTGCCAGATTACGAGACAGGATTTCGTTGTGCAAAGTATTATAAACTTCTCGCACTGAAGTCCGCGCTTGATCGCGAGTTTCTGTAAAAGACCACCAGTCTTGGGGATTATGTGCCTGTTTAAATTTTGCATGGATTTTCTTTTTTCTTTGCTTCTGAAACATTGATCTGACCTGTTTTGTGTACTACGTGGTTGTAAGGGGGGAGGGGGCAGCCCCCGCTTTTATTAATTTATTTTGTACAGATCTCTCGATTGATACTGATAGTATATCTTTGATTTACATCGCATTTTTAGTTTTGAAAGACTGGAGACTATCACTCAGGAAACAGTGAAGAGAATTTTTATCTGCTCTTTCGAATAGACATATTTTTCGTTTATTTTTTGTGCATTTGGGAATTTCGATATTCAGTCTCGCTACTACAACTCTATATTCGCTAATACCTGTATCTGTTTTGATGCACATTACTAGCTGATGATTATTTGTTGCTAGGAGATCAAGGGTATTTTCTCAACCATTTGCCATTGCAGTGGGTTTATTTATGCCAACATATTGGGGGTAAATTAAAGTCGCCACCGATTGTAATAGTATGCTTCGAGTACCTGTTTGAAATGTGATTCAAGCTTTCTTTGAACATTTCGGCAATTGGCATCATCTGAATCAGGGGGCCGATAAAAATATCCAATTATTAATTTATTCTGGTTGTCAGGTACAATCTCCACCCGTACCAACTCACAGGAAATAATTTCGCTGCAGGATAAAACGTTTGTAACAGCAATAAACACGTCACACCCTTTTTATTTAATCTACCCTTTCTTAAGTCCATTGCCCTTTGTAAAAATTTCGGCCGATTTTATCTCTGGCCTATAACGATTTGTGCCTCAGTACTTTCTAAAAGCGCTTGCAGCTCTGGAACTTTCGCAATACAGCTACGACAATTTACAATTGTTACACCAATGTTACTAGATGTGCATTCTCCCTGTGTCAGACCTGAACCCTTTGAGACCGAAACACACTAACAGTACGAAGCATACCCACGGGTCCTCTAGCATACCCTAATTGAAAATATGTAAAAGGAGACTTATAGATGACTTAAAATATACAGAGCAGAATTATATAGAATCGCACTGGAGTGTTGTACGGCCCACTTTAGATTTACTTGTAGTTTTATGAATTTTTGCAAATATTTCGGACACAAATAATAAATAATAAAAACTGGCGGACGATACGATTACGACTGCACTACTACGATAATATCTATGCACCCAACACGTATTATTTTTTCTGACGGTATTTGACAAACAACCAAAATTATTAGCTATTTGGCTTTAGCTTTGAGAAATATACTCTTTTTTAATTTTTACCTCTGTAAACTATTATTTTAATGTATGGAAGTCATTGTTCTTCCGGGAGAATTAAATAAATTGGTAGGCCTGCAGGTTTCCAGCCCAGATCGCGCTTTTTATATTTAGGATGACCGGTTTCTACGTTATCTTGTGATTTCTAAAGCCATATGAAATATGACATTGTGAAATATAAGAGATCAGAAGATGACATATAAGTAACGTTGAAACCCGTCATCCTAAAAACAAAAAAACGCGATCTTGGCTGGAAACCTATACATATTATTTTAATATCTCTACCACATTTTCATTATCTCTTAATTTACTTATCTTAGAGAACGACCTTATTGTATAAATGGGATGGATGCCAAGATCGCAATTTTTATTTTATTTATTCAGGATGACCAGTTAAGACATACTATGGTGTCACCATCTGGTCTAATTAACATTAAACAGGTAAATCGTTGCACTGTACACACTTCCCTTCAGTTTAATTAGGAACGACAGTTGCCACTGAAATCTACGACTCCATTTATATGTGTAACTACCAGTGTCTGCACACTGTTTAGAATATTCGTTATGTCAGTATCCTCCCCGTTGTTGTGCAAATGCTTCTGAAGACCAGTGTTCAGTTCGTTGTTACATTTTTCACGCCATGTTCACGAAATAGATCAAATGCACATTTTAGAGGTAGCACTCTTACATCTAAACAACTCTAAACATTGTAGAAGCTAGCACTATTTAATTAATAAGAGTGCCGGAAACCCTTTTCGGAGCAAAGGCGAGAAATTAAAGGCATCGGCGGGTTTCGAACTACCGAACACACGCATCACAACGTAACGCACTACCCACTATCCCACGGAGAACAAATACGACATTGTCTATTAATTTTCTACTATTTCTGGCAGTTGCCAACAGCTAAAATGACATTTTAGACACTAGATTATAATTTACCGTACTATGAACGATGTGCTTTTGTTAATTCTTCGGTACGTCACTGCTTTGAAATGACAAGGCGTAAGCTATAAGAAAATCAGAAAATACACGAAGAAATATGGCGTATTCCAGAGAGTTTTGGGCAACGAATGACGTGACATTCCCCAACGCTTGGTTCAAGTAAAATCACCGTCATTTTTACAGATACCTCTGTAACGGTGCGAGTTAGGAAATAAACCATAAGGGAGGAAAGTTGTATAGAATTTTCTCCTCTACAAATTCGGTTATTCACTTTTCACGTGAGATGAACGGTTTGTTTGCAATTACAATTACATTAAGAACGGCTTTTTTTAGTGTTACTAACGAAAAATTTGAAAAAGGGAAGTTCTGGTCTCTGGTGGCCAAAAATTATGTATGTAAAATTTGGTGCCAATCCGTTGAACGTTTCGACCTAAAAAGTGGGAACACGTTACGGAAAGTCAGACAGATAGACATTGACAAATCGCCGTTATTTTTGGAAATATTTTTCTAAAACGATGCAAGATATGAAGAAAACATACGAGAGCGAGTTTAGAGAATTTTCTCCTTTAGATATTTGCTTATTTAATTTTCGTAGCAGATGTATGTTTAGCAGCTATTTTCATTTAAATTTCGAGCTGTCAAAAGGCGATCGCTAAGGCCCACCTTTAGTGTTACTACCGTAACCTAGAGGGCCAAAAAGCATTAAGGTAGTTAATAATAGAGCAACGGAGCAATATGAAACACTCATAAACAGTCGTGAAGAGGCAATGAATACGTTGTACACCGTTAAAAGACACTCGGCGATCTTTGTTTTCCCGTGGACGCCCGTCGCTGTATGAAAACACACGAAGGATGTGGCACGTGAACTATACTGACATTGAGTAATGAGTGCAGGGAGGACCCGTGGGAGGGGTGGATGCCAGGGGGAGGCGCGTTGCAGTCTGGGGTGGTTGGAGGACTCGAGGCAGGACACCAAGGAAGAGCGGAGGGAAGTGAGCAGAGATGGGGCATTACAGGAAGAGAAGGGTAGGTCAGACTAAAAGTCTTGGTAGATGAATGCAGCCGTCACGATCAAGACTATAAAAATGATTCTAAAAGTCCTCTTAGGTGGCTGCAAGGATAACTGTTGAATGTAGATTATTTATTAAAATTTCAGAATATTTTTCGACCTCATTCCATCATATCGTGACCTATTACTGAAAATACATACATTACCAGTAAGCATATAGAGAAATGTTCCCCCCAAGGGGGGATTCGAACCCCCGAAGGCGGACGGCCGCGCGCACCGCAACACGGCGCTCCAGTAAAGCGCGGCTAATCCGCCGTTGCTTAAAGAGAAAGTTTGAAATAGTTCACAGTGTACGCACAGAAATGTTTTACAGCGAATTCATTCCAAAGCTTTACATATACGTACCGGATAACGTAGACAGAGTATATAGGCTTTTAAGTTTGCCGTATAAAAAAAAAGATATGTTAATATACACGTTACCTGACGCCACGTCATGCTGAACATCAAATAAGGCCAAGTAATGTGGAGCCTGCCTGCGCAATGTCCACAATGTGCACACCAACAAACCTGTTATATGTTATTTGGAACGCACTTCTACAGCTCTGTAATATATTTCCAGTAAAAAATATGTTTATACGCTCCAAATGTTCAAATGTTTGTAAATCTATGGGACTTAATGGCTTGGTCATTAGTCCCTGGCTTACAGACTGCTTAAACTAAGTTAAACTAACCTTAGGACAATACATACAGCCACGCCCTATGGAGGACTCGAACCCCCGACGGCGAACGGCGGTGCGGACCAGCCGCCCGCAGTGGCCGAGCGGTCAGTGGCGCGCCAGTCACAGTCTGCACGGCCGCTACGGCCGGGAGTTGGAATCCCCCCTCGGGCATGGATGTCGTTACTATAAGGTAGTGCATAAGTAGTTTGTAAGTTTAAGGACTGATGACCCCGTAGTTAAGTCCCTTAAGGTTAACAAACATTTGAACATTTGTTGCGGAGCACAGTACGGCGCCTCAGTGCGCACGGCCATTCCGCCGCGGACTACGTTCTCCAATGGATGGTGATACAGTCCTTGTTAGTGAAGATAAACTTTATTTTACCCGGTTTCGGCAAATATTAGGATTGGAATCATCAATTTTTTTAAACAGCTATAACATAAAGTGGATATTTATGTAGACCGTCTATGCTACTAAATTATGTAGGTCTTATCTTGCCATATGCATTTCGTCTATTAGGAAGGCATCATCAGTGCCCTGTAATATATACATGTTTTGGTACACAATATTTCGTTTTTTACGCGTTTGGTATTTTAGGTTATAAACAGTTCTGGTGCAGCAACTCTGGAAAGACAAAACATAAAACGAACTAACAATGTATCTATAACATATAATACATTTTTTTTTCAAAAGAGGCAGGTTTTTAGATTAAAATGTTAGTGCTAGTTTGATATATAGCATGGAGCAGTACTTAAGTGACATAATAAAATTATAATTAAATGATGAACCTTAAGTCACAAGGTAATGAAATAAAAGGCTAGCTATTAAAGGCTGCTCGATTGTGCGAAGGAAGCATCTATCACAGGTAGAATTGAGGACAAGTGAAAGTTACATCAGTGGAGCCATCTAGTAGCCACGATTATAAATAGGCTACTGTAGAAATCTGAGTTGAGAAAGAAATGTTACGTGGAGTTACATTTAAAATAAATGAATAAATAAGATAGCAGAGGCATCATTTTAGAAATGCAAAAATAGTGAATTGACAAGGTAATAAGCTACAACTCCGTAATAGAGGCTTATTCAGCGGTAGGTATTAAGCCGTTACTAGGTTTTTGATTTTGTTTACTTGGAGCTGCAGTGTGCCAAATATTTCTTCCGAGTAAATAGTAAAACTTTTTTTCCAAAAGGACATATTAACTATATTTCATATTTATAACATCTATTTACTCCTTAATTCACTCATCTATTTTTGTAATTATAAAATGGCACCCAACCATCTTCTTTATTTCTGTTAAATATAGCTCTTTGCAACATTTCTTTCTCAAAACTCCAATTTGTACAGCAGCCTGTTAATAATCGCGGCTATTAGATGGCTCCACTGTAATGTAACTTTCACAGGACCCTAGTGGGTAACCACTTTATTAGCTGTGACTTATTTATAATATTATTACGTGACTGGTAAGTGTTGCTCCATGCTATTCATCAAACTAGTATTTACATTTTATTGCCGCGGTGGAGTAGCCGAGCGGTCTAAAGCGCCTCGCTGAGGAGCGCGTGGTTGCTCGCCGTGGAGGTTCGAGTCCTCCCTGGGGCATGGGTGTGTGTGTGTTTGTCCTTAGGCTAGTTTACCTAGGTTTAAGTAGTTTGTAAGCTACGGACTGATGACCACGCAGTTTGGTACGATAGGTTTACAGACATTTGAACATTTTATTATAAAAAGTTCTCTCTTTTAATAAAAATAATTTTAATTTACGTTATAGGTCTTTAAAAAAATTCTGATGATGGCAGTCCTAGTACTTGGCGAAATCTGGTAGAATAAATGTTATCTTCACGACCGAGGGCTTTATCACCATCCATTGAACGTGTGAACAATCGCTGTAAAAGACGCAGCAATGGTTAAAAAAAAAAAAAAAAAAAAAAAAAAAAAAAAAAAAAAAAACGCGATCACTGCGAATGTTTACAAAATTTCTGCGAGTGCTTGATGGTAATGTATGTGTTTTCATTAACGGATCATCAGATCATGGGCTGTGCCGGAAGCATTTAATTGATTTTTATTAAATATCTATGTTCAACAGCTGTGAGATTATTGCAGCAACTTTTGGAAGGGGAGAGGTTACGCCACGCGACGGAACTTATCCTTGGGAGAGGGTATGGAGAATGCGCTGTTGCAGGGTAGTGGTATTCTGTGATGAGTGAACAGTAGTGAGTTGGGTCGGTAGGGACCAGGTATACCAAAGGCTTCTGGGATTCGTTTTTACGGATGACATAGAAGAATCTGAGATGCTGAATGTAGAGGACAAGGTGGGGGAAGGGAATGAGGTCCTACAGCATCTGCGTGGGTAACGGGAGGCGGACAGGAAGGGGAATAGCATTTGGGAGGGAAGGAGATCAAGGTGAGGTATTAACAGCAAAGGATGGGGCGTGTGAGGGATGTTGAGAGTGGGACAGGCGAGGGATCAATAGGTGTAGCGGATTGTGAGGGTCGACTAGAAAATAGCTTCAAACCGCGAAGTATTTTGTTGGATGGTCCTTAAGTGTTGAGAGCACACGAGGAAACAGTCAAGGTTGAGGCCTAGTTACTTGCTTCGACTGTCTCAGTTCCTAGGCTAATTCCTCCAACATCGTTTGATTTAATTCGGGTACATTCGTTGTAGCAAGTATGGTGAAATGCAGTTTCATGGTGACAATTATCTGTTAGATAGAATGAAGTTAAGTTTTGACTTACGCCTGTCGAGGAAGCGGAAACGGCCCAGGAATCCGGAGTTGTTGCCCGGCGAGGAGTCTGAGTGCATGGCGAGCACGAGCGCGGGGCCCTGGCTGTAGAGCGCGGTGGGCACGTCGCGCAGCCCGCCGCACAGCACGCCCGACGACGCCGTGCGCTCGCTCACCTCGGCGCGCGCCGCCGGGCCCAGCGACAGGAACACCTCCACGTGGTCACCGCGCCAGCACCTGCACACCAAACGTGTCCACTGAGTACCTCGTCCTGTGCTCGCTCACATCAACACGTAAGAGACAGGAACACCTCCACGTGGTCGCCGCGCCAGCACCTGCGCACCACACGTGTCTGCTGAGTACCTAATCCCGTGCTTGCTCTCCTCAACACGTACTGTGTGGTGAAGGGACAGGAACTCCTCCACGTGGTCGCCGCGCTAGCACCTGCACACCACACGTGTCCACTGAGTACCTCGTCCTGTGCTCCCTCACATCAACACGTAAGATACAGGAACACCTCCACGGGGTTGCCGCGCCAGCACCTGCGCACCACACGTGTCTGCTGAGTACCTCATCCCGTGCTTGCTCTCCTCAAAACGTACTGTGTGGTGAAGGGACAGGAACTCCTACACGTGGTCGCCGCGCCAGCACCTGCGCACCACACGTATCCACTGATTACATCATCCTGTGCTCGCTCACATCAACACGTACTGTGTGGTCAAGGGACAGGAACACCTCCACGTGGTCGCCGCGCCAGCACCTGCGCACCACACGTGTATGCTGAGTACCTCATCCCGTGCTTGCTCTCCTCAACACGTACTGTGTGGTGAAGGGACAGGAACTCCTCCACGTGGTCGCCGCGCCAGCACCTGCGCACCACACATGTCCACTGATTACATCATCCTGTGCTCGCTCACATCAACACGTACTGTGTGGTCAAGGGACAGGAACACCTCCACGTGGTCGCCGCGCCAGCACCTGCGCACCACACGTGTCTGCTGAGTACCTAATCCCGTGCTTGCTCTCCTCAACACGTACTGTGTGGTGAAGGGACAGGAACTCCTCCACGTGGTCGCCGCGCCAGCACCTGCACACCACACGTGTCCACTGAGTACCTCGTCCTGTGCTCGCTCACATCAACACGTAAGAGACAGGAACACCTCCACGTGGTCGCCGCGCCAGCACCTGCGCACCACACGTGTCTGCTGAGTACCTAATCCCGTGCTTGCTCTCCTCAACACGTACTGTGTGGTGAAGGGACAGGAACTCCTCCACGTGGTCGCCGCGCCAGCACCTGCGCACCACACATGTACACTGATTACATCATCCTGTGCTCGCTCACATCAACACGTACTGTGTGGTCAAGGGACAGGAACACCTCCACGTGGTCGCCGCCCCAGCACCTGCGCACCACACGTGTCCACTGAGTACCTCGTCCTGTGCTCGCTCACATCAACACGTAAGAGACAGGAACACCTCCACGTGGTCGCCGCGCCAGCACCTGCGCACCACACGTGTCTGCTGAGTACCTAATCCCGTGCTTGCTCTCCTCAACACGTACTGGGTGGTGAAGGGACAGGAACTCCTCCACGTGGTCGCCGCGCCAGCACCTGCGCACCACACATGTCCACTGATTACATCATCCTGTGCTCGCTCACATCAACACGTACTGTGTGGTCAAGGGACAGGAACACCTCCACGTGGTCGCCGCGCCAGCACCTGCGCACCACACGTGTCTGCTGAGTACCTCATCCCGTGCTTGCTCTCCTCAACACGTACTGTGTGGTCAAGGGACAGGAACTCCTCCACGTGGTCGCCACGCCAGCACCTGCACACCACACATGTCCACTGATTACATCATCCTGTGCTCGCTCACATCAACACGTACTGTGTGGTCAAGGGACAGGAACACTTCCACGTGGTCGCCGCCCCAGCACCTGCGCACCACACTTGTCCACTGAGTACCTCGTCCTGTGCTCGCTCACATCAACACGTAAGAGACAGGAACACCTCCACGAGGTCGCCGCGCCAACACCTGCGCACCACACGTGTCTGCAGAGTACCTCATCCCGTGCTTGCTCTCCTCAACACGTACTGTGTGGTGAAGGGACAGGAACTCCTCCACGTGGTCGCCGCGCCAGCACCTGCACACCACACGTGTCCACTGAGTACCTCGTCCTGTGGTTGCTCACATCAACACGTAAGAGACAGGAACACCTCCACGTGGACGCCGCGCCAGCACCTGCGCACCACACGTGTCTGCTGAGTACCTCATCCCGTGCTTGCTCTCCTCAAAACGTACATTGTGGTGAAGGGACAGGAACTCCTCCACGTGGTTGCCGCGCCAGTACCTGCGCACCACACGTGTCCACTGATTACATCATCCTGTGCTCGCTCACATCAACACGTACTGTGTGGTCAAGGGACAGGAACACCTCCACGTGGTTGCCGCGCCAGCACCTGCGCACCACACGTGTCTGCTGAGTACCTCATCCCATGCTTGCTCTCCTCAACACGTACTGTGTGGTCAAGGGACAGGAACTCCTCCACGTGGTCGCCGCGCCAGCACCTGCGCACCACACATGTCCACTGATTACATCATACTGTGCTCGCTCACATCAACCCGTACTGTGTGGTCAAGGGACAGGAACACCTCCACGTGGTCGCCGCCCCAGCACCTGCGCACCACACGTGTCCACTGAGTACCTCGTCCTGTGCTCGCTCACATCAACACGTAAGAGACAGCAACACCTCCACGTGGTCGCTGCGCCAGCACCTGCGCACCACACGTGTCTGCTGAGGACCTCATCCCGTGCTTGCTCTCCTCAAAACGTACTGTGTGGTGAAGGGACAGGAACTCCTCCACGTGGTCGCCGCGCCAGCACCTGCGCACCACACGTGTCCACTGATTACATCATCCTGTGCTCGCACACATCAACACGTACTGTGTGGTCAAGGGACAGGAACACCTCCACGTGGTCGCCGCGCCAGCACCTGCGCACCACACGTGTCTGCTGAGTACCTCATCCCGTGCTTGCTCTCCTCAACACGTACTGTGTGGTCAAGGGACAGGAACTCCTCCACCTGGTCGCCGCGCCAGCACCTGCGCAACACATATGTCCACTGATTACATCATCCTGTGCTCGCTCACATCAACACGTACTGTGTGGTCAAGCGACAGGAACACCTCCACGTGGTCGCCGCCCCAGCACCTGCGCACCACACGTGTCCACTGAGTACCTCGTCCTGTGCTCGCTCACATCAACACGTAAGAGACAGGAACACCTCCACGTGGTCGCCGCGCCAGCACCTGCTCACCACACGTGTCTGCTGAGTACCTCATCCTGTGCTCGCTCACATCAACACGTACTGTGTGGTGAAGGGACAGGAACTCCTCCACGTGGTCGCCGCGCCAGCACCTGCACACCACACGTGTCCACTGAGTACCTCGTCCTGTGCTCGCTCACATCAACACGTAAGAGACAGGAACACCTCCACGTGGTCGCCGCGCCAGCACCTGCGCACCACACGTGTCTGCTGAGTACCTCATCCCGTGCTTGCTCTCCTCAAAACGTACATTGTGGTGAAGGGACAGGAACTCCTCCACGTGGTCGCCGCGCCAGCACCTGCGCACCACACGTGTCCACTGATTACATCATACTGTGCTCGCTCACATCAACACGTACTGTGTGGTCAAGGGACAGGAACACCTCCACGTGGTCGCCGCGCCAGCACCTGCGCACCACACGTGTCTGCTGAGTACCTAATCCCGTGCTTGCTCTCCTCAACACGTACTGTGTGGTGAAGGGACAGGAACTCCTCCACGTGGTCGCCGCGCCAGCACCTGCACCCCACACGTGTCCACTGAGTACCTCGTCCTGTGCTCGCTCACATCAACACGTAAGAGACAGGAACACCTCCACGTGGTCGCCGCGCCAGCACCTGCGCACCACACGTGTCTGCTGAGTACCTAATCCCGTGCTTGCTCTCCTCAACACGTACTGGGTGGTGAAGGGACAGGAACTCCTCCACGTGGTCGCCGCGCCAGCACCTGCGCACCACACATGTCCACTGATTACATCATCCTGTGCTCGCTCACATCAACACGTACTGTGTGGTCAAGGGACAGGAACACCTCCACGTGGTCGCCGCCCCAGCACCTGCGCACCACACGTGTCCACTGAGTACCTCGTCCTGTGATCGCTCACATCAACACGTAAGAGACAGGAACACCTCCACGTGGTCGCCGCGCCAGCACCTGCGCACCACACGTGTCTGCTGAGTACCTAATCCCGTGCCTGCTCTCCTCAACACGTACTGTGTGGTGAGGGGACAGGAACTCCTCCACGTGGTCACCGCGCCAGCACCTGCACACCACACGTGTCCACTGAGTACCTCGTCCTGTGCTCGCTCACATCAACACGTAAGAGACAGGAACACCTCCAAGTGGTCGCCGCGCCAGCACCTGCGCACCACACGTGTCTGCTGAGTACCTCATCCCGTGCTTGCTCTCCTCAAAACGTACATTGTGGTGAAGGGACAGGAACTCCTCCACGTGGTCGACGCGCCAGCACCTGCGCACCACACGTGTCCACTGATTACATCATCCTGTGCTCGCTCACATCAACACGTACTGTGTGGTCAAGGGACAGGAACACATCCACGTGGTCGCCGCGCCAGCACCTGCGCACCACACGTGTCTGCTGAGTACCTCATCCCGTGCTTGCTCTCCTCAACACGTACTGTGTGGTCAAGGGACAGGAACTCCTCCACGTGGTCGCCGTGCCAGCACCTGCGCACCACACATGTCCACTGATTACATCATACTGTGCTCGCTCACATCAACACGTACTGTGTGGTCAAGGGACAGGATCACCTCCACGTGGTCGCCGCCCCAGCACCTGCGCACCACACGTGTCCACTGAGTACCTCGTCCTGTGCTCGCTCACATCAACACGTAAGAGACAGCAACACCTCCACGTGGTCGCCGCACCAGCACCTGCGCACCACACGTGTCTGCTGAGGACCTCATCCCGTGCTTGCTCTCCTCAAAACGTACTGTGTGGTGAAGGGACAGGAACTCCTCCACGTGGTCGCAGCGCCAGCACCTGCGCACCACACGTGTCCACTGATTACATCATCCTGTGCTCGCACACATCAACACGTACTGTGTGGTCAAGGGACAGGAACACCTCCACGTGGTCACCGCGCCAGCACCTGCGCACCACACGTGTCTGCTGAGTACCTCATCCCGTACTTGCTCTCCTCAACACGTACTGTGTGGTCAAGGGACAGGAACTCCTCCACGTGGTCGCCGCGCCAGCACCTACGCACCACACATGTCCACTGATTACATCATCCTGTGCTCGCTCACATCAACACGTACTGTGTGGTCAAGGGACAGGAACACTTCCACGTGGTCGCCGCCCCAGCACCTGCGCACCACACTTGTCCACTGAGTACCTCGTCCTGTGCTCGCTCACATCAACACGTAAGAGACAGGAACACCTCCACGAGGTCGCCGCGCCAACACCTGCGCACCACACGTGTCTGCAGAGTACCTCATCCCGTGCTTGCTCTCCTCAACACGTACTGTGTGGTGAAGGGACAGGAACTCCTCCACGTGGTCGCCGCGCCAGCACCTGCACACCACACGTGTCCACTGAGTACCTCGTCCTGTGCTTGCTCACATCAACACGTAAGAGACAGGAACACCTCCACGTGGACGCCGCACCAGCACCTGCGCACCACACGTGTCTGCTGAGTACCTCATCCCGTGCTTGCTCTCCTCAAAACGTACATTGTGGTGAAGGGACAGGAACTCCTCCACGTGGTCGCCGCGCCAGTACCTGCGCACCACACGTGTCCACTGAGTACCTCGTCCTGTGCTCGCTCACATCAACACGTAAGAGACAGCAACACCTCCACGTGGTCGCCGCGCCAGCACCTGCGCACCACACGTGTCTGCTGAGGACCTCATCCCGTGCTTGCTCTCCTCAAAACGTACTGTGTGGTGAAGGGACAGGAACTCCTCCACGTGGTCGCCGCGCCAGCACCTGCGCACCACACGTGTCTGCTGAGTACCTAATCCCGTGCCTGCTCTCCTCAACACGTACTGTGTGGTGAGGGGACAGGAACTCCTCCACGTGGTCACCGCGCCAGCACCTGCACACCACACGTGTCCACTGAGTACCTCGTCCTGTGCTCGCTCACATCAACACGTAAGAGACAGGAACACCTCCACGTGGTCGCCGCGCCAGCACCTGCGCACCATACATGTCCACTGATTACATCATACTGTGCTCGCTCACATCAACACGTACTGTGTGGTCAAGGGACAGGAACACCTCCACGTGGTCGCCGCCCCAGCACCTGCGCACCACACGTGTCCACTGAGTACCTCGTCCTGTGCTCGCTCACATCAACACGTAAGAGACAGCAACACCTCCACGTGGTCGCCGCGCCAGCACCTGCGCACCACACGTGTCTGCTGAGGACCTCATCCCGTGCTTGCTCTCCTCAAAACGTACTGTGTGGTGAAGGGACAGGAACTCCTCCACGTGGTCGCCGCGCCAGCACCTGCGCACCACACGTGTCCACTGATTACATCATCCTGTGCTCGCACACATCAACACGTACTGTGTGGTCAAGGGACAGGAACACCTCCACGTGGTCGCCGCGCCAGCACCTGCGCACCACACGTGTCTGCTGAGTACCTCATCCCGTGCTTGCTCTCCTCAACACGTACTGTGTGGTCAAGGGACAGGAACTCCTCCACGTGGTCACCGCGCCAGCACCTGCGCACCACATATGTCCACTGATTACATCATCCTGTGCTCGCTCACATCAACACGTACTGTGTGGTCAAGCGACAGGAACACCTCCACGTGGTCGCCGCCCCAGCACCTGCGCACCACACGTGTCCACTGAGTACCTCGTCCTGTGCTCGCTCACATCAACACGTAAGAGACAGGAACACCTCCACGTGGTCGCCGCGCCAGCACCTGCTCACCACACGTGTCTGCTGAGTACCTCATCCTGTGCTCGCTCACATCAACACGTACTGTGTGGTGAAGGGACAGGAACTCCTCCACGTTGTCGCCGCGCCAGCACCTGCACACCACACGTGTCCACTGAGTACCTCGTCCTGTGCTCGCTCACATCAACACGTAAGAGACAGGAACACCTCCACGTGGTCGCCGCGCCAGCACCTGCGCACCACACGTGTCTGCTGAGTACCTCATCCCGTGCTTGCTCTCCTCAAAACGTACATTGCGGTGAAGGGACAGGAACTCCTCCACGTGGTCGCCGCGCCAGCACCTGCGCACCACACGTGTCCACTGATTACATCATACTGTGCTCGCTCACATCAACACGTACTGTGTGGTCAAGGGACAGGAACACCTCCACGTGGTCGCCGCGCCAGCACCTGCGCACCACACGTGTCTGCTGAGTACCTAATCCCGTGCTTGCTCTCCTCAACACGTACTGTGTGGTGAAGGGACAGGAACTCCTCCACGTGGTCGCCGCGCCAGCACCTGCGCACCACACATGTCCACTGATTACATCATCCTGTGCTCGCTCACATCAACACGTACTGTGTGGTCAAGGGACAGGAACACCTCCACGTTGTCGCCGCCCCAGCACCTGCGCACCACACGTGTCCACTGAGTTCCTCGTCCTGTGCTCGCTCACATCAACATGTAAGAGACAGGAACACCTCCACGTGGTCGCCGCGCCAGCACCTGCGCACCACACGTGTCTGCTGAGTACCTCATCCCGTGCTTGCTCTCCTCAACACGTACTGTGTGGTGAAGGGACAGGAACTCCTCCATGTGGTCGCCGCGCCAGCACCTGCGCACCACACATGTCCACTGATTACATCATCCTGTGCTCGCTCACATCAATACGTACTGTGTGGTCAAGGGACAGGAACACCTCCACGTGGTCGCCGCACCAGCACCTGCGCACCACACGTGTCCACTGAGTACCTCACCCTGTGCTCGCTCACATCAACACGTGAGAGACAGGAACACCTCCACGTGGTCGCCGCGCCAGCACCTGCGCACCACACGTGTCTGCTGAGTACCTCATCCCGTGCTTGCTCTCCTCAACACGTACTGTGTGGTGAAGGGACAGGAACTCCTCCACGTGGTCGCCGCGCCAGCACCTGCGCACCACACGTGTCCACTGATTACATTATCCTGTGCTCGCTCACATCTACACGTACTGTATGGTCAAGGGACAGGAACACCTCCACGTGGTCGCCGGCCCAGCACCTGCGCACCACACGTGTCCACTGAGTAGCTCATCCTGTCCACGCTCACATCAACACGTACTGTGGGGTCAAGGGACAGAAACACCTCCACGTGGTCGCCGCGCCAGCACCTGCGCACCACACGTGTCCACTGAGTACCTCACCCTGTGCTCGCTCACATCAACACGTGAGAGACAGGAACACCTCCACGTGGTCGCCGCGCCAGCACCTGCGCACCACACGTGTCTGCTGAGTACCTCATCCCGTGCATGCTCTCCTCAACACGTACTGTGTGGTGAAGGGACAGGAACTCCTCCACGTGGTCGCCGCGCCAGCACTTGCGCACCACACGTGTCCACTGATTACATCATCCTGTGCACGCTCACATCAACACGTACTGTGTGGTCAAGGGACAGGAACACCTCCAAGTGGTCGCCGCGCCAGCACCTGCGCATCACACGTGTCCTCTGAGTACCTCACCCTGTGCTCGCTCACATCAACACGTGAGAGACAGGAACACCTCCACGTGGTCGTCGCACCAACACCTACACACCACACGTGTCTACTCAGTACCTCATCCTGTACTCGCTCACAACAACACGTACTGTGTGGTCAAGGGACAGGAACACCTCCAATTGGTCGCCGCGCGAACACCTGCGCGTGACACGTGTCTACTGATTACCTCATCCTGTCTTTGCTTAACTCAACACGTACTGTGTGGTGAAGAGACACGAACACCTCCACGTGGTCGCCATGGAAACTGCTGCACATAACCAGTGTGTACTGAATACCTTGAATCGCGTCCACTAAATGAAGTGGTCGTGTACCACTTGAATTTTGAGTGTTGTTAATGTCTCCCAATAAGGTCTTATGTGCCCCACTTTTCAAATTTAAACATTTTAATTTATACTTTCCCTGTATGTCACTGAATCGTAGTGTATTTGTGGGTTTAAACTGTTACTTTGATGTTGGTGCAGCTCGGTTCAACAGTGATAGAGTACCACACTACAAACCGAAAAGTCACGGGTTCGAACCCCGCCAGGTCCTAGGATTTTTATCTGTCACTTTCCACTTGTTTCACCTCTGGCAGTGTTGCTGATGTGAAAAATACGGAGCAGCCCCGGGGTTCGGAACCCACGTTAAACGTTATGTCCCCCTATAACTGGCTGGATATGTCAGGTCCAAACAGGACAACGCCTAGTAAAGAACTGTAGTGTTCAAACCAATCATCGGAGTGCTGTCTGATTTACCTTAACTTTGGATGGCTGTTCCGTGACGATTTGCCATCGACGCTAGCGCACCGTTTTATGGTAGTTCGATGCTTCCTCCGGGATTTGTATGCTTTGCCATCTGCTTTTCCGAGAAAACAACACCCTTTTTAGCTAGGCAAATAGCGCTCGGCATAGTTTCTGGCGGAGTTACCAACACAATCTCCGGCCCAGAGGGATAACTATAGCGGCAGTTGTCTCGACAGGTAGCTAAAGGTCGGCAGTGAGGGAGGCTGAGCTCTTTGGGCAATTACCGGCGGGAGTGCCTTGAGCGTGCACAGCAACAGGTTTGTGGCATTCAGCCGGCCTCGTTGGCCGAGGGGACTGAGGCGCTCCAGTCACGGTCTGCACGGCCACTACGGTCGGGGGTTCGAATCCCCCCTCGGGCATGGATATTTGTGCCGACCTAGTTCATAAGTAGTTTGTAAGTTTAGGGACTGATGACCCCGTACTTAAGTCCCATAGACTCTACAAACATTTGAACATTTGCGGCATTCAATTGCAGACCCGGCTGGTGAGTACATCGTCGAATGGTTCTGAGGGGTAGGCATTCTATTAGATCGTGCTATATTTTTTGATCAGGCAACATTAGAGTACTCCTTAAATTTTGTACGAGTATTTCTTTCGTCATGCGCGACGAAATATTTTCGTACCCAAAATCCGATTGGTTTGCTGTGTTTTCAATTTTATTTTCTTATTATTTATTTATTTAATTTTTTTTCCAATTTGGAACGGTCTTACATTCTTTCTTGCTCTTGTTGGGATCCTCGAGTTTATCCTTTTCAGTGTGACATGCAGTCCGCTATTATCGCTCGAAGCTCGCCTCGTTATTTTTCTACACTTCGCAAATGTTTCAAATGTTTGTATACTCTATGGGACTTAACTACGGGGTTATCAGTCCCTAAACGTAGAAACTACTTATGAACTAACTAAGACTAAGGACGGCACAAATATCCATGCCCGAGGGGGGGATTCGAACCCCCGACCGTAGTGGCCGTGCAAACCGTGCTACACTTCGCCTTGCTGTTGCTGTGTCGCTGTCGCTGCCGTTGCTGGGGTAAGTGTCGCTAGCGCTATGTGTATGTGTGTGTCTGAATGAATGTGTGATTTGTTCCCCTAAGTGAATTCTACTTGATCCCAACTTTCCCCCCCACGCTCGGAAAGACCTAAATTTCATGTATTTTATTTTATCAACTTCATACAAGTTATATGATTTTATTGTTCTTAAAACGCTTTCACAGAGGATTACTATTTGATTTGAATTTTACCTGTCATTTCAGCACCACTTCCCACCTATTATTTACAGTGTTCTTTTCTCATTTTATCGCCATATGTAAAACTTTGGCTTCTCCCTTCTGGAGACAGCAACAACTTAAAAATGTTCAAATGTTTGTTAAGGTTATGGGACTTAACTACGGGGTCATCAGTCCCTAAACTTACAAACTACATACGAACTACTTATGAACTAAGGACGGTACAAATATCCATGCCCGAGGGGGGATTCGAACCCCCGACCGTAGTGGCCGTGCAGACCGTGACTGGAGCGCCTCAGTCCCCTCGGCCACCGCGGCCGGCAGCAGCAACAACTTAGAAAAATTCCTTGCAATGGTTGATACACTCGATTTGAGTTTTGAAGATGACCGTGCCGGAATAATAGCTACAGGTACGGTAACGGCAGTGATTACTTCAACCATGCTGGTAATCAGCTGATTCACGTCAGCCAGCCGCAGTCCAGTAATCAAAACATGTCACGCTCTCCACAAATGTTACCGCAACAGTATTTGTTAGTAATACCGGACAGCAGCGCACGCAACAACTGACTAATAATGGGAACGGTGGTACCGATGTGCGTAATGAACCTAACGGCGGTCAGTATTATCGATGCCGCCGTGACAACAGATTCAATCCTGGTTACAATAGTAATTTCATTAACACAGTTGCCTTTCCTAACCACTATAATGGGAACACACAACTGCAGTGCCGAAGTGGTAACTACTACCATAATAACAGCAACATCTTTCCGAACAGTAACGACAATCAACAATTTCAGAACTTTTCCACTCCCCGATCATATCAACAAAATGTTAATAAAATACCGGTAACAACGATGACGACTGACCGTACGGATCAAACCAACTGGACACATAATGAATCGACCGTGACAGAGACATTAAATCAACCGCAAAGACAATGTAACGGGACGCAAACGTCAAACTAAACCGGCTCGTGTCTGCCCATTCGACATTGAGCGACAGAGAAAGCGAGGGCACAATTCGCCACTTTCTCTTGTAATGATGCTTTCTGGTGTTGTCTTTTTTCTAACTACTAATGCCGCTAAATACTGATGGCGGACTTTTTCATGATTTTTTTGTTTTTATTTCTTTACTCGGTGCCTCTATCATTTTAAAATTAACATTCATTGCATATTTTACAGTCTGTTAAATTTCAATAACGGTACTTAATCTTGACGACAACGCTAGCTAAACAAAGAAGTATCATTACAGCGTTGCTCTAGGTTTTGGTCACATCTCTGCAGGCTATGCTGCTGTGGATCTCACACTGCGAGACGTTACTATTTAATGTTTTTCAATCACTCCCTGCGAGTCTGCAGAGAGTTTTGAAGTTAATTTTTAGCAACTAGCAGTGTGTTGCAAGTTGAAGTTTTGCATCAGCCAACCACAAGCAGCGGGCTTTCAACCTCATCCCGTGCTCACTCACCTCAACACGGACCGTGGGGTCAAGTGACAGGAATATCTCAACGTGGACGCCACGTGAACACCTGCACATCACAGGCACCTCCCGTGACAGTTCACCTCAACATGTACTATGGGCCCAAATGACATGAATAACACCAAGTTGTCACCGCGGAAACACCTGTACGTAATACATGTATACTGAGTATGTAATCCCGTTCTCCCGTTGAGGTTGGCGGGTAAGCGACTGCCAATTCATGTGGTCTCTTATGGTGGACAGCGCACTGGTCTTGTGGTCGTGGCTTCACCGCGCGGGTGTGCGCGCGCCGCTGTTGGCCGCGGGAAACTCGACATCGGCAGACTTGCAAAACAGACCTAATGTTCGCCGCAACACGCGCGACTTCTGCCACGATCACACGGTGACGCATTTCCATACGATTAATTTTACAAATTGAAAATCGTCCAGAAATGTGAAATATGAAGGCTAACCTTATGGTGATAAATTATCAAAGTTTAAAGTGTGGGAAGATATAGTGTAAATATTGAGGGGAAATTAATTGTAAAAAGGGGAAAGACAGCTATATTCTCTGTGAAAGAATACCGGACTGTCAACGTTTCGAAAAGTGGTTCATCAGTTCTCGTTTATCTACTTTAATCAGTTTGTTTGAAGCAGTACAGCAATTCACAGAAGTTGATCCACCGAAGAACTATATGAGCCTTCAGACCTCAGGTCATCAAGAGTAACCTACAGAAAGGACAATGACACAGAAACGAAGCACGTAGAAGCATGTTGGAGTACTGAAAGAAAGTCTGTACAGGAACGACGATGACCCTAATGGTCACTTCCTGTTGTCATTTTGAATGATTTGAAACGAGTACTCGAGCATTTGAAGACAATAACGGAAATTGATATTAAGAAAGTGATCACTAATGTATCTCGTGAAGACAATACGCTACCGGAGATCTATCCACGGATTATGAGTTTCATAAACGGTGGCCACGCAGCAAGTAGCTACTCAAATATGTACGAAAATGATGCAAACAAAAAACCTTGCAGGCTGCGGTGGCTGAGCTGTCTGCGGCGCGCCAGTCACGTTCCGCATGGCCACTACGGTCAGGATATTTGTGCCGTCCTTAGTATTAGCTAGTTCATAACTAGTTTGTAAGTTTAGGGACTGATGACCCTGTAGTTAAGTCCCACAAGCTCTACAAACATTATGTTATTACATAAAACCTTCGGAAAGTTCACCTCATAGTATCATTGTCAAGCGAGTGACCATAATGAACCGTTTAAAGTGTGTAGTATTGTAAACAATTAGTATTAAGTCTCGATGAAAATTTTCGTTACATCATGTATTTTATCCTGTAAAACCTTATGATGTTAAAATATCTAAACACAAAAATAACATTGTAACCAGCCAATTTTCTGCGGGGTCTACACATGACCGCACGTTTGTCGTTACTCCACTTACTGCTCTTCTGATTTTGGAAAATACCGGTAATTTGTGGAAAGAAGACGTTGAAAACGTGTTGTAGGTAGAACTTTATCCTCTCGTTTTCTTAATTCCTTGTAAAAGGCGTGGATACCTGCTTTTGTACTTTTTCTTGGAGGAAAGAATACACTCAGTACATATGTTTGACATTACTGCGGTGCCTATCCTGTCTCAAACATCTTACAAAGAGCCAAATGGCCAAAGTACCCTCCACATAAAAAAAGGGTAAAGCAGTCATCAATCCGAAGATTGGTTTGAACACCACAGTGCTTTACTAGGCATGGTCCTGTTTGGAGGTGGATGCCGTTGCCTTCCTCCGACCTTCGAACTGACTTACCCAGCCAATTATAGGGGGACCTACAGTTTAACGTGGGTTCCGAACCACGGTGCTACTCGGTATTTTTCACATAAGCAATACTTCCAGAGGTGAAAGAAGTGGAAAGTGACAGATAAAAATCCTAGGACCTGGCGGGGATCGAATCCGGGACCTTTGGATTTGCTGTCTGGCACTCTACCACTGTGCTACCGAGGCGCACTACCCTCCACATGCACTTTCATTTTTGTTTTATATCTTCAACAACCCGTCGTGTTACTATAGACAGCATTACAACGGGGTCCGCAGGACATAGTAAGTGGACAGACCGTGGATGTCGGCGGGACAGTGTGGTGAAGACGGCGGAAATCGCAGAAGCGCGCACCGCGCCCGGAGGCGGCTGGCGAGTCAGTGCGTTGTTGCCCTAACACTCATGTACTGCATGATGGGATACCAATGCTCACTCAACTCTGCACGTACAGTGGGAGCAAGGGGCAGATCGCCGCGAGGACACTTGTGTAAACGCTGATAAAACACTCATAGACTTAATTATGTCCATAATGGATGAGAGATCGTTGTTGCATTACTTAATTATTTTGTCAAGTGGCTAAAACACAGATATTGTGTAAAAACAATAAAATATGACGCGTTTCAAGGGTCAAGCCCTCATCATCACTTAATCTGTAGGGGAGACCGGGGCACGTTTTCCACCATTTTATATTTTTATTTTTGTACTTTTTATTTTTATCGGTTTTGAGGTAAACAGCGGATTACTATATTTCCCATACCTTTATCTACAGTCTCGTACAGACAGACAGACAGAAAATATCCTTCTTGGCGACAAATGATTTTGTCTGACCGTGTTCCGTTGGAAAATTTGCCCCGTATGCGGGGCAAGTTTTCCAGCTTACTTAAAATGTGCAGGGGAAAATTTTCCAATTATACTTTAAATGGTAAAACAGAGATAATTATCTTGATTTCACGGAATATGTGTTTTTATTATGAATTTACAATACATCACAAAAGAAGGGCCGGTCTGCACGGCCACTACGGTCAGGCGTTCGAATCCCCCATCGGGCATGGGTATTTGTATTAGCTAGTTTGTAAGTGTAAGTTTGGGGACTGATGACCCCATAGTTAAGTCCCATAAGTTATACAAACATTTGAAACAAAAAAAGGATAGTAAAAGTAACCACATTAAATAAAAACAAATTCTACTTAAAGGTTTCACAAAATATGTGACTTAAACTCATACTCATTGTCTGAATGACAATGTAAGCAAACAAAAAATGAAACATTCCCTTTGGCACAGTTTCCAAGCGGCCATTTCTTACATTTCGTGCACTGTATCCACTTCTCATTTACTTTAGACTTGGCCTAAGGATCAAAGCAAGCCGCTGCGGAGTGGCCCAACGCATTGAGGCGCTATTCTACAATGCGCGAAGCCGCTCTCCGTCATGGATGTTTGTGTCGTCTTTAGTGTAACGTAGTTCGTAAGTTTAGGGACTAATGACCTCGTAGTTAAGTCCCTTAAGCTTGACAAACATTTGAATACACAGCGCCGGCCGCGGTGGCCGAGGGGACTGAGGCGCTCCAGTCGCGGTCTGCACGGCCACTACGGTCGGGGGTTCGAATCCCCCCTCGGGCATGGATATTTGTGCCGTCCTTAGGATTAGGTAGTTCATAAGTAATTTGTAAGTTTAGGGACTAATGGCCCCGTAGTTAAGTCCCATAAAAAAAAAAAAAAAAAAAAAAAAAAAAAAAAAAAAAACTCTCAAAGCAATAAGGAAAACGTGCCCCGTCGCCATATTCGGAACTACAACGCTACGTCCGTGTGTAACCGTGTAAGCTATTTACAAAACAAATTGAAAAAAGAAACCCACTTAGTGCGTGCAATGTCAAAATAATTTCAGTTTCAATGGAAACGTGAAAGTTTACTCTTCTTTGCAAAAATGACGAAAACGGCCCTGCCGATTTTGTGACTGATGGTACAACCCTGAAACTTTCGTAAATGAAGCGTGCTTTGTTGCTACTTCCTACAGTATCGCCGCTGGTACCATCTAACGGTTTCTTTCGAAGCTAAAGGGAGTTGGAAAACCTGCCCCTATGGAAAATGTGCCCCGGTCTCCCCTACAAGAATCTTAAAACATGAGACAATAAAAATATAAAACGTAATAAAAGAAAACGATAGAGCCATCAAAGTGCCAATGAACGAAAAAGAACCACTGAATTTAACATTACAAGACAGCTTGCTAAGGTGAATGGTTACTAGGAAAACGTAGTGAATAATTTAATACGAAAGAAATAGCGTGCGAAATCAAATAAAAATGGCACGGAAAATATCAAGAGAGTAATGGTTCCGTATTTTGGTAATCTATCTCAGAAAGTGGCCAACATACTAAAACCTTTTCAAGTAGAACCTGCTTTTAAAACTAATAATACGTTACATCATAAATTACGGAATAACTTAAACCAAGAGACTGATAAATATTACAAAGCAGGGGCTCATAAGATACAGTGCAGTAGTTCCAATGCCAGCTACATTGGTCAGACCGGTAGATCGTTTAAAGTTAATTACAAGGAACATACGGACGCCTTCCGACTTAATAATTTTGACAAGTCCGCTGTAGCTACGCATAACCGGGAAACTGGCCACCCACTAAAGCGGATTGAAGATGACCTTAAGATTTTCCATAGACAGGATAAGGGGAGAACAGCTGGAGATTACAATACATAACGCTAAAAGCGACGTTTCATTAAATGAACAAGTTCAAGGTAAGACATACAGCTTTTTTAAAAACTGTGTGGACCTATAACAAAACTTTCAACTTCTGTCTTACTGTGCAAATACTTACGTTTTATATTTTTACTGTCTCATGTTTTAAGATTCTTGTACAGATTATCTGATGAGGGCTTGACTCTTGAAACGCGTCATATTTTAGTGTTTTTACACGATATCAGTGGTTGAGCCTACTTGAGAAAATAATACTGTCATGCAAAATGAAAAAGAACACTTCCTGATTGTTGGGCCTGCAGTGTGATAAATGTCGTTGAATGACATTGTAATGAAAGTTTCAGATCACTGCTTAAATTTATTAAATAGCGCTATAGCTGTTTCAACATTTTGTCATTATCAAGCACGTCTGCGATGTTTTGACGTTATATACTAACATCTGGCGTAACTGTTGTAAAATATGCAGTGAAATAATCACGTATTTGGCAGTTTGATATGAATGTAAACATCTTTGGGTGAACTGTTGTTAATTACGCAAAATATAAGTTTTCCGTACATCAAAGTTTTAGCGTAACAAGCTGCATAAAACCTGGCAGCTTAAGAACGTATCCAAATTTGATACGCATTTCACAAGTTACATGAGGCAGAATTAAAGTAAGGGGTGTGGAGGGAGACGTGCTTTAAGACAGTCCGTCTAGTAGCTTTGGCTGCAAAGCTGTGTTAGCTGAATGGCCTAAGTAAGTAGGACGTCCCAGTGTCGAATCCCGGCCACAGCACAAATTTTAATTCAGTTTATCTTCTCATGTTCAATACCTTTGGTGTAATGAGACAATGTTGTCTCAAGGGATTGTATTATTTGTTAACACTATGAAGTGGTTGAGCTCTTAGCATTACCATCTCTCTTACAGTATTACCGAAGTATGAATTAAAGGCACCTCAATATTTTTACATACAGGGTGCAGTTAGGATTATTAGTTAAAGCATTTCTTTGAAAATCAAATAGATTGTTTTATTGTGGTCACGTCATCAATGTGTATAATAATCTAAATAAAAGAACACTCTTTCACTAAGGTCTTTTTTTTATCACAGTTTGTAAAGCTTGGAATAAACGTCAGTGAACATGCAACGCTCGGGTGAATATTTTATGCCTCCAATTCTCTACTCTTATACTTATATCTGAGAAAATAAACATAAATTACTTTACTACAAAAAATAAAATGAAGAGTTCTGTTCAAATATATCATCACCACGTTATATACTTTTCCAGGACATAGTAATCAAGGGATATTATAATCATTACAATAATTAAGAGAATTTTTCTCATTAAGGAGAATGTTGAAGTTGAATTAAGAAAACGGTTCGAAAATTAAGATTTACAACTTTTAACAACGATTATTAGGTAGCTGTTTCCCTACCCTACATGCTTCTCATTTTTCCTTAAGCATCACTTCCTTGGTAGCAGCTACTACATTTTTCTCTGATTCGGTGAAGGGAGGCCATGAGTAGCAGAACCGAAAGCATATTCCTCCCAGTGTAGTTATCCAATTTTTTTCATAACATGAATCCTCGAAACTGTACATTCACCGAATGTTCTTACTGCATCCGTAACACATGTCTTCAGTACTGCAAGTGAAAGAAATACGGTTTTGGGCAGTCCTTGCGTATGTAACTGTGTAAGCTTTCATTTGGATTCTGACTTTTACCAGGCAGACATCTCCACAGCAAATTTCTGTTTGCCAAATACTTGTATCTCATTAACGATAGTAAAACAGAATAAAACATCATGCATTATCACGAACTTAAAACAGACGGATGGGCTTGGTACCTGTGCAACGCTGCGTTCAAACAACATTTCGTAACGAATGGAGAATTAATATGCCAATAAAGTTAAAATTATATAATAGTCCTAAAAGGCTGTTTTATATGAGAACTTTTTCCGAAAATTTGAGGCCCATTTGATAAGCAGTTCTTCATATCAACCTTGCGTCCTGTTATTAAATTTCGAGCTGAGGACTACAACATGTAGAAAATCTTACTTCAAGAAGTATCCGCTGACACGATATACAAACTGATCTTCCAGAGAACCCGTAATTGCCTTTGTTATGGTCTTCAGTCCGCAGACTGGTTTCATACAGCTCTCTGTTCATATCCTCATAAGAACGGAAACCCACATCAATTTTAATCTGTTTTTATTTAATTTATTTCATTTTTTTTTAACTGCAGTACGTTGGAAATTGTTAAAAGGGACAACGTTCATCACATGTAAAACGACTGTTTGGACTTTATAGAAATGTGATATCGGCAGTTTGCTCTTGCTTCGTTTATTTGAAAGTAGCAAATCTGTAGGGCTTATTCGTAGTTTCATAGAAGAAATAAACATAATCAGAACATACGATTAAAGAAACAACTGAATCACACATACAGCAGTATTAATAGTAATAACAGTAAGAAAAATAGTAGTAATGTTAAAAGAATGAACGTAATTAAAGTAAACAGAATAGTAATAATGAAAATAATAAGTACATAAGGTTCAGACATAAACACAAACACTAACACATTGTCGTTCATTCAGGAACGAAGGTTTCACGTATGGTGCAATTGTTCCTTTATTCTATGAATATGCTCTATAGGTGTGCTACTTTCAAATAAAACAAAGCAGAAGCAACCTGCCGATGACGCAGTGATATAAAATCCGAAGAGACCCTTTACATTTCAGGAACATGTTGTCCCATGTAACACAAGGTGTACGTTTATCGACGTACAACAATTTGCAACGTCATACAGAAACAAAATAATGATTCCCGTCACCAGGGTTTGAACTGAGCCACTTCGTAACGAGAAACATTGGCTCTATCGACTACCCCACGGGAGTGCAGCACAGCAGACCCCTACAGATACGCTTTTCCTGTGCTTCGTTTACGGACGTTCTCCTGGACGGCAGCACATAGCACGAGTTTCTGTTGATACTCTATCGATATACAAAAGTTTGCTACTTATCTCAGTGTCTGTCATCTGAAGGTTTCGGTGTCAGTGGTAGCGTCGCTGACCTCCGGTGCAAGGGGCCCGGGTTCCGGAACTGTGTGTTGTGTGTGTGTCTTCATCATCACTTTCATCATCATCGACACGGAATTAGACGAATACTTGCAGGTGGCGACGAACCCGTATGGGGATATCCCGGCCACTAAAGCCATACGATCGTTTCATTTCACAGCTTGCTTGATATACAGATTGAATAATATTGAGGAAAATCTACTACCTTTTCATACTCGCTTCCCAACCTTCCGACTCATATAAATGCTGTCTGGATTTTAAACTAGTTGTATACCACTTTTCGGTACTTATATTTTACCCCTGCTACCTTCAGAATTTGAAATAGTATATTCCGGTCAACACTTTCAAAAATCTTTCTATAAATCTACAAAAGCTAAATCCTAGGTCAGCCTTTCCTTTTATGATAAAATATACTGTGCGACATGGAGCGCAAAGTGGATGATACTGTCAAATGGTTAATACTGTCAACGCGGATGTTTCAGAACGTTCAAATGTTTGTACATCTATCGGACTCAACTGCTGTCTTATTAACCCGTAGCTTAAAAACTACTAAAACCAAGGTAAACTAACGTGAGGATAAGGCAAACACCCATGCCTGAGTGGGGACTCGAATTCCAGACGGCGAACGACCGCGCGCACCGCAGCACGACGCCCCAATGAGCACGGCTAATCCGCTGCGGCACGTGGATGTTTACGAGGGATTTCTGAAACGGCTGCTGCAACGCATTCGCCGAGTTCGGCCAGAGCTGTACCAGAGTGGACAGTGGAATTTCCTGAACAACAATGGAACTCCTCACGCTGCGATTAGCTTTGTCGTTACATGCAAGGTCACTGCGCTTTCTTACCTTTCTTATTCTGCGGATTTGGTGCCGGCAGACTTCTTTCTGTTTCCCCGCCTTAAATTAGCCCTGAAAGGCTTACACTGTGTAATGTTTGCGGAGATCCAACAATGCGTTTACCTCAGAGCTTCGAGTGATTCCACAAGAAGCGTTTGCTGGCAATTTCCAATAACTGTACCACCGATGTCAAAATTTCCAGCAAAGGTATTTGATTTTCAATTCAAGTTTCCCATATTTCCTGTGACAATTCACAGAACTTTTCAGACGCACCTTTTTAATCCAAACTGATATTCTCCGAGGTCGAATTCTATCAGTTTTACATTTGCCTGTATATTCTGCAACCATGTCTCAAACTGTTAGTTCTGTTATTTCCCCACATGCATTCAATCACTTTCTTTGGAATTGGAATTACCATATCATTCTTGAAGTGTGAGTGTATTTCCCCTGTCTCATACATTGCGCACACAAGGCGAAACAGTTTCTTTACAGCTGGCTTTCCTTACGATATCGGGTGTTCATAAGGAATATCATCCCCTCCAGGGATGAAATCTTTCAGTGCTCTGTATAATTCTTCTCGCAGTAGCGTATCTCTTATCTTCACCTGCTTCCCTTTCTACAATGCTCCCTTCATGATCATTTCCTTTGTAATAGTCTTCTATATATCTTATCCAAATTTCATCTTTCCCTTCTTTGATAAGTACTATAATTCGATCTGGGCTCTTGACATTCATGCAGCTGCTTTTCTTGTCTCGAAACGTGTATTTTATTTTCCTGTAGGCACTATCAAACTTTCTTCTAGTTATACATTCTACTACGGACTTGTAGATGTCCTCTTAGCTAGTCTGCATTTCCTGTCCACCTCGTTTTTAGCCGACCTTACCCCATTTCTCCTGTTTCACTTGCAGCATTTTTATGTTTTCTCCTTTCATCAGTTAATATCAGTATTTCCTGTGTAATCCAAGGATTTAAATTAGACCTTCTCCTATCCATTTTATCCTCTACGGCTCTCACTACTCTCATAGCTACCAATTCTTTACTGTATTACTTTCTCCTGTGTTCGCCAATCCGTGCCTAATGTTCCCTCTGAAACTTTCAATATCCTCCGGTGCTATAATTTATCCAGGTTTTATCTTCTTACTTTATTACCTTTTTCCAGTTTCTTATTAACAGTTCATAATCAGTACGTTATTATCCTATTCTATATCTGCCCCTGAATATATCTTACATAAAAGTGTAAGGTTATTCACATGCGTACCAAAAGAAATCGGCTAAATTTCGGTTACGCAATAAATCGTAGAAATCTCAAGTCTTTCAGGTAAAGACCTATGAATCCAAATTACGAACATACAAAACAGGAAATACTACAAAGGTAATGTTGTGTGCAAGATAAGAAATCAACGATAATAGAATTAACAGAGAGAGAACGTACAAAGAAGGGCAGGACGTTTCGTATGATCAAGAACAGGATGGAAAGTGTCACATATAGAACATACGTGCTGGTGTCGAAATGATGTTAATAACAATAATATGGAATTATACGTAGCGAGGGGACCTATTAGCGAAATTTGAATCGTCAGGTTTCTCCTTCAAATACGAAAATATTTTGTTGACCCCACCAACAGAGGGCGGTACTGCAACACAATAAAAGATATCAGAGCTCGAACGGCAATACATGTGTGCGAGTTTTTCTCACCCTCTAATCAAACAGTGGGATTGTAGAGAGTCAAGAAATAGTTCGATGAACCCTCTGAAAGGCACTGATTTGTGACTTGCAGTGTAATGAGGTATATGTAAACAGCCGCGGCGGAGTGGCCGAGCACATTGTGGCGCCATGCTACGATGCGCGAGATGTTCCCCGTCGAGAGTTCAAAATGTTCAAATGTTTGTTAAGCTTATGGGACTTAACTACGAGGTCATCAGTCCCTAAACTTACAAACTACTTATGAACTACCTTATGCTAAAGACGGCACAAATATCCATGCCCGAGGGGGGATTCGAACCCCCGACCGTAGTGGGTCGAGAGTTCGAATCCCCCTTCGAGCATGGGTGTTCGTGCCGTTTTTAGTTTGTAAGTATAGGGACTGATGACCCCGCAGATAAGTACCTTAAGCTTTACAAACATTTGAACATATTGTAGCCAGCCGCGGTGGCCGAGGGCTTTGCGGCGCGCCAGTCACGGCCCGCACGGCCACTACTGTCGGGGGTTCGAATCTCCCCTCGGGCATGGATATTTGTGCCGTCCCTAGTCTTAGCTAGTTCATAAGTAGTTTGTAAGTTTAGGGACTGATGACCGCGTAGTTTAGTCCCATAAGCTATACAAACATTTGATTTGAACATTTTGTATATGTAAATAAGAGAATTCTATTCGCGAAGCTGCCATTTATTCTCCCATTCAAACAGGTGTGCACAGCTGAATTTTAAATTCCATTGCTACTTCAATATTTATACTCACTTTGCCACAACAAAATGGCCGTGCGCACTGAGGCGCCGTGCTGCGGTGCGCGCGGCCATTCGCCGTCGGGGAGTCCTCCCTCGGGCCTGGGTGTATGTGTTGCCCTTAGGATAGTTTAACTTAAAGTAATTTGTAAGCTAGGGACAGAGAACCACGCAGTTGAGACCCATAGATTTACGAGTACAAATATTTTTGCACCCTCACTTTAACGACACATTCTTGAATTCTTTACAGTACGAAATGAGTCAAGTTAAAAAAAGTTACTTATCAACTGTGTCATATTGCTCTGCGGCGGCTTCCTAGGAACTGACCCCCTTGCTTCCCACATCAACGGCGGAAGCGAAAATGCTCCGATATAGAACAAAGGGGTTTCTCCATCAGCGAGGCTGTCTCTATTGGTAACAGACGAGTAAAGAAAGATTTAATCTGTCCAGGAGGGGATCGCTAACAGTACCCGTAGGATCCAGACTTTATTAGAGACGCGTGGTCTCCGACAAGTACATTCTCCTATGAGATCTTCACGGGTTATCAGCCAGATGGCGTTTCAACGAATTACGTATCCATCATCTTCAGGCGTAGTTGCGTCACTTGTCTGATAACCAGTGAATATGTCATAGCATAAATACGCCGAGAAAGCCAGCAATCACATACATACATTTCCCCGTTCAGTTGCCGTTATACACCGTATACCAGACATGATTATTTACTTGGTAATTCCTCGGATAATAAATGTATCCAGCACGGAATGCCTTTACCTTGCTGCAGTGGGTTCAGTGACTTTTGTGGTCCTGACGAATGGCAGCGATACAGTCCTAGAAAACAACCAAAGTGTTCAAGTACATTAGAATGATCAGATGATCAGAATTAAATCAATAAATGAGTTGAACCCGCCCTACATTTAGACTCAATATTATTTATTGTAATGAACGCAAGGCGAAAGATGAAATTAAAGTTTTTAGGAAGGCCCTAACTGGAGCACAGCTATCTTCGTCAGCAGGCAGTTGCGTTAACCACTGGGCTACTCTGGCACTGTGGTTAATGCAGCTTCGCGAATTTCCGAAGTACATCCCCCTCCCCAATACAATCTTTAATCTGATAAAATGCATCTTTAACCAGCAGATGTTTATTAATACCTTAAAAACTGAACAGTATCGGTCGTGGACCATCAACTCTATATATAAAAATGAAACCCACGAAGGTTTCTGACCCAAAAACACGACACACAGCTCAGGAGATATGATGTCATAAATAATGAGTGGCCACCGCGTGAGAATACCCAGATGTATGCGTCATTTATTGGAAAATGGGATTAGTTAGGGACCTGCAACAAAGTTTACATGTAATTTCGGACGTTTATGAATCGTTTTTTAACTGATCCACTGACGCCCCGCCCGCCCCCCCCCCCCCTCCCACAAAATGATGAAACGAAAAGAAGTCTACCACTCACAATACTTTCGCTTTAGATGCCGTAAACTGTCGCATCAGGCATGACCATGTATCAGATAAATTAAGAATTACAAATTTGCATGTTACTATTTACTTTTATCTTCAGGTCTCCCTTAATTCTCTTGCATCCAAAATTACGCAATCTGTTTTCTTAATCTCTATATAAAAGCGAAAGACACTCACTCACTGACTAAACACGAAAACTCGAAAACTACTTCACCTATGAACCTGAAATTGGCAGGAATGTAGTTTAGAGGTAGAAAACTTCAGATAAGAAAGAATTTTGTGATAGGTCCATGGCGGAGCATACTTCTCCTACAGACTCACTAAATCTACAGTTCATTTCGATCTTCACGAAATTTCGCACGCTTGGCCTTCAAATCAAGAGGAAGGTTGCCGTCTACTTTAAGTTTGATACGGTGCATGGGGGAGGGCACTTTGCGACATAAAAATGGATCCCTAAATACCTTAGTTGCGCCATAACTTGAGAACTGTTCGACCGATTTCAGAGATCCTTTATTTTTATTTATTTATTTATTTTTGATTTCGTTTTTCTCAGAACAAGGGTTGTATGAAATAAAACTAGAATATTTGAGGACAACGAAGTGTATTTCTATTGCATAGAAATCTATAGTTACGTTCCGATATTGATGAAATTTTGCACACTCTACCTTAAAAACAAGAGAAACGTCACTGTCTGTATAGAATTTTGTTCGGTGCATGGTGGAGGGTACTTAACTTACGAAATTTTACAAAATGCATAGTTTTGCTCCAATCTTTAAGAATTTTTGCTCACATGACCTTTAAAGCAAGTGGAAGATCACTGGGTACCTAAACGTTTGTATGGTACATGACAGAGGGTATGCTGCAGAAAACTTTGCAGAGAGAGGAAAAGATGAAAAGAACAGAGATATTGGAGAGAAAGGGGTGGATGCAGAGAGAGAAAGAGAGAGAAAGGGGGGGGGGGAGGGGATGTGTACTACGAGAGTGTAGGATAAATAACCACCCGGGAAACGCCGGGTTAACAGCTAGTAATAGATAAAAAGGTATTAAAACAGATTATTCAAATGAATAAAGTAAAGTAAATCTGGCTGAAAACAGCAGGAGTCAATTTCACTACAATGGTCATACTGGATTACCCTATCAGTAAAATAAACATAAAGGACGAGAATGGACTGTTTATTTGAGTGATACGATAATCCAATATGACCGTTGTATTTTAGTGAAACTGACATCTGCTGTTTTTAGCCAAAACATTGAATCTTTAATTCATCACTAAGGTGTATTCCTTTTCAAATTATCAGTTTATCCCAGGATTTCCTACATTTGAATTACATGCCGCTTGCACCTGATGGAAAGGCAATATTATCGCTATTGTATTCAAAACTGCGTTGTTATTCCGACGTTTGAGAGTCTCGGAAATACTTATGCAAAAGGGGATATCAAGATGAGATGATGTGGAATTGAAGGTGGAGCATTAGCTATAGTGCCACGGTGTCTCACTGATTAACGCAACTGCCTAGTGAGATTTAGACCGAGGTTTGAGTGCCGGCATTGGCAAAAATTTCAATTCCATCTTCCGCATTGTATTCAGTAACGTACGTACTATTGCGACTCGTACTACACTCAGTGACGTGACTATTCAGATTTGTTCTTTCCAAAAGTGATGTAAAAGAAAACTTCCATCCAATATTTTCTTCCGTATTTGTACCAATATTTATTATATCTACCTACGTTAACTAATTTACACCCACAAAAGGTTAAATTCATGTTCAGTTACTTATACACAAGCGTCAATGCCTCTTATTCACAGATATGACGTATGGAGTAACTTCCATCAAAAATTTGCAAGGAATTTTGTGATTCTATGGTTTGTCTAGCGTCCATAGTGGAATTCTAGTCATTGATGCAGGAGAACATTAATCATTCTTCAGTGCAGTTCATCGTTTGTTCTGTACTTCTTTCTACGGTGCTCGGCACTAACTGCTAAGAGATCGGACACATGTTAATTACTCGACGCTCAACCGCTGAATATGCAACGAATGGAAAACGCCCCAAATGCAGATTAGCGGCTTTCTTCATCCATGCCCAAGCATTTCGCGGGTCTCTGTTATTATACTGTAACAACACGGTATATGAGCCAGCTGCGATGAAGTGCGAACAGTTTCTGAAAACCTCTGGTTCTAGACAAATATGAAATCTCTGCTGATAAAACTTCAGAGGATTTCTCTAATTTAGTTTATGAAGAAATTATCAGCAATCCCGGTAAGAAGTGCTAGATTGATTACAGAAGCATGCTCGTAAGCGACCAAACGCAATGAATTTCTTTTTGCGCTGCGTTGAATATACAGGGTGATTCACGACGATATGACAATACTTTAATATGTTATTCTGCAAATAAAACCAAAGAAAAAGGTCCATATAAAAGTAGGCCCGTTGATGTTCAGTTAAGGCTAATAAAAGATGTTGCCTGAAATTTAGCAACGGCTCTAGTATTAAGTCATCGGAAAACTGCACAAGTCGACAGTAAAGCAGATTTTCCATTTATTTCATTGTTATTGATCTTATGAATCTAATGAAACGCGTCCCAGACGTTTATCTGCAGCAGTTTTCAAGAAATTCCAGAGAAACAAACAATTTGTGAAAATTTGTAATTTATTAATTACTTGGCCCTTTTTCTTAATTTCATAGATTTGCACAAAGTTATCAACAGAGATTTTAGAGAATTTAATTTTGGAAAAGATGGTAATAATAACTCCATAATTAAACATTTGCGGACCTATGTTTATATGAACTTTTTTCTTTAGTTTTACTTCTAGAGTAACATAGTAAAATATTTTCATATCGCCCTGTTTATCCATGGAATTACGTACGTGGTTTAAATAGCAATGATTCAAGAATCTAATTACGGGCTATCTAAGACTACTGTATCCGTCTTGATCGTCCTAAAATGTTCAAATGCACAGTGGTTTTTTGCCATGGTCAAAATCATTTATGTAAATAAATGCACACTCGCGTACACGCAGAGTTACATTGCTGTAACACAGATGGCACAGAGCACATCGTAGCCTCAGATAATATTTTTCCCCATGATATTTGTCAAGCATTACACAACAATGGTAGGTAGGTCCGCAAATGTTTAGTTACGGAGTTATTATTAAAATCTTTTCCAAAATTAAATTCTCTACAACCTCTGTTGATAACTTTGTGTAATTATATGGAATTGAAAGAGGGTCAAGTAGTTAATAAATTACAAATTCTCCCAAATTTTTTGTTTCTCTAGAATTTCTTGGAAACTACTGTCGATACACATCTGGGAAGCGTTTTATTAAATTCACAAGATCAATAACAACGAATTAAATTGAAGTTCTGTTTTATTGTAGCGCGGTTGCTAAATTTCAGGCAAAATCTTTTATTAGCCTGAAGTCCGTAACTAAGCATTCACGGACCTTTTTTCTTTGGTTTTAATGGGAAAATAACATATTACGGAGGTATCGTCGTGAATCACCCTGTATATTTTTCAACGCAGCGCGAAAGAAATTCATCGCTTTCGCTCTCTTACGAGCATGGCTAAGATTGTGTTTCGTTTTCTGATATGCTGCGGCGGAGTGGCCGAGCGCATTGAGGCGCTTTGCTGCGATGCGCGAGGCCGTTCCCTGTAGGGGGTTCGAATCCTACCTCGAGCCAGGATGTTTGTGCTGTCTTTAGTATAAGTTAGGTGATAAGTAGTTTGTAAGTCTAAGGACTGATGACCCCGCAGTTAAGTCCCATAAGCTTAACAAACATTTCAACATTTTTCTGATATGTAAATATTGAAAGACCCTTCAAGTACTTCTTTTGGAAACCATTTTTGAACGTGGCGTAAAAACATTTCAAAGCATTCGGATGCTGTTGAGCATGGCAGATAGGGCTACATTATGAATTTTTTTCATTTGATTATACCTCCTACCTGCGCCACATTGCAATTCTTATATTCACCAGAATCGCTAAAATTAAAATTAAAACAGTTCTGACATCAAGTATCTACTTTATTTGTGTTTGTAATCAATTAAGGGCGACATCTTCAGATGGACTTCTTTGATGAACGCCTGTTACAAATTCAAATAAAATTAGGAACTTACGATATAGACTGTTTTAATTTTACTTTTAATACCACAGCAAGTTCGCTGTGTTGATGTATATTCTCCAATAATGCTTAGAAAAATTTCTTTCGTATCTATCCTGTATTTTTAGTTTCCCTCCACTGACATTTTAGATTTTGAATTTCACACCGTCCGTTATCTACAAAATATTTTTGTTTCTCTATTCCTCTCTCCATGATGCCAAGCGTTTGAAGTCATTACTGACTTTATTGAATCGCACATGAAGACACCTTACACTATCAGTAGACTTTTTAAAAGGTCGAATATTGCCGCCCTGTTGGGACTGTCATGCCAGTGGTGTTGTACCTAACTGCTTCATTAGTGAGTAAAAGAGGCTGGAATCGCTTTATGTTTCCTACATATACATTCTATATTCCTACATATACATTTTATATTTCCCGACAAGAAAGCCACGCTTCGAATTGTAAGTTACTGACTCAGGAAATTATTTCAGAAAAACTTAATTTACAGGTCCTGTTGTTAGCGACTCTAACGAGAAATGCAAACGTAGGCTTCCGCGGCAGTTGTCACTATCAATAAAATTCTTCTGGGTGTGATACCGCGTCGTCATTTTGTAAACTTTGCCGACGTTTCGGCCACTATTGCAGGTGGCCTTCATCAGGATCTGTGTCTGACTGTGACTGATTCTAACGAGAAAGTTTGGAAGGAGACTATTAGTTGTGGTGATTACGGTCTTCTCTTTCTACTGCCATCAGACATTTACCTTTGACCATCAAACTGTAACATCAGATAAGTGCCGCAAATTTCACAGCAGGTCAAATTATTTCCCCATTTGAATTATTTTCCTAAATTAATCACAGTACAGTTCAAATGTTCAAATGTTTGTAGAACTTATGGGACTTAACTACGGGGTCATCAGTCCCTAAGCTTACATACTACTTATGAACTAGCTAAGACTAAGGACGGTACAAATATCCATTCGACAGTAGTGGCCGTGCAGACCGTGACTGGAGTGCCTCAGTCCCCTCGGCCACCGCGGCCGGCATGAAGTACAGTCATCTAAAGATAGAATCTGACTTTTCAACTTGTAAAAATGTTATGGTAACAAAACTGTGGTACTACTTCGTAATCTTTTGCCAACGGTCACATGTTCTTCTCATACACATTATGTCTTTAATCCAGTGGTTTCCACTGTCTTCCTCATCCTCAGTTTCATACGAGAGGGCAAGAGGCTGCCCTGGACCAGACTTTGTTCCTTCGACTTCCTTATATCAATAAATCTTTCCATTATTTTCACTTATTTATAAACAAATACTTTTTATTCGCTGTTAATGTCGACTTCTATTATATCGACGTCAATCTTAGATCAGAAAATCTCAACAACTCCTAAATGACATTGATACAATTTTGTTACTGCAAATATAGGGTCTGATCGGTGATCTGTACACAACCGGGCAGTACGACTACAGTATCTTTGCATAGAACTGCAGCGTGCCAGAAGATTCTTGAGTCTTTCATTGTCCGCAATTTTGGATCATGGGAAACAAATTTACATATCTGTCTCGGACAAATACTTGTTTTCTTATAATTCGCTTCATATTTAATCGACTTGCAACATTTTATACTGATTTTGGAGTGATCTCAAAACGGCTGTACCTCTTGTGTCCTACTGGGATTTCGAGTTGTGTTATTATGGCTTTTAGACGCACGACGACTAGGTCTTCAGTGCAGATGAAAAGAAAGATATATATGAGTATATGTGTCTGGCACAATCGGACAGCTGGAGTGGAACATAGTATAGGTATCAATTATACGTGCGATTCGCCAAATATCACGTCAGTGCTTCTCTGAGGTTAGATAGCGTTGGATGTTCAAAAATGTTCAAATGTTTGTATAGTCTATGGGACTTAACTATGCGGTCATCGGTCCCTAAACTTACAAACTATTAATGAACTACTTACGAACTAGGACGGCACAAATATCCATGCCCGAGGGGGGATTCGAACCCCCGACCGTAGTGGCCGTGCAGACCATGACTGGAGCGCCTTAGTCCCCGCGGCCACCGCGGCCGGCAGCGTTGGATGCACCCTCAGCTCATGACCAGGCACACAGTACGGCATGGGCATCAGAGGCTGCCGCGGTGGAGTAGCCGAACGGTCTAAGGCACCTCGCTGCGGAGCGCGCGGTTGCTCGCCGTCGGAGGTTCGAATCTTCCCTGGGGCATGGGTGTGTGTGTGTGTGTGTGTGTGTGTGTTCCCCTTACGTTAGTTTAATTTTGTTTAAGTAGTTTGTAAGCTACGGACTGATGACCACGCAGTTTGGTCAGATAGATTTACAGATATTTGAACATTTTTTGAACATCAGAGGCGTCGCATCTTTCTGTTGATCACTTCGCGTATTTCGTCCACCGTGACGGAAATTAGAAATTAAGTTTCTGGCTCTTCATTTATTCAGTAGGATCGAGGCCATTGAAATGTTTCTTGTTCACTACGCAAACGATTGTACGCTACGAGACGAGTAATTCCGGGTTTTTAAAAAAATGAATGAAATAAATCGCAATCTGTTATGGCTTCGCTGTACTAGGTTAAGATGGAATACCAAAGTGCGGCGAATGAGAAATTTGTGCCCGGCCGGGATTCGAACCCTGGATTTCCTGCTTACTGGACAGACGCGCTGACCACTCCGCCACCGAGGACACAGTGACCAGCCCGACTGCAGAGGAGTCTTCCCTGCACGTCTCCCGCAACATCTCCATTCGCCACACTGTCTCTTTCTTATTACCACAGCCTATTTGTTCTGTAATGCTCGCAGCCTGAAACCTGTATTCCCGTATCAGGGAGAACAGACCATGAGGTATCGAGACACAATTAACTGTCGTCAGGAGCCCATCCTCGGCTTGTATACAATTACATATTTTGGACGACGTTACAGTGTTCATTGAAGCAGGAGATCCCGGGTTCGAATCCCGGCCGGGCAAAAATTTTCAATTCGCCGCACTTTGGTATTCCATCTAAACCTAGTACAGTGAAGCCATAACTATCGCAAATTGCGATTTATTTCATTAATTGAACTCTGTAACGTCGTCAAAAATATATAAATATACAAACACATACATCGATGCCCGAAGGAGGATTCAAACCTACGACGCGGGAGCCCATGCGATCCACACCGTGGCGCTCCAGACCGCTCGGATACTCGCGTGCGGCGGTATAATTTGCTATTCCATTCACGAACAGTGACAATTACAATAGGGTAAGGTGGTACAAATTCGATATAGGTACAATTCTGATCAACATAAATTTTCGCACCATTTGTCAGTCTCGTAGTGTCTCGTTGTGTGGCATTGTAGCGTAGCAGGTTTCTACAGCTCCTCCTGCCTTTTCCAAGAAAATACCACTTTGTGCTAAGGAGAGATAAATTTTTTCACGTTAGAAAGTAAGTGAAGCTACTTAGTCTAACGAGCTCTTATACATTTTTTAAATTCTCTACCCAAAATGCCATGTTTCGTACAACGAAGTATGCGTTGGTGCTTGACGGAAAAAGTGCTTTTTATGTGGAAGATGCCCTTAGTCAAAATTCTACTAGGAAGTGATCACAATTGTACCTAGTGTGATACATTTTCGATCGATTTTTCTCAATTCTGTAACTTTTTTGTGTGTCTATACCGACATTTGTACCTGTCTAATATTTTTGTTACATATTAGTTAAACATCCAAGAACAAGTGCTATAATTAAAATTACATTTTTCTCAATGTATTTCCAGTTACAATAACATTTCTCCGAAATGATCGAAATTGTACCACCTTATCCTATAAACTCTTCTAGCATTATATGTTTTCTACTCTGTTTTCTCATTTCTCTTGTGATTGTGACCAGTAGTGCAAGTCACTATTAGTCGCCTTTTGCACGGTATTGAAACTTCGCTTATAACTTCCTTCCGGATTTATATATTGTCTATGCGACATACTTAAAGTCCATAAGCGAATTTCTTGGTGCACATCATCTGTTTTTCAAAAATGTTTAAATGTTTGTAAATCTATCGGAGGAAACTGCGTGGTCATCAGTCGTTAGATTACAAACTACTTAAACTAAGGTAAACTAACATAAGGACAAACACACACACCCATGCCCCTGTGAGGACTCGAACCTCCGACGGCGAGCAACCGCACGCTCCGTAGCGAGGCGCCTTAGACCACTCGGGAGCTCCACCGCGGCCATCTGGTTTTCATCCAGTATGGTTTGAAAACAAATAAAAGCGCTACAGACACAAATACCACGGAAACATCTGTTTGTCATATTGTATTAATATAGAAAAAGCGATAACTTTGTCGTAAAATATTTCCAGAATATATGACATCAACTGCGAATGTGCAAAGCTGAATATGTGTACCCAGCCTGGACTCGAACCCGGATCTCCTGCTATCTAGGACTTTGCACCACTAGGGGGGGGGGGGGGGCAGTGATCACCGCACCTGCAAGGACTACCTAAAATGGCTTTTAAGTTACACTATCCAATCGGTACATTATTGTTCACAAAAGCGAATTATTAGATTAGCATCAGTCTAAAATTTGGACAGAGAATGGATGCTTAACAGAAGAGTGGAATTATTGAATGGACTACACAGGCACTGATTCAACCTGTATAGGCCGTGTTTGTCCTCTACTATAGTCAATGCAGTGGTGTTCACTGGAATTAAGCAGCGACCTACTGACAAAAAATCCCTCACTGAATTATTACTCAGACGTTAAGTAAAAGTGCTATACCGTCAATATATTGACTTAGGATTCGAGTATTGACAATAGTATTAATATCGATCAAATGTACCTAGCCTCTCATTAGTGTTTTCACGCTTCAACAATATTCGGCATCAGATGTTGGTAGAGTTTCATACACCAGCCATAACGTGGTAGTGTGCATGCTTACGTTATTAATTCGTTTGTGTGCACGTGTTTCCATTATGCATTATTTAACGCGTTTTGCAAGTCAGCAGATCCTACGAACGTGTCTCGATTTTCCTTCAGTCTTGCTTCCATTATCAGGCACTGCGTCATAACTGCCTCTCCGATGTTTTCACCTTTCCGAACTGATCATCGTTTAGCTGGTACTGAATTTCCTTTTTCATTCTGCTGTATAATAATCTCTTCAGAAGTTCATCTACCCTTGCTGTTCTAAGGAAATATTTTGGTAAAATTATCCAAAAGTCTAAAGGATACCATAAACCAGTTGAAAACCCGGCGTCTCCCGGGTATATATTTATTCCAATCATAAGTTAGTCTATGTCTCATTCGCTTTTGTCTCTCTGTCCACCTTCTCTTTCCTTCTCACTCTCTGCCCATCCCCTCCCCTCCCTCCCTCTCTTTCTGTTCATTTCCTCATCTCCTCTCTCTCTATGTTTATATCGTGCTACCCCTCTCCCTGCCCAGCTCCACTTCCCCTTTCTCTACTAATCTCCTCCTTTTCTTTGTCAAACTCCATCTCCATTTCCTCAGTCCATTGCCTCCTCGATCTGTTATAAATTATGTAACTCTAACTTTCACGGTGATCAGTGGTTTCTAAGTATATCGCACGGTACCCTCCGCCAAGCGCCGTATGAAATCTTACGGAGATGTTTATTTTCCTCTATTTTGAAGGTTAAGTGTACAGAATTTCCCCAAAATCTGAATAAAACCGTAGTTATTGTCGAAGTTCATAGGTAAAGATCCTACAACATACAAAATTTTACGCAGATAGAGTATTTCCCCTTATTTTGAAAATTACATGTACAAAGTTTAATCGCAATCAGATCAACGCTACGGCAGCGCATAAAATATAAAGATACATGATACGGCAGTTTCTCACGCGTCTCAGGGTTTATGACCTAAAAACTCAAATTATAATTAGTAGAAAGAAATAATTTTGCAGTTACATTCATTGTCATAAAAGGAGACTATTTTAAAAATATGTCTGGAATGCATTAAGTAACGAAGACGTAATAAATTTAAAAGCGACAGTTTTCACGCATCTCATTGTCTTGACGTCATATCTCATGAACTTTATGACGTACAGTGACATGATTATACATATAATCCTCACAAAACAAGAAAGCAATATTTTGACATTTGCAATTGGATGTACGGTATAGCCGTGCATAAAAAACGAACAAAAAGACAACAAACAAAAATTTTTATATATGAGAATAATTGTGCAAATTAAGTTGGCACCTGATGCTGTGACTTATGAGAACGATCATATTAAATGCCTTTAAGATCGCGCCCAGCAGCCACGACGCCAAGTGTCACTTTACGCGAATAGTACTCACTAACTTAGACAGTCATTTGGTTCTGAATTTCTAAAGTGTTTCTAGCCTTCAAGCAGGCGCGCTGATTTTCGTAACACGGGCGGGCGCGCGGCGCACTTTGTACACATGTATTGAAAAGCTATCAGTGTGCTACCAAAGGAAACAGGTATGAGCTAAGTCATAGTTTAATTTTAGTTTATTTAAACAACAATGCAGTAAAGTTATATTAAATCACTATTTACAGTTTGATTTAACAGATAAGGAATCTTTCATATCATGTTATTGCCGCAGCTGACATAGGAATCTGTTCCAACACTCTTTTAAGCACATGATGAAGAAAACCTGTATTTCATAGCAATATTAAAGGAAAAAGTCCTTATATATATTGAAGAAGTATGAGGTATCACAAAGTTCGTTGCGTTTACACAGTTTTGCGTTTTGTCGGAAAAGGTATTACATTTCTAACATGTAAGAACTGTTTTCATATGCCCTTTTGAAACAAAGTTATGGCACGAATTATTCGCTGACTTGTTTTGAATATAGTGAACAAAAGAGCAGCAACCCCGGAAAGCTTGCAACTTTTTATCTCCTGCTACAAATTCTCCTACATTGTAAGCGTTCTTGTACTCTTGTCGTCAAAACAGATACATCGTAAAAGGGATAGAATTCTTCTGTAGCTCATCACATCTCACCAGTACCATCTGCTGTCCACAGTTCAATGACATTTGTGTGGTTTACTTTCTGAGTGCCAATGACATACAGCAATCGCAACAGTGCCATTATTTCACATCTTGTAGTTTCCTCAGCGTCCCTTTCTCTGGAATATTGTACACATTCTTTCTTAGAATTAATGTATATGTCAGTGCATTTTGCAAAATCGTGAGTCATTTACAGGGTAAGTATTGTACTTAAAGCCTCTTTTTCACCTGTGATCTCTCTGAATACACGTGTAGGCCCAGGGAATATTTTCACAATAGTTTTTTTTCTATTTTCGAAGACACTTTAGGACACATTTTATTTAATTTAGACCCATTGTACCTCCCAACAAAAATATCAGCAGAGAGTAACTCTTCACAGGCATCTTCTGAATCGTTGACTTGATCAGAATCTGAATCGTGGTCACTTCGTGTGACAAGTTCCTTTTCTTCCTCAGACTCGTCAGCATGTTCTTTGTCTGGTACAATGTTGAAATCTGGATCCTCAGTGAGTAGCCAATCAAGCTCTTTGTCTGTCAGATTTGATCTCGCCCTGCACAGTGATATTCCCGCTTGTTCTGCATACAAAGGAGCGAAGTTGGAGGAAAAATTACTTACATAACCGGGCGCGTGGAGTACTTTGTGCAGTAATATGACACACTCGCAGTTTATTTTAAATTACTGTAGCTAAACGCAACTTCTCGGGACGCAGAGGATGCCGTGCTCAAGGATGCTTGTTCACTGTTGGTCGAGCTGATCTCTACGAGTTTACAAGAGTAACTCGGGCGTCCGATCCTTGATTGTCTTGAGTGGACTCGTGCTCTCCAGATAATCCATTTGTAGTCTGGGGCAACGTCCCACAGATAAATTAAATTGGTCCCAATGCCCCGGTTCCGACCAAGGTTTTCGGAAGGTTTTCCTTGGTTGTAAGGCGTATGCCGGAACTGGTAAGCCCCTCCCACTTATTCCCAATTGGGATGACCTCTTTGGCCCACTATCAGCTTGTCTGATAATGGGCTGAATAGAACCGCGACTCTTTATGGGCCACTCCACGGAGTGGATAATGAAAAGAATAAGGTGTTTTTTTTTTCACTATTTCTCACTGTAGTAGCTGAAACAATAACGCCGGAATAGGTAGAGGGATATTATTGTCATACAACAATTGAATGGTGCACAACAATATTATTTGCCGTTGGCGCACTTTATAAACTGGCGCGTCTACTCGAGGGCTAGAAATTCCGGTGGAATAGTCAGATACAGCAAAGCACTTGGAAGAGCAATTGAACGGAATGGACAGTGTGCTGAAAGGTGCATATAAGATGAACATTAACAAGAGCAAAACTAGGGTAATGGAGTGCAGTCTAAGAAAATCAGGCGATGCTGAAGGAATTAGATTAGGTAACGAAGCAATAAAGGAGGTAGACGAGTTTTGTTACTTGGGCAGTAAAATAACAAATGATGGTCGCAGTACAGAGGATATAAAATGCAGAATGGCAATGGGTAGAAAAGCGCTCTTGAAAAAGAGAAATTTGTTAACATCGAATTTTGATTTAAGCTTAAGGAAGTGCGGACAGGAAGAGGATTGAGGCTTTTGAAATATGGTGCTACAGAAGAATGCTGAAGATTAGGTGGGTGGATCGCGTAACTAATAAGGAGGTACTGAACAGAATTGGGGAGAAAAGAAATTTCTGGCATACCTTGACTAAAAGAAGGGATAGATTGGTAGGGCACATTCTTAGACATCAAGGAATTGTGAATTTAGCGTTGGAGGGAAGTGTGTGGGGTAAAAACCGCAGAGGGAGACCAAGAGATGAATACAGTAAGCAGATTCTGACAGATGTAGGTTGCCGTTCTTATATAGAGATGAGGCTTGCTCAGGATATATGGTATTGTGGAGAGCTGCATCAAACCAGTCTCCGGACTGAAGACCACGACAACAACAACAACAACAACAACAATTTCCCATCTGATTCCACGTCTTCTAGAGGTTTCTTTTTTCGATTCTGATCCACATGAAGTAAACAATACACGTTGATGATGCTATCAGGGACTACGGATGTCGGGTATTTCAGAATAATAATGTACCTGATGAACAGTATTGCTGCCAGAAGCGACGCCGTTTTGCAGGCCAGCGGTAATATAAGCACCGGTAATATAAGCACATTCAAGTTGTTCAAAAATATTTAAATGTCTGTAAATCTATCGGACCAAACTGCGTGGTCATCAGTCCGTAGCTTACAAACTACTTAAACCTAAGTAAACTAACTTAAGGACAACACACACACCCATGCCCCAGGGAGGACTCGAACCTCCACGGCGAGCAACCGCGCGTTCCGCAGGGAGACGCTTTAGACCGCTCGGCTACTCCACCGCGGCTATATAAGAATATTTGTGCAAATTAAGTTGTCACCTGGTGCAGTGACTTATGGGAACGATCGTACTAAATGTCTTTAAGATCGCTCCCACCAGCCACCAAGCCAAGTGTCATTTTACGTGAATAGTACTCACCAACTTAGACACTCATTCGGTTCTGAATTTCTGCAGTGCTTCTAGAAATTCCGGGCCGCGGTGGAGTAGCCGAGCGGCTTAAAGCGTCTCGCTGCGGAGCGCGCGGTTGCTCGCCATGGGGGTTCGAGTCCTCCCTGGGGCATGGGTGTGTGTGTGTGTGTGTGTGTGTGTGTTTGTCCTTAGGTTAATTTACCTAGATTTAAGTAGTTTGTAAGCTACGGACTGATGACCACGCAATTTGGTCCGATAGATTTACAGACAGATTTCCGGTGAATATTATGTCCTCTTTCCCCATCTGATTCTACGTCTTCTAGATTTTTGTTTGTTTACGATTCTGATCCACAGCTGATGATGCTATCAGGGACTACGGATGACCGGTATTTCATCTACATCTACATCTACATCCACATAGATACTCTGCAAATCAAAGTGCCTGGCAGAGGGTTCATTAACCACTTTCATAACTTTTCTCTACTGATCCATTCTCTAATAGCGCGCGGGAAGAAAGAACACCTAAATCTTTCCGTTTTCGATCTGATTTCTCTTATATTATTGGGATGGTCATGTCTCCCTAAGTAGGTGGGTGCTAGCAAAATATTTTCACATTCAGAACTAAACGTCGATGATTGAAACTTCGCAAACAGATCACGCCGCAATGCATAACGTCTTTCTTTTAATGATTTCCACCCAAATTCTGGCAACAATTCCGTGACGCTTCCCCTCCCCCCCCCCTGTAACATGATAAAACAAAACGAGGTGCCCTTCTCTGAACCTTCTCAATGTCTTCCGTCAGTCCCACCTGGTGAGGGTCCCACAAGGAGCAACAGTACTCCAGGAGAGGATGCACAAGTGTGATGTAGCCAGTCTCTTTGGTGGAGCTGGTGCATCCTTGAAGCGTTCTACCGATGAAACGTAACCTTTGGTTCGCCTTCCCCACAATATTTTCTATGTGTTCTCTCCAGTCAAAGTTGTTCGTAATTGTAACTCCTAGGTATTTGGTAGAATCTACGACCTTAAGGGTTGACTGATTTATCGCGTAATTAAAGTTCAGCGGATTTCTTTTAGTGGTCATGTGTATTACTTCACACTTTTCTTTATTTAGTGTCAATTGCCAATTTTCGCATCCTGCATTAATTTTGTCTATATCGCTTTGTAGTTGAGTTTGATGCTCAACTGACTTCACTAACCGATAAACGACAGCATCATCCGCGAACAGTCTAAGGGAGCTATTCAGATTGTCTCCTAAATCGTTTATAAACACGAGGAAGAGTAGGGGACCTATAACGCTTCCCTGTGGGACGCCAGATATCACTTCTGTTTTACTCGATGACATACCGTCAATTACAACGAACTGTATCCTTTCTCATAGGAAATCGTGAATCCAATGGCACAATTGGGGAGATATTCCATAAGCACGCAATTTCATAAGAAGCCGTTTGTGTCAAAAGCCTTCCTGAAATCCAGAAATATGGAATCGATTTGAGATCTCTTGTCGATGGCAGTTACCACTTCATGTGAATAAAGGGCATGCTGTGTTTCGCAAGAGTGATACTAATTTCAGAATAGCCGGCCGCGGTGGCCGAGGGGACTGAGGCGCTTCAGTCACGGTCTGCACGGCCACTACGGAGGTTCGAATCCCCCCTCGGGCATGGATATTTGTGCCGTCCTTAGTTGTAGGTAGTTCATAAGTAGTTTGTGGGTTTGGAGACTGATGACCCCGTAGTTGGGTCCCTTAAGCTTAACAAACATTTGAACAATTTCAGAATAGGCTAACAATGTACCCTGATGAACAGTATTGCCGCCAGAAGCGACGCAGTTTTGCAGAGGCCAGCGGAGAGTGGAGGCAGTGAACCCGGAAGCGGGCGGGCCTTCCCTTGGCTTGGCTTGGCTTCCCTTTGGGGCGGCACCTCCTCCATCGCCAGCCTAATAGGCCGTCCAGCGGCACAAACACTGTGGCAGGCAGGGCCGGCACACCCAGAGGCACAGCATAGGCACAGCACAGGCTTATGGCCGGTCGTTGCGCCCGGGCCCGATGCCCGAGCGATGCCGGCCGTAAAAGCATACGGCCCTGCGCTAAACCGCGCATAACGCCGCGCAATAAAACCCACCCTTGTATACAGCAAGTGTTTCGCTACCGACACGCTCCGCAAGATTGCCTCCTTTTTATGTGCCCCCCCCCTCCTCCTCCTAAGAGACACTGAATTAATGCCTTTGGGAGGAGGGAGGGGGGGTGAATATATGATGCACGCTGGGACGGTGCTAATACCATTATATTTTACGAGCAAGGCATTGTTTCGGGGAAATAAAGAGCTGTAGTGAAATCTTGCGATACAAACGGGGTTAATCATGTAAGCCTCCAGGGAGTGCGTAGAAAATTGACACATCAGTAGAGACGATCTTTCTCACACACGTCCCACGCTTGTTGTAGCCATTGCTTGTGATGCAAAACTAAGAATGCGTGCGTAGTATTCAGTTATGTTGCTACGTTGCTGCTTGGTGCTTACACAGACAGGACGGCAACACGATTTGAAATTTGTTCATTGGATTGCCTACCAGTGGCGGCCGGTGATAATGTGCTAATGTGCTGCAGCACACTGTAAATATATTACTAAAATTATGCCATTTCTCTTCGAATGCAAGCGAGAAATCACTATAAAATTTCATCCATTCTCTTGCAATACGAGCCAGATATCACAATAATTTTATGCCAATTCCTTTCCAATGCGTATTAGAATGCTAGTAATAAGGATGAAAACGCATTTCGGAGCGCTCCGCCGCAATAGCTGGAAACCAGCTCCGTGTGCTGAAGTGGTATTCAGCCGCGCTGGTACGTGCGCAGAGAGGCGGCGCAATCGTCTGTTCGCTAGTGCGCATGCGCAGACGTCACGTCAGGCCTGACGACTCATGTGTGCTGAGACCGACTGCAGCACCACATCAATATTTCTCTTCGCGCTGCGTGTAACGCTTGCGGAAGAATAGTATCTGACGAATATTGCGGCATATAGAGTCAAATAGCGCGCTGTCTCAGGCGTCTTGCGCGTTGTCTCTCAAACCAACCTGTGTGAGGCTCGTATTCAAATACCTCTGAGTCTAAACTTTCAATTTCTATAAATAAAATTAACATTTTTTAAACGTTATATTTACTACCTGCAGTGAATACATGCAGTTGCCAGCGCTGTTATAGATTCCCCTGAAGGTCGTACTTTCAATACAGTATTAATTGATATTTAATTAAAAGCAATCATACAAAGGATGACTTTTTATTTTAGTATATTTTGTTTCCTGTTTCTTTTGTAATATTGTAGCACACTGGTCAAATTTTGTACGAACCGCCACTGCTACCTTGTAATTACTATTACATCGGACTTAAAGTGGAAAGAACAGGTAGATAATGTCGTAGGAAAGGCAAGGTTTATTGCCAGAACACTTACAAGAGTCAACAGAACTACTAAAGAGACTGCATACCCTACGGTTGTCCGTCTTCGTTTGGAATATTGCTGCCCAGTGTGGGATCCTTAACAGGTGGGTCTTACGGAGGACATTGAAACAGTCTGAATAAGGACAGCTCGTTTTGTATTGTCACGATACAGAAGAGACAGCGTCACGGAAATGATACAGGATCTGAGATGGAAATCATTACAACAACGGCGTTTATCGCTGCGCCGTGGTCTACTGCAGAAACTCCAGTCGCCAACATTCACCTCCGAATGCGAAAATATATTGTTGACTGCCACCTACATAGGTAGAAATGATAGAATAAAATACGAAAAATCAGAGCTCGAACGGAAAGATTCAGATGTTCTTTCTTACCGCGCGCAATTCGAGAGTGCAATGGTAGATGAATTGTATAAAGGTGTACATTCCTGCGCGGACTAACTCATTGAGATAGTGCGGGACAAACAGTGTCGCAGCCACGGGGGGGGGGGGGGGGGGGGCAGGGACGCTAATGGGGCCGAAGCCCCCTCCCAACATTCTGTCCTTTTTTTATTATTTTGTTTTGATTTGTTATTTTTTTAAACAGGTCGGCACCGGAAATTTGAAATAATGCACATGTAATAAATCACAACGTAACCATAATCTGCCAAACACAAGTGAACGTAACAGAGGGTCGCCAACGTGATGCCGCCACTGACAACGTGTGCTGCTGTCACTGTGAGCGGTTTTAATGCCGCCGCGACCAGCTTTGATGCTGCCGCTATTGTTACTGCTATGCTGAAGTTACGAATCTCTCGTTCATATGCGGTGACCAGCTGCTAAATAGGTCAGCGGCGCCACAGAGTGGAATTTTATGAACAAAAATAGTGTTATTTTAAACATCAAAATATCAATATAAATTTTAGCACTGATCGCAAATTAACATTTATTGTTACTGCAAATCGATTTCCACTATGGAATAGTCTTTCTCAGTGCAACATGCACAATCGAATTGATACATTTCTGGTGTTACATATCAAGTCCAAAAAAATGTTCAAATGTTTGTAGAGCTTATGGGACTTAACTATAGGGTCATCAGTCCCTAAACTTACTACTTATGAACTAGCTAATACTAAGGACGGCACAAATATCCATGCACGAGGGGGGATTCGAACCCCCGACCGTAGTGGCCGTGCAGACCGTGAATGGCGTGCCTCAGTTCCCTCGGCCATCGCGGACGGCATGTCAAGTCCCAAGGCATAGTTACAAGATATTCCTGAGTTTTTTTTACACGTAAGAGTTCCATGTTGATTAAACCTCTCTCTTTAGCGATTAACATATGAGCTGCTTAATTATTTTACGAGCTGATTACATACACCTCATTTCCTCATTGGTCCTCTTCCACTTTCAAATTAATGCGAACCTAATCATTTTATTTCTTGTGCAATTGTTTTCGTAACGTAATTGGTTAATTGGTTAAATTATAAGAACTGTAAAAATAAGTCACAGATTAATAAATTCAATAGGCTTTATTTATTAAAAAATTACCCGCCCCCAGAACCAAATCCTACCTGCACGAAAGCGTCCAAATGATTACTCCTGGTTCTACGATCTGAAACTACGCCGTTCCGCTCATTACCATACGAATCGAAACTGCGAGAGCTGCTCGATCAACTCATTTCAACGGTTCCTGACCTCCATTGGCAAGGTATAGAGAACGGATCATTTCGCTATCATTTCGTTGACCGATTCTCAGCCCTCCCCCCCCCCACCCCCTCCCCTCTCCAGTCTCTGTCTATTGGGATCGCATCTTCTTGGGAACAGACACACCTGTCAAAGTGAAAAGTTATCAGTAATTAAAATATTACAGTGTAGATCCCAAGTTGCAGAGCCTTTTATTGGCAGCCGGTTTCGGTCCTACGGGACCATCATCAGCCGTTTGGCACCTTGTCGGTGGACGGTGGCCGTACCGGAGCAGTGCTAAAGGCCTGATGATTGTCCTGTAGGACCGAAACCGGCTGCCAATAAAAAGCTCTGCAACTTGAGATCTACACTGCAATATTTTAATTATTCGTCATTATCTGATCGCTATCCACAAATTGCTTTCAAAAATTACGAAAAGTTATAGAAGAATAGTGTACGGGGCCTCGAATTTCTGTGTTTTTTTACAGATTAAATGAAAAAAAAAAAACCATGGGAAGCAATCTTTTCTAATATTTGCAGTTCGATAATGCTTTTCGAATGTTTATTGGACATGCAGCTTCGTTTTGTATAACGGTTCAGAATCTTGTATCAAGCATATTTATTGACGGAAAGCTTTGAAATTTTGATACAATGCTGCAGTGGAGTAATCGCGGGTATCTTTGTACCTATTCCTTAAATACAACCTCTGAAAAATTTCAGTAAATAGTCGTGTGACATTGGGCCATATGAATAAAAAAGAGCACATGCTCCAGAGAAGATTCTCAGAGCAAAAGAACGTTCTAAGAGTAAGTTCTCAATTTCGTATGAATAAAAACTTCAAATCATATGCTCTGATCAGGTTGTTCATTTTCGCTATCTCCCCTCCTGCTTGAGTAAGTTCTCCGTGTGTTATGTCCGGCATAGAACAGCTGTTCAATCACATATTTCTTTCAACTTGCTTAATAAGGCAAATTATTAAATGTACAAATATGGAGTAGGCATCTACGCGTTCAGGAAGAACTGTACTATGTTTATATATTAGTTCGTTGTGAAGGAGAATATTATTAAGGCTAAATGTGCACTTTTTACGAAAATGTATTCTTCTGACGAAACAAAATTTTTGTCACGCGAGAAACATTTTTGTTAACGAAATTGAGTTAGCACAATTTGCAAACGAAATTTTAATAATGCACCACATATTCATGTGTTCCAACGTGGAAAGCTGTCAGAGTTTTTTAACATGAGATAGGCCTACATGTTGGTAAATATGACACCTAATGGTCTGCTCAAAATCATTAGGAGATGTGATTTTGTTACAAGAAACAGACAGCTGGGTATGTAATTAATTAGTTATTAATTTTCCTGTCGTGTCTACTTACTTCTAACATAGCAAAAGTTACAATTACGAAGTTATAAAACGCATCTTGAATGGGCCGACCGGTTTGCATAGAAACAGTACTTCAACAGGCCTACCTGGTATTGCAGCAATATTTATTTTGTGATAGAAACTGTGATGTCTTGGCATGCACTTTATTTGGAGCTAAAATCATAAGGCCTTACTAAAAGACCCTATGTAAAAACAATATTATTTTGCTATGTAGCTGTTTACAACTGTAAATATACACTCCAAACAAATGGGTAAAACACGCAGCTGAATCCACTTGTGTTTCACTTCTATGTCAATAATGGAAACATTCCTCTTACATGACTCTCGTCACTATATAAAATACTTGAAGTGTCACACTCACGATTTTTCTGACGGAAATTACTCATTAACTTTTTAGATTCCCTCGCATTTCTTAAAGACTACGTATAAGGGAACTTGTTTTTGCCCTGTAAGTAACACAAATGTTATTTTTGTTATAAACCACAGTAAACCGTAACTTAATAGAAGTTACTCAGCACGATGTATCTAGAGAGCTCACTTCAGAAATCGGAGAATGTTCTCCGGTCGTGAGAAAATTCTCTAATTTTATTCATACGAAATTGAAGAATGTTCTCTGCTGTGAGCAACTTCTCCCACCCTGTTACTCACGCTGAGAATATACTCGGCTGAAGTCTATCCTCCGACTAAATTTATTCATGCGAACCTGAGTATGTTCTCTGGAATTCAGAGAATAAAGTAGATACTCCGTTTTATTCATATGGCCCATTATCGTAGATGATCGATGAACTACAGTTACCTTACTATGGTTATAAATAATCACCTCCCATAACGATGCAACTCTGAACTCTGCGCTACAATTCCTTGAAACTTTGCAGGATACCTTTTTTTTGGATGGTGTTCAAAAGCCTCGTCACTTTTCGTTGGATATAAGTAATTTCGCCATATCTCTTTCGTTTCAAAGTGAATTTGAGTCGACGGAGTTGGAAGAAGTGTGTAAGACTGAGATCCGGCTCGCACAGATACAGCCAATAACATCAAACAGTTCCTGACGGAAAAGGGGGAGGAGCAACTTGAACATCCACAATGCACGTCGGATATCAATTCTCCAGACTCGACGGAAACTCTCTCTGAAAGGAAAGAGATTTGGCGATATTCCTGACATCCGACAAAACGTGACGTGGCTTTTGAACAACATCACAAAGAACGACTTATCGCACAGCTCAGCGGTGCACAGCTATGGGAGGCGATTTTTTCGAAGTTCATACTTCATCTACGTTAATGTTACAGGACTATTCACCGCACTTTATAGTCAGAAATTGTATCTATTACACATGAGTTGGTATACATTTTATAATATATCAAAATTTCAATGTAATTCGGAAAGAACTTTGGATAATTCGAGATTATGAAACAATCGAAAATTTTCATATTTACCTATGTAGTAAATTTAGTTGTTCGAAACCGTAAAAGTCTGAATGTCCTATAAAAAGTTTTCGAAATTTTGACCAATGTTACATGAAAAACGTACATGTTGTTATATACGCAAGTTTTTAATATATATTATATATCCATTATTATACATTTTAAAATGGGGAACGATATTGAAAAATAAAATAAAAAATTTCATAGATACATAAATAGGTACATATAGCCCTTCCTTATTGAAATTTAGTGTAAAATTTTCATAGTTTTTCGTCAGGAACTTTCTGAGTGTAACGATAAAGAACAAACATTTACATTTTCATTTATGTAGATATATCGTGTTAAAGAACTGGATACCTAAAACATGTCCATATTGGAGTGCAACGTTGCTGCAAAGATTAAAGCAGTCGCTCAAGAACTCTCAGAGGTCAACGGTTTTGAGAAAACTAACATTTACACGTTTACGTACATATTTCATATTAACAGATGATGTTCCATTAATTATCTACACTCCTGGCCATTATAATTGCTACACCACGAAGATGAAGTACTACAGACGCGAAATTTAACCGACAGGAATAATATGCTGTGATATGCATATGATTAGCTTTTCAGAGCATTCACACGAGTTTGGCGCCTGTAGAGATACCTACAGCGTACTGACATGAGGAAAGTTTCCAACAGATTTCTCATACACAAACAGCAGCTGACCGGCGTTGCCTGGTGAAACATTGTTGTGATGCCTCGTGTAAGGAGGAGAAATGCGTACCATCACGTTTCCGACTTCGATAAAGATCGGTTTGTTGCCTATCACGATTGCGGTTTATCGTATCGCGACATTGCTGCTCGCGTTAGTCGCGATCTAATGACTGTTAGCAGAATATGGAATCGGTGGGTTCAGGAGGGCAATACGGAACGCCGTGCTGGATCCCAACGGCCTCGTATCACTAGCAGTCGAGATTACAGGCATCTTATCCACAAGGCTGTAACGGATCGTGCAGCCACGTCTCGATTCTTGAGTCAACAGATGGGGACGTATGCAAGACAACAACCGTCTGCACGAACAGTTCGACGACGTTTGCAGCAGCATGGACTATCAGCTCTGAGACCATGGCTGCGGTTACCCTTGACGTTGCATCACAGACAAGAGCGACTGCAATGGTGTACGCAAGGATAAACCTGGGTGCACGAATGACAAAAGTCATGTTTTCGGATGAATCCAGGTTCTGTTTACAGCATCATGATGATCGCATCCATTGCGGTGAACGCACATTGGAAGCATGTATTCGCCATCGCCATTCTGGCGTATCACTCGGCGTAATGGTATGGGTTGTCACTGGTTACACGTCTCGGTCACCTCTTCTTTGCATCGACGGTGCCATGAACAGTGGCCGTAACATTTCAGATGTGGCTCTACCCTTCATTCGATCCCTGCGAAACCCCACATTTCAAAAGGATAATGCACGACCGCATATTGCAGGTCCTGTACGGGCCTATCCGGATACGGAAAATGTTCGACAGCTGCCCTAGCCATCACATGTACCAAATCTCTCACCAATTGAAAACGTCTGCTTGGTACTTGGTACTTGTACACGCCATCCAAGTTCTGTTTGACTCAATGCCCAGGCGTATCAAGGCCGTTATTACGGCCAGAGATGGTTGTTCTGGGTACTGATTTCTCAGGATCTATGCACCCAGATTGCGTGAAAATGTAATCACCTGTCAGTTCTAGTATAATACATTTGTCCAATGAATACCGTTATCATCAACATTTCTTCTTGGTTTATCAGTTTTAATGGCCAGTAGTGTAAAACACGTCCCGACTGCAATGCAACCTTGTGTAGGAATTTCGTAGAAATCCGTGAGGAACTCTCGGAGATTTGTGAATTTGATAAATAAATATTTAATTGTTTATTGGCGTAGAAAATGAAGATCTTCTTAACCGCAGACCTCGAAAATTTCTTAACCGAATGCGTTGAGATTTTGACACAATGTCGCAGTGGAGAACGAGCATGTGTTCATATTCCTACTTTTCAAATGAGTGTCTTACACATTTACCCACAACTAAAAGCCACAGACGTAGCCGAAGTGGGCTTGCTGGCGTGCCTTAACGATAAAGATATCCGTACTGTAAGAAGCGGAGGGTTGTTTGTGAAGAGAACAAACTTGTGGTTCCTGAAGAAAGGCAGTGATCTTTCCAGTAGTAACAGGGGCAGCGGTCTGGATGATTGACTAAGGGCCGGCCGCGGTGGCCGAGGAGACTGAGGCGCTCCAGTCGCGGTCTGCACGCCACTACGGCTCGGGCATGGATATTTGTGCCGTCTTTAGTATAAGGTAGTTGATAAGTAGTTTGTAAGTTTAGGGACTGATGACCCGGTAGTTAAGTCCCATAAGCTTAACAAACATTTGAACATTTTTTGATTGACTAAGGCGGCCTCCTACATCAGCTAACGTGGTTTTGCCATGTCGCTTCTGCTGACGGATGAAAGCAAACTAACGTTATTTTTCATGAGGACATTTAGTTCTACTGAATGAATTTATGAAGATGGCGAATTCTTGCGTAAAATAGTCCCCCAAACGGATCTTAGAGCGGGGATTACTACGGACCATGTCGTCATCAAGAAAAACAGATATTCTACGAGTCAAAACGTGGAATGTTATATCCCTTAGGTTAGAAAATTTAAAGAGTGAAAGGTTGAAGTTACGTACGGTGGGGATTAGTCACGTTCGGTGGCAGGATGCACTGACTTTCTAGTCAGGTGAACAGATGGATTAGTTACAGGGACCTCGGGAGTAAGTTTAATAAAGAATAGGAAAATAGGAATGCTGATAAACTACTATAAACAGCATAGTGAAGATAAAGACAGACATGAAGCGGACACCGACCACAGTGGTACAAATTTCTATGACAACTAGCTCAGTCGATCATGAGGAAAACGAAGAAATGTATGAGAAGGTAAAAGAAATTATTCAGACAATTAAGGTAGAGGTAAACCTGATTGTCTTGGTGGACTGTAACTCGGTAGAAGGAAAAGGAAGAGGATGAAAAATAGTCGGTGAATATGGACTGGCGAAAAAGAAACAGCGTGGCAGCATTTTGCCTAGGGCACATTTTTATAATCAGAAATACTTGGCGGCGGTAGAATGGCCGAACGTTCTCGGGCGTCTTGCTGCGGATCGTGCGGTTGTTCCCCGTCAGAGGTTCGAGTCCTCACTCGGTATTATGTGTGTGTGTGTGTGTGTGTGTGTGTGTGTGTGTGTGTGTGTGTGTGTGTGTGTGTGTATGTGTTTGTGTTGTCCTTATTTTGAAAGTAGTTCGTAAGTTTGTGGACTGATAACTACAGTAATTAAGTACCACAGATTTACAAATATTTTATAATTTCTTAAATTAGACAAACACTTGGTTTTAGTATCGTGAAATAAGGCTGTATACGTCGTAGAAACCAGGAGATTGCGAAAGGTACCGAATTAACTGTCTAACGGTTTTAAACTAGTAGATATATCCATGGGCAGTTATAAACTCTAATCGTAACTTCTGAAAAGTAGATTAAAACTTAAGAAACCAAAAAAAATGAAAAAGTAAGGAGATGAAAACTGGATAAACTAAAGAGGTTGTCGAGAGTTTCAGAGGGAGCAAGGTTTTGCTGAAAATAATACATTAGAAGCGGAATGCGTAGCTTTAAGAGAAAAAGTATTGAAGGCTGCTGAGGATCATACATTCTTGGTAAACACAGGAGACTCTGATCTAAATTGATGAACGAAGAAAACATAAAAATGCAGCAAGTGAATCAGGCAGAAGGTAGTATATATATGTAGTGCCAATACAAAGGAATATGAAGGCATTATGTTAGAAATGGAAAAGGAAATAGATGGAGATGAGATAGGAAATATGATACTGCGACAAGAATTTGACGGAACACCGAACATTTGATTCGAAACAAGTTCCTGGGGTGTAAGCTAAGGCTTCCGCGGCCGCTGACATTTTTGATAAAACTCTTCTGGGTATTGGACCGCATCGTCAATATATCAAATATTTCACCGACGCTTCGGCAACTATTGCCACTTGCAATAGAGGCCGGAACGTCGGTGAAATACTTGATATATTGACGATGCGTTCCAATACCCAGAAGAGTTTTATCAACAAGTTCCTGGGAGAATATGACATTAGCTCCGAAATGCTGACATCGTTGGAAGAAACTGTTCTGCCTTGTGAGCGAGATGTATTCGAATAATACCCTCAGACTTCAAGAAAAACATAATAATTCCAATTCCCGAGGAAGCAAAATGAGGCAAAGATGGAAATTACATAACTATAATTTTAATATGTCATAGTTGCTCAGTACCAAAAAGAAATAGATACATTGAATCGTAAAATTTGCATAATCCGATCTCGGGGAAGATCAGTTTGGGTTTAGGAGAAATGTAGGAATACGTGAAGCAATATTCACTTTACGACTTATTCTAGAAGATAGGCTAAGGAAATGAAAAAGAAAATTTTTAGACATTGTAGATTTGGAGAAAACGTTTGATAATGTTGACTGGAATACACTCTTTGAAATGCTGAAGATGGCAGGGTTACATACAGGGAACAAAGAGTTATATACAACCTGTACAAAAGCCAGAGAGTAGAAGGGTATGAAAAAGGTAAGCAGTGATTCGGTTGGGAATCAGACAGGATTATGGACTTTGGCGAACTTTATTCAATCTGTAAACTGATTCCAAGGAGATATTTGGAAGAAGGAATACAAGTTCAGGCAGAAGAAATACAACTTTTGCCTATGACTGTGATTTTTTTCAGACCTAGAGGATCAACTAAACGGCATGGACAGTCTCTTGAAAGGACGTCATAACGTTAACATTAGCAAGAGAAATACAAGGTTAATGGCCTGTACTGTGAGAAAATCATTCGAAGCTGAAAAAATAGAAACGGCAATGAGACAATAAAGTAGTCGATTAGTTATTAGGGTAGTAAAATCTGATGCCCGTGGCATAAAAGATATAAAATGCAGAATCGCTATAAAAAGAACAGCTTTTCTGAAGAAGCGAAATTTAAGTGCGCTTTCTGCAGGCATCTGTCTGGTGTGTGACATTCTGCAGGAGTGAAAAGCGGGCGATAAAAAATTCAGATAAAAATTTGACAGATGCTTTCGATATGTAGTGCTGCAGACGAATGGTGAAGATCAGATGGGTAAACCACGTTACTAATCAGGAGTTGCTGAAGAGAATTTGGGAGAAAAATTTGTGATATGTGTTGACTAACAGAAGTGATAGTTTCATAGGACACATTCTGATAATAAGGAATCGTCAGTTTAGTATTGGAGCTACGTGTGTGGGGGTAAAAATCGTTATGGAAGACCGAGAGATAACGATGGTAAGCAGAATCAAATGGATGTGGGTTGGCGTTCTTATTCAGAGATGGAAAAGCTTTCACAAGGTACAGTAGGGTGGAGAGTTGCATCGAATTTATCTCCGGTCTGAAGACCACAAGAACAAGACAAAAAATCGCGAAAGTTGGAAAGATATACGTTATGTATCATATGTTAAGTATTACAATGCATCGTTATGTCAAAATTTAAAAGCAATCAGTGAAGAACCGTTGGAAATTAATGACTTTGCACAAACAAATATTTATACTTTTATTAATATTGATTAGTAGGAAAATTTTAAAGCTTGGAAATTCATGCAATAAAAACAACCATTTTCTGATACAAGCTAAAGAATGTAAACTGCGGGAGTGAACGATCCCTGGTTTGCGACGTACGGAGGCCACGACGCCGCTGTAAAACAATCAAGAGTGCTAAATGGGCGACTGTCCGTCGGAACGCAACTATTACGAATTTGGAGCCTGTTAACGGTGCGAGCATGTCGTCGCCGTGGACTGGGAGTATTTACTCTTGGTCCTTTCTGGATCGGCGCAAATACTGGAATCAATATTACGTCTCATGTGCTCAAATAAAATGTGAAGAGTTTTGAGGCGGTGGTGTTTTCTTTCTGGCATCGTAATCCTACGGAGCTGCAAGTGCTCCTCTTAGGGAGATAGGCAGTCATCAATTTCACGTATTTGGCACCTAAAAATGCCTTATTGATATTCGTAAACTTACTGCTTTGCTTGTCGCTATTTTCCAATTGTGGTTTGGCCCTTTGACCGTCTAAATGATCCAAGGGTTTCTTCTGCCTTGTGCCCGTCCATACTGCCGTAGCTACCATTAAGTGCTTTCATTGGGTGCCTAGTAAGACCCTTTTAATCCCACTTCCTTGCTTGGTCTTAGCGGCGCTGCTGCATGACGTCACGGATTGCTGAGGTTGCAACTACACGTTGTACATATTTATATTCAACCGAAACTCTCTCCCCATTCCATTATTATCCATGTTTCTGGAAAACTGATGTGTTTCTTGTATTGTCATTGATAAATTTAAGCCTCTGGTCCTGTTGGCTGGATGTGTTGTTAGAGACGTTACGTGTCTCAGAAATGGGATTTTACGATTCTGAGTGACTGTATATGCAGGTAGCTCAATGCCCTTGAGCGGTAGGGCGTGATACTTTGAATGTTTTTAACTGACCGGAAACTTTATCAACGCCTATTCGGTGATTTTTATTGAACCTGCCGGTGCTAGTTGACTATCACGTTAATCTTTCTATCTATTTCTTTCTTTCTTGCTGTAGGGTAAATACCCACAAGATAGTTTTGGAAGCAAAAGGTGGTTGTGTGATCAGACAACTTGTGCACAGATGAAGCTGGTTGTAATATGATAGCTGGCCGGCTGCTCATTGGAAAGAATATGTTATTCCTGTAAACTGTTATGTATGGTTCATCTCCAGGCAGAATATACTTTCCTGTTAAATTTATCCAAAACCTTAACAGTTGTTTTGAGTCGGGTTCGTTGTTAAGAACTTGTGCACAGTAGAAGCTAGTTGTAATATGATAGTTTGTCAACTGGACGTTGAATAAAGTATGTGATCCCTGTAAACTGCTGATGTAATGGTTCATTTCTAGACAAAAAAATATATTTTCCTGTAAAATCTTTTTCAAGCATTAAAATACTGAGTCGGCGTTGTTATTAAGTGTGTGTGTCTTTTGAAATACTTGATTCCCCATTGGCTCATTGAATTTGTATTTTTGCATTACGGGCATGTTGAAGGTGACCTGAGTCTCTTCATTGTTGTCACTTTGGTTTAATGAAAACTAGGCTGTCATAATCCAATGTATGTAAACATTTGATCCTATTAACGAAGTAACTGAAAAATTAGTACAATTTTAATCGGGTGGAATATCCCTTTTATAAATAACACAATAATTATAAATTACTTTTACACTGCTTTATACCTTTTTATTATTTCACAATAAGCTTATTTCGGCCTTAGGCCATCTTCAGGTGTCCTGTAAATACAATGAGTAATGTAGAGTGGTTGTTACATACATTCTTATAACATAACGTAATGCACATTTTACAATATTTTACTTACGGTATTTATAATATCGTTGCCATTTATTTGCTGCCAATTGATTTCTTTTAAAGCTGATGTTATGCTTGTTTATTTGTCCTTATCTGTAAGTGAGCAGCTGCACTGGCTGTATTAATCGCTTTTCTTACCACTTTTTGTAGTGGCAGCGCAGTCTAGCAGAGACTAGAGTGACAGTATTTCAACGATATTGTGAGTTTACATAGGTACCAGTAATTAATAAGCTAATATCTTTAGTTTATCTATTGGCTTTGTATACGCAGTTTTACTATGGATTTAGATGTTACGAATCTTTGATGTGTATCCATTCTCTTGTCTATAACGCGAAGAAAATTTTTTCTTTCATGTTTTAGTTCGGGTTGTTCATTTAGTATATCGTTCTGGTTGGTGTGAATAAAGTTCGATTTCGCCGGCCGCAGTGGCCGAGTGGTCTGCGGCGTGCCACTCACGGTCTGCACGGCCGCTGCGGACCGGGGTTCGAATGCCCCCCTCGGCATGGATATTTGTACCGTCTTTATTATAAGCTAGTTCATAAGTAGTTTGCAGGTTTAGGGACTGATGACCCCGTAGTTAAGTCCCATAAGCTCTACCAACATTTGAACATTTGAGTTCGATTTCCTCAATAATATTCAGTTTAGGCCCTTTCTGTATAAAATTTAAAATTTTAATGCTTCCTCAATAGATTTTATGTCGTGTTTTTCTGTGATTAGATGTTGATAGAATTCAGAGGGAATATTTTCGCTGTCTCTGGTGTGTTCGTTATACGTAGAGTAGAAATTTCTGCCACTTTGGCCTATATATGATTTTTGACAGGTGTTACACATAATTTTGTAGATATACGGATTATTGTTATTACTATCTGACTGTCTCCTTTGAAAAATTTTGTTGTTCGTACAGTGCTTGTTTTGGTAGGCAAATCTGACGTTTATGTGTTTGAATACTTCATTAATTTTCTCTGATATGTTTCCTAGCTATATTGTAGGAATATAAGCCGGTTTTTTCTTTGTTGGAGTGTCCTTTGTTACTGTTATTTCTCTGCGTATCTGTGATGTTTTTGGCTGTGTTTTCTGCTGGTATAATTTTGATATAGTTTTGGGGTCATAATTTTGTTGCGCTATGTATTCTAAGGTCTGTATTTCTTTATGAATGGCTTCGAATTCTAGTGGTAAGTTTATTATTCTCTTAAGCATGGTGTGAAAGAAAGCTATTTTGTGGTATTTTAGATGACAGAAATGAGCATTTATGATAATATCAGCAGTTGTTGGTTTTCTGTAAATTTCGAATTTATGTTTGTTGTGGACTTTTGTAATGGATAGAGCTAGGTAGTTAATTGATTAGACACGAAATTAACAATGGATAAACACCAACGATTCCCAACATCCAAATATTTAGTACAACTCTATATACTAAGCCAATACGTAAACCAAAGATATTAGCGTATTAATTACTGGTAACTATGTAAACTTATAATATCGTTGAAGTACTGCCTCCACAGTCTATGTTCGACTGTGCTGCCAATACAAAATTTGATACAAAACGATTAATATAACAAGTGCTGCTGCACATATAAAATAAGGACCAATAACATCTTCTTTATAAGAAATCAATTTGGCAGCAAATAAGTGGCAACGATATCATGAGTACCGTAAGTAAAATGTTGTAAAATGTATAGTACGTATTTATGTTATAAGAAAGTATGTAACAACACCTCTATATTACTCATTGTATTTAAAGAACACCTGAAAACGGCCTAAGACCGTAATAAGCTTATTGTGAGGCAAAACAAAGTTCTAAAGCAGTGTAAAAATGATTTATACACATTCGCTTTTGAAATAAAATTGAATTGTGTAAATGTCGAAATAACATGTCTGGTGTTTCTTCCCAGCCTCTCCAGTCCCGTGTTAACTCTTATTTTTATTTATCCCGCCTAGTAGGTAACAAAGTTATGAACAAGAAAGCACAATTAATAATTTAAAAAAAAAGAAAGTCTGAAAAGATTACATTGATAATAGACCGGTTTTGCCCCATTACACGCTCATAATTGCTTGAAACACCGTACAACACAGTCACAAAGCTCTATTTGGGAAAAAGTGCAGTTGCTGCGATGGTTGCGCTTTAAGTGGCCAGTCGGTAGTAACGGAAGAATGACGTGATAAAAACGGAGATATTGATATTATTAATGTTTCAAATTTCCACTCACGAAACTTGGAGGGGATTTTTCTTATGCAATTATGAAACCGCCATTAAAGTAATATCACTTCTTCCGTTCATGACCGTTATTAAAGCAAAATGACAGCACAAATTACGAACCGGGGCCTTTTTGTTTCCATCCGAGCACATTGCCACACGTCTATAGAGCTAGGTGAAGACCAATGCTAGTTGTTGGATACTTGGCCAATGACGATAAAAACTTATTTTATAATAACAACAATATTGAGTTTATGGTAAATGCGGGAGAGACAGGGCAAAGTTTCAGACTTATTGATAAAAAATCCCATACTGTATTTAAGTTAAAATAATTTCTTTTACAAGTAACCAGATTTCTTTAAAATATAATTTTTTGATAATTTTACATGCACTCATGATATTTGACTATTCAGAAAATCCCGCGCTCTTATGGGTGACATGGCACATTATTGAATTGGTTTAAATTTATAATTTTTTTAACTAATACGCTAAAATTTTAGTTTATAATTGTAACAATTGAGGAATGTAAATAAACAGTGAAGAATTGGCAAACAAATCCTTTATTTTTGTTATATAAAAACATTGAATTAAATTTTCAATTATTTAAAAAAATTAAACTAGGCCTATCAAAGGTTTTCAAAAGAAATCCCCTCCATCATTACCTTTTATTCCTAATTTCCCTGCCGCAGCTAACATAATAAACATTGTAAAAATACTGAATTAAATTTTAAATTAAATAATTATTATTAAGGATTAAAATGAGACCTAATCAGAGATTTTCAAGAGAAATCCTCTCCATCATTAGCACCCAACAGAAATTACTGTTCGTGCAGCAAAATATTTCACTACTAGCCATTTAACACGACCTACTAGACGAATACTAATCTGGTTTCCGTCAAAATCGCAGTACGACGACCACTCTCACAAAAGTGACAGACGACTTCAAGTCAAGCATGCTATGGACAACCAACGGGAGACCATTATGTGTTTTTTAGATTTTAGCAAAGCTTCCGACAATGGCGATTTTGACATTTTACTTGCTAAATTTTCTAATCAAATATTTTCTACAGGCGCTATTCTGTGGTTCCACTCATACCTCACCTTCCGTAAACAGTGTAATAACTGCAAAAAATAGGTCACAATTGGGGGGGGGGGGGGGGGGATGTTGTATCAGGCGTTCCACAAGGATCTGTACTGGGCCCTTTACTATTCTCACTATACGTAAATGACGTGTCCATTGTTCTTTCCCACTGTAAATATCATCTATACGCTAACCTTCAGTTATATCTGAGTGTAAGCCCTAAAAACCTAGCCATCCAGCATGTAAATGCGGAGTTAGTATCACTATCAAGATGGGCACATAGCACTGGCTTGAAACTGAAACCATCAAAAACGCAAGCAATCTTAGTGGCCCATAAAAGATTCATCACTCCGCAGCTCAGAGAAACTCTTCCACCTTTAATACTTCACGACTCACAACTACGCTTTTCTCATTCAGCAAAGAACCTAGGACCTGGACTGGACAGAGCACACAACCACAGTCTGTAATGAGGTATGCGTCACTTCATTCACTGCAGAAATACAAAAAAAGCATTTCCTTTACAGCTGAAAAGAAGCTCGTTGAGACACTAACACTTACCTTTTTTTTGTGGTTTTTAGGGCGCACAACTTCTACGGTCATTAGCGCCCAGACAAGAAGTTAGATTCGCTAGATCTCAAAAAAAAAAAAAAAAAAAAAAAAAAAAAAAAAATTGGTGACTGTCAGAAAATCAAGAAGAGGCTAAAAACGAAAGATAAAAGACAATTAAAAGGGTTAAATATCCTTCGATAAGTTCGCCAAGTTGATAAAACGCAAAACTCTAGCAGCTGCTCGTATGTCATCAGCAAAAATTTCCTCCAGTGTAGACGGAAAGTGAAGGGCTACACGGAGATGATTAAAAATTACGCAAGACAATAAAACGTGTCGCACCGTCAGCAATTCACCGCAGGAGCACAGCGGTGCAGGGTCGGCGCTTAGCAAAGGACGGTGGCTGAAACGGCAGTGACCGATCCGCAACCGGGCCAGGATAACCTCCTCCCGCCGAGAGGGGCGTGAGGAGTTCCTCCAAGCGGTCGGGATCGGTTTGACAGTTCGCAATTTATTGTTGTACAGTGAAAGCCACGCACTGTGCCATGACGACACGATACTCCGGCGAAGAGCCCGTTGAACATCGTCCGGTGGGATGCAAAAGGTAGCCATGCGAGGCAAAAGAGCTGCGGCCTTGGCTGCTATGTCGGCGGCCTCATTCCCGGGCACACCCACATGGCCAGGGACCCACAGGAAAGAAACGTGACAGCTGTCATCTGCTAGCAACTGGAGGGAGCGTTGGATCCGATACACGAGAGGATGGTTCGAGAAAGGGTCCTTAAGACTCTGCAGGGCACTAAGGGAGTCCGAACATATGGCATAGAAAGGTTCGCGGTGACGGCAGGTATACAAAACGGCCTGGTGGAGGGCAAAAAGCTCAGCCGTGAAGTTCGACCACCAGTCAGGGAGCTTATATTGGAAACGGTTGTCCCCGACGACGAAGGCAGATCCGACACCGGCAGGGCTCTTGGAACCATCAGTGTAAATAAATATGACATTATCGAACCGCGAACGGAGTTCGACAAGCCTCGAGCGGTATACCAAATCCGGAGTGCTCTCCTTGGGGAGCGAACTAAGTTCAAGGTGAGTGTGAACCTGGGTCTGATGCCACGGTGGCAATGGGCTTTCGCTCAATCGAAGGGTGGAAGGAAGGGTAAAATCGAGCCGCTGTAGCAGGCGGCGATACCGAACTCCAGGTGGAAGCAAGGCAATCGCAGACAACTGATATTGGCGATCGAGTGAGTCGTCAAAAAATAATCGGTAAGATGGATGGTTGGGCATCGACCGCAGGCGGCATGCGTACCGACACAAGAGTATGTCACGTCGAGTGGTCAAGGGTAATACAGCAGCCTCGGCATACAGACTTTCAACAGGGCTGGTATAAAATGCACCGGTCGCAAGACGTAAACCCCGATGGTGGATAGAGTTGAGACGGCGGAGAATCGACGGCCGTGCAGAAGAGTAGACAAGGCTTCCGTAGTCGAGCTTGGACTGAACAATGTCCTGGTAAAGGTGAAGCAGGACGGTACGATCCGCTCCCCATGACGTGCCACTGAGGACACAAAGAACGTTAAGGGATCGGGCACAACGGGCAGCCAGGTAGGACACGTGTGTGGACCAGCAAAGTTTACGATCCAACATGAGTCCCAAGCATTTCGTAGTCTCCACGAAAGGGAGAGCAACAGGGCCGAGACGTAGAGGAGGTGGAAGAAATTCCTTGTATCTCCAGAAGTTTATACACACAGTTTTCTCAGTGGAGAATCGGAAGCCGTTTGCGATGCTCCAGGAATATAGACGGTCAAGACAGCGTTGAAGAGAACGCTCCAAGAGACACGTCCGCTGGGCGCTGCAATAAATTGCGAAATCGTCAACAAAAAGAGACCCGGACACGACGGCTGAAAGGCAATCTACGATCGGATTGATTGCAATGGCAAAGAGCGCCACACTCAAGACGGAGCCCTGTGGTACCCCATTCTCCTGGCAAAAGGTATCTGACAAAACAGAGCCCACCCGTACCCGGAACTCGCGATCCGCCAAAAACGCTTGAATGAAAAGAGGAAGGCGGCCCCGAAGGCCCCATGTGTGCAATGTGCGGAGAATGCCCGCTCTCCAACAGGTATCGTATGCCTTCTCCAAGTCGAAGAACACTGCTACTGTTTGACGCTTCTTTAGAAAGTTATTCATAACGAAGGTCGAAAACGTAACGAGGTGATCAGCAGCAGAGCGGTGTCGACGAAAACCGCATTGGACATTAGTCAGGAGGCGGCGAGATTCGAGGAGCCAGACCAACCGAGCGTTAACCATACGTTCAATCACCTTACGGACGCAGCTCGTCAGAGAAATGGGGCGATAACTGGAAGGAAGGTGTTTGTCCTTCCCTGGGTTGGGGATGGGGACAACAATGGCTTCACGCCAACTTGTGGGAACATGACCTTCAGTCCATATGCGATTGTAGATACTAAGAAGAAAGCTCTTGCACGCAGGAGAGAGGTTCTTCAGCATCTCAATAAGAGTGGAATCGGGCCCGGGAGCAGAAGATCGGGACAGGGCGAGAGCACGGTCTAGCTCCTGCACGGTGAAGGCGACGTTATAGTTTTCACGATTAAAAGAGTGAGAAGAAGGCGGCCGTGCCTCCTCTACCTGTTTGCGAGGGAGAAAGGCAGGGTTATAATGGGCAGAGCTCAAAACCTCCGCAAAGAAACGGCCCAATGCGTTGGAAACATCAGTGGGGTCCACGAGGACTGCGTTCTCCACAGTCAGGCCAGGAATCGGGGAGTGGACCTTGATGCCGGATAAACGGCGTAGGCCACCCCAAACAACCGTGGAGTAAAACGGTTAAAAGAACTAGTAAAAGCAGTCCAGTAAGGTTTCCTGCTGTCGTTTATGATACGACGACATTGCGCTCTGTAAAGCACGGCGCCGGGCTCTAAGCGCGTCGCGGCAGGCTGTAGTCCACCAAGGGACCGGGACACGACGTGGAGAAGAGGATGTACGAGGTATAGAACGTTCAGCAGCGGTGAGAATAATCTCTGTGAGGTAGTCGACCTGACTGTCACAGTTGGGAAAATTCTGATCCTGAAAAACAGCCATGGAAGAATAAAGCCCCCAGTCGGTTTTAGAAATGTTCCAACTGGTGGGACGAGGAGATGGGGAATGATGCAGGAAGTGGATGATACAAGGGAAATGGTCACTTGAGTACGTCTCAGAAAGTGCATACCACTCAAACCGACCGGCAAGCTGAGGAGTGCATATTGCGAGGTCTATATGGGAATAAGTGTGTGTTGTGTCTGAAAGGAAGGTCGGTGCACCGGTGTTGAGGCAGACAAGATCGAGGTGTTGGAGAAGGTCCACCAAAAGGGAGCCTCTCGGACAAGGTGCCGGAGAGCCCCATAGGGGGTGGTGGGCATTGAAGTCGCCTACCAACACGAAAGGTGAAGGGAGCTGGTCAACAAGGTGTAGCACATCTTCCCTAGTAAGGGCAGATGACGATGGCGAATAGATATTACTAACACTTACCATCCTAGATTATGGTGATGCTATTCTGCAAGGACTGTCACACTAAAATTCACATAGGCTGGAGCTGGCGATGAATTCTTTTGTCCGATACATTTGTAACCTACGTTTCTACATCAGTCCGCATATAAGCAGTTAACTTGGCTACGTGCAAATAAGCGTCGAACCTATCATACATTATGTTTGCTGCATCGCTTCCTCAATCATTGCAAACCTTCTGACTTAGCCTCAACGATTATACTAATATCTGAACAGCACAGAAGAAACACACGCTCTCACCAACATAAAACTCTCTGTACCATCACATAACACTGAAATCTTCTCTAAATAACATTCTGTATCGGGAACGCGTCTGAGGAACAATATTGCTCAAAAGTTAAGAGAGATAAGATCAATTCCAAACTTCAAAAGACACTTTCTGTCACAGTAGCCATCTTTTTCTGCAGTTACCAGTCTTTAGCTCACTGTTATCAATTCCTCATCCCCCCCCCCCCCAAATGATTCCCTTTCCTTTCATCAGCAGAGATCTCTATTCATATATATCTACACTTCATAACAACCACTGGCACTGTCATTTTTCAATCTTCTCTTCTTTCATTAATAATTTTTCCCCTTCTGTTTATATTAAACTTAATTCAAATTTGTTAAACATCTATCTCCATGTAAATATCTCTTATTATTAGTATTACTGTGATTTTTGTGTTATTATTATCATTATCATTATTAGTATTAGCATATATTATTATTATTATTATTATTATTATTGTCTTTTTTGTTTTTAAATATTTTGTTTAGATTGTTTCTGGTCAGAGGTATGGCCCTAATCTGGTCAGGTTAAAAAACCAAATAAATAAATAAAAATAAATATTAAGGACCATCTAATAACTAACCATAACAGTAAAACGATTTACATGCAAGATATATAGACTTACCTTGTTTATTAACAGTTACTCGGTTAAAATTACCACTATAGTAACAAAAGCAGTTGTCTCACCGCCCAGCGTCTACTGCCAACTGCAAAGCGCTTACACATGCACTGTGGCGACTTTTTCCAAGACGACGTGGGTTGCGCAGTCTGTACCGCATGCGGAAACTCTCCCGGACGTACCATATTAATCGAGATAAAACAATCCCATTTAATACGATGGACCAAATCACGCACTCTGTGATAATTATTATTATGGTAAATTGAATAGTCCCGGGGTTCATCCAGAAGAAACATCGTCTAGGAATGCTAAATGCAGCGGCTTCGATTTCTCATGATGTTTCACTACTATGAGTCTTGCGGGAATAATCACATTAATTGTGCTGCAGTTATTCACAAATCCAGCTTTATTTCTGGAAATCTGTGCGATCTCACGGATCCTTTGGTCCGGAACACGCTCAAATTTTTTCATGGCGTGACACACAAGTCAAAATGGACGATAGTTTGTGCACTCAGTGGAATTTCCCTTCTTCTTAAAGGTAGGTAAGATTGTACTTTGTTGGCAATCAGCTGGTCTTTTTCCCTCGTCAGTAATCTGTAGACATGTATTAATTCAGACAAATTCTATTTACACGAAATATAGTTACACAAATCATCCAAATAAAGGATGATTATGTCAATTATATTCTTTTCTGATCGGTAATATCGCGTAGTTAAACCCCTGCCTGCACGGTAAACCTCACTCACCTATTCTACCTTCCGCACACTTGTACCGGGAACGAAACTGTCGAGTGCGTTCGTTCCCGATAGGGCCGTTAACGCTTCGACAGCCGGCAGTATTTCTGAGGCCAAATGGTCTCTTAAGGAGAGCGGCCGATCTGTTGACTGGCTCAGTGAAGTACCCCGGTGGCCGGCGGGAGAGAGCCGCTAAGCGCAGACGGAGCGCCGGCCTCGCTAGCACGGAGATAAGCCGCTGGGTGGGGGAGACGGATGCCGCCATTGGCTTCCGGGAGGGCGTCGAAGGCCTGGGAGGGGGGGGGGGGGATGACCGCCAGGGATCCTAAATAAATGAGCGCGGCGGGGGAGCGTCGCCAGACGCCCAACGTCTCGGCCAGGATCCTGAAATATTCCCGCACCTCCCCAGGGCAAACAGCTGCGCGGAGTGCACCGCCACGAAAAAGAGGCGCCGTGGCTGCTCCGGACAACCCCTAAGGCCGCGGCCTGCGTGGGCTCCACATTCTAGCGACAGCGCGCGACATCCAGCGACGCGATACTGCCGCTACAAGCGGCGACATTCGGCGACATGGCCGGGTGTCCGACGTGAGCGCGACAACTTCTCGCTACAAGATGGCCGCTACAACCGAACAGCTGTTTCTAAAGTTTGCCGTCTGTAAACAGTAGAATAATGATAGCTGTAGAGTAAGGCAATAAAGCTTTATTAACTTTAGGAAATAAGGCGTAAAAGGAATGTTGCGCATTACATTTACAAAGCAAGGAATGTTCTTGTACTATTTCATTCGGAACTTCAAATACGAAACCAGACTATGAATATCACCGGCCAAATTCTTCGAAAGTACAACGAGGAGTACATCTACTTTCGACTATGTTCTCAATAAGTTTTTGTGATTACAAACCATCAGCAACTGAATAAGTTCAAAATGAGTCTTATTGGAAGACGATAGTAAATCACTTAGACCGTGCTATTCCGTCACCGGCCGGCGTACTGTAGGGTTAGCGACCTGGGCTGCTAGCTTGCAATACGAGTAATTTTTGCGGTCGCTGGTTCGCTTACCGTTCCATCTTACATTTTAACTACTGTAATTACAACTCTTTCACCTTTTATCTGTGCAAGGTTTTATGTATTATCTTTAGAAAGCACCACAGATTTTTTTTTTTTTTTTTTAAAGTTCTTACCCTTAGCTCATCTTCATTGCAAATACACGTACCCAACTGTACACCTACCAAACACAATAAATTGCTACTGAAACATTATATCCTGACATTTTACTCACAAAGGTAATTTACACGCATCTCCTTTGACATCCCAGAGTTATCTCTCTCTCTCTCTCTCTCTCTCTCTCTCTCTCTCTCAGGAGTACTGTAACTTTGTTGTTACCGGTACTGCAAATGCACAAAACACATAAATGCGAGTAATTCTTCAAATCACGTTCATCGTGGTGTATATGAAACTACCACTCAGAATAAAAATACAGAAGACGGATATATTAGAAACAATTTAAAAATTTAACTTCAGTCGTCTATAAACGCCAAAAGAAAATTTCCGAGCTAGTTATCCAAAGCAAAATACTTCATTATATGTGCAAAGTGAATTTTATTTTCTGTTAGTTCACAAACAGGTACCATTTCATAAACTCCAGGGATTATTGGCTCGCAGAATTCTTGCGACAACCTTCATAACCTCTAAAAGCAGTCGACTCTCAACGAAACACGACACTTTGTAGCGCGTGCGACAGCGACAAGATTCAAACAGGCTTGAATCTCAAAAGTGGCTGGTTGTAGCGCGCGACACGCAGCGACAGGCAGCGCCACAGTCGGCGCTCACGCAGGACACTCGCGTAGCGATACATGTGGCCGTCTTCTGTCGCTTGAAGCTGTCGCGCGCTGTCGCTAGAATGTGTAGCCCACGCAGGCCGCGGCCTAACGGCTAGAACTTGCCACGCTACCTCTAAACCAAACCGAGGGCTCTGAAGCGTGAGCAGTGGGCTGTCGCCAATAATTTAAGTCGTCTGATTGACAGGGTGAGAAGCAATTTGCAGCTCTTTTCTGACTGTAGACATATATTTCTTCTTCTTTTCCTTCAGCGTTCGTCCAGCGCGACTGCGGGGTCCGCTACATGGGTCCGTTGTCTTTATTTCATTCTGTCTCGGTCTGCATCTGGATAGATGTTTGCGATCTACTAACGAAGATACTGAGCTTATGGAATAGGTTCACAGATTTGTGACTGGCTGGAAGATTTCCTAAGTAATACAACGTAATACGTTGTGTGGACGGCGAGTGTTCATCAGAGACGAGTATATCGTCAGGCATGCCCCAGGGGCGTGTGATAGGACCGCTATTATTTTCTATCTATATAAATGTTCTGATGGACAGAGTAACTTGTAATTTGCGGCTGTATGCTGATGATGCTGTAATTTATGGGAGGGTGTAGTCTTTAACTGACTGTAATAGCATACAGGATGTGTGGTGTCGCACAAGTATGAAGTGCGCGCCACGGACTTTCGCCGCGCGCCGCCATGCAAGCACGGCGCGGCGATCTTACGACATCAGCCACGAGCGCCCTCTGCTGCAACTCCGCTAATGGCCACGACTGCTGCATCGGCCACTTGGGAATCAGATAGGCACCAGCTTGGCTATCGGATAGGCACTAGGAATCATCAGTAGGCAGGCCTCTAGATAATCTATGTATCAGCATTCGGCAGTCAAGAACTATGTAAAAGTTAAGTATTACTAAGTCTATATGAAATATATATCTCGTTCTAATTTAGTGTTTCTAGTTTCTGCTGTTCCACTGGCTGGTCACCTCCGTACCTGCACACACTTGCATCCTGTATCCCTGTATCGGTCTCTTTCTACTCGGCCACCGACACCTTCGACAACCGGCGGACGAGACACAAAAGTGGCGACGAGGCTGGGACACAAAAGGATGACTTAGACAAAATTTCTGGTTGGTGCGAAGAACGGCAGCTAGCTCCCAATGTAGAAAATGTAAGGTGATGCGCATGAGTAGGAAAAACAATTCCATAATGTTCGAATAGAGAATTAGTAGTGAGCTTCTTGATGAACTAGTGTCGTGCAAATATCTAGGCGTAACATTGCAGAGCGACATGAAGTGGAATGAATACATAAGGACAGTTGTGAGTAAGGCGGACAGCCGACTTCGGTTTATTGGGAGAATTTTGGGAAGATGTACTTCGTCTGTAAAGGAGACCGCGTATAAAACGCTTGTACGACCACGTCTTGAGTATTGGTCAAGTGTTTGGGACCCGCAGCAGATCAGTTTAAAGGAAGACATAGAATCAATTCAGAGGCGAGCTGCTAGGTCTGTTGCTGGTAGGTTCGACCAATGCGCGTGTGTCACGGAAATACTCCGGGAACTCAATTGGGTTCTTTCCGTGAATTTCCGTTGAGGAAATTTAGAAGGCCCGAATCTCAAGCTGAGTGCAGTACGATCTTGCTGACACCTACTTACATTTCGCGTAATAATCACAAAGGCAAGATAAGACAAATTAGAGCTCGTAAGGAGGCTTTTTTTTTTCCTTCGTTCAATTTGGGTGTGGAATAGGAGAGGAAATGCTTAGTAGTGGTACAGTGTACCCTCCGCCAAGCACCTTACGGTGGATTGTATGTACATAGATGTAGGTCTTCAGGTCTTTCTGCAGCTAATCAGCCCTGCGTTGCTTACGTCGTCCTTTGGGTCTTCTTCCGACGACTTCAAGTGTGTAACCCGTCTTGTCAACATAGTCATTACCGGCCCGTAGAACACGCCCAAACCATCGAACACGGTTCTTGCGCATCTTGTTTTGGAGTGGTAAAACAACTGTTTCCTGGTGCTGTCGTTGAAAACATCTAACTTGGTGGCACTGCTGTCCACCTTAGCATCTTAGTTTCCATTACACTTTGGCGGCGTTCTGTCTCAACTGTTGTCGGCCAGCACTCGACTGGAAGGAAGGATATCGTTGAGACATGGCTTAGCCACAGCCTAAGCGAAAGTGAAAGTTTCATTCTGGAAACATCCCTTAGGCTGTGGCTAAGCCATGTCTCCACCATATCTCTTCCTCCACGAGTGCTAGTCTTGTATGTTTCACAGGAGAGCTTCGGTGAAGTTTGGAAAGTAGGGGGCGAGGTACTGGTGGAAGTAAAGTTATGAGGCGGCATCGTGAATCGTGTCGGGATAGCTCAGTCGGTAGAGCGCTTACCCCCGAAAGGCAAAGGTCCCAGCTTCGAGTCCCGGTTCCGGCACACAATTTTAATATGACAGGAAGTTTCATACCAGCGCACACTCCGCTGCAGAGTGAAAGTGTCATTCTGGAATATGTTTATCGTTCCATGGATTCAGAGCTACAAAAATTCCCTCATCGAAATCAGGCACTTTCTCTTGCATTCTTTGGATCGTTTCTTGGTAAACAAGCCCCACGATTTCATCTTACTCTCATCGGGCACTGACATCATCTATTTTATTTTTTTTTCAAGATATCCCTTGAATTCTGAGTGGTGCACCTAACTAATTCCTGTTGTTGTAAGACCCGAACACATTTTTGTATTTTGAAGAATGTTTCACATGAGAGTGAGCCGCAGCGAAGCGTGGCCGCGTTTAGCTAGTAAATTAATAAAAGAGTGGATGATGCCCCCCCTCCCTGGTACACTAAACAGGTAATATCACTGTTAGCAGAAGAAATGAAAAACGCATGCCAAATTTAAACTGATACAGAATCCCCAAGACTGATAGAAACTCGCAATCTAGGGTGGACGTCAATGCGAGAAGCTTATAATAGTTTCCACAACGAAATCCTGTTGCCGGCCGCGGTGGCCGAGGGGACTGAGGCGCTCCAGTCACGGTCAGCACGGCCACTACGGTCGGGGGTTCGAATCCCCCCTCGGGCATGGATATTTGTGCCGTCCTAGTTTGTAAGTAGTTCATAAGTAGTTTGTAAGTTTAGGGACTGATGACCCCGTAGTTAAGTCCCGTAAGCTTAACAAACATTTGAACATTTTTTTTTTTTTTTTTTTTTTAATTCCTGTTTCGTAATCTGGCAGAAAATCCAAAGAAATTCTGGTCTCATGTGAAGTACACTAGCGGCAAAACACAAACCATACATCCACTATGCGATAGCAACGGTAATATAACCGATGACGCTACCGACCGTAAAATAATCTAGATTCGATTAATTATAAACTCAAGTGATCCTGGATACGGCGACAAATAATTCTTGTATACTTTCTTTGGTGAAGTAAACCCTTGGAAACGAAGTTAACAAAACGGTATCTTGTCTGTTACTGCACACAGTAAGAATTTCAAACCCTGCAACATGTGCAACATTGATAGTGTGATTTCGTAGGTTGTTATTCGGTATTGATACGGTCTGCAGTTGGTAGCAATTTGCGTGACAGGGCCCCAGTGATACGGCAACTGTGATGTACTCTCAGAATCATATAACTGTGTGAAGAGGAAAGTTTCATTGCAGTGAAAGTGACACCTATATCGCAGAAGTAATGAATTTAAAAAAAAAAAAATCGACTTGAGCCACACGGGAATAGCCGTGCGCTCTAAGGCGTCTTGCTACGGAATGCGCGGCACTTCCCCGTCGGAGATTTGAGTCCTCCCACGGGCATGGGCAAGGTGTTTATCTTATCGTGGGTCAGTAAAAGTAGTTTATACGTTTAGGGACCGATGACTACTGCATTATGTCCCATAGCTTTACAAACAACAGAATATTTGATTTTCAAGTCGTGTAGGGTAATTTTAAGAAACGTGTACTGGTACGGCTTATTTAGAAAAATTTTCCAGTAATGTCAACGAGTAACTTATTTCATTTTTAAAAGGCTGTTGCTGGACGCAGAAGCTGAGTGGAGCAATGTAAGAAGGACAAACAACGTGTGTGCAAAGCAGAGAATTTCTTTTCTCAAGCTGTTTAATGAATCAAATACCAGCAAAAATAGCGACACTCAGAGTAGAAAATGATGTTAGGACTAGTAGTACTATTTATGTCGACGGTCTGAATGCAGTTAGGAGTATTCCCGGTTTCTAAATCTTCTTCCATTCATCTTCAATATTCCAGGTCACAATGCAAGCCAGCGACTAGTACTTTCTCTCAGGCATGTGTAATGCACTGAGGGACGAAATAGATTACGTGAACAGTCAAGGCAATAATGAAATATGGTTTAGTTATCATGTGTGTTATTCTGAGTTATTACGTTATAAAGCGGCTGGATCGTCTCTCCAAAACTCTATATTCAGATGAATATGAGACGTGGGAAACCAAATTACATGAACTCTGCATTTCAACTTATTTTGATGTGTCAAAATATAGCTTTATTATGATTGCAGTACTAATATTGTAAATTATCATTAGCATTTGATTTAATTTATTATAATGTAAAATATATATTTATTTCACTAAATAATATGAAGACAGCAGCAATAGGCAAAAATACATTACTTTTTTGTTTACGAAAAGTGTGCCGACATGTCCCGGTTTATGATTCACAATGTATGACCATTCTTAATGGATTTTTGACAAATGTCCCGTCTCTCAGGAAAAGCTACTCATGGAGCCTCACTGGCGTGTTATAGTTCGCCGCCATTAGTTGGCGTGTTAGTGCACTGGATGTTTGTTTCAATAAAACGACATGTCATTTGAAGCACATGAGTCAATTTGTACCTATCGACCTACATTATCATTTAAATGTTAACGGACTTTCGCGTCACCCTGCAATTCTGCGCGTTGTACACAATTAACATATACTGCTGTTCATTTTCATACACAGACCCATTTGTGACGCCCTCGCAGAGACAATATTACAATTTGAAATGAGCATGTAACAGCACCGCGAACTTTGCGTTAAATGAAACACGCAGCGAAGGGGAATTAATAAAAGCGCCCGTATTTTTATTTTTTATCTTCGGATAAAAGAGTTTGAAATTTGCGTAACACGTGTAATATTTAGGAAGAGGGATAGATCATATGTTATAGAAGGAAAAAGATGGTACAGACTAGATAATGTATTTACCTAAATCAAGAGGAATGGCCTTTACATTATGTGTTTACGAGGCGCGTCTAGAAAGTAAGTTCCGTTTGGTAATAAAATGAAATTGTACACAGATACAGAAGAAATTTTTATTGCACAAAATTCTACAACTCTTAAACTACTTTTCCACATAACTGCCGAAATTTTGCAGGCATTTGTCATAACGTGGCCCCAGGTTTTCTACACCTTCTTCTTAGAAATCTGCCGCCTGTGTCTTCAACCAGTTGGAAACAGTGAAATTTGGGGGAAGTCCATAGCAAGAGCACTAATTGTAAACCTGCGGTTTTCCCAGATCTTGTCATCAATCGCGTGAACCAGTTCTTCTGTAACCAAAGGTGGACGTCCACTTCGTTCTTCATCGTGCACATCACTACGCCCGCCATTGAACTGTCGGACCCATCTTCTCACCATCGAATCACTCATCGCATTTGGTCCGTAAACAACGCAAATTTGCCGATAAATTTCACTTGGTTTCACTTTCCTCGCATTCAGAAACCGAATCACCGACTTTATTTCACAGGCGGAGGGATTTTCAATCAACGCCGACATTTCAACAAGCACAACAAAGCGTACGTAACTGACAGCGATCTCCAAATGGCGCACGTTCTTCTCCTTGATACACATCGTCTACAGCGCATGTGCGGAACTGCAATCGCAGCGCTGCAGCGGAGATATATTGGAACTTACTTTCTGGACGCGCCTCCTATGTACCTCAATTAATGAATATCATATGAGACGTACAAAGCACAAACGGTGTAAGTAAATATATATACGTATATAATTTTTTTCATTTTTTTAGTACTGAGTAGTATTACACTTTCATTCAGGGATCTTTTCACTTGAAATCTCTAGTAGAGATGTGTCTAGCCAGATGGTAGCATTGGCAATTGCAGCATGTGTTTACAGCCAGGTAGCACTTGGCAGCTGAAACATATGTTTCTTGCCTCGGACAACGAATGAAGCAATCTACATTCCATGCTGAGATTCCAAGTTTTGTTGTACTGTAGTTCCAATAACTACAATGGAGTAAATCGGAACATAAAAATGGGATTTGCTTTGAAGAAACTATTACAACAGCCTGGTACGCCGGCCGCGGTGGCCGAGGAGACTAAGGCGCTCCAGTCACGGTCTGCACGGTCACTACGGTCGGGGGTTCGAATCCCCCCTCGGGCATGGATATTTGTGCCGTCTTTAGTATAGGGTAGTTCATAAGTAGTTTGTAAGTTTAGGGACTAATGACCCCGTAGTTAAGTCCCATAAGCTTAACAAACATTTGAACATTTGAACAGCCTGGTACGTAGGGCCTTTACAAACTGTCAGATGATTATGCCTTGGGCTTAATATAAACAAAGAGCAGAAAAACAACTCATATTTATTCGAGCAATAATTGCATAACCATTGTTAAAGAATGAAAGAAAATAATCGTTTTAAAATAGTTCAATTAAAGCATATTGAATTGTTACCCACAAAAATTGGAAGACGTCATCTTTGTATGTATATAAAGCACTTGTGTTTGTGTGTACGTATTGCATACAAATGTACAGTTTTGTTCCATCTTTATGAAATTTTCCACACGTAAGCTTCAATCCATGAAGGCTCGCCGTAAGTCTAACGATCACGTACAACACATTGTTCACGAAATATGACGTCATAAACAATGAGATGTGCTACAAACTGCTACAGGAAACGGCAATGTTGCACATTTGCTCCTAAACCACTGGACCGATTTCACCCAAGTTGGTAAACATATTGCTTAGCGTGAGATAACAAACTGTCGGGGTAAGAACCACTTACGACACATGGTTCAGGGGACAACACGTCATAAATATGATACGACGAGACTTTATTCATACACTCTATGAAAAGGAGAGTACTTAACGACTTGCAACAAACTTTAAACATTATTTCAAACCTTTATTATACTTTTTCTAGCGGATAACTACAACGAAATGGTGAAAAGAAGTTTCTCGCATACTACTTTTCCGCTGTTCATGGAGTAAACCTACGGCATTCGGTGTGACTCTATAATTTACAATTTGTAACTACAAATTGTACTCGCTGGAAATTTTACAGATAGTAAACGCACTTACAGATGACTGTACTTTTGGAATTTTATGGCAGTACGACAAGCAGATCTTGTGATATGAGGACATAAACAGTGACGTTCATGGAAAACCGCCCTATCACACATAAGCTTTGAATCTATTGCTTCTTTACTACTAACATATTTTCTAGAAGTACATATACAGATGAGTATATATCTACAAAAGTATACAACTACACAACGTTTAGTTCAATAAAATACGAACGGGAAAACGTGAATATCATGCACCACGTCTTGATACCCTTCTTTTTTTCTGCAAGACCTGTATTCCAGTAACTTAGAGGATATTCCTGGAAACATGACAGTTCTGTTGACAATTTTGAGCTGTGAAGCGCACATGGGTGTAGGCGAAAGCAATGGACGTCTGTGGCGCTACGAGTGTACAGAAAAGTAAGAGAATGAAACAGTATAATCCAATGAATAACTGTTATTTTCGACAGATCTACATTTAAACTTCAAGAGTCTTCAGTTTCCAGTGAGACTCACATTTCCTACTATGATTAATCAATCACATGGCAATCTATTAAATACTGCGGGGTGGTTTTTGCATCTTCATGTTTCTCATACGACCAACCTTATGTCGCTTGTTCAATGTTGGGAAAAGCAAAGAATTTCTTCATACGATCTCCTGGACAAATAACCATTTGTTTATAATCAACTTTTGAATCAAATTAATGTTTCATATCATTTGTATCTTGATGAGTACCTTTCTTTATTTGGACGGTGCCTTATTGTTTTGTACATTATGCAAGACAGCCTTATTTCTGAAATATTCTCCGATAAACATAACATGATTTTAGAAAATGATGAGGAGGACATAAAGAAAGAGACAGTGGACAGAAGAGGTACAAACTCAACGACTGAATAAATAAATAAATACCCGAGCAACGACGGGTTTTCACTTACAGAAGTATATAAACAAAAGTTTATGGGCACAAAGTTCATTGGTTAAAAATTAAATGATTGAGGTGCGAAAAGGAATGTTCATTTCATCTATAGTACAAAACAGCTTCGATCCTGACACAGTTTAAGGAAACCCACTTGTCAAAGAAAGGCAAAGGAAGGCCAACAACAGCTACCTAACGCAGCATCTACAATATTCGACGTGTAGTAACAGATACAACGAAGAAGGATATGTTGGATTTGCTTCATTCACTCCTACCATTCACCAACGTTTATGTTGTGTATTAATTTTAATTATTTTCAGGGCCCAACCGAAGAAAGTTCATATTTTCAGTTTGATAAACTTCCACAGTGGCAAATATTTATTCAATGTGCGCTACGTTGCATATAAAACAAGAAGTGACAATTTCTGTTTGAAAATAAATTGTATTTGTACTTATGAAGTTTATGGCGATTTTTGTATTCCCCTATATCTTAATCCTCTGACATCTCAGAACCACTTTCTCTGGATTTAATCGCTTGCACTCTGGGAGCGCCATTGCAAATGTGTGTACAAGGTAAGGTTAATTAATTACTATAAGTGGTCTAGTTGATTTGTGTAAGGTATGTGGACTTAGAATAATGAAGAAGTACGTGCTGATGAAACAGCTTGTCTGTGTTTTGTAAATTTGAAGTAGCTATCACACGTAACCGGTGCACTTAGTACCAGAATCTATAAAAAGTGAATAAAAAGGAACAAAAATACCAACTTATTCCCTGTAGAATTAAAAGACGAGGAAGCCATTATATTCATCGTCAAAGCGGTTGAATTATCAAGAGGAAATGTAGCTTAATAATTGTTAAGTGTAAAAGAGGTCACTTTCGAATACATTTACGTATTTGTTAAAAGAAAAAATGCATTATAATGTTCACAAACTTATTAGAAACGTGTAGTGTTACTGGTCATTCATGGTAATCAAATGTGTAAATGTGTGTTAAGCTTATGGAACTTAACTTCGGGTCATCAGTCCCTAAACTTACAAACTACTTCTAAACTAACTTATACAACACAAACATTCATCCCATAGGGACAATTCGAATCCCCGACGGGGAACGGCCTAGCATATCAGTTCATAGCGCCTCAATGCGCTCGGCCACTCCGCCGCGGCCACCATAATCAGAAAATTTATCAGACTAGAAATAAAATTACTAGAAGAACTTTGCTGGAAAAATATTTTATATTATATTCCACATATTTAGCGGTTAAGCCACATCACAAAAATTGCATTAAACACAAACTGAGAAAATAATTAAATTATGAAAAGGTGTAGTAAATGTAGCCAGGTCATCTAGGGGTGACTATGTGTGACTATGGCAGACAGTTAGGAGTCACTGTCACACCCCTAGATGACCTGGCTACATTTACTACACCTTTTCATAATTTAATTATTTTCTCAGTTTGTGTTTAATGCAATTTTTGCTAAAGTTTGATAATGATGACAGAGTTCATTGAAACTAGTTACGTTTTGTAAATTAAAATTCAATTTGTGTGACGTGGCTTAACCACTATATATTTGAAATATAATAAATAATTAATCAGTCACACACTCCTTACTACAATGTCATAAAAATATTTTAGTGAATGTTGTTTCATTCAAGCAAGTTTCCTTCAATTTCGGGAAAAACTGCATCACTTAACTTACTGCAGAGAGACAAAATCTTATGAGCAGAACACAGTACCTGCAGCAAACACCTAACGCGTTCCTGGGGAAAGCTTCCGAAGACGATACAGTTGGTTATTTGCGGTGGCCGTGTTATTCCTATCTCGGTCTTAAAACGGAGGCAACAGATACCGAGGCACTAGGGAGGCATAAAGAGAATTTCTCATCTCGCCGCCAGATACGGCGAACGATATCGACAGCGGTACGATGCAGTCCCCAGCCTGTCGTGAACGTAGACATAAAGAAAACGGTTATAATCTGGGCAGTTTAAAGAAATAGGTTGGAAATTTTGTTTCTCGTTGTCAAAAAACTTGCAGCTATTCAGAGTATTACAAAAAGGAATAGGTATTTTTATAGGTGGCAATATGTATCAACACAGTAGAGAAAGTGAGTACCAAACTTGAGATCTGAAACACACTTTTAGTGGTTTGAGTACGTGTTCATATGCGTTACTGTGAGACAAGTGCCTTCCACAGAAATCCGTCTGCTACTAATAACGTCGTGTACAACAGTCACCAAAGCGTTCATATTGGGTAGACTTAGCATCCGATAAATTAAACAAGTCAGAAATTATTAGTTACATTATTCGAACAATACATGTACTTAGTTATAACAGAAATTACATAAATGCGCCGAAAAGAAAGCAAAGAATCTTCATTGGCATAAAATGGCAGAATCTTAGTGATAGATTTGTAATGGATCTATTGCAAGTATCTGTTAAATAAACAAGAAAAGTATCTCAGATTTTTCTTGTAAAATTTAATAAATGTCTTGTGTCAATTATTTTATGCAAATACAAGTTATGTGGGACTGTTTACTGTTGTAATTGTAGCATCGGATTTTGTATAGAGATGTGTTAAGGAAAACTGCAGTGTATGAACTTAAGACTTAAAATTCAGCGTACCTACATATGTTTTTGGCTGCAAAATTCGGGAAGTATTCGGCGCATGGATTTGAAATTTGAAACAGCGTTGCGTTTATAATTAAGATCCTTTTAATGCCAGCCAAATAGCTGTAAGGAAACAAAGGTTGCAGTGGTGGTAAAGAACACTTTCGAATGCCGGCTATCATGCATCCAACATTTGAGAATGAGAGGATTTCGTAACAAATTTTACAGAATATCTCGAACCTTTTCGAAACCTTTCGCTGATGTCCTACACAGAAGATAAAATTAAAGACAAAAGGTTATCTCTTAAGATACGTATTTGTTAAAGCATTACAACTTCTTAATCATGCATTATTTACGTTTTAATTTATTACTTCGATACTGCTATTTGTATTCTTTTTTTACTTAGATCCTAGTATTTGTATTCACGACGCATTTTGCTTTGTCATTATACCACTTAAAGAGCCTACAAAACTATATCACTCTACTTGACACCATGAGATATGGCGTCATAAACACAGTGACGTTTCGAAAACAGCTGTAATAATTCATTCCTACTCTGCTACAGACTTGATCTGCAACGTATTTCGCATACAGTATCCTCATATGCCACGGAATGCTCCTACAAAGGTATATCATTCTACAACACAAGGTTCAGGAGATGCGTGGGATACTGCCGCATCTTGGATTAAAACTTACTCTATTACTTCTTCACGACTCATTCTATTTGCAACACATTTTCCAGACAGTATTCACACATCATTGAGGCGAGCGCTTGTACACCACACCCGGGAAATTGGAGTTGGAAAATGATGATGATGATGATTCATACACCATTGAATGTTCCATTCACCGAAGCTTCTTCAAACATCTCGTATTTCTAACACACGTCAAGCACAGAATGCTGAAAATAACGCTAATTCTGAAGGCAATTGGGAATTTTTGTATGCGTGAATATGTAAGTTAATAATGTGGTGAATACTGAGCTGCGTGAAAACGGAACTGCAGGGCAAATTCCCTGCAAATAGCAGCGAAGTGTATTGACGCGCTATGTTATTCCCGGTCGGGGGTTCGAATCCCCCCTTGGGCATGGATGTTTGTTTCGTCTTGAGTATAATGTAGTTCATAAGTAGTTCGTACGTTTAGGTACTGCAGACCCCGCAGTTAAGACCCTTAAGTTTGACGAACATTTGACAATGGAAAGTCCTCGTTGGAATTTAAAAATATAATGAGTATAGTTTTCACCTCACCGCGAAGAGGATATTGAGTCGTAGACAGACGCGTAAAAATGTAATTATGTATACAAACAAATTTAGCTGTCGGTTGCAGACTTCCTCAGCAGAGAACATACACCTATATTCACACCAATACTGGCACAACTCACTAACAAGCACCAGTATCTGTGTAAATGAGAGTGTGTGTTCTACACTGATGAAGGCTGTAGTCAAGTGCTACAGTAGCGCGTGTCTATTTTTTTTTTTCCTTTTCTGTGTCTGCGGTTCGATGAAAGTCTTTGCATTGAATTAAAAGTTGTCCTCATTGTACACTGAATAGCAAACACAGAGATACTTAAACAGAGGACGGCGCTACGATTGTCAACGACTAAACAGGGTGTTACAAAAAGGTACGGCCAAACTTTCAAGAAACATTCTTAATACCAAAGAAAGAAAATATGTTATGTGGACATGTGTCCGGAAATGCTTAATTTCCATGTTAGAGCTCATTTTAGTATTTCTCTTTAAATGTAAATTGAAATAATTCGTGCAGACAATTGTCAAAATACCCAATTGTTTCGTTAGTATGTATTGTAATTCTTCGATTCACTGTCTGATTTTCTGTGAACGTTTCGGCAGGAATTGTTGGTGATGTCTTGATTGGGCCTCATGTTCTTCCACCTACGCTCACTGGAGCACGTTATCGTGATTTTTCATACGTGATACTCTACCTGTGCTGCTAGAACATGTGCATTTACAAGTACGACACAACAGTGGTTCATGCACGATGGAGCACCTGCCCATTTCAGTGGACCTGTTCGTACGCTTCTCAACAACAGATTCGGTGACCGATGGATTGGTAGAGGCGGACCAATTCCATGGCCTCCACGCTCTCCTGACCTCAACCCTCTTGACTTTCACTTATGGGGGCATTTAAAGCTCTCGTCTACGCAACCCCGGTACCAAATATAGAGACTCTTCGTGCTCGTATTGTGGACGGCTGTGATACAATACGTCATTCTCTAAGGCTGCATCAGCGCATCAGGGATTCCATGCGACGGAGGGTGGATGCATGTATCCTCGCTAACGGAGGACATTTGAACATTTCCTGTAACAAAGTGTTTGAAGTCACGCTGGTACGTTCTGTTGCTGCGTGTTTTCATTCCATGATTAATGTGATTTGAAGAGAAGTAATAAAATGAGCTGTAACATGGAAATTAAGCGTTTCCGGACACATGTCCACATAACATATTTTCTTTCTTTGTGTGTGTGTGAGTAATGTTTCCTGAAAGTTTGGCCGTACCTTTTTGTAACACCCTGTATAAGACAAGACATTAGTTCGTTTACTGCTGCTGCAATGGCAGGTTATAGCTGTTTTAGTGAGATTGAATGTGGTGTTACAAACAGCATACGAGAGGTGGGACACGGTATCTGTGTGGTAGCGATGAGGTGAGGATTTTCTCGTACGACTATACTAGTGAATATGGGGAATCCAATAACACATCAAATCCCGGAAATCACTACGGGCTGGAGAAAGGAACTGCAAGAACGGGACCAAACGTCTGACGAGAATCGTTCAACGTGACAGAAGGACAACCCTTCCGCAAATTGCTGCGTATTTCAATATTGTGCCATTAACAAGTGTCAGCGTGCAAACCATTCAGCGAAATATTTATCGATGTGGGCTTTCGGAGTCGAAGGTCCACCTGTGAACCCTTGGTGACTGCTCGAGAGGCAGATTTACGCCTCGCCTGAGCCCTTCAACGCCGACATTGGACTGTAGATGACTGCAAACATGGTGCCTGGTCTCTGGCGAGTCTCGTTTCCAGGAGTATCGAGTACGGCTACGGAGACTGCCTCATGAATCCGTGGACGCTATGAACGCAAGAGAACGTTCAAGCTGGTGCATGCTCTATAATGAGCGTGTGCAGTCGGAGTGATATGGGACCTATGGTACACCTAGATACGAGAGGTGACACAGACGCCGGCCGCGGTGGCCGAGGGGACTGAGGCGCTCCAGTCACGGTCTGCACGGCCACTACGGTGGGGGTTCGAATCCCCCCTCGGGCATGGACATTTGTGCCGTCCTTAGTGTTAGCAAGTTCGTAAGTAGTTTGTAAGTTTAGGGACTGATGACCCCGTAGTTAAGTGCCATAAGCCACACAAACATTTGGTGACACAGACGTACGCATCCTGCCTGGTCACCTGCCTACATGTCGGGCCCTGTAGTCTTGGGGTAAAGCACTCGACTGGAAACCGGAGAGTCGCGGTTTCGGAACCCGGTCGGACTTTCTTTTTTCAGTCTGCACTTTAACCAATCCTTCACCTCTCAAAGATGTGATGAGTCGCTAGTAACGACACGTAGTTCGGAATTCACGTTAGGCTACGCACACACAAATCGCCGAAGTGGCGTCTAATTGAAAGACTTGCACCAGGCCCATGAGCCATACGAAATTATTATTATTTTACCTGCTTCCATTCATGGCCACTGTGCACTTATACTAGCAATTCTAGCAGCACGTTACGACACCCAACACGTCCAGAACTAATACACCTTGGCTCCAGGAACGTTTCTCCCAGTTTAAACATCTACGATGGCAACCAAACTCCCCTGGCATGAACATTAGTGATCTTTCTGTGATGCCTTGCAACAAGCTGTTCAGAAGAAACCTCTCCCCACTCCCTCGTACTCTTACGGATTTATGGATAGCGCTACAGGTTGCTTGCTCTTAATGTCCTCCAGCACTACTTCAGACATTTGTCGAGTCCATGTCTGGTCGTGTTGTGGTACTTCTGCATCTTCGCCGGGGGCCTACACGATTTTAGGATGTTTCTTTCGCTTTTTATCTATATAAATGTTCAAATGTTTGTATAGTCTATGGGACTTAACTACGGGGTCATCAGTCCCTAAACTTACAAACTACTTATGAATTACTTACGAACTAGGACGGCACAAATATCCATGCCCGAGGGGGGATTCGAACCCCCGACCGTAATGGCCGTGCAGATCGTGACTGGAGCGCCTTAGTCCCCTCGGCCACCGCGGCCGGCTCTATATCTATAATTATAGATAAATTTTACATCGTCTCTAGAGTTAAGTAAGGCACCAGGAAATCAATAGTATTCGTATGCAGTCTATGTGGCATCTGCATACGTTTAACATTCCCTATAAGTCTCTGCATCACATACTATCACGACAAGTAAATACTTAAAGAGGCTTAGGAGAGGGTTGTTTCTAGAAGGCGTACAGAGAGACAGGGGCTGGAGAAGAAACAGAGGATACGACATCAACAGAGACGACGGAGATGGACGAAGATTGGCGAAGAGAGGTAATGGAGAGATGAAGGAGGGGATTAGCAGAGGTAGTACGATTAGAGGGAGGAAGAAATGGAGAACATCAATAGGGGTAAGCGATGGTCAAATATTTGGTTATGAGGGGGAAACTGATGTAGGAAACTGTTGCTTTTCTTATAGGTGACTATACTTCTCATGTTCCAGAATCTGACTTTAGATCTATTCGGAAAACAAACTTCTGGAACAGTAAAAAGGTAGAAACGTAAGGAGATTGTTATTTAACAAGTTGACTGAAATGTAGGGAATGAAAAGTTATATTCAACTTGTACAAATCCAGAAAGCGGTTACAAGAGTCGGAGAGCATGAAATGGACGCAGAGGTTGGGAAAGGAGTAGGACGGGTTTGTAGACTTTCACCAATTTTATTCAATCTTCCTGTGAAGGACACTAAGGAGTAATCTGGGGAAGGAATTGAAGTTCAGGAAGAAGATTTATAAAATTTGGAGGAGCACTTCAACTGAGATAACAGCAAAGAAAGGGTAATAGAATGTAGTATACGAAAATCAGATGATGTTGAAGGAATTAGATAACGAGACAATAAACCTTGTAAATATGTTTTGTTATTTGGGCAGCAAAATAGCTTATAACAGCCAAAGTAAAGGATTCTTAAAACATGGAAAGGCCATGGAATAAAACCATTTTTGACTAACAGATATTTGTTGACATCCAATACTAATTTATTAGGTAGTCCTTTCCGAAAGCTTCCGTCTTCAGTGTAGCACTGTAAGGGAGGGAAACGTGAACGATAAGGTGTTCAGACAAAAAGATGAGAGTAGATTTAGAAATATTGCTCGGAAGACGAACGCTGAAGATTATATGGATAGATCCCGTAACTAATTTGGAGGTAAGTGAACAGAATTGCCGAGAAAAAAGTTTCCGGCATACGTTAACTAGAAGAAGCGACCCAACCTGATGGGTGACCTGGAGAACACGAAAAACAGCTCGCCCATCACAGCATACTGCCAAAGTCTAAAGTCGACCGTCAAGGTAGTAAGAGCGTGGTCGTTCTGCGGAAAAGAGGAGGACACGACTTTCACATCACGGATATTAATGTAACTTTATTCACTTTTAGGAGTCCATTTAGTAAAATAGCGTGTATTTAATAAGGCGTACTACTTAAGCAATTTTAAGAAAGGCGCAAGAAATTTCTTAAGCGCTGAATATGTTTAGGTGTGTTGCTACATTAAGTACAAAGTCACGTTTTTGTGTGCTTAGCTTCGAGATTCGATAGCAGCTTCGTGTTTTGCTGTGTCATTTTTTAGCTTTATATATATTGTAATCACTGGTCATATTATTTAACTTATATCACATTTTAAAGGTAATTTGGGAGTTCTCACAAAATTTTATTGAATTCCACGGTTATTTGGCTGTCTAAATTTTTATTACTGCAACCAATGTTACATTTATACAATTATACTAAAACTACATTTTTCTACAAAAAATGTATTTGATTTTCATTTGTCGACTCCTGTACATGATGAATGTCATGTAGATTCAAGGGCATAGCGCATGGAATCGTCAGTTAAAAGAAGAGTTCGTGTACTGTAATACGGCTTTTCGAGTATCGGGAAAGGCTTACATTTTCAGAAAAATTGTTAGCGTTTGCATGATACCTTGACAACAGTTCAAAATGTTTGTTAAGCTTAAGGGACTTAACTGCGGGGCCATCAGTCCTTAAACTTACAAACTACTTATGAACTATCTTATACTAAAGACGACACAAACATCCATACCCGAGGGGAGGATTCGAACCCCCGACGGGGAGCGGCCTCTCGCATTGGAGCATACCGCCTCAATGCGCTTGGCCACTCCGCTGCGACTGACAACAGTTATGAAGTACAGAGTAATAACTGGCACATTAACAAAAATTAGTAAACAGCCAAATAACAGAGGAAATTAAATAAAACTACAAGCAAAATACGTATTTTTTCATTATTTCAATAATGGAAAATAGATAAAAAACTCACCGTTCAGAAACTCGCTGAGCTGCTGACAGATACGAAAATAGATACATTCACACAAGTTAAATTTTCGGCCATGGCCTTCGTCAGAAAAAGAAACATATACTTGCACGCAATCACTCAGACAACGATATACACACAACCACCATGTCCGGCCACTCCATCCCCACAAACATCTAGACTGCGAGTGAGGTGCGGAGTGGAAGGGGAAGGGAAATGATGCGCGGTAGAGGAGGGGATAGAGAGTTCTGCGGTGCATGATGGATTGTATAGGCTCCGGTAGGCGGGAATTTGAATGGCGGCAATGTATACAGCGAAGGAAAGGGGCGGGAAAGGAAAAAGGGAGATGCAGGGAAGTGTGGGGGAGGGAGGGAGTGGATTTGAAACGATAAGAGCAGCAAGGGAGAATAAAAATAGGAAAAAAAGGGAAAAGAAATAAAAATTGGAAAAATAGGGAAAAAAGGAAAAGAAAGGAAAAAAAAATAAAAAGTAAGTAAAAAAAAATAATTAAGGGGATATTGTAAGTGGTGACATACAGCTGCAATGAAGACATGAGAAACAGTATAATGAGTGGGAAAGGAAGAGGGGGGAGGGAATATTTTAGGCATAGTGTGCAGCGATGGGAAGTTATCTTAGGCTGATTCCATTCCAAGAATGCGTTGAAGGGACAACTCCCATCTGCGCTGTTCAGGAGAGCTGGTGGTGGAGGGGAGGATCCAGATGGATAGAGTGGTGAAGCAGCCATTGAAATCCAGAGTGCTGTGTTCAGCTACATGCTGTGCCAAAGGGTGGTCCATCGTGCTCTTTGCCACAATTTGGCGGTGGCCATTCATCCAGACGGATAGCTTGTTCGTCTTCATACCAGTATAAAACGCTGTGCAATGATTGTAGCACAATTGGTAATTCACAGGTGGCCCGATCTCAGATGGATATTTCCATTAAAAGACCTTTGATATGGGACGTAGATATGAATCAATATGATCAGTGTTTCTGTATATAATTATGTACCGAACACGTTTCCATACAGCGATCCAGCGAAAATGGTTCTCGATTGCTCAACATATGACCGCCGTGTCCTCATGTTTCAGATTGCAGCTAGCCGACACATAATCGTCTCGTATCACTTTCCCCGCGATTTTCTCGATGTTGCCTAAATAGTAAGCTTTACTTCTTGGAGATCATTAGATGCTGATTGAGGCTAAAAGAGGACAAAGTTTGAAATTATCACATAATACAAACGAGTGAGAAAGTGACAAAACTTTGAGTAATTTCTGGTAATTATTACGATACCAAAAATAAATATGTCACGTTTGTCAGTGAACAAAAATTATACTCTTCATCGTACTTATGCTGATGTAGGCTTCTGTGTGATTACGCAACAAGGTACCTGCTTAGCTATCGGAGTGATCTACAGCTATAGCTGTTACGCCACGTCACTGTGCGGCAGAGGGTACCTTGCGCAACACAGCAGCTCCGACACATTCAGAGTCCAGTCGCGTATGATTCACCGGAAATACGACTGCTGGTAAGCAACCATGTGAACTTAATCCCTTGTATTTACAGGGTGTCCCAACAAACTTTTCACCCTAAACAGCTGTGGAACAATAAGTACCCTGTTTTTTCGCATAATGTCCCCCTACTATACTCCCATCCCCCATGGTTTTTCGTTATTTATTTTATTAAAACTGCTCATGTTTCCCTATCAGTGGTGTTTGCAAGGGAGGGGGGGATGGTCAGGGAGTCTCGGCCCCTCCCTAAAATAATGCAGACAAAACAAAATGTTATAAATAAATAAACCTTGTCTCGGTAAAGTGAAAGTGGTTTCAGAAAAAAATTATGCTGAGAATATGAGCAGCAAGCAAGTGCAATTCTATAATTCTATTGTTATAGAATTATAGAATACTATCACAATAAGGTGTGTTCCTAGCAGAGAGCCTCCTGAATGCTGGACGCTGCCCTTCGTAGAACATGTGATCTTTATAGCAATGTACCTGGAGATGCACCTCAATTGACGTGAAACCGGTTGTGTTTAAATATACACGTTTCGACAGCTATGCCGTTCTGTTTCAACACACCAGCACCCAGGACTATTACTTAATTTTAGGTTCTAGGGAGTAGTGTTACACTAGCCTAAAAACAACAACAACAACAACAACACCCCCCCCCACACACACACACACAAACAAACACACACAACATGTCCGAGGGAGTACTCGAACATCCGACGGCGAGCAGCCGCGCGGTCCGCAGCAAGCGCTTTAGATCGCTCAGCAAATCCAACGCGGCTGTGTTAGATCCCGCCTCGAATAAATTAGTTTTCATCTAGGGAATAGACCTATAATTCACGGCGACAGACAATAGAGGGTGGAATCCTACACACAAGGATCTTGTGTCTGTGTTAGTTCCGACTATGTGCCTAGTTGACACATATCCGTTTATTCTTTTTTTCACATTCTTACAAATGTACTTCTGTGAAATTGTTTAATATGAAGGTGAGCAAGTATTTTGTTAAGACAATGTGGTCTACTCAACACTTTTCTTTATTAGGTGAACAAGTAGTTTGTTAAAGAAATGCGGTGCACCCAATACTTTTACTTATTACACAGTTTAGTCATACATCAATGAACACCTGCAAATACTGCAGGTACCTGCAAATAATTTGAACCATCCCGCTAGCGTATGGGAGGCAAATAAAAAAAATAAAATAATAATAATAATAAAAAATGTGTGAGTGTCTGTGTCAGTGAGCTCCACAGTTGACCATGTGTGGTCTGGGCGTCACATTGCTGTGCTTGCCTCTTTGTGATTTATTTCTTCCATCTAACCAAAACGTAAGTATGAATTTTTACAATAATATTTTATATTCGTTCTCGACGTTATCCCGGTGTTATGAGTACTTCTTAAGGTTTCGGGAGGACGTGACAACACTGCGACCTACTCCTCGCGCCTGCCTCACCTTGAGAGGCCGCGCCATCTGCTTCAAGGAGCACGGTTTGCGTGTCACAGATCTGACGGCGCGTAACGGTATCGGCTGCACCCTTACACCCGCCATTGAGGCCGGAATGTGTTTGAGAAGGAGAGTGATGTGCTTATGCGGGGTAGGCTGGAGTAGGGAGCTCCATCTTGTCGGGTGGAAGCAACACACATCCCCGCGCTTACAACTTCCGCGACCTTCCGATAAGCCGCTATCTTTCCCGCAGTAGAGTGGAAGGTAACTCTCTCGTTGGGCCAATAACAGTACCGTTGCCAATTTTTGGAAAACATCAAAACAAAAATTGGCTCAACAGTACTCAAATATAATAGCATAGTAAAAAAGAAGGCCGGCCGCGGTGGCCGAGGGGACTGAGGCGCTCCAGTCACGGTCAGCACGGCCACTACGGTCAGGGGTTCGAATCCCCCCTCGGGCATGGATATTTGTGCCGTCCTAGTTCGTAAGTAGTTCATAAGTAGTTTCTAAGTTTAGGGACTGATGATCCCGTAGTTAAGTCCCATAAGCTTAACAAACATTTGAACATTTGATTTTTAAAAAAGAAGAAGATAATGTATTCAAGACAAGCTTATATAAACGACCCACTTGAAAATGGACATATGATTTTCCTATGGCACCAAGTGTCCAGCCTGCTCCCGACTACATTGTTGGTGTTAGAACGTTTATGTGTTTTAAATCTGTTGGACCAAACTGCTGAGCCCATCGGTCCCTAAACTTATGAAGTACTTAAGGGAACTTAAACTATTGACAAACACACACACACATGCCGGAGGGAGGATTGGAAATTCCGACGGGAGCGAACGCGCAGTCAGACGGCGCATCTGATGGCGCGGTCATTTTTGATGTTACCTTTCATTTGAAGCAACTAATTAGCACGTGATACAGTTATTGATTAGAATTCAAAAGCAAAATTCATCGAGTGATAAGGGAATTTTTTAACCTTCATTTTCTTTTTATCTACATTCATAAATATGCAACTGCTTAGAAATTGTGACACACACACACACACACACACACACACACACACACATATATATATATATATGCCATTTATATAATAAAGCTATCTCTTCATAAAGTTTATATACTAAAGGTACTAAACATAAGGAGAGACTCTGAATTAATATTTTTGCTGTCGTCAGTATTCGAACCGTGCATAATACACAAGCTATGTACACCGCTCAGACATTGCCTAGGTGGGGTGGATTGCGTGCATCAGATAGCCGTACAGTAGGTGCAACCACAGTGGAGGGGTATCTGTGGAAAGGCCCCTCTTCAGGAGCCACACGTTTGTCTGGCTCCTGAAACGGGGCAGAAGCCTTTTCAGTAGTTACAGGCTGGCCTTGTGACGTCAGCTAACTTGCCTTTGCCTTGCAGTTACTGCGAACGGATGAAAGCAAGGGGAAACTACAGTCGTTATTTTTCCTGAGGACATGCAGCTCTACTTTCTGAATATATGATGATGGCATCCTCTCAGGTAAAATATTCCAGAGGTAAAATAGTCCCCCATTCCGATCTCCGAACAGGGACTACTGAAGAGGATGCCATCATCAAGAATTTGAAATGAAAACCTTGCGGTTTGCCAATGACATAGTAATTTTGTCAGAGACTGTAAAGGATGTGGAAGAACAATTGAATGAATGGACAGTGTCTTGAAAGGAAGATGAATATTAACAAGAGTAAAACGAGGGTAATGAAATGTAATGTCAGGAAATCAGGCGATGCTGAAGGAATTAGAATAGGTAATGAGACAATGAAAGTAGTAGATGAGTTTTGTTATTTGGGTAGCAAAATAATTTCTGATGGCCGAAGTAGAAGATATATATATATATATATATATATATATATATATATATATATATATATATATATATATATATATGGAAAAGATATAAGATGCAAATTGGCTATGAGAAGAAAAGCGTTTCTAAAGAAGCGAAACTTGTTAACATCCAATATTAATTTAAATGTTAGGAAGTCCTTTCTGAAAGCATTTGTCTGGTGTGTAGCAGCGTATGGGAGTGAACGTGGACCATAATGAGATCAGACAAAAAGATGATAGAAGCTTTTGTAATGTGGTTCTACAGATGAATGTTGAGAATTAGATGTGTAGATCACGTAACTAATGAGGTGCTTAATCGCATTGGGGAGAAAAGGAGTTTCTGGTATATCCTGACTAAGAGGATAGATTGGTAGGACACATTCTGAGACAGGCATTGTCAACTTAGCATGAGAAGGAAGTGTGTGGGTTAAAAATCGTAGGGGCAGACCGAGGGACGAATAAAGTACGCAGATTCAAAAGGATGTAGATCGCGAAACGTATTCTCAGATGAAGAGACGTGCACAGGACAATATAGCATGAAGAGCTGCATCAAACAAGTATGCGGACAAGACCACAACAGCCTTTGGTATAACAAGGCAAAGTTTGTCTCAAGGAACTGAATTATTATTGAAATTTAATATGTTCATATGTTATATATTTGGGAAAAATTTTTGTTGCCTATGGGATAAAATCGCACGCCTTTGGTATAACAAGGCAAAGTTTGTCTCAAGGAACTGAATTATTATTGAAATTTAATACGTTCATATGTTATATATTTGGGGAAAATTTTTGTTGCCTATGGGATAAAATCGCACGCCTTCATAATAAAAATAAATGAAAATTTCATATAGATAAATTTAAAAAAATGTACATACAAAAACGCATGTATAATAACGCAAGGATTTTTCAAAATTGCAAATTTTTAGGCCACGAATTTTCGTGGATGCATGATTTTGAATGTAATGTTAATCAAGAGTCTAGGTTATACAGACCCCCTCGCATCTGTAAGAGGGGTTACAGAATACTGTATATCCAATTCCCATTATGATGTTACACATATCAGGAACGTGTGCTTTCTCTTTTCTTTCTTTTTCTGTTTAATCTGTAGAGAGCTACAGCAGAACGTGGACGGGTACAGGTACTTTACTATAATAACGTATATTAAAGATTTCAATTAATAATTATTCCTTTTACGGTGCACATTTATTGGTAGTTAAGTTAGTATTACCTCTTTTTCGAAGCATTATTCGTAAACTTTGATACATATTTGGAATTTTCTAAACATGGATTTGGCAGAAAATATTTCTTGCAGTTGGCAGCAATGCCTTGCTGTCGTCATCCGGCCGTACCAGCGGAACACTCGTTTCCGCTTATTTCAAAATAACAATTTTAAATGAATGCTGCAATTGACAGTTCCACGAGTTCCGAAGTGTACAATCACTAAACGTGGCTTTGTTAAAAAAATACATAAAAAATCATAAACGAACTGAAATTATTCGGCAGCCGTGTCGAGTGTTCCAAAACATCATGTTCAGTTATGTTGAATTATTAGGTTTACAAGTGGCCGATCAGAGGATCAAGGATTATGACATGAAGATCAGCATCTCCAAAACGAAAGTAATGTCTGTGGGAAAGAGATTCAAACAGATTGAGTGCCAGATAGGAGGAACAAAGTTAGAACAGGTAGACAGTTTCAATTACCTGGGATGTATTTTCTCACAGGATGGCAACATAGCGAAAGAACTGGAATCGAGGTGCAGCAAAGCTAATGCAGTGAGTGCTCAGCTAAGATCTACTCTCTTCTGCAAGAAGGAAGTAAGTGCCAAGACTAAGTTAGCAGTGCACCGCTCTATCTTTCGACCAACTTTGTTGCATGGGGGTGAAAGTTGGGTGGATACAGGTTACCTTATTCATAAGATAGAGGTTACAGATATGAAAGTAGCAAGAATGATTGCAGGTACCAATAGATGGGAACAATGGCAGGAGGGTGTCCATAAAGAGGAAATCAAGGAAAAACTGGGAATGAACGCCATAGATGAAGCAGTTAGAGCGAACAGACTGAGATGGTGGGGTCATGTTACACGCATGGGAGAAGCAAGGTTACCTAAGAGACTCATGAGCTCGGCAGCGGAGGGTAAGAGTCGAGGTAGACCAAGAAGAAAGTACTTAGATTCGGTGCAGAATGATTTTGAAGTAAAAGGCATAACATCAGACGAGGCATCAATGTTAGCATTGAATAGGGGATCATGGAGGAATTTTATTAGGTAATTTGCTCCAGACTGAACGCTGAAAGGCATAATCAGTCTCTAATGATGATGATGATGACAAAAGTCACAACAGTCGATGAGGAAATTCCAGGACACCGCAGTATCAGTGTTGGAGTTCCTCTTTGCTTTTTCAAATGTTTCACGAAGGTTGTTTCAGGAATCATGATACACAAAACCGTTGCACAGAAGCTACGGCATATCAGAGGTGACAGCATTTTATGACAGTTGAGTTTCAAAGCTTGTTCACTGCTGTGACAAATTCCTGTCTCTATTATAAACTAGTAACAGAGTCTCACTTGATTTCCCAGAACTCTCATTCCTTTTTCAATCTTTGACTTGGCGCAGACAGTAAAGTACTAAGGTACTTAATTTCGTTGTATTTGGTCATATAAATTTATGTAAAATTTTTGAAATGTAATGTATTGCCTTTAAGTATCATTACCCAAGAAAGGCGTATTGGTGGTACTATATAAATACGACCGTTTTAAATATAAGGAGAGGCATTGTGCTGTGCCTGGGATTCGTCCGAGGAATCTCCTGGATATCAGGCAGGAGCTTTACACCGCTCCCAAAACACAGCGTTTCGCTCAAACCGACTTGTAGCACATCTCCCTCCACATCACTTACTTTAATTCTGTCTCAATTTTCGCTGTGAAATACGTATTCAGCCAGAATTAAAGTAGGTAGTGTGGAGACGTGACAGACAGATACTACAGTCGCTTTGTCCGTGTTAGCTGAGCGATCCAATGCTCCTGCCTAGTAAGCACGAGGTCCTGGGTTCGAATCCAGGACACAACACAAATTTAAATCAATGCTTCTCCTTACATTTAATACCTTTGATGTCGAGGAATTCCTGCGACCCAGGAGAAACAGCAGATCTGTCTGCAATATGTGTTGGACCTTCAGCTCCAGTCCAGCTTCAGTATTTATGCAGTCAAGTACAGGTCTCTACACATGTAGGCCACCTTGCCTCAGGATGATACCAGTAACACGCTACCCTGCCTAATCTGCTACACACGGAGTGGAAGGTCATATCTAAGAGTGGTTAGATATTGCCAACGTCAGTAAATTGCAATCGTTCGCAAAAATAACACCACACACTCTGACCTTATGAAGTCCCGAAATCAGAAACCCTGACGAGGGTCACCTGCAAAAGTGTTCTAAACGTGGGAATGGTTTATAAAATGACATTGGAATGACAAACACTGAAGAATTTTATTGACAATTCTTGTTTTCTTCAACCTTACCTTGTCTTAACCTTCGTGCTCGCAATATAGAAAGTAGATGTATTTGACATGCAATTTACTTTACTGTTTCACATACATGTAATACTTCCAGACAGTAAATTGAAACCAGCTGAATATGCATAATGCAAGAGACACTTAAAGAAAGACATTAAATTATTGTAATGCTGCTAAAATTGATTGTGAGTCTAATTTCTTGCATTACTTGTTTATTGTAGTCGTCCAAAGATGAATCGTACCTTGCAGGTATACACTAAGGTAGAATTCCGATTACAATTTTTTTTTAATATAAGGTATCCAAAAAAGGCATTACTACGAATACAGAAAAATAAACGGAAATGGTACAAAACTTTTCAAAATAAAATTATTTGAAAAACTACGCCCTGAAAAAACTTACCAAAACGGATGCATAAGGTTTAATATTTCATAATACAAAATAGCTTAGGGAACAAATGAGGAGTTTGGCAGTAAAGAAATGGTAAGGGACAAAACAGCAGTTGTGAAAAAACACGCCACAAGTATCTAATAAAATTCCATAAACCGTGAGTACATACAAAATCATGTGTTGTAACTGAAAAAAAAATTAATGTATTAAAAAAAAGAAAAGATTTTTAACGTATTTACGGTTTATGGAATTTTATTAAATATTTGTGGCGCGTTTTCCCACAACTGCTGATTTGTCCCTTACCATTTTTTAATCCCGAGCCCAAACAGCCTAAGGTAATTAATCGCTAGTAAAATAAAAGTAAGAAAGTATCAATGACGAGGAAAGTAAGATAAAAATTATAAGTATGTAATGGATGAGATGAAACGGTAAATGCGAATCAGTTGCAGAACCGGATGACACGTTCGACGTTTGCTCATAATTAGCCGACACGAAAGCATCATCAGTAAGCCCTTAGAACCTACACCTATATAATGCCCACAAGGACTAAATTACGGAAGAATAACAGACAGCGCGGGAATGGGCAAGTGGTTCGAGGCGTCATGTCACGGATTTCGTAACCGATGCCGTCAGTTCGAGGTTCAAGTCCTTTCTCGTGCATCGATGTGAGTGTTGACCTTAGCATAAATTAGTTCAACCCTTTCAAAGGATGTGGGGGGGTATACTTCCCACTAACGGTATTCCTTTCCTGCATTCACGGGAATATGTGTTATCACTTCTATACGCTCCTGGGCCCTATTGGTAGTCCGCTGCATTAGGTCTAGTTTCCGGATTTTGTTGAACAAAGCTATTAGGGCTGTGGGATGTATTTTTGTCACAAAATTTTTCTACATATGTAATATCATATCATATATCATGGAAAGGCAACCCTCTGAAAAAGTTGCCGAAATTAAATATTAATCGGAAGCAATATTATATATAGCAAACTAATGGATGGCTTTGTGGTTTGCCCCTTCCCCCACACACTACACCCTGTATGCGTGGAATGATGTACTTCTAACTGAGTAATGAAATATTTTCCAATCGTTTATAGACATTATTGTATATATTACAGTACATATAAATAGACATTTCCACCCTTCCAATGCTTTTACCACAGCAAAAGTCTCTCTTCTGGAGTATCACAATTATTTCTAATTCATTTCGACGACCACTAGAACCGGGTTATTTATTATTTATGTCACTGGTAAAGCCCCTAATCTTAATATTGTATGATACAAAGTTACAATTACTGTGATCGAGTTGGTGTAGTTGTAACGCACTGGACTTGTATTCGGGCGCACGGTGGTTCAAATCCTTCCCTGGTCATCCAGATTTAGGTTTTTCACTCCAGGCAATTGCCGGGTTGTTTGCTTTCAAAGGGCACGGCCGATTTCCTTCCCCGTCCTTACCCAAAACTTCGAGCTTTAGCTCCGACTCTAATGAACAAGCTGTCGATGGGACGTTAAACCCTAAACTTCCTTCAATTACTATCATGGAAGATTGGTTAGAGTGATTTTGTAGCATTTCACTCTTAGAAAATATAAATAAAGAACTCACCGTGAAATACCACTTCAGGTGGTATTGACAAACAGCATAATCTCAACGATGCTGAGTATTCCCATTTCTTGGTTCGTGAAAAAACGCCTGAAAACTTGCACAAGGTCGTGTAAAGAAAAACACGCTCGGCGCGTAAGCTCCATTACACAGCCACTATATATTGTTAGGTCCAAATTACGTACACCGTATACTATTGATACATAACCGCGAATGAAACTCTGATGCAATCTAAAGCATTAAAAGCCTTTAGGGTTTTGGTAATTGCTATTTGTTTAAGCCAGGTTTCTTTTATTTCATGGCCGGCCGCGGTGGCCGAGGGAACTGAGGCGCTCCAGTCACGGTCTTCACGGCCACTACGGTCGGGGGTTCGAATCACCCCTCGGGCATGGAAATTTGTGCCGTCCTTACGATAAGATAGTTGATAAGTAGTTTGTAAGTTTGGGGACTGATAACCCCGTAGTTAAGTCCCATAAGCTTAACAAACATTTGAACATTTTTTTCATGTTTTACAGATACCAGTTATGGATCAATTAGAGATAGAAGTCAGTACACGCTGAAGGTGGTAAATTAAGCTACGACCGCAGTGGATCAAGGTGTTCTGACTTGTTTCCAAACTGTAAGAACATATGGAGGAATTTACGATCTCTTAGTTAAGCGCAGGGACTTCACTCAGGGCGATGCAGATTGAAAGCAGTTTTTTTCTTTTATTATTGATTAAAACCAGTAACAATTCATTGTAAAATTATTTTAATAAAGGGGGAATATTACTATCCAATATGTAAGCAGCTTGTTTTATTTTAAAAAAATTATATCTTTTTTTTATAGAAATTATTTTGTCCGTTGCGAATTTCATGGTGAGTGGTGAAATTTTTGACTCTTCACGTAGGGATATGGTTGGGAACAAGCACACGCGGCGGCGTGGCCGAGCGGATTGAGGCGCCAGGCTACGATGCGCGAGGCCATTCAAATGTTTGTTAAGCTTATGGGACTTAACTACGGGGTCATCAGTCCCTAAACTTACAAACTACTTATCAACTACCTTACACTAAGGACGGCACAAATATCCATGCCCGAGGGGGGAATCGAAGCCCCGACCGTAGTGGCCGTGTAGACCGTGACAAGCGCCTCAGTCCCCTCGGCCACCGCGGCCGGCGCGTGGCCATTCTCCGGCATAGATGTTTGTGCTGTCTTTAAGCTAGTTTATAAGTAGTTTGTAAGTTTAGGGACTGATGAACCCACAGTTAAGTCCCATAAGCTTTACAAACATTTCAGCATTTAATGCAGTGGAATGTGATATGCGGCAGGAAGGGCGTGTCTGCTATATAATGCTGCCACTTGAGGCATGAGTGGGTGTAGATGATCAGCATATGTGGTATAAATTATACGTGGAAGTAATAAGGTTGTGACATCATACATTTGTTCTCGTTAAAAAATATATTTGCCCGTGTCACGTATAGGTTTGCCACCCTATTGTAGTAATAAAGTTAGTGGATCACTGAAGTTGGCAGCAGAGGTAAACAAAAGACAGGGTGGTCTCCGTTTCACGCTAGGCTAACATCGCGCGGTACTTTAAACAGACTGTGGAGCGTGTTACTCAAATGTTCAAATGTTTGTTAAGCTTATGGGACTTAACTACGGGGTCATCAGTCCCTAAACTTACAAACTACTTACGAACTAGGACGGCACAAATATCCATGCCCGAGGGGGGATTCGAACCCCCGACCGTAGGGGCCGTGCTGACCGTGACTGGAGCGCCTCAGTCACCTCGGCCACCGCGGCCGGCAGCGTGTTACTGATGGTTAGGTGGTGTTACCAGAACAAGAAGGCAAAGCTCAACTAAGCATTGACTACAACCTATAGACACCCTAGAACCTCTCTTTGTTGGCAATGTTTTCCAGACTAATGCTCATATTCATTAGACAGATTATTGTAAGTTTTTTTTTATTTTAGCACGAGTGAACGAAAAAAAAAAAAGGGTTCTGGTTGGGGGGGGGGGCGTTGAACCCCCGTCCCCTCCCCCAGTATCTACGCTCCTTTCGCCTTGGCTTTCTTGTTACTTCGTGGGATATTCAGAAAGTTTACCGCCTGACACCGCTAGGCGCTCGCCAGTCGTGAATATTTTGGCATGTCCGTGTTCACCCGGCAGGTCATTCGCCATCCAACCGTAACTTCAAGAACGTCTCTGCGAGTCTGGGTTGTTCAGTATTCAAATTTCTGTGCTGCAATCGAAAATCCCGCCAGCTGTGAGCTGCAGACTGTGATACGAGTTTTGCTGACAAAGAACCGAAGATCTCTAGCAACTTATTGTGAACTGTGCGCTATGTACGGGATGAGTGAACGTTTTGTCCGGATATGGTGCATTCGGTTTAAAAGTGGCCGAACCAACCATAATGATGAAGAGATGAGTGGACGCTGGAGCATTGCGACTGACGATCTTGTCGCTAAAGTTGATGAAACGTCGCGTCACAATAACGGATATTTCGCTTTCTTTTCCACAAGTTTCATGGACGTTGCTGTTTGACACTGTCACTGAAAAGATAGGCGACCACAAATTTTGTTCATCAATTTTTGCCAAAAATGCTTACATAGCACGATGAAGAACAGCGGATGAGGGCAAGTTTGACGTTTCTTGAGGCTTACTACAAACATTGTGATTCATTACTCGATCGAATCGTAACTAGTGACGTGATTTGGGTGAAACACGTCTATTCTGAGACAAAATTACAGTCAGTGGAGTGGGGGCACACAATCTCCACACGAAAATGAAGAAAATGTTGGAAACCTTGTCAGAAAGGAAGATGGTGGCGACAGTATTTTGGGGTAGGCAAGATGTGCTTCTTAATGATTTTCTCGAACGTGGAGCATTCATAAATTCTGCCTGTTACTGTCAAACTTCTCACAGCCTTATAACAGCAGTTCAAGACAAACAAATTTTCTTCTTGCCCGAAAAATGTCCCATCTCACAAGACAAACTGCACTAAAGAACTCCATAATTCATTCTAATGGGAAATATTCCCTCATCAGCCATACAGCTCCGATCTTCCACTTGCTTCCCAAGATGAATAACTGACTTGCAACGCAGCGCTTTGACGACTGGCTGAAGTCCCATGCGGCAGAGTTTTACATCGAAGGAATTTCAAAACTATGATAAGTGCCTCAATTTGTTTGGTGACTATGTGGAAAAGTAGTATTGTAGTCGTTCTTTCATATATAAGAGTCTTTCTTGTACTTAGTTTTTTTTATGGCAAAACGTTCCCTGCTTTCTGAAAAGCCCTATTTTTTTCCATTGCTAATAGGTTTACATTGCTGTGTTTGTGTGACTCCTTGAATATTATAGTATTTCCTTCTTTCATAGATCACCTAAAGACCGAATATTATGTGTTACCCACAGTTTTTTTGCCATAATTTTCCTGTATCCGTTTGTTTGTTCACCATCAACGAAAGCCCTGCTTGGGGATGCCCTTTTCTCATCAATTAAACTATGCGAGGTGTCCGCACGACTAATATTTAATAAATTTGTTCTTGTAGGCCCCGTGCTTGTCGCAGAGCCTCGCAACAGATGGAAATTTAACGGATTTTGCAAATTCTACCTAAATAGACATTCTGATTTTAAATGTTAATATAAATCTTCAAAAGTATATTTATAATAGTATATAAAACTCTTCTGGGTTTTGGACCGCATCGTCAAAATACCAAACACTTCACCGACGTTTCGGCCACTATTGCAAGTGGCCATCTTCTGGGTGTTACATTTACCCAGAAGATGGCCACTTGCAATAGTGGCCGAAACGTCGGTGAAGTGTTTGATATTTTGACGATGCGGTCCAAAACCCAGAAGAGTTTTATATACAATGACAACGGCCGCGGAAGCCTTCGTTTATATTTATAATAGTTTATTATACAATATGGTTGTGACCTCATACCAATTAAAATCCCGTTCCTTTTCTGTTCCTTTTCCTTTATTTATTCTTATGCTTCAAATCCTCAGTGCTCCCAGAACTCCGTACGGCATTGCAGTTTCCTTGCCACTGTGTGACGTCACACATTCGCGCGGCCTCACGAAGCCCAAAGGAACATCTCGGGCAAGGAAAATATAAAAGAAAGAAGAACAGAAAATATACAATAAAATTCCTTACACTAAAGTTAAAAGGGAACAAAAATGTATTAAAATTTCCTCCCGTCTACAACTTATTTGACTCGTACTTGTTGGTTTAGAGGTTTAAATGTAAGGTTCCATTTTTTTGTAAGGCAAAATTTCAAAAATATGTTTGTACCTTTACAACTACTTATTATGGTAGTATCCACATCGTTATTTAACTTGAAACGCATTTCATGATTCTTCGGAAGATTCTCTTAAACTTGCCTCGTCTTGATACATTGTCGTTTGAGATTATATCTGCTTCTACGTAAGTCTTACAATCCACTATCCGATTTCGGAGGAATCTCTGACATTGATAACATTTAGCTGGAATTTTCCAGAGCTAAACCTACAGGTAAAGAGAATTATACGAGATTCTTCTCCCTGAATAGGGACGAAAGGTTTTTATAGCCTTTGCAGCAGACGCCAACGCCTTTATTACCTTTCTGAAATGTTCACTCAGCTTTTATTGCGCGATATTACCATTAATCCCCGATTAGAGCTTAAATGAAATACTACACGTCGATTTAAAAGTCTGATTTAAAATTAGGTGGGCTGGAAAGTCAACGCTAGAGTTTTCTAAATTTTGGTCTGCAAGTAATGATGATATTCATCTCCTTGTATCTCTAGTTCATTACAACTTAAATTTATAAGTTTACTTACATTTGTTAGGAGACTCAAACATAAATAGAAAAGAAAGTTACTGTAACAACCTTTAATTTTCCTTCGATTGAAATTGTGGTGCAAGTAGTTCCACATGTTCACAGTCGGTGTTCCACAGGAAATTTCTCTTCGCAACATCTACTATTATGCCATAATGTTTACCAAAATTGTAAATTGTTTAATACCCGAATTAAGTCAGGTTCCGTCATTTTTTATATTAGGGCTTTGTTCAGTTTACCAGTTTGCTATCCCGATGTACTAACATTTGAAGTAAATAATCTTTTCTCCAGTACTATGTCGTAATTTTAGCGTAGCCAAGCGGTCTGGAGCTCCATGTTGCGAATCGCTCGGCCTCCTGCGGCGGAGGTTCGAATCCTCCTTCGGGCATGGATGTCTGTATTAGTATAATTTATAAATAGTATAATTTATAAATAGTATTTGGTATGTTTATGGACTGATTACCCCACAGTTAAGTCCCATAAGTTTTACAAACAATTTGAACATAATTGTAGCCTTATACACTCTAAGAACAGTCGAGTCCTACATTATGATTAGTAAATTTCCTTACGAATAGAAACATCAGCGGTTATTTCAGTGTTCTTACTTCCTAGAATCCTAATAATTTACTTTCGTTTTATCGCTGAAACCAAGACCTCTGTATTATAATAAGCGTGAGATTGGTTCAAAGTGTTTCGCACAGCGTTAACGTGGTCTACCAAATACATCAATGCATTTTCCCCGCCATTATTTGTAAAACTGACCACATCACATTATCTTACAGATGCAAACGACGGTATGCGGGGAGCTCGCACAATAGAGTCGTAAATGATGGGAAGGTAATTTTAAAGGGGTTAAAGAAACTCACTCAACCACTTGAATGTAAACTTTTTTGTGGCCCATTTACTATTTCTCGTTAGTATTATACGCTTAACGAGGTGTAATGGACCTTGTTGCATCACATAGCAGTCATTGCATTCTCTGAAGAGCCTGACACTTTCGACAGGCCGACCCAAGGCACGAGCTTACCTTGAGTTGCACGCGGAGACTCATCACCTGGGCGGCAACGAAGTAGCAGGTTTGCCTCGTCTTTTGAAGAGGGCTACGAGCGGGTGGGAGTTTTGTGACAACTCATTTCTTCCTTTTTCGCTTTGAGAGTGACCACTGTTGTTCTTACATGGCCGCTGAGTAAGGAAGAAATTTTTCAATTGTTCCCCTTACGTTCGCCTCGCGGAACGGTAGCGTGGTCTAAGGCATCATGCGACGGACTGGGCAGCCCTTCTCGCCGGAGGTTCGAGTCCTCAGCATTTGTGTGTGTGTGTGTGTGTTTGTGTGTCTCTGTGTGTGTGTGGTCGTCCTTAGTGCCAGTTAGTTTAAGTAAATTGTAAGTCGAGGGAATGATAAAATAACAGCCTGTTCCAATAGGTTTAGAAATATTTGAAAATTCTTTTTGTTCTCTTTACTTTCAGAGGAATGGTAGATATTGTTGCATTTTGGCAGTTAGTCGAGGGAGTGACGACTGAGCCTTTTTATTTGCTATCCTTAATGAATGAAATAGAAGTGCGTCTTAGTTCTGCTGGTTGTCTGTGTTTGGGTTGAATTTGGTAACTGCTTTTCATCTACAGTACAATTAGTATTGTTCATACATGTTGCTCATATGTTAGACGTATCCTTATTATCTTTTACTTAAAAAAATTGGGATGTCGGCAAAAAATCAAATGTTCAAATGTTTGTAAATCTATCGGACCAAACTGCGTGGTCATCAGTCCGTAGCTTACAAACTACTTAAACTAAGTTAAACTAACCTAAGGACAAACACTCACATCCATGCCCTAGGGGGGACTCGAACCCCCGACGGCGAGCAACCGCGCGCTCCGCAGCGAGGCGCCTTAGACCGCTCGGCTACTCCACCGCGGCTGTCGGCAAAAAAGCAAGCATAGTTGCAATAGCTTGAGTGAAAGCAAAACGAATAAAGCTCCAGTGATACAGCGAAGAAGACTATGTTGTAATCCCTTGTCGAATAGTCAGAAAAGGGCTAATACATGCCAAGGAGACATAATTATATGCAGTGGCGGTTCTCTGAAGTGAGCAACGGAAAAGCAGCGCATTAATATTTTTCTACTAGTCTCGTTACCGTATTCAAGCTTTTCTCGGGTATATATTTATTCCACTGTTATTTTAGTCCCTTTTCTTCTTCTTTCGATCACCTTATTTTGCACTGACATTTGTCTTTAGCGAATTTCAACATCAATTTTACATTGTGGTATTTTTTTCATCTCTAAGGCCTATCGTGTCCTTTCATGGTCACTTATGTTCTCTTCATAAAGAGGTTGGAAATCGCGTAAATAATCTCTGACTGAATAATTTGTCTAATAATGGTTCACAGATATCTTTTTTACTGAGAGGGTACCGCATTGTGCTGAAAGACTACAAAATAAGTGTGTATACACAGAGTAAAAAAACTCCCGTATCTGGAATTGAGGGTTAAATTGGACCCACGGATCTAGTAAATTTTCAAGCGATGACCTCCCAGACCCTAGTGCCCCTTACAACGTACTGAGATTAGACTTGCGTGCAAAACTGACTTTCGATTGTTTGATGGTTTTATTGTTGCTGAGGGGTCCAAATTGACCAAATACTCTGTTTATCCCTCCCTTACTCGCGGGGAGTAGAAATATACTACATTGCCGTTCTAAACGTTATTTTCTTATGGTTGCCAAGAGGGGGGTAGGACTAAAATTCAACCAGTCTGGCATCCATGTCCCCACCTGCAACTACAGTAAGTGGCGTGCGCCGTCCTGCACGGATCTATTCACAGGAAAGTCTTGAGTGTTACCCGTGGTATTTAGCGCATGCGTGTACTCTACGCGAGTATCGAAGTACCAGCGCACATTTTATGTGATAAGTGAAAATATCGTCTGTTTCAATGCTTTATGCATTTATTCAGAAACCAAAAACTACGTCAAAGTGAAACTAGCTGATTTTCTTGACGGAATTAGTAACGAATTTACTTATGCATCGCAAAAGAAGCAAAAAAATAAAGTTAAAAAATTAGAGAAGAAACGTGTTTTTAGCAAAAAGAAAAAAAAAAAAAAAAAAAAAAAAAAAAAAAAAGGTGGTGGAATACATTTTTACTCCGCACGATTGTATGCGTCCTACAAACCAGCACGAGTTACCGAGGGTTAGGGGTTTTCAATTTATTGGTTTTTTCTTGCAATATTCTGCCAACATAGCCGGTAGTGCAACAGGTGTGAGTAGACAGTGTTATAGCTTAGAGTAGTTTTCATCGCTGAAATTTGAGACATGTCGCTATTGCCTAGAACAACTGACGATAATACGAGCATAAACATATAGAAAAGAAGGAAACACGAGTTAAGGAATATCTGAATATCTGTACAACTTTTTTTCTTCAGAGATGAATAAAAGTTAAATATTTTTGTACAGTAATTGAGATATTGAGCAAAAAATTTGGATTTCAAAGGGATGACAAAATTTCCTCTTCACAAATGTTGTATAGTCTACGTAACTACAAGGGTAGGAACTTAAAGAGTGTCAATTATTTTCTCACAACTGTTACAAAAGCGTTACGTATTTGCACCTGTTACTGTCATTAAAAGTAGTCACCAGCGTTGTGTAGAACCCAATGCCATCGATTCTGAAGGCGTAGTATACCGTTAGCAGATCTTGTTCTGTTGATGGTGCGAATGGAACTTTCTACTGCCTGTCGAATCTATGGAATAGTACTGAAGCGGATGGCACGAAGTGATTCCTTTACCTTCGGAATCAAGTCAAAGTCACAATGACTTAAGTCAGGATATATGGTGGCTGGTACAGTATTCCCCAGTCGCATCTACCCAACAGAGCAGCCACAACTAGCGCAGTATGCGCCCGCGCATTGTCGTGCAAAACAATGGATGGGTTGTGCAGAAAGTGTTGCCGCATCTTTCGCAAAGCTAAGACGGCAACAACGGGCACTTATTCTTCACAGACTCTTGGATGACGCGCCCTATGCATATGTGCCACAGTTGGCCAACGTGCTACTGTTCTGTAAAGCTATGCCTATTCCTAGCATGCCTCTTGATGAAGGCCTTGATGACACTATCGTACTGTACGATATCTGGGACATTTAATCTTGACCCAACTCCGTTGTTTCTGTTTCGAAACATATTGACACCATTTAAATTGTGCTGCTCTGTAACAAGTGATTGTGTTTCCCTCGATTGTACGCACGCCGAGGTCGTAGAACGTACGAGTCCATTTGCTTGGAGGTCAGGTAGGTATGTAAACAACGCGTGCTATCAGCGACAATAGTGGATTTCATTGCACAGAAGTTACAACCCTCGTAGAAGTGAAAGTCAACACTACAATATCAGGTAATTCATTTTTCTTCTTATTTTCACTTTGACTCATCAAGAGACCCAAGGGCGGGTGCAAGTGCCCCTCCACCCACAGAGCGCGACAAAAAAATGAAAGCGGACGTGTGTGTGTGTGTGTGTGTGTGTGTGAGAGAGAGAGAGAGAGAGAGAGAGAGAGAGAGAGAGAGAGAGAGAGAGAGGGAGGGAGAGGGAGAGGGAGGGAGGCAGAGAGAGTGTGAGAGAGAGAGAAAGAGACGGAGGGAGGGAGGGAGAGCATCTCAGCATAAGAGTAATTATACTTACAGAGAGAGAGAGAGGGGGGGGGAGGGAGGGAGGGAGGGAGGCAGAGAGAGTGTGAGAGAGAGAGAAAGAGAAGGAGGGAGGGAGGGAGAGCATCTCAGCATAAGAGTAATTATACTTACAGGCAGGATGTTATTATGAGTTTCAAAATGCAAAATCCCTGTAATTAACATAACGTAAATTGATTTCTGTTCTGTTATGCTGACATTTAACTGCTTTTTGCTCCTTTCTTGTCAGTAATGTTCAATAAAAATAAGTGAAAACTATAGCTGTTTATTGTTTGGGACATGAATGAGCTGTTATGTACGTTTTGTTCATCCATAAATAAAGTTAAAGGATATAACTATGTCAAAAATCGCGAATTTCTAGGGCTGCGTTCAGGCTGACGCATTCAGGTGTTTTCGATAGTTTATCACTCTGGATTGTTTTCGTAGACACTAAGAAACTGCACTATCACCCATTATAGAAAGATTTATTTGAAGCTACACGCTTCTATTGTCCGGCTATTCGAGCAAATTAGAACTATCTACAACACTTTACCGCACATCAGATACAAAGGATTTTCACGGTAGTAGAAATACTTCTAAAAAACACAGTCAAGTGTAATTTTACTAATCTGAAAAGATTTCTTGAAAATTTACCACGTTTCGCGTAGCAACTTTGCAGAGCATGAATTGTTTCAGCACAAAGTGACAAAGTAAATCTGATTTTCTGTTGATTCTTCCGTCGCTTCTTGATAGACTATATTCATTATTAAAGTACACAATTTTGTTTATTTTAAGCCTTTAAGGGCAGGTTCACGCTCCCCCTTTCCTACCAGAAAAGTATTCTGTATCCGCCATTGAAGAGACCCATAGATTCCACAGATCAGACAGTAAAATGTCTGTACTTCCTGGATTCACCGCCAGTTGGCCCAATTGAAGGAAGGTAATGTTGACTTCAGTGCTTGTGTTGACATGCGTCTCATTGCTCTACAGAATTAGCATTAAGCACATCAGTACGTAGCATCAACTGGTTAGTGTTAATCTAGAAGGTGGTTTTGCAGTCAGTGCAATGTTTACAAATGCGGAGAATCGAGGAAGTACAGTACATACTAACGAAACAAATGGGTATTTTGACAATTGTCTGCACGAATTATTTCAATTTACATTTAAAGAGAAACACTAAAATGAGCTCTAACACGGAAATTAAGCGTTTCCGGACACATGTCCACATAACATATTTTCTTTCTTTGTGCGTGAGGAATGTTTTCTGAAAGTTTGGCAGTACCTTTTTGTAACACCCTATATATACTATGCATATTCTATGCAAACGTAGCCTTCCGCGGCTGTTGTCACTATCAATAAAATTCTTCTGGGTATGATACCGCGTCGTCATTTTGTAAACTGTGCCGACGTTTCGGCCACTGTTGCAGGCGGCCTTCATCAGGGTCTGTGTCAGACACAGACCCTGATGAAGGCCGCCTGCAACAGTGGCCGAAACGTCGGCACAGTTTACAAAATGACGACGCGGTATCATACCCAGAAGAATTTTATTGATTATGTATATTCTGTTTGTGTGTGTATTTTTAGTCTCACAAAGCCTTTAAGGACAGGTTCACGCTCCTCAGCCTTGTGCCCCCCTCCCCCCCCCCCCCCCCCAGAAAAGTATTCTGTGTCAGCTACTAAAGAGACTCATACATTCCACAGGTTATAGCGACCACGGTAGACAGTCACCGTACGTGAATCTTAGCAAGATGTGCTTCATCTTCGTCGAATGTAATTTCGGCCCTCCCATCTCCTTTAACACAGGGTTCCGCTCTCAAACCCGAGAAGGCTGACGGGCGCTCCGTGGGCAGCGACAGGTAGAAGTGGCTGGACGGGGTGGAGGGGGGGGGGAGGCTGAGGGCTTTGGCCGCCGTCTGGCCCCGCTAATGAGCGCCTTGTTCTGCGCGGCCGGCAGTTCATTAGTCGCGGGCAAGGCCCTGCTGTCTGCGCGCCGCTGCCAGCAATTATTGCACCGCAGGAACTGCCGCCGCGAAAGGGGCCGTGTGAGTTTACTTTGCGCGGAACTTCGGAACGTTCCCTGTCTTCCGGAATTCCTATTGTCATCGTTTCGAGGAGAATAGTTCAAGAGGCATTTGTACAGAAGTCCGAGAATACTACCGATGTTAGACTAGTAATTTGCCTCAACATGCTCCATCTGCGGGGTAGGAAATATCTGAATTATCGTTAGTCGTGGTGTTTTTCTGTCGAAGTCGATGAAAAAATTATATTACTGCTCACAGCATCTCTCACATTCTCCCATGCTTGTAACGATTCCTACTTCCTGCTCTTACTATACACTGGCAGACAGAAGTATTTACACATCAGGGTATGTCATCTATACATTTATGAATACAAGTGACCTAAATGCCGGCCGCGGTGGCCGCGGGGACTAAGGCGCTTCAGTCACGGTCTGCACGGCCACTACGGTCGGGGGTTTGAATACCCCCTCGGGAATGGATATTTGTGCCGTCCTTAGTATAAGGTAGTTCGTAAGGAGTTTGTAAGTTTAGGGACTGATGACCCCGTAGTTAAGTCCCATAAGCTTAACAAACATTTGAATAAGTGACCTAAATGAAACAATACATTCTCCATGTATATCAGTTTCACCTCACTAAAACGTAATCATTAACACTTCCGAAAATGGATGGTCATAAGTATTTACACAACAGCGGCGGCTGGTGCTTCAGATGACTGGGAGTTAACTTCTTCGATTGCCGGATATTGATAGTGCTGGCCCCCTTTTTTTGCATATATTTTCGTTAAAAGATCTGCAAAATGTCTTACGTCGGCTTGTTTGCACTTTCTTCAATTCGAGCTGTGGCGTCGGTGTACCACGCTTCGTCATTACACATTTTGTACCAAGCTTAAAGCTGAGTAATTTGTTACTAAAAGATACTGAACGTTATATATTTTTCTTTGATAATAACACCAAGAACATGTTCATATGCACATCAACACTAAAACACATTCAGTAACTGATTACACTATTAAGCACCTTCGGGTCACGTGACGCTGTAAGCAGCACCCCCTCCTAACCTTACGCATGTGCAAAGGCTGCTCTCTCCACATCTTTTTCATCAGTTAAATATTTGTTACAACGAAGAGTATAAATGTCATTTGCCCACAAAATCGCCACACATTTGCTAAAACGTCCAAAGATATGTGTTGTGTCAAGTAACAATAGAAAAGTCATTGTTGTTCCCATATCTGTTAAGATTGGGTTTAAATAAAATTGCTTGCTGTCAGTCTCAAACCCACAATCTTCGACAGCGCATCGCATTGCCACTAGCCATACGACTGTCTATTCCTGCTAGCTGGAGGGTAGTGAGTTTATTATTATTCATGATGAGATATTCTGTAGGCTTTTACAGTTGATGTTTTTTTTTATTTATAGTTATAAAATATTTTACCAAATATGAGGTGTATTTGATGAATATTCAATGCGCCAAACACATACATATAGAACTTGTAGAATGTGCGCATGCTCAAGGCGAGATGCGCATTACCTCCATTGTCTTGCTTCGAAACTATTCGTGCGTAACCACCAGGGCTCGAGTAGCCAGGAGCTGGTGTCACTACCAGCTCCAACGCCAGTGTTAAAAGCGACGTTTCCCTTCGCTCCTCCCTGCCGCAGGAGCGCCTACACGCTTCCTCCAGGGGGTTCAGAAGAGAATTTGAACCTCAGCCGCACATGCGCATTGCAACTCTCGGCCACTGCCGCCTATATTAAACGGCCGCGCTACGAGTCGTATATGTGCTACCCCCGCACCGCAGAAAGTTTCTCACGCGATAATAATTTTTTAAAAGTGCATGTAAAATGATCAGTTAGAAGAACGAAACAATGAATGATAGTCTAAAACAAGTTTTGTTTAATTTGTTTATTTAATTTTTTCACGTAGAGCTTTTCCCAGGGGGATCACTGAACCAGTGATCACACAGGACGTATCGCCACTGTCACACAGTGACTGATGTTCCACTGTTTAATTTAGCTGTATACATCTGATAGCGCGTATTCATTCCCTTGCTTCTAATAACAAACTTCACCCTGTCCTGCAATGATTGTACTCACTTTCTTGTTAGTGCTTCTTCAGTATTCCCCCATTCTTGAACCATCACTTCCTTCAGTTGTGTTTTACTGAGATGTTTTCTGATCCATCTTTCTAACTCGTCCCACAAATGTTAACTACGGTTAATATCTGGGGACTGAGGTGGTGTTTGTAGTATGTTGGGAAGGTGTGTGTGTGGGGGGGGGGGGGGTATTATACAGAATCCACAAACTTACATTGTATGCTGTTTTTTTTGGATCATTGTCATCTTGGAAATGGTAGTCAGCATTAAAACCTAGTTTTTCGGTGCTGACTGTCAAATTTCTCTTAAAAATATCCAGATACACATACTGATCCGTAGTTCCATCAATAAATACCAGGTTCCCCACAACTGACGCAGCCATGCGTCCCCAGACCATGATACCGCCAGCACTATATTTTACAGTACAGGCCATATTAGCAGGTTCCAACTAGGTATTTCGTCTTCTCTACGTCTGTCGTGATTCGTGATGTAAAAGGATGAACTGACTCTCGTCATAGAAAATAACTGTGTTCCAGAACTCTGAGTCCTTGCTCACACATTGATTTGCAAACTGCAACGATTTCTTCGTATTTTCCTTGCTTACATAGGGCTTCTTTCTTGGAACTCGAGACTTGTAGCCGGTTCGATGGAACATCATCCAGACAGTCTTTGGGTGAACTTGTTTCCCATAGCCCTCGTGTATTTGTGCAAGAATCTCTGATGATATTTTAGGTGTTTCCTTATTAATCCTTACAATGTACCTCCCTTGTCTTTCTGAAACGTGATGTGGTCTTCAAACACGAAGCCCATTTATAACGTTTTTGGTTTTTTGTACTAGTTAGCACTGCACACTGTATAATTGCTCCTCTTAACGATTTTTGCTATTTCGGCATATCATTTACCCTCTTCATTTAACGTTTCCATTATCTGCCTCTCTTCTAGAGTTTTTGCCTTCGTTTTCTACACATTTTGTTGTCCTTGTCGTGTCCGACACACTGACCTTGCTGCTCTCTTCATTCAGCGACATTTAGCTTGGAACTGTAGCGATGTGTTTGCATTGTACCGCCGCTATGTGAATACCCCAGTATATCATTGTTTTGGTCTCTGGCTTATAACCACTGTTTTGGATTCAAATTTCTGTATACGCAAATATGTTGGGCACATGGCTAGAATAATGGACATAACTAAATCGACAATTGATCACCTTCATTATAAACGCAGGGTCTACTACAAACAAGACTGTGTGTGAATACTTCTTTCCACCTGTGTAACTTGAAAACTGCACAAGATAATTTCATTAATCCTGTACAAAATTCATTTCTAATTAGCGCGAATATGTACTAGACACGTATTAAAGAGGACAATGGCTCAAACCCGTCTCCGGTCGTTCTGATTTATGTTATGAGTTAATTCCATAAGATGCTCCAGGCAATTGGCGGGATGGTTTCCCCGACATGGCACTTCCGATTTATTTCGCCGTCCTGGAGTCAGTCCAAGCTCGTGTTCCGTCTCTAATGACCTCGACGTCGACGGGACATGGACTCCTGATCTACTCCAGGATAATGGACGATTAGACACCGGACAAATATTGTGCGATGAAGGTCGGTCGTAGCTGGGAAGCCAGACATAAAATGACAACAGTAAACATTAGTTGCTTTAGAAAAGATAATTTTTGTTATATATGAAGTTTGCAACTTCTGGACCAGCTTATACAACCACAAATCCAACCGAAAAAGCTTTTCAATGTAATCTTCAGTATAGTAACCATCTAGCGGTAAATGCCTGTCCAACCACTGTAACATACGTTTCAATTTTTCAGTCCAGTTCACTGAATCTCTTCTCCTAACTTCACCCAAACACTTGCTTCTACTAGACAGCTTGTTTCCAGATTAGATTGTTTCCGTTTTTCTGTGATACATTTATGTGAGTAGGACTGTAAGTTTAATTTCATTTTAGAAATATTGTTAAGAGATAAGCACTTAAGAGTATATTAGTAATATTATGATGTAATTTTCAAAATTATTACGGAAATTATTATTGTTTAGACTGCAGTAGCCAGTACTATACTCATACTTTCGTTAACACAGAGTAAAATTTCTGATCACTGTTTAAAGACCTGAAGCGCAAAATATTGCCAGATAAATATTTATACTGGATTCCATTAGAATTAATTATTGGCCACCGACAGGTCGTTGTTCAGATTCGGTGAAATGCAGTAGTTGGTCGCTAAATTTTTTTGCTATTGCAGATCTACCATCAGAGTATTGCATACATTCGTTTATGAAAAAGGAAAAAGAAGCTAGAATTTACTTCCGCAATCGCCCTCAAAAGTGTAAAACATGTAATGGAAACTGAAGTGCAAACATTTCATTACTGATGTCAGCAAATCTCTTACATTTATAAACCACAGCCAAATGTCGCTGAACGTAATTTCCGTCGATAACGGCTGAAGCCCATGCTGTGCTTTTGGGTCAGTGAGGTACTAATAAATCATAAGTCATGACCTGCAGATTCACATTTTCTGTGGTCTGTCGCCACAGTATATGATCGATTGTTCAGTGTTGAACTAATTTGTTATGTAAAACAGCCAAGATCGCAAATGATCTTTGTTAGTATGACCAATTTCGCAACATTAAACTATCATCACCGGATCTTTCATTTCATACAATATCAAAATGGAATCCTTTAATAATTGTATTTTTTCTCCAACATTATAGATTACATGTGAAAATACTATGTATACAGCACATCACAAATAAATCCTTTTTTAATAGTAATTGTTCGGCATCACAAAGGAAACCTTTTGTAACTGTAATTGTTCAGCAACCATGTAGATATCATGTAAAAATAAAGCGTATTTAACCTGCCGAAATCGGACATAAGAATAAAGATAATTAGCGGTTTTGGCTGTTTTACATAACAAAATTCTTAAAATTGGAGTCAATATAGAACTCGCTTAGCAGTTTTAAGATTAATGATACTTCACTGCTAGTCGGTCACTTGGAGCGAACGTAGATACATCAGCACTCCTTGGTCTATTTGAAAGTCTTCATTCAAACCAATATGGCAGCGTGAAAAACACTCTCTGGGCCAAAGTGATAAATGATGACGAATGTGTGAACTGTTTATGTAGGAATGCATATTGCTGAACACATAATTCTCAGTGATTAAGAGAGATGAAGGTGTGCGCTTTTTGGAATTAAAATGTGTCGCGCATGTAACGTAAATTTGTACCAGAATGATTTGTTTCATGTTTTCATGTCAAATGGTAATGTGTTTCATGTTAGTTACCTGGCTAATATGCAAATGTTACTGTGTAATAATAGAGACTAATACACTAATTCGAAATAATGAGGACTTAATAGGGTGTTAGATAGAATGTTAGTAACACCCTGATTTGCCTCTATTCATGGTGGAAATGCTGAAGAAAAGTCTCCCACCTCTTCTAAGAACTACAAATTGATATAACAATCGTTCTCATTGATAATGAATAAATGACATATCGTAAAAATTGTTAAAAATCGATGTAGCTCCATGTTGTAACGGAGATCGTACAAAATACGATGAAGAAGAAACACAACTATCAACACTGAAATAATCATGATAATAATAATAATAAAACTACAATAATAATAGTAATAATAATAATAATAATAATCAGACAGTGATTGTGCTTTCTAGCATTGTCTGGAGCATAGTTCCCATAGAAAATTCCTCCATAACTCCTTACTCAATTCTAACATTGATGCCTAGGCTGATGTTAAGCCTTTTACTTCAAAAATAATTCTTCACCGAATCTAAGTACGTTCTCCTTGGTCTACCTCGACTCGTCTTACCCTCCGATGCCGAGAACATGTGTCTCTTAGGTAACCTTGCTTCTCCCATGCGTGTAACATGACCCCACCATCTCAGCCTGTTCGCTCTGCCTTATCTATGATGTTCATTCCCAGTTTTTCTTCGATTTCCTAATTATGGACAACTTCCTGCTACGATTTCCAACTATTAGCACTTGCAATCATTCTTGCTACTTTCATTTCTGTAACCTCAACCTTATGAATATCAACAATATATGACATTGTTGATTCCCACCTACATAGGTAGAAATGATCTCAGAATAAAATACGAGAAATCAGAGCTCGAACGGAGAGATTCAGATGTTCTTTCTTCCCGCGAGCTATTTGAGAGTGGAATGGGAGATGAGTAGTATAAAGGTGGTTCGTGAACCCTCTGCCTGGCACTTGAATTTGATTTGCAGAGTATCCCATGTAGATGTAGATGAATAAGATAATCTGAGTCCACACAGCTTTCACTCGCATACAACAAAGTTGGTCGAACGATAGAGCGGTGCACTGCTAACTTAGTCTTGGTATTGACTTCCTTCTTGAAGAAGACAGTAGATCTTAGCTGAGCACTCACTGCATTAGCTTTGCTACACCTTCATTCAAGTTCTTTCACTATGTTACCATCCTGTAGGAAATACATACTATGTACTTCTGTCTACTTGTGCTAACATTTTAAAGGAAATAACCGCCATTTGACTGAAATATTGTATATTTCCAAAAAATGTTCAAATGTTTGTTAAGCTTATGGGACTTAACTACGGGGTTATCAGTCCCTAAACTTACAAACTACTTATGAACTACTTACGAACTAGGACGGCACAAATATCCATGCCCGAGGGGGGATTCGAACCCCCGACTGTAGTGGCCGTGCTGACCGTGACTGGAGCGCCTCAGTCACCTCGGCCACCGCGGCCGGCGTATATTTCCACAACCAAGTTTCGGCCTCAAGCCATTATAAAGTGATGAAACATTTGAGACAGGTTTTTTCTAAGTTATTGTCATGGCAATAAAATCATTAAGACAAGATAATACGGCAATGTCATTAACATAAAATAGGTACCCACATATGTACCCGCATGTTTTTTAAAATAATTATACAGATATAGGTTAGTTACAACGTTACAAAAGCAACTCATCACTTGATAATGACGTAAGACCGAAACATTGTTGTGGAAATAAACAATATTTCAGTCAAATTGCTGAATTCCTTTAAAAACTTTTACATGGCAGATGCGCAAGATGCATACAATATCCTAATATATCCTAACTTTGTTCCACGTATTTGGCACTCAGTCTGGTTAAATATCTTTCCCCATAGACATTACTTTTGTTTTAGAGATTCTGATCTTCATATCGTAACTCTTACACTTCTGATCGAGCTAAGAAATAATAAGAGGTAGAATAAAAAAATGTATATTGAAATAAAATAACGTTTATAAATAATGAAAGAGTCAAATTATCCGGAACATTTTACTTCTATAAGCTAACTTAAATAATGGCTTACCACAAGGTTCTGTATTGGCTCCATTACTCTTCAACCTATACACCAACGATCTACCAACAACAAATGCTCGGATGTGCTGCTACGCTGATGACATGGCTTTGGCTGTGCAACATGGAAGCTTCGAAGAGTGTGAAAACACCCTCAACCAAGATCTCAGAACGATGGAAAAATACTTCAGAAGTTGGAGATTAATCCCCAACCCATCAAAAAGACAGAAGTTACAGTATTTCACCTATGCAACCAACAAGCCACTCGATCTCTTGATGTTAGTTTTGCTGCATAAAAGTCAAACCACAACCCAAACCCAAAATACCTTGGCATCAGACTGGACTGATCACTCACATTCAAATCTCACCTAACAGAAACCAGCTAAGATTCGAACAAGAAACAACATCATTCAAAGGCTTGCCAGTTATAGATAGGGAGCTGATGAACATACTCTGAAGATCTGTTCTTTATCACTGGTGTATTTTGTTGCAGAGTACTGCAGTCCTGTTTGACTTAAGAGCAGCCATACATGTAAAGTGGACACCGAGCTGAATAACACCATGAGGAACATATCTGGGACCATTAAATCGACCCCACTGTCCTGGCTCTCCATTCTCTGTAATATAGCTCCATCACATGTCAGACGGCAAGCTGCGTTAGTTAATGAGTGGAATAAAATTTCCGGCAATATTAATCTCCCTATCCACCAAGACATTACTCCAAACAATCGTCGCCTGAGATCCAGAAACCACGATGGAAAACAACTCAAAATCTTATAACCATCCCTTTCGATGCCAATACCACATGGAAAAATGATTGGTCCAATTCTGCCATAGCCAGGAACCATAGGGAAATATCACCTGGCAGAAATGTACCTGGTACAGACCTGCCAAGAAGAACATGGGTCACACTCAACAGACTCCGCACAGACCATGGCTGAAGTGAAGAGATGCTCTTGAGATGAAACATGCGATATACTCCCCAGTGCGACTGTGGACATCCTGAACAAACGACCCAGCACATCATTCTGGAATGCCCAAAACGTGCGTTCACAGGAACTATTGGAGAATTATATGAAGCCTCCCCTAAAGCCGTCGAGTGGATGGAAAAGCTGAACTGTAATATAATTTTGTATTTTGTTTTTGTCTTATATAAGGAACTCAGTGTTCGATAGGGCGATCTATAATTGTTTAATAATGATTGTGCAGCCAAGATCGCATTTTTCATTTATTATGTTACCGGTTTCGGCGTGCTCGACGCCATCTTCTGACCTGTCGTAATTTACATAACTTCACAACATTTTTTATATACTAAAAGAGTACATCCAGGTTGAGGCGTCACCAAACATAAAATTTCTAGTCACAAATAAAATATATACATCCATCTTCTAATGGTTCTGAAGGGGGTCAAGGAAGGAGCCTCCACGAGGCCGATAGCACCACATTAATTGCAGTTAGCAAATACTATCGGCGGCGTCCCCTGGTAACGTCTACTAGTAGACAGCCAATCCTTCCAATACCGGACTAAAGATGACGCGCAGTAACATAAAGCCACAATGGTTCTTCTCAGAACCAACATTGACAGTAGCGAGCATAAACATCGAGGGTATCACCACAGCTAAAGAAGAAATCTTATCAGAATTCTTTAAGACCTCGAAGTGCGATGTATTGTGCATTCAAGAGACTCACAGAGACCTAACTGCCAGAAGACCGAACATTTCAGGTATGAAATTAACGGCAGAAATACCACACAAGAAGCATGGGAGCGCTGTGTTCGTGAAATCTCAAACTGTGGTCTCCTCTGTGGGAACAACTAACCTAAATGGTATAGAAATTATTACCATCGAAATTGGAAAATGCACCATAGCCTCGGTATATAAACCCCCAAACCAACCCTTTACCTTTTCGCCTCCACCTAACTTCCAGTCACAACCCAACCAGCTCATTCTGGGAGATTTCAACAGTCACAGCAGACTATGGGGTTATGCAGAATCGGATGCAAATGGTGATGCCGTAGAGACCTGGGCAGAAACGAGTGGTCTTGCACTAATTCATGACCCAAAACTCCCATCATCCTTCCAAAGTAATGTCTGGAAAAAGGGATACAACATGGATATATGTTTTTCAAATATCGATCTTGAGGACCGATGTACCAAAGTGGTATATGGCCCCATACCAAAGACACAGCATAGACCTGTTGGTATTAACATCTATCCAGCAGTCAGACCAAAGACAGGAGGAAATTTAATTTTAAGATGGCAAACTGGGAAAGCTTTGCATCCATGATAGATTCTGAGATACAACACGTTGAACCAAGACCAGAAAATTATGAACAACTTACTGAAATAATAAAGAATACGTCTAGGAAAGTTATTGCCAGGGAGTGCAGGCAACAGTATGTCGCTGGAGTGTCCAGTGAATCCAAAGAACTTCTCAAAAAATACGAAACACTCTATACTGCTGATCCTTTCAGCGAAGAAACAGTTGACTGTGGAACAGCCCTACTCCAAAAATTAAGCCAAGGAAGGAAGGAGAAATGGACCGAAACATTGGAAAAAATGGACATGACACACAGTAGCAAAATAGCGTGGAACTTGATTAAGAAACTAAGCGGCGACCCTAAGGAACAAATATTACCATGCAAGGTTACAGCAAACCAAGTAGCCACCCAAATACTGTTGAACGGGAAAATCAAGAAACAACAAAAGTACCCAAAAATTACCAGAAATATCAATCGGGAGACCAACCACTTGGGACACCTTTCACTATGAAAGAACTTCAAGATGGCATGAACATGTTAAAAAACGGGAAAGCTGCTGGTGTGGATGACATATGCACTGAACAAATCAAGAATTTAGGGCAAAGGACCAAGAGCTGGATTTTACAATTGTTCAATACGTGCTGCAAAACTTGCAAAATCCCAAAACCCTGGAGAAAACCTAAAGTATTAGCGTTACTTAAACCAGGGAAGGATCCAGAGAATCCTAGTAGCTACCGACCCATCTCCTTGCTCTGTCACTTTTTTAAACTGTATGAGAGACTTATCCTGTCCAGAATAGGAAAATATGTTGACAAACACCTCATTCCACAACAAGGAGGATTTAGACCTGGCAAGTCCTGTACCGGCCAAGTCCTTGCACTGACAGAACATATTGAAGAAGGGTATGAAGGGAAGCTCATAACAGGGGCAGCCTTTGTAGATCTGACAGCAGCCTACGATACCGTCAGGCACAATATATTACTCCATCTAGTTAGGTCGTACATTCATTGTTACAGAACAGAAGGTTCTTCGTATTGTTGGAGGGCAAAATGAGTAGATGGAGGGACCAAAAGCACGGCCTCCCTCAGGGAAGCGTCTTAGCTCCAATGCTGTTCAGCATATACACAAATGACCAACCTACACCGGCCCACACTAAGCAGTTCATCTACGCCGATGACCTTGCAATATGCGTTCAAGGAAAAAGATTAGAAGAAGTAGAGGAAAAACTTGAAAATGCCTTAAAATCAATGACTGCGTACTATAATCAAAATTCCTTAAGACTCAACCCTTCCAAAACTCAAAGCCAAACGAAAACTCCAAATTACGTGGAACGGGAACACCTTAGAACACACAGACCACCCTAAATATCTTGGCGTGATTCTGGATCGGTCTCTATCTTATAAACAGCACTGCATCAAAACGAGACAGAAAATAACGATGAGAAATAATATACTTAGAAAGATAACGGGTAGAAACGGTGTGCATGTCTTGGTGTGCTACGAACAACGGCACAGGCGCTCTGTTTCTCAACGGCTGAGTACGCGTGCCCTGTATGAAATAGATGCGCTCACACGAAACAAGTAAATGTGGCCCTCAATGAGACCTGCAGGATAGTGACAGGGTGCATGAAACCAACACCGGTCAGACTCTTGTACAAGGCAGCTGGTTTTGCAGATCCCACAGCTCGCAGAAACGCTTTAGAACATGTAGAGAAAATAAAACAACTCGCAGATGAGCGGCATGTCCTCTACAGAGCTCGACCACCAGAGACACGACTGAAGTCTAGGAGAAGTTTCCTTGTAACCGTCCAGGACGAACCGCCTGAAAATTTCCCTCTCCCCCAAGTTCAGTGGACCGGTCAAAACCTAAATTTTAAAACCTGGAGAACCTTGAATAGGCTCAGAACGGGGGTCGCCCCAGTAAAATTAAATATGCTTAAGTGGGGTATAATCGACCAAACCGATGTAAACTGTGACTGTGGAGAAAGTCAAAATATGGAGCACCTTCTTACATGTGAAAAATGTCCACACCGGTGTACCCTCGAAGATTTGTGGCTCGCGAATTCTAATGGAATAGACGTAGCCCAGTACTGGGCCGATATCCTTTAAATAGTCCGTATGGTTCTGAAGCGAGATACTTCAAAGTCTAAGTTCAATATTAATTGAAGTCCATTATAACACTCTATTATATTCTTTTTGTCTGCTTTCTAAATTGTCAATTTGATTTCAAAGTTCATTGTATATAACTATGTGTATGGATGTAAATATTTAAGCCATTTGTACTTGAAATCCACAGACGCTAAATAAATAAACTTCTAGAAGCAATGTGTTGATTGCACACTATCAATATAGTTTACTGCTGATGCGGGTTAAAAGTTACACTAATTGCTACGTTGTGTGACTGAGAGACGCCCAACGCCCGCCGTGGCTTGTGCTCTCAGTAATACTCACTCGAGGTGCGTCTTCTGAACGTCGAAGTCGACGAAGACGATGTGGACGACGTCGTGCGGCCCACCGACGAAGCTGTAGAGCAGGCAGTCGATGTCGGGCGGGTAGGGCCGCGGGTAGTCGGGGCTGCTGAAGGCGCCGAACTCCTTGCCGAACGTGCTCGTGAACAGCACGCACTCGCAGCCTGCGCCAGAAAGCGACACACTGCTTGTAACATTTCTATATACGCGCACCCTACATTTCTACCCAATAGTTCAGTCCCAAATCTTAATAGGGTAAGGTGGTACAATTTCGATCATTTCGGACAAATGTCACTGTAACTGGAAATACATTGAGAAAATAAATAATTTTAACTATTTCCCTTGTTCCCGGATGTTTAATGAATATATAACACAAATATTAGACAGTTACAATTGTTGGTATAAACACTAGAAAAGGTTACATAATTGAGAAAAATCGATCGAAAATGTACCACACTAGGTACAATTATGATCACTTCCTCGTACAATTTTGATAATGGGCATCTTCCACATAGAACGCACTTTTTCCTTAAGGCACCAATGCTCACTTCGTGGTAACAAACATTGCATATTTAGCAGCGAATCCAATCACCCTTAACCAAAACATGTATAAGAGCGCGTTGTACTAAGAAGCTTCACTTACCTCTTAAAAGGAAAAAAAAAATATCTCCTAGCACAAAGTGGTGTATTCTTGGAAAAGACAGGAGGAGCTGTAGCAAACTGCAACGCTACAACGCCAGACAACGAGACACCATGAAATTGACAAATGGCGCGAAAACTTATGTTGATCGGAATTGTACCTATATCGAATTTGTACCACCTTACCCTACATTTCTGTCCCAAAACGCTATACCATTGATACAAAGTGATATTGGTACCCATATATAACGTTTTAATTATCTATTTTTCACTATAATGCCTTTACTAAAACTCGAATGCAAACGATTTATAATATTCAACTGAAAAAAGTTTTAGTAACCATAAACAACATAATATATAAAATAGTATTCTGAAACCCATTTATCTACTATACACATATATCACAAACCTGTTTATTAATGTTTACTTGGTTTTAATGATTCAATCGTCATTAGCATGTGATGCAAATAAACAAATATTATAAATAAAAATAGGCCAACAAAACCTATTACCTCACTAGAATCATTATAATTCCCTGGCAACAAATATTGCTCTCACAGACGCAATTAATGTTAATCACACGAGTAATTACCAAATAAATAAATATAACTGTACTTTTCAAATCCAGGTAAATGTTAATCACAAGCAAACGAAATAACTACACCAAAATACATTCAATAAAATAACACACTATTTGATAACATATGCAAACTCGACTAAACTGTCACACAAAATGTCAAAACATAATATTTCTCTTGATAAACAAAACCCCGCCAATTTTCCAAGTCAAAATAAAACGTATGTTAACAGCACATTTCAAAATGCCTTTACGAACACACGAAATAAAACACACCGATTTAAAATAAGAAAAAAAACTTAAACTATAAACTTTATTTACGTAATTACTTTTCTATGTTCAATAGCCTTAAAAAATTGTTTACCTTAGTGACACTAATTTGTATTGAGAGGTGAAAGAGGAGTGGAACAGAAAGTTAGCCATTACGCACACTGTCTGCTTGGATGTGGAAGGAGACACACGCTTTTGTAACAAGTTGTAGAAATCAATTGTTTGTGAAAAGCAAACTTGCTATATAAAATAAAACTTTGATGAGCTTAACCTGAAGTACGTTATTTCAAGAATTTCCTGCACGATTTAACAAGTTTTAGCTCTCGCTGAAAAATCACAACGCTATGTCAAGAATAGAAGAAGAATAAGCAGATCAACAAGAAAGAAGAAACCTCCAAAATCAAAATGAGTACATATTAATGTGTCTTTATAGTTTCACGTATGTTTAATTTTTATGGGCCCTTCTTTCACAAGCCAACAACATAAGTTTTTCAACTTGTCAGAAACTACGTATATGTAGCGGACAATTGGGAAACAGCTTGGTAAGCAAGGAAGAGGTAACGTCTCAAGGTCAACGAATTTGTAGAGACGTCTGTGCTGGCAAACCGCGAAAAACAGGCCATACACAATGTATGTTATTACAGTACCAAGAAAGAAGGCACTCTCATGGTAAAAACTGGAGTCAAAATCCTAGGAGTGTGCGCTCCATATACCCACTGTATAATGAAAAGAAGTAGAGCAAAAGAAGACTGCCAAGAAGACTGGAAAGGTAAAGAGACTGGCCCAATTAGCGTATTTGGTCAGCAGTCTCCTGACTATTTTAGAAATTTTTGAAAGCATTTCAGAGTACAATAGCGAAACTGTTGCAGTAGTAAAACGTAAGAGTCACGAATAACACCAAAGTCAGTGACAATCATGAAACATTTAGAGCCCTGATGCAAGGAGTGACGCACAGCAACCAATATTCTAGACTCTAGAATTTTATTCCCCAGTCAAATTGTCTAATAACCTAAGCAGTACATTTTTCTCAAGATACATGTAGGAGTGTATTATTTGCGCTATATAAAACTAGAATCAGTGTATATTATGTACCAGAGTTTTGGGTGTCAAATACTGTTTATTATATATTAAGTACGTACAAAATATACATACATGCTCTGAAAATTAGGTTAATTGGTCCAATATTTCTCAGGATGAGGTTTCCGTTCATACACATTAAGGGACATGTTAACAAACTCCCGCTATTGCGCAAAGAACTGCAGTGAAGTCTCAGAACTCGTGTCACTGCAACACAATATAGGGCAATGCGTAAACATCAAGTTTTCATTCTTCTTTCAAATCAAGAAAAACGCCAATGGAGACCCATGAGATGTTAGTGTAGGTGTATGGTGTTGAAGCAGTGAGTACAAAGTGTGTGTTTCAATCGTTTAAGTGGTTGCGGAAATATAACAAAGCGTGACGTCAGTGCTTCAAGCGATTCCACAAGAAGCGTTTGCTGGCAGTTTACAACAGTTGTACAACCGATATCAGAAGTGTATGTAGTCACTTGCGATTACTTTGAAGGCCAGTAAAGGTATCTTGTTTGTAACTCTAATTGCATATATTTCCTGAGACCATTCACCGAACTGTTCAGACGCACCTTGTAACATATTTGTTGTTGTTGTTGCCGTCTTCAGTCCGAAGACTGGTTTGATGCACGTCTCCATCTTAATCTATCCTGAGCAAGACTCAAGATCGACAACCCACATCCATTTGAATCTGTTTATTGTATTCGCCTCTTGATCTCCTGCGATTTTTACACCACGAACTTCCCTCCAATACTAAATTTACAATTCATTGATGCCTATGAACGGGACCTACCAATTGATCCCTTCTTTTAGTAATATATGCCAAAAAATCGTCTTCTCCCAGTTCTGTTCAGTACCTCCTTATTAGTTACGCGATCTACCCAGCGAATCTTCACCATTGTTCTGTAATACCACATTTCAAAAGCGTCAGTCCTCTTCCTGTCTGAATCATTTATCGTCTACGGATTACACAAGGAATAAAGATTTCATGTAATACAAAAAGGAAAATTTATCTATCAACTAAGAGTAGTTCCAATGATGATGACTTAACTAAGTATAAGGAATACTGTAAAATATTAAAAAAAGTAATTCAGACATCTAAACAAATGCACTATGAGAAAAAGCAAAATGGAGTAGATAATGTCATAGTGTGGCAAAACTATGTAACAAGTACTTTGTTACTGTCAGGGTCAGAAGATAATGCCCTTGAATATTTGAAACCAGCATTTACAAATAACTTCAGGTACATGAATATGTCGCGATACCATAAACCGCAATCGCGGTAGGCTACAATACGGCCTTTATCAAAGTCGAAAACGTGATGGTAGGTATTTCTCCTCCTTACGCGAGGCATCACAACAACGTTTCACGAGGCAACGCTGGTCAACTGCTGTGTATGAAAAAGTGGTTGGAAACTTTCCTTGTGTCAGCACGTTGTAGGTGTCGCCACCGGCGCCAACCTTGTGTGAATGTTCTGAAAAGCTAATAATTTGCATATCAAAGGATCTTATTCCTGTCGGTTAAATTTCGTGTCTGTATCACGTCATCTTCTTGGTGTAGCAGTTTTAATGGCCAGGAGTGTATATATAAACGATAGTGGCGCTTTAGGAGAGCGATTGAACATGAATTTCAATTTCGGAAGTTTTTCTTCTTTCTTCCCCAAAGTCTCTCCATACTCTCAGAACACTCCTTCTTCCGTTCCTCTGTCTCTCTCTCTCTCTCTCTTTTTTTATTTTTTTAATCAGGCTATTGCAATGTTCTTTCCTCAAACATCAGACTTGTGATTTTATTCCGTTACTCAGTACGGTCTGACAGATTGTTTATTATCATCTGACTGTGCAGCATTTACTCTTTGTTATAATAGTGAAGAAAGTCTTTGCTCTTCTGGAGTCTTCCAACCTGTAGTTGTGTGTATAAAATTTGGCTCGTCGTTTCCTGGTTTCATCTATTACTGTGTTGATATTGCTATAAAGTTCGATTTGTGGTCTGTTCATGCAAATGCCGTGTTTGTTGATTGCACTTCATATTTTCTTGAGAGGCGCGGCAGATTAGCCGTGCGCATTCGGGAGCTGTGCTGCGGTGCGCAGCCACTCGAGGTCGGGGCCTCGAGTCCCTCCTCGGGCATGGGTGTTTGTGTTTTCCTTAGGTTTGTTTACCTTAGTTTATAGAGTTTATTAACTAATAACCAAGCAGTTAACTCCGATAGATTTACAAACATTTGAACATTTTCTTCCTGAGAATTTTTCTTTCCTGCTTTTCTACCTTTCTAAATTTTGAATGACCATCAGTCACCATTGTTTCAGCTGCATAGATTGCTTCTGGAAGAATCGCTGTCCTATAGTGGCTCTGTTCTATAGTGAAACGCGCTTCTTGTTGTAATGCGTTCATATTAGGTTGTAGGCCTTCTGGAGCTTGGTGATTCTTTGTTCGGGTTTCACTTTAAGGAAGCGTATGACTGTTGAACGCCAAATGCCAATCATTGTTCTACATCTTCCTGTTAGAACAACAAGACACTGCGATTGATTAAATAGACACTGACATACAAAAGTGAAATTTACTGGGGCAATCCCTGAATCCTTGTAGATCAGGTCAGGCGTGCGTAAAGGTGATAATCTCACACTACTCCTGTTCAGTCTGGACAAAGTCAATAAGGAATACGAGTAATAGCTGAAATAAGAAGGCTACTGGAATCCAGTGCGACTAAGACGACCCAAGGATGCACTGGAAGTTGGCTGTTTAGCCTTCGCGGTCGACCTGGCACTACATCCAGACAACGAAATCACAGCAATCAGTCAGTGCGCAGAAAAGGTAAGAGTACATATCTCCTTCCAAAAAACAGTTCTTCTGCACAAAATTTGGCATACTAAACACTTTTAAATACCTAAGTAAAGTTCAAAGAGAAAATAACGCTGAACACCAGATTATTGAAGCCTTTTATAAAACAGAGGGTTTTTACACATACATAAATAAAATTGGAAAGATAAAACAAATAGTCTCCCTCCATAAAAATACTCCACTAGCTTAGTATAATGAAATCTGAGGTGATATAGGCCTGCGAGGCACTGACGCTACACACCAAGAGCGATCTACAGAGGATCCTAAAAGAGGAAAGAAAAATTATCAGGAAAATTATTGAACCAAAACTCACAGAGGTGAGATGCAGGCTTTACCACAGAAGTTCTCAAACTTCACAGCGGACATCAGGAAAAGGCGACTAAAATTTTCCTGCCAGAAAAACAGACTTCCACAGACCGGGCTCACCTACAGTAAGATACTTAGAGAGGCCAAGAACCTCTGCATCTTGCATGACACAGACCAAAAATAACGAGGAAAAAGCACAGGTAGATTCAGCGTACAAAACAAATGGGTCTACATACATCAAATACACACGTGAGAAGCGATGTCGGAGAAGACAGCACTTAAAGCCCAAAGTTGACCGAAAAAAGGGAGAGTGACTTTAGCGAACGAATGAAAGCGTACAGGAAGAACATATGTCAGTACTTCCTGTGGTCTGATAGACGCCCGTAACCTGTGTAATAATAATCTATTTATATAAAAGGCAATGTCCCAACTGACTGACTGATTGACTAATCATTGTCCAGCTCAAACCACTGAAGATAGAAACTTGAAATTTGAAGAGGGTGTTGATCTTACACTATAGGCATCAATTAAGAAGCTATTTCGCGATATTCCGACCATAAGGGGGTGAAATAGTGGATAAAACTTTTCTTGAAAATACGTTTCTTTTTAGGCAATTTTGAAACTAGAACTAAGATATTTCGGAATTTAATTCAGGGTTCGAATTTAAAAGACAGATATTTCGATATTTTCTTAAATTCAACCAATAAGGGGGTAAATAGTGGAAGCAAAAAATTGATTTTCAAAAATATGTTGCTGTTAACTCAAATTTCAAGCTATAGCTGCGCAACGTAGGATATGGATTCTTGATCACGATTAAAGACACGTTTCGGCATTTTTGGAAAATCAACTAAATGGGTTAAATAGAGGATCAAAAATTCTTTTCGAAAATACGTTGTCGTGAAGACAATTTTGAAGCTAGAGCTGCAGAAATTGGTATTTGTAATGTTCGTTAGAATTTAAAAGCTACTGTTTCAGAATTTTTGGAAATTCAACCATCATGGGGGTTAAATTGGAGAATGTATTTAGAAAATCTATTGCAATTGAGTAAATTTTGAGGCTACAACCACATAAATCGGTATATGTTTTCTTGGTCAGAATTAAAAATATACGTGTTTTGGTATTTTCAGAAAATTAATCATTTAGGAGGCGAAATAGAGGATGAAATACGTTTTTGAAAATACGTTGCTACTATGCCAGTTTTGAACCCAGACTTACAAGAAATGATATTTACATACTTGGTTGGAATTTGAAAGACTCATGTTGGGATATTTTTCGAAATAAAAATATTATCTGTTCGTGCAGATGGTGTTTACTTGAAAACGTCCCCATCTGTTGAATCAGGGATCGAGACGTGGCTGCACGATCCATTACAGCCATGCGGATAAGATGCCTGTCACTTCGACTGCTAGTTTTACGCCGGCCACGGTGGCCGAGGGGACTGAGACGCTCCAGTCACGGTCTGCACGGCCACTACGGTCGGGAGTTCGAATGCCCCCTCGGGCATGGATATTTGTGCCGTCCTTAGTCTTAGTTATTTCATAAGTACTTTGTAAGTTTAGGGACTGATAACCCCGTAGTCCCATAGACTATACAAACATTTGAACATTTGAGCTAGTTTTACGAGGGGTGCCATAGGGGGTTACAAATAGTAAAATCTAATGTTTGTAAATCTGAGAGACGTAACTTTGGGGTCATCAACCCTTAAGGCTTACAAACTAATTAAACTAAGTTATGCTAAGGGAAAGACAAACAACCATGACCGAGGGCCGAATCGAACCCCCGACGGCAAACAGCAGCGTGCACCTCAGCATTTAATTATGATAAGTACTTAAGTTATAGCTATGAGAATTTATATTAAGAGGGAGAAACAACTGGTGCAGACCAACCAGCCTAGGCATGCGAAGCTAGTATGTAATAAATGTTATGACTAAGTAGATGAAAACTGATAAATGGATTTTTCCGTCACTTCTTGGTAGAACGCTTCCCTATCTAAGGTTGAAAGCAAACAAACTGTTTCTGTTCTACTATTTGTTTATTTACTAGTTTTCGGCTTATTAGGCCATCATCAAGTAATCTGATGACATGCGTCGACAAAGACGCTACTACTTAGGCTCTCTAAAAGAGAAAAACAAAGGTACAACACACAGAATACTCGATCTTTGCATGTGGCAAGAGGCCCTGCAGTTAACATCCTATTCAACTGCAAAGGCACAAGGAATGCATTAAGTAACAGTGGGGTTTATAAAATCACATGCAATGAATGCAACAAACTGTGCATAGGTAAAACAGAGAGGGCATTGAAATTAGACTGACTGAACATGAACGTAACTGGAGATTACAGAAAGCAGACTCCACCTTTGCTGATCATGTTCTGAAAGAAGGAAACAACTATCAGGTCCACACAGAAGTGCTGCACATAGCCAATAAAGGCAGGAAACTAAACCTGTTAGTAGCACTGGAAAGCACTGGAAATAAACAAACATTTAGCCAAAAATCCCCAGCTAGTGCTAAGTGACCAGGTACAGTTGAACATATCCCCACAAGTTGGCAAAGTGTAAACAAAACAGCTACCTACCACAGACCATCTTAATGTCACATGTAGAGTCCCCATTCCTACCATGTTTACTTTTAGACTTTAAGATAAAGCAACATATATAATAAATTGCACAGATATATAAAATGTAATTTCAATATGTGAATCTTGGCAATGCTGTCAAATAAGTAAATTGTAAACTCAATGAAAACGTACTTAATGTACACCTTAAGTGACGATTTCAACACATGCTACAGTGTCAATAGTGTTAACATAGATTTTAATTCATTAATATTTGATGTGTAATGTGTTTCACCCCGTTCACTCGCAAATTACAATGTAAAAATGTTAAGGAGGCCAGAGATTGCGTGAACATAATTCTACATGGCAACAGATTTTGTTTGCAATTCCAGTAAATGTCACATGGAAAGATAGAATATTCTGTGTGTTGTATCTTTGTTATTCTCTTTTTGAGAACCTAAGCAATAGCTTCTTTGTCGACGCATGTCAACAGTTCACCTGATGATGGCCTAATAAGCCGAAAACTAGTTAGTAAATAAACAAAAAATTAGTAGAACAGAAACAGTTTGTTTGTTTTCAATCTTAAAGATGAAAATGCGTCATATCTTGCCACATTGTGATACTGATAAGTATGCTGCACAGATTACATTGCGGCAATAAAATACCATTTATTTACGTTACCATAGTCTCGTCTGTTTCGTCATACGTGGCTAGAGGCCATTAATGCGTACGTACGGTCGGGAGCGTCAAACGAAAAATGGCGTCGGGTGAAGATGGAGTGAAGAGAGGCGGTACTAAAGACGAGATGAGGCATGAAAGCGGCGGCGGAGAGTGGCTGGCTGCAGTTTTCATGGCGGGCCGCGGGCCTGAGTAGTGGTCCGCCTCCTCTGCCCGAAATGGCCCAGAGGCGGGCAGCCCGTGCTGGGACCGCGTCCCACCCTCCATTACCCGCTGCCTCGTTACTGGAGTGCGCATAAAATATGCATCCCGCTCCCGGTTCATTTCACAGCTCTATGCCTGAGGCTAATTCACTGGAGGGATGCTCCACGTCGTCCAGCAAAACCTGATTATTTATGCCACATCGACAGGGGACGATTAATGAAGTTGGCTATCGTGTGTAAGGACGGAAAGCTTGTTCATCGGGTGAGTCTATTAACTGAACCCATGAAAAAGACTAGATATGAAAAAGACTATCCCCTTAACAAGAGACACGTGAAGTTTCGAACCTGTGGGGACTTTTTTTTGCCCAGTATGGATATTGGCCTACAGTGAATGTTTCTGAAAACTTCCTTCTATTCCCAAAGAGGAATCTGTTGAGGTGGCGGTAATATGTAGTCAGTTTTTTTTATTATTTTTGTCTTTGGGCAGATGGGGAAGTTCAGTATCGTTTCGATCATCATCATCATCATCATCAGTCGTTGTGCTCATTGCTGAGCGTCGTGACTCCATGAACAAAGGTTGTCAGCTTCTGTCAGTGCCTGCTGAAGAGGTAGACCGCAGTTCTTCTTGATTTGGTCTATCCATCTGCTCGCTGCTCTTCCTCTTGGTCTCGTGCCCTCGATCTTTCCTTGTAAGATTATTTTTTTCTAGGTTTTCTCCGCCTCTTCTCACAATATGGCCAAAGAACTGGAGAATTTTTTCGTCGACTCGAGAAGAAAGGCGTCTGGAGATATTCAGTTCTTCAATAATGGACACATTTGTTCTTCTTTCGGTCCATTTTACGCGTAGCATCCTACGCCAGCACCAAAGCTGCGTTGTTTGTCTCTGGCCTTGAGTGTCCACGATTCCCAGCCATAAAAGAAGACAGAAAGACGAGTGTTTCAACTAGCCGGATCTTTGTGCTATTTGTTGTAGCTCTGCTCTGCCAGATCTTCGTGAGCTTCTTCATAGCCACTCGCCCTAGCGTGATCCGTCTTCTTATCATTTTGATACACTAGTATTATTTAGATTTGATACCACTTCTGTTTCTATTGGGGCATTTCGTCTAAGGAAAAGTCCTTCAATTATAGCAGTTTTTAATGAATTTTTCCACGTTTTTTACGATTTCTGGTGTCCATAGGACGAGCTGGCGATGGCAAGGGGACGGCAGGCGTGCTTTCTCACACTTAGTCTCGACAGTTGGCATATTTGGGTCCATAAATTAGCGTGTTTGGCTATTTGCCTTCGTAGAACTTCTCTGTGGCTAGACTGCTGACTCGGCTGTGGAAGGGTGGGCGTCATGTCGTGGTCTGGTACCTCTGAGGTCCCGTTCGGTGGGCAGTGGATGGAGAGAGCGGTCGACGAATGCCGATCGCGGCTACCTGCGAGATATTGTTTGAAATTACTGGTAGAGGAGCACAATGCTTTGCAGACGCACTACAGGTTTTGCAATGAAGGCTTTCACGACCGGATGTCATAGTTGCTGGTAGAACTTCCGGGTTATAAGGCCGTGGTCCATAAAATTTTCCAGTTTCACCTAACGTTTCGTCCAGAGCTGGACATCCTCAGAGGTCTTCTTACTTGCGTTGAGTCTTGCCGACTGATAAGTCGGGTATCTGAGAGCGCCATATATACTGTGAAAAGTTGGCGTGGTCAAGCTGTTACGTTATCAGCAGAGATAGTCCTTGTCAAAGATAAAACATCACTATCGATTGCAATCGGCCAGAGATAAAACTTGTCGATCTTTCAAAGCTACTGTCCATATGTCGCTAAGTTTCATAGCTTCTTCTTTCCTGTTAAAATTTTCTTTATTTTTGTATATTTCAATAGCTACCGATTGCAATCGATAGTTAAGTCCCATAAGCTTTACAAACATTTGAACAATTGAACATTTGATCGACTTAGGTCTCGCGGATTACTTGTGCTGTTGTCTGAGATTTTTGTACTGTTGGTTTGCTTCCCGCGGCCACAGTTGATTTACATATTTTGGAAGATTTTGTGTCGCAAGTTTGACTTAGTGATTCGCACTTGTGAACACTGTTTCACAAGTACACCACGATCGACTTGTCTGGTCGCGATATAAGACTGTGCAGCCGTTTTCTGTCCAGCAGCGCCGACGCCAGAGTGGCTGTTAGTTTAAATATCGTTTCTGCTTCACAGAACGAACTGAGAAAACTGTCGCCTTTTATTTCAGCTCTGGTCTGCAGTCATCACCTGCCGCTGCCGACTCCTGTGCATGCCCATCTTCTGCTTCAAATATTTGGTAATGTGTCGCCTGCACCTTTGCTCGGGCCTGTATATTGCTGTTTTTCAACGATTTTCTCTTTTATTTTATAACCGGGGTTGTTTGTTCAAATTGGGAAACTTCACCTGCCCTTTGAGTTTGTGTATCTGATATAGTAGTTTGAATAATTATATTTCCTGAGTAGGTTTCCTTCTTCCTTGACTCAGCCAGTCATTTGTTGACGTAAATACATGTATAGCGAACGTAAACTCATGTTGTTAATTACCAATTTTCTTAAACTGTTGAGTATAGGAACTCATTTTATTTTAAAGATTGTGTTATGGTCCACTAGTTTGGTCATGTGACAGGATGAATTGTTTATGGCAAGGAAAATGTGAAAGATGTATATTCTTTCGATTGAAATCTTCCCTATCATTCAAACGTTTGGAGGGGCAAAGAGACATTAGTGAACATGTACCGAGTAAATTAGGTTTAAATTAATAAAATCTTCTCGAGCTTCCAGCCGCGTCAAGTGGTTGTGAACCCACGAGCTTTCGGCCAAGTTCTCCTTGGTCATTGTCAAGTGGTAAAATGACTGCTGTATCTCCGTCGCCCCTGCCGTTATATAGCCGCGCTGCTGGCTGTGACGTCACTGGAGCCTTCTGCTTCGCCATATAAGGCAATGTTTACATCCTGAGTCGGCTGCGTCAGATTTTGGCTGCTGACTGTGACGTCACTGGGGCTCGCTTCTTCGTCCCGTGTCCGCCGCGTCTCCTTCAACCTCGCTATGGCCGGATCCCACGCTGTGCTGAGCTGCAAGCCGACGTCCTTATTAATGGTGTTCTAGATATTTTGATTTCAATAGCTTCTTTTACAACGCTATCCCAATATCATTTCGTTTTAGCAATGACAGATGTTTCGTCAGACAGATTCGGTGTGGATTTTCTAAAGAATGTTCTGCCACGGCTGATTTTTCCGGGTAGCGAACTCGTAAGCGCTTCTTCTGTCCGCCGTTGCTCCACAATGCGTACAGTTTGTCCAATATAATATCAGCCAAACTCACATGCTATTTTATATACTCCTGGTGTTTTGGGACCGAGTCAGAACATTCTTTAGAAAATCGATACCGAATTCTGTTCGACGTAACATCTGTCATTGCTAAAACGGAAGGATATTGGGATAGCGTTGTAAAGCGAGCCCCAGTGACGTCACAGCCAGCAGCCAAAAGTGGACGCAGTCGACTCAGGATGTAAACATTGCCTTATATGGCGAAGCAGAAGGCTCCAGTGACGTCACAGCCAGCAGCGCGGCTATATCACGGCAGGGCGACGGCGATACAGCAGTCATTTTACCACTTGAGAATGGCCAACGAGAACTTGGCCGAAAGCTCGTGGGTTCACAACCAATTGACGCGGTTGGAAGCTCGAGAAAATTTTATTAATTCATATCGCCGCGAGAACATGCACTCATACATTAGGTTTAGATTGGTCGTTCCCTTTCATTGTGATATTGGTTAGAAACTCGTATCTTTTTAATTATGACCAAGAAAGCATATACCAGTTTATATGGTTGTACCTTCAAAATTGCCTGAAAAGCAAAAGATTTTAGAAAAACATTCCCTCTTCAATTTAACCCCCTTGATGGTTGAATTTCCAAAAATACCGAAAAACGTATTTTTTAAATTCTAACGAACAATACAAATACCAATTTTTGCAGCTCTAGCTCAAAACTGTTGAAAATAATGTGTTTTCGAAAAGAATTTATGATCCCCTATCTGACCCTTAGTTGTTGAATTTCCAAAAATACCGAAACTCGTGTCTTTTTAATTCTGATCAAGAGTCCATATCCTAAGTTTCGTAGTTATAGCTTGAAATTTGTCAGCAACATAATTTTGAAACTCAATTTTTTGCGTCCCCTACTTTACCCCCTTATTGGTTGAATTTCCAAAAAAAATGCCGACATACCTGTCTTTTAAATTCACTGAATTAAAATCCGATATTTTGTAGTTCTAGCTTCAAAATGGCATAAATAGGAACGTATTTTCAAAAAATGCGTTATCCCCTATTTCACCCCCTTACAAACAGAATTTCGAAAAATCGCTTCTTAAATGTCGCCTACAGAAAAAGATCAACAGCCTCTACAAATTTCAAATCTTCAGTGGCTTGGGCTGGGCGATGATGAGTCGGTCAGTCAGTCAGTCGGGACATTGCCTTTTATATAAAGAGATTATAATGTTTCTCTATGTATGTGGTTGCTAACAAAATATGTTCGCATTCGGAAGAGAAGGTTGGTGAAACAAATATCGCCGCGGCGGACTGGCGAGCGCATTGAGGCGCTATGCTACGATGCGCGAGGCCATTCCCGTCGGGGGTTCGAATTCCCCCCCCCCCCCCCACTGGCATGAATGTTCGTGCCGTCTTTAGTATAAGCTAAAGTTAAGTCTCATTAGCTTTACAAACATTTGAACATTTTGAAACAAATATCACAAATAGATGGGCCGCAACGAATGACGGCCTTCTTTTAATTATGTGCACCACAACTCGTGCATCATTTCTGAGACACTCCTCTCATATATCGCGATAATACAAAACAAGCTTCTCTCTCTCTCTCTCTCTCTCTCCTTTTTTTTGTGAAGGTTGTTTGTAATTCTCAGGTTAGCAAAATTTATAGCCTTTAGATTTGAGTTATTTATCGTTTGAATGAAGTTTTACGAATATATCTTAGTGTGATGTGTATTACTTCATACTTTTCATTATTTCGGGTCAATAGCCCATTTTTGAGCCATGCATATATCTAAATTATTTTGAAGCTTCTTATGATCTACTGATATCTTTACTAACCGATGAACGACAGCAGCAGCCGCAATCAGGTTAAGAGTGCTGCATAGATTGTCTATTAAATCGTTGGGCAACAATAGGGGCTCTATAACACTACCCTGGGAAACGCCGGTATTACTTACGTTTTATTTCTTGACTGTCCGTCAGTTACTAGGTACTGACAGGAAATCGCGAAGCTTACTTCATGTAAGAAAATTGCTAGCTGTGAATCAAAAGAACGATACATTCTGAATCTGTTTTCGCTATGGGTAAATAGGTCGTTCTCTTCTAAGTAGTAATGTTAGAGGAAAATATATATTCTAATATCCTGCTGCCAACCGACGTCAACGACACAGGTCTTTACTTTTGCGCATCACTAGCCTTTCTTGAATATAGGAATGACCTATGCAACTTTCCTGTCATTGGGTATGAAACTTTCACTGAGCGATTTATTGTATGTCATAGCTAGGTTTGGAACTATTGCATTAGCATACTGCGAAAGGAACCTAATTGGTGTAGAATCTGTACCGGGAGAATTGCATTTTTAAGTTATTAAGATTTTTCTCCGGGGATATCTACTTTTAAATTACGCATGCGAATAAAGTAGTATTTGCTTCGTCTTCATTGGTGTAGGAATTTCCAGAAATCTGTGTTCAGTAGTTCTGCTTTAGAAGAGCTATAGTTCGTAGCATCACCATTGTTATCGCGTAGTGAAAGTGTTGATTCTATTTTGCCGCTTGTATACTTGACATACAACCAAAATTTCTTCGAGTTTCTACCACATTTCGTGACGGTGTTTCGTTGCGAAAACAATCATAGCTTCACTCAAAGGAAAAATATGGACGAGGGTATGAGTCCGGCAGGTTCTCAAAGTGAAGAACCAATTGTGCATTCCTTCTCAGCCCACCTCCATATTCGCTGCCGTCCCTACGTGTGAGTCGGTTAACCTGAGGCTAGTCCATCTCGCAATTTCTGTTGCTGAATACGCAATTTTGTCTCGGGCCAGGCCCTCAATGTAGGGCTTCCTGGGATGTCTAGCTTGAGTAAAACAAATGCTCTCTCTCTGTCTCTCTTGTGTGTGTGTGTGTGTGTGTTCTTCTCTGCTTTGAAAATGGTCCTCCTTAGAGTTTAGTGCTGTTTACACGTTTTTATTGCGTCCAGACAGGCACATTTGAGAGCAATTGAGCGAAAAAAAATTGTGTAAATTACGTAAAAACTAAATTTCGGCATCTTTATTGAAACTGTTATGTGTTATTCATATCATTTGATTTATGAAATTGTTTCAGTGGCACTCTTATGTGGTATGAATAACTTTAAAGGGCGCTACGATCATCATCATGGCATACGAAAAGAACAATAATGCTTCATATGTTTCATCTGTTAATACTACTTCGATAAAATATTATAGTGATCCTTTTACCCTATTGAACATTCAAGGCGTAACTATGCAGAGGTACGACCACTGTGCTGAAAATAATCTTGTTATTGTATTTGTCCAGCACGACCGGTTTCGATATAACTAATGTAGCAGCAAGCTTCTGTATTGCTTTGATATTTTTGCTACTCCTACTGATAGCAGACACCAGAGATTTTGTCTCAGGCTGTGAATCCTTGGTATTTGTTTTTCACACAGAACATTTCCTCGTACGTCCAAAATAGATACACACTTCGTGCTACAGTTTACAAGCTTCAGCGCCAAACTATTGTTAGTTTTTTCTCTCGCATGGTCTTGATATACAAAGGTTGGAACTTAAATAGCGGCAACACTGCTATGGCGACACTATGCAATAGTATCTACCATTGTCGCTGATAGCACAAGTTTCTGACATGCCTACCTTACCTCCGAGCAAATGGACTCGCCTGTTCCACGTCACGGCATGTGCACAATCGAAGGAAACACAGTCACTTGTGAGCAAGCGGTCTAAACGTAACGGTGTCACTATAATTTAGAAACAGGAGCAATGGAGTTGGATGAAGATTGAATGTGTCAGTCGTACAGCTCGACAATGGCATCAAGAGAAGTTTGGGGAATCGGCATTGCCGTACCGAACAGTGGCACGTTGGGTAAAAGCCTTCAACGAAGGTCGGGGAACTGTGGCGGACATGCATCGGGCAGGTCGTCCTAGCGTCTCTGAAGAAGATGTGAAGATGTGCGTACTGTTGCCGCGTTAGTGGACAATCATTGACGACACACGATTCGTGAGCTCCCAACCTATCCGTCATTTTACACGACAATGCGCGGGGGCATACAGCGCAAGCTGTGGCTGTTGATGGTACTGGGAAGTACTGTACCATCCACCATACAAACCTGGAAGTAAGTTCTGGACACATTGCCACCTTGTGGCAATCGCTTCAGAACTGTTCCAGAGATTGTATAGACAGCAGAAAACTCCATACGCACCATCAACAGAACAGTCTCTACATAAGATATAACACGCCTTGCACATCGCTGGCAACGGGCTCTACACTATGCTGGTGATTGAAGGAAAGTAAGGCTATTGTATCGACTATGAATAAATAGTTGCCAATATTTAAGTTCCAAACCTCGTATATTGATTCCGGCTTGAACACCGAATGAGTAACACGAACGTAAAAGTAGTTGCAGGTAAAGCAGTGAGCTGTAATGCAGTTGATGTTGGCAAGAAGCAAAGAAAATTGTATGTTTCAGGAAGTGCTACAGGAAGGTTGCTATACATCTTTTGTCGCAAAAACGCAGCTTAATTAGAATGACTGCAGATTGTCTTCAAATGTTCAAATGTTTGTTAAGCTTAAGGGACGTAACTGCAAGGTCATCAGTCTCTAAACTTACAAACTACTTATGAACCACCTTATACTAAAGACGACACAAACATCAATGCCCGAAAGGGGATTCGAACCTCCGACGGCGGACCGCCGCGGCAGATTTTCTTAAAGAGATGTGTGTATTTTTCTCAGCGATCCTGCCCCTCGACGTACAGCGACTTCAGGCCACCAAGTGCTGATGTATTTTTTTTTTTTTTTTTCAGTATGGAAGATATTCGTTTCTGTAGAATCGTTCTAGTTTACAACTTTTCACGTATTATTAATATATGTGGTATATTTGGCAAGAATGCCATTAGCAGACTTCGCTAGCGTAAAAAAAATCACACAAGGAGACAACCTCCAGCGCTGTATATCTCCTGTACTTCACAAGCTCATTACATAGATAATCTCCAGTGGGACTGTGGAGAAATTATTTTTGTTTGCTACTTAGAATTCCACTTTTTCATTCCTCCTTGGTTTTCATTGTTTTGTTACGAGGGTTGGATTTTAAATAGTGGCAACTATGTATTTACAACCGATAGAAAAGCGTTACATGTTTGGACCTGTTACTGTCTTTCAAAGTAGTCAACAGCATTGTGTAGAAACCGTTGCCAGTGATGTCTAAGGCGTAGTATACCTTTGTCAGAGCCTGTTCTGTTAATGGTGCGAATGGAGCGGTCTACTGCCTGTCGAATCTCTGGAACAGTGCTGAAGCGAACGCCACGAAGTTGTTCCTTCATCTTCGAAATCAAATCAAAGTCAAACACGAGGACTCAGGTGTCCGAGCAGTATGGCGGATGGTACAATACTTCGAGTGCCATCGACCGAACAGAGCAGCCACAGCTTGCTCTCCATCCACCCGTGCATTGTCGTGTAAAATGACGGGTGGGTTGCACAGAAAGTGTTGGTGCTTCCTTCGGAAAGCTGGACGCAGATGACGCTCCAAAAACATACTGTGCATTGACATAAAAGTTTTCTGGGTATTGTACCGCGTCATGATGTAAGGCTATTATTTAAATAACCGACGTTTCGGCCAACGTTACAGTGGTCTTCATCTGTACCGCGTCATGATGTAAGGCTATTATTTAAATAACCGACGTTTCGGCCAACGTTACAGTGGCCTTCATCATACCCAGATGAAGACCACTGTAACGTTGGCCGAAACGTCGGTTATTTAAATAATAGCCTTACATCATGACGCGATACAATACCCACAAAACTTTTATGTCATCTGACTCTGGCCGCGGAAGCCTACGTAATTATTCTGTGCATTGTTGTCCCTGGTTCGAAAACATAGTGACACCGTTACGTTAGACGAGCGAGTTCATTTGCTCGGAGATTTAGTTAAATTAAAGAGTTTGTAGGTCACTGACTGCTGACCACAGTAGTTTGGTCCCATAAAATTACAAACACTTTTTAGTACTATTGAGTTACATTACCTAGACTTTCATTAAAAAAGTTTGGGTCATTACTGGATGAGGTTTCTTCTGCTGCATGGAATCTTCCAGCATAAGGAGCAATCCGCACATTTATACCGTAAAGTGACGGATGATGTAAGCTTTCTTTTAAGAATTGATTGACTGTAATGGTCGAGTTTTATACTTACCAGTTTCTTTGGGGTTTACCTTTTAAGGATTTTGATTATAGGGGTTTAATCCAAATCTAAGTCTCGAAAGAAATAGTAAACGCAACAGTCGAATTGATCATCGGATTAAGATTACTGCCACCAACATAAAAGAACACAGCGCTATTTTTATTTGCGGTGTTATCAATAGATTTCAAAAGTGCACTTGACATTTAATGTACGAAAATCCACTTTGAATTTACCTTGGTTTAACGCGCTACCGTTTGTTTGCGTATCATTCTAACAGCTGTAGGCCTGAAACCAATATGAAACATACAAATACAACACGGAACATTTTATTTTAATTAGTCTATACCACTGTCCACTGAAACATTGCGAAATGAAACTATAATCTAAATTCTGCGGGAGAACTGTTTCTCTGCCATGTATTAAGGCAAGTTGTAGAACGAGAGAGCTACTGCAGTGAGAGAACAAGGGTCTCTCTATCACACACACACACACACACACACACACAATAATTGCAGTTATTGTTTGCGATTGCAGCCGGCGTTCGCTGACACCCATAGCAGCCATGGAGGACAAATTACGGCCCAAATATGCGCTAGGAGGCCGCTGCCTAACAAATATTAGCCGGTCAACCAGCCCCCATGTCCCAGGCACCTGCCAATTACTCGGAATATTTGAACAGCGGCGATCAAACATGATGTATGGCTTCAAACACAGCGTTAACGTGTTTAATGTTATGCTGCACTGTACACAGGCTCAAGTAGGATCGCGTCTGTTATTTTATGTTGTTACGTGTAACCGTATCTCCTGAATCCTGCCTACTATTATGCGAAGCTTGTAATGTTAAGAATGATTACGAACTGCTGATTTTTGTTTGTTGTTCTTTTAGTGAAGTTTATAGGGAGCAAGTACATGGAAAAAAATTGTGATCATTATATAAATACACGAACACGAAAATTGAAATACGATCTTTTTTATTTTAATTATACTTTGAGTCCGATGGTACCAACAGAATTCCAAAGGGTCTCTGACAAGGGTGTGCACAAATATCAAAGAAATAATAATACTAAGTAAACACGTGTATACATTGCCTTACGGAAAGTAAAAGGTTTCATGTTTTAAGGGTATATTTGACCAAGGTATGGTGCGAGAGGTACAGTACACTTCTAGTGCGAGAGACACCTAGTCGTGCAATGGACAGAACTACAAGGTCGATTGTGTTTTCAGCAGTGGGACTGATAATTTCGTGCTAACGGAATAACGTTATTGCTTGGCGTTGCCATTTCGCGTATTAACCAGTAAGAATAATTTTGTCGTCATGTGCTGCTGCTACCACATAATTGAAGTAATAACTTCTGTTATTTGGTTATTTGCGTCTTTCATGCGTTCTCTTCGTTTTTTATTACTCCTTTTCTCATAGCCTTAAGGCGTAAAAAAGTCTGTGTCCAAGTAGGAACTAAGAATCCGCATACTTTCCAATTTTATTAAAATAAAATTAGGATTCTTTCTTCGTTAAACAGAAGTGGTCTAAGTTCGACCACAGACAATTCTATATAATGTAAATATTGGTCTTTTGGGTGACTAATTATTCCGCGAATCTATTAAAGAAGATTGTGTACGTTTTCAGTTTCTTAAATTGAAATCTTCTCTTTCTCCTAACAATACTTGTCATTTGTGGGATTTATAGTGCTCGGTTAATGAACCGTTTTAAGCCAACATAAAAAACGTAATCATTCCCTTAATTTTAAGTGTAGGGATTTTGACTTTTTACTTCGCCTGTCTAAAGCAGCAATCATATCAGCGTAATTTACTATATAACGAAATATGCAACTCCACAAGTTACTTTAAAATAATTATACTTGATGTAGATTCAACACGTCTATGGGGTGTCTCTATCAGGATATGAAATTATGACCTAGAAATGTATCACAAATAATCTCTTACAAGCTGTCTATTTTTTAACTTTTGTGTTTTTATCTTTAGACTAATTGTAAGTGCTATGTTGTACGTACTATTCTCCATTTACGTATGGGACACACACACACATCTCAATCTTCGAAGTCCATTTACCGCCGGAAATATGCGCAGGACGAAATTTTGTGAAAGAATTTATCTTATTGCTAGCATGTGAAGAATCGCGCTGTGGTGCCCAAGTGCGCGAATTTAGATTCACCCTATATATAAATTGAGGTATTTGTGCCTATATTTCACTCTGCATTCAAACTTACATCGCAAACGAATAGTGTTTGTATGTTGTAGTAGGTATGAGACTCCCAATATGCACTATGGAGATAGAGAGTTGATAACGATAAGGGGGTGGAAGATATTGGAGTTGAAAGTTACCGACTTATACAGGGTATCAAAAAGTCGGTATAAATTTGAAAACATAATAAATCACGGAATAGTGTAGATAGAGAGGTAAAAATTGATACATATGCTTGAATGACATGGGATTTTATTACAACCATCTGATCAGAAAAGCAACAATTAGCATAACAAATTGAGACAAAGCAACGATGATGTTCTTTACAGAAAATGCTCAATATGTTCACCATCATTCCTCAACAATAGCTGTAGTCGAGAATAATGAACAGCACTGTAAAGCATGGCCGCTGTTATGGTGAGGCATTATCGTCGGATGTTGTCTTTCAGCATCCCCAGAGATGTCGGTCAATCACGATACTCTTTCGACGTAAGGTAACCCCAAAGCCAGTAATCGCACGGACTGAAGTCTGGGACCTGGAAAGCCAAGCATGACGAAAGTGGCCGCTGAGCACACGATCATCACCAAACGACGCGTGCAAGAGATCTTTCACGCTTTCACGCTTCTAATAAAACCCCACGTCATTCCAAGCATGTGTGTCAATTTTTACATCTCTATTTTCATTATTCCGCGGTTTATTAAGTTTTCAAATTTATACTGACTTTTTTATCACCCGGTATAATATTCTACGTGTGGGTGTCAATATTTTGATCTTCAGTAAAAACTACACATTGGAAACGAACGATCTCTCTGCGTTATTGTAGTACAAAGTCTCCCGTTATACAACATAGCAGATTCGTGTCGATACCTATGAGAGAGTGGAAGATACAGTGGTTGAAAGTCGTCAGCATATATAAAATTGGGACTGAAAACTGGCGATGAATTTTGGCACTATAATAGCAAAGAGGTTATATACAGAGAAACGCGATGTACATTCTTTAGTTCGTTTTCTGCAACAAGCGTACGAATCAATGAGGTTAGAATAAAGGGAGGTGGTGTTACCTATGCTGAGAACAGGCATTGGTTGAAGCCAGAGCGTTCATGCTTTTGTGCCCAAAACAAAGATTTCTCGCTTAAAACCAGATGTAAATATTGTCCTCTTTACGTAAATTCACTGATTTGACAGTCATATCGGAATATTTACTTAGATATTACATACATTTCAAGGACTAGATCTGCTATACTCATGCAGTGCGACAAATGTTTTGGGCACAAACAAATGACGGAGTGAGCATTTTGCTGGTTTCACTTTTTCAGTATTAGGGCATCTCTAGAGCTTTTAACATCTTTGGTACGAATAAAGAAAAATAAGTGCATATTGTTGTTTGAAAAGTAAAACTACCAAGAAATATCCAAAGCGTAAGAAAGAAATTTCGATCCGTTTCTAAAAGAATACTTCGTTGTAAAGTGAATATACAGTAGATAGAAACTTGAAATTTGTAGACGTTGTTTATCTTACACTGTAGGCATCAGCAATTTATCGATATTCCTGTCCCTAAGGGGGTGAAATAGGGGATGAACGGTGTTTAGAAAATACTTTGCTATTCAGGCAATTTTGGAGCAAGAAATACAAATCTTCGGACTTAGATTTTTTGATTGCAATCTTAAAAACACGTGTTAGATATCATTGAAAATTAAACCATTAACCGGGTGAAATAAGGAAAAAGTCTTTTATAGGTGCTATTAAGACTATTTTGATGCTGGAAATGCGAAAATTTGGATTTGTAACCATGGTTAGAATGTAAAAAAAAAAAAAAAAAAAAAAAAAAAAAAAAAGTGTTGCGGGATATTTTGAATTCTGCCATCAGTGGTGCAATCCGGGGTGGCAAGTTGTATCAAAATACTTGACTAGGAAAACATTTTTAAAACTAACTGTATGAAAATTAAATTTAGATGTAGAAACAAGCGATGCAGACCATCCAATCTACGCGTCGAATCAGCGGAAATTAAGCTACTTCTTTTGTGGAGTCATATTTACATAGCGTCCAGTCTCCTTTTACGGATTGTTAATGGTGCAGGCTTCACTTTCACACTGTGCTGCACAAATGTACGTCCTTTCGTTATGCAAGTCGGGTATCCTACTTGGGAGACTCGTACTCTTCACGTGAAGATGTGGAGTAGGAAAAAACGCGACAACTATGACAGCTTATAAGCCGAGAATATTGATTAACCGCCGGCTGCGGTGGCCGAAGGGACTGAGGCGCTACAGTCACGGTCTGCACGGCCACTACGGTTGGCGGTTCGAATCCTCCCTCGGGCATGAATATTTGTGCCGTCCTTGGTATTAGTTAGTTCATAAGTAGTTTGTAAGTTTAGGGACTGATGATCCCGTAGTTAAGTCCCATAAGCTATACAAATATTTGAATGTTTAATATTAATTAATCAAAGCTCATTCGTACACATTCTAGAACTTTTCCCATCGCTTCGTACGAAAACTGTTAAAAGCATTCTTCTTCAAAGTGAGTAAAGGAAATCCACCATACTATTCGAGTTTTTTTGTTAGATCTTTTACTGTTTGGTACTGGATATGAGCAGCCACAACTCCCCAACCTGTGCCAACCTATTCATTTCTGAGTAAAACTTGTACCCAAAGTAATTGTTCATGGCATTATAATCTCAATTATATGCTTCAGTTTTATTTCTCGATTGTTTTATTGCTTGATGTCTTATCAAAAACACTACTATGCCAGCTCTTCCTCTTGTCGGTTCTTTTCCGATTCAGCTGGCAATCATAATCCTACCGATTTATTTAATTTTTTACCTACATTTATAGCAGTACACCTGAAATGTTTTCCATTCTTTTGCAGTTTCCGCACTGACCACTATTCCGTAAAAGTTGTGCTTTAGTTGAACATTACCAAAACTGTTTTCCTTAAATTAAGAGTTATATGTTTAGTTTACTTGTTTTTCTCCTGTTGCCAGTTGTTGCTTCTACGTACGTCCACCTGTCTGTTTATCACACGTATGCTCTACGAATATCTCAGTGGTCTGAAGTACTATCGTAATGGAAATATAAACGTAAAGGGTTTAATTCCCTTGTACTGAAGAGACGATTATGCCGACTGGTAAGGGTATCAAGGAACAATTTCGTATCATGTAAGGAGGTTACCTTGCACGGTGACAACAAGACGAACCATTATTCTGTTACAATAACTGAACTGCTGACATGCAACCTGACAGGACTGATTTAGTGATTTCGAAGTTTTTAAATTGCATATAACAAAGCGAAAAAGAAATGTGTACATGATTAACTGAACGAGAAGTTCATAATAAAAGGAAAAGCACAGCAAACTGCATGTAATATGTTTTTGGTTCAAATGTTTGTATAGTCTATGGGACTTAACTACGGAGTCATCAGTCCCTAAACTTACAAACTACTTACGAACTAGGACGGCACAAATATCCATGCCCGAGGGGGGATTCGAACCCCCGACCGTAGTGGCAGTGCACACCGTGACTGAAGAGCCTCAGTCCCCGCGGCCACCGCGGCCGGCGTGTTTTTGGTTTTTATCTATTTGTTAACTATACATTTATATCTGTTTTACTGTGACCTGAAATGTGATATATACGTCTATAGAAGTATTTACATTCGCTTCCTCCTTTGTGAATTTATCTCTATCGTTTTCGGCTTTATAGAGTTTCGTTTGCATACAAACACGGGCTGTTTGTCTTATATCTATTCGTGTCCAATACACGGTTAGTTACAGATTCTAGGCGAGCACACGAATACAGTAATTAAAACATAAAGGGAAACGTTTTTGCTCAAATTCCTGAATTATCGAAAGTATTTATTAAAACTGTGACTCAATCAGATTTAAGATTAAAGGGAAAGTAAACGAAATAATTCTCAGACGCACGGAGGAAAAACGGCAATTAAAGCAATACCCTGCTTTGTAGTGTTGTGGCGATGCCAAATAAAAGGAAAGTTGAAACATGTTTTCTCAAAAGAAATAAAGAAAAAACTGTATTATTTCATACTTTTTAATTTCGGCAATAGAGTTATTTTTCAAATACAAAATTAATTACTACGTATACATGTAGGAAACCAAGCCGTCATTTTTGAGAATAATATGCATGTGCAAGCTAAATATTCTCTAAACTGACGACTTGATTACCTTCATTGAACTATTGAATTCGGCATGTGATAGAAAAGAATAGTAGAGACAAATGGCGTTGAAATAATTCAATGATTACTGAAAAGCTAGTTATTGGATTTGCGGAATTATTTCTGCATCTACATGAGACTTTTAACCGACTTGGTAGCTTATAACGTATAATTACCCTCATGGAAAGCTATCGATGCCTATACTTTGTCCACCTCCCCATCCCCTCTCTGCCCATCTCTACCTCCATCCTTCTCTCGCTTATAAATTCTCCACCTTTGTCCTTCTTCCTCTTCCTCTCCCTTTCTCCCTCCGCTCTTTGTCCACCTGCTCCACCTTGCTGACCATATTCTCTCTCCTTGTTCCTGACTATTGAAAATAAGGAAATTAAAAACACTTATCGTGTGGTAACGGTGCAAAATGACGATCAATTGGCTCTTTCAGAAAAGTAAGCTAAAGAATGAAGCCAATAAACAAAGTTATTTACAGACATTGTAACCCCGGCGTTCTGATTTGCCCTGCTGACATCACGGACTAGACAACTGCGGCGCTGTAGCTGCTTGGTATGCGTGTGATATTGGAACATCACGTGTGTATCTTCTATCATAGCACCTGATCGGTAACATTTTAGAAGATGATACGACTTCAGTTTTCATATTTGCATATTTTCATTGGAGATTTTAATGAGTGACAGATGTAAGGCATCTACTTCTTTCCACCACGCACTTAGTTATTATTTTCTGCACATCTGCCATAAAACATCATTCTAATTACATAAGTTTCCTTCGTCTCCTTGTATCTTCTTTATATATAACGCAATGTTTCCGTATGTTTGTCTGTACGTGTTGCATACGAATGTAGTTTTGATTCCATATTTTTCAAATTTTGGACACGTAAGCTTCAATCTATGAGGACGGTCGCCGTAAATGTAAGAATCACGTACGATACGTAATTCACGAGATATGACGCCATAAACAATGAGATGCCGAGAAACTGCTGCATTTAGCGACAATGATGTTCATTTTCTCCTAAAGCACTGGACCGAGTTCAACCAAATTTGTTACACACATTCCTTACAATGAGGTAACAATTGCTCCAGGGTTAAGAATCACATACTGTCCAGAAGATATGACGTAATAAACAATAGGAATCGCAAAAAACTGTCACATAATGGCGGGAGAGACTATAAATACGCTATATGAGAATGAGAGTACTTAGCGACATTTCAAACCTTTATTAAACATTTTCTTGCTGACAACTATAGCAAAATGGTGAAAGGAAAAAGTTTCTTGCTTACTACTTTTCCGCTGTTCATGGAGTAAAACTACGGTATTCCGTATGACGTTACAGTTTACAATTTGTGCAGTACACATTGCAGCTGTAGGAAATTTCACAGACAGTATGCACACATATATTTGAATGTACCTTCTAAATTGTATCAAATGTTCAAATGTTCGTAGAGCTTATGGGACTTAACTACGGGGTCATCAGTCCCTAAACTTACAAACTACTTATGAACTAGCTACAACTAAGGACGGCACAAATATCAATGCCCGAGGGGGGATTCGAACCCCCGACCGTAGTGGCCGTGCAGACCGTGACTGACGCGCCTTAGTCCCCTCGGCCACCGCGGCCGGCTAAATTGTATCGCAGTATGACACGTCGTTCATGAGATATGAGCACATGAACAATAACGTTCATAGAAAACCGTCCCATCAGGCACCAAGTTTTAATCTATTACAGTTGTGTTCCCAAGAGATTTCACAGACATACAACATACTGGCAGCAGGAACACCGAAATCTTCTCCTGTAACGAGGTATCTCTGAAGCCGTTCAATGCTGTTGCCTGTGCGGCAATTACACGACAACCGACGCTGTCTTACCGGAAGCACGACTTACATAGCGCGCTCTTATCTAACCGCAACTTCCGGTCTTATCGCCTAATCTTTGATTTTCGCCCGGCCGGCGTTAAGTAAAATCTAGAGCGCTGGCCTCTCTCTCTCTCTCTCTGGCACAGTTCCAAAGTCACGCGGTACAGCGCAGTATTAACGCATGCGCAACTTATGGGTTGAATATACCTGAAAAATGGCAGGAATAAATAAATAAATAACCGGGAAACGCCGGGTTTTCAGCTAGTAATTAATATTAAAAATCTACAATTTTCGTGTTCAAGTGTTAATACGAGAATGACGGGGAGCCCTTCCAATTTGTAACCTCAAATACTAAGAATAGAAAGGGATGAATCTCACCAAAGATATAGGCCACATTATACCTCCAATCCCTAATCCAGGATATCAATGTCCATGGCCAAGGAAATTCACCCACCGGGGCTGATTGGATAAATACTGAGTATATCTATCCCCGGCGACAGGTGATGTGTTTCTGATGAGGGCCATTTCGCACCGTTTCCCGAAGGTACCTCCCAAAAGCCGTGGATAGGCACAGCAGACGGCGGTATCAGAAAATGAGGCATCCAGCGGATGTAAGGGCCGAGGTGTCTGGCGGCCCTGGCACCTACGGTCGCTCCTGCTGCTGATCGCTCTCATTCTGCTTCCGCACTCAGGCGGGTCGCTTCGCTTCCTCTGGGACCTCAGGCTTCTACTCCTGGTGAGCCAGCAGGGAGCTGAAAGCCGCAGCGATCGGCACCGCGCATCAATCACCTTGGAATGCGCCGCAGACGTCTCTGATGGAAGGGGGCCAAGGCACACACGCTGCCAGAGCCTCCTTCATTACACCTCTCATTCACCGAGTGTGGCACAAGATTCACTTTAATGGGCCGTAGGGATATTCTTTCACTGACTGCAAATCTTTCGTAACAGCTGAAAGCGATTCATACACAAGGAAGTTCCCAGCAAAGCTTCATAGTTCAAGATCTGAATCAGTAGCTATACAATTAACAAGCTATAAAGGAAAGCAAGGAGAAATTTGGTGAAGGAATAAAAGTTCAGGGGGAAGAATTAAAAACATTGCGTTTTGCCGACGACATAGTAATTCTGTCAGATACAGCAAAGGACCTGGAAGAGCAATTGAACGGAATGGACAGTGTGCTAAAAGGTGCATATAAGATGAAAATTAACAAGAGCAAAACTAGGGTAATGGAGTGCAGTGTAAGAAAATCAGGTGATGCTGAAGGAATTAGATTGGGAAACGAAGCAATAAAGGAGGTAGATGAGTTTTGTTACTTGGGCAGTAAAATAACAAATGATGGTCGCAGTACAGAGGATATAAAATGCAGAATGGCAATGGGTAGAAAAGCGTTCTTGAAAAAGAGAAATTTGTTAACATCGAATATTGATTTAAGCCTAAGGAAGTCCTTTCTGAGGGCATTTGTATGGAGTGTTGCCTTGTATGGGAGTGAGACATGGACGATAAACAGTGCGGACAGGAAGAGGATTGAGGCTTTTGAAATATGGTGCTACAGAAGAATGCTGAAGATTAGGTGGGTGGATCGCGTAACTAATGAGGTGGTACTGAACAGAATTGGGGAGAAAAGAAATTTCTGGCATACCTTGACTAAAAGAAGGGATAGATTGGTGGGACACATTCTTAGACATCAAGGAATTGTGAATTTAGCATTAGAAGGAAGTGTGTGGGGTAAAAATCGCAGAGGAAGACCAAGAGATGGATACAGTAAGCAGATTCAGACGGGTGTAGGTTGCCGTTCTTATGCGGAGATGATGAGGCTTGCTCAGGATAGGGTATTGTGGAGAGCTGCATCAAACCAGTCTCCGGACTGAAGACCACAACAACAATTAATACTCCGTAATGACTTGAATGTGTCACTCACCATCTTGAGCACGAGCTCAGGAAACAGATGGCAAGAAAAATTCCTCCATGATCAATGCTGTCATCATCATCTTCTTTTTCTTCTTCTTCCTCTCGTCAGGTATAAGGCAGGAGTTGTCTGTTACGGTACCCATTTTTGTTGGGATCTACGTCTATCTCTTCTTCCATGGCACTTATAATGTCTTGCCTTTAAGGGAAGTGTCTCAGTTTTCATTCTTTCTAGACATTCGTTCCATTTTCTTATATACTCTTAAATTTTATCATTTAGGTTAAAGATCTGCAGTTCTTAGCCTGTCTTCTCTTGTGGAACCTGTGACTACTCTCAGGAATTTCATTTCTTGTGTTTGAATACAGCTTCCTTGCTTCTTGGTAATAACCCAGGCATCACTTCCATAAAGCAATGTGAGACCTATGACAGTTTTGTAGAATTGAAGCTGAGTGTGTTTACTAGTTTTGTTTTTAAGTGCCTGTTAATTTTTCCACATACTCGGCTGAATTTACTAAGCCGCGGTGGAGTAGCCGAGCGGTCTAAGGCGCCTCGCTGCGGAGCGCGCGGTTGCTCGCGGACGGAGGTTCGAGTCGTCCCTGGGGCATGGGTGTTGTTCAAAAATGTTCAAATGTTGGTTAAGCTTATGGGACTTAACTACGGGGTCATCAGTCCCTAAACTTACAAACTACTTATGAACTAATTACGAACTAGGACGGCACAAATATCCATGCCCGAGGGGGGATTCGAACCCCCGACCGTAGTGGCCGTGCTGACCGTGACTGGAGCGCCTCAGTCACCTCGGCCACCGCGGCCGACGCATGGGTGTTGTCCTTAGGTTAGTTTACCTTAGTTTAAGTAGTTTGTAATCTACGTACTGATGACGCAGTTTGGTCCGATAGATTTACAAACATTTGAATATTTTTTTGAATTTACTAAGCTTAATTTCAATATCTTTGCTGTAGCCATATGTCATCTCACATCCGCGGTAACTGAAATGGTTTACTTGATCTAAAGTCTTCTGAACTATCACAGTTTGGTTCTAATTGGTTCTTTCCCCATGTCTTAAGTTTAAGTTTTTTAGATTTTTATGTCAAATTTTGCGCTTATTTGTTTTAGTAATTAGATTCCTTTCTGAAGGTCATCTTTATCTGCTAGGATCACTGCATCATCAGTATATAGTAGATTATTTAAAAGAGTGCTGACCTGTCTTGGTAGATACCCTTCTGAAATTCTGTTTTCCATATACTTATTATTTCATTAATGTAAATGTTAAACGAAGCTGCAGAGATGCAGCGGCCTTGCAGAACTGTTGTTGTTAGCTTTTAAAGGGGGCTTAACGGCGCCTTGCAATACTTGTTTGTTAGTTGGTATCTCATTAGTGGTTTTTCCATTCAGATATAGAGTGATATTCCTGTTTTGATATAAACTTTTTATAGCATTTACGAGATGCTTTGGATATCCGCGTTTAATTATCTTCCAAAGTTTATGTCTACTGACATTGTCAAAAGCTTTTTTAAAAGCAATGTGTATTTCTTTAAAAACTCTCTCCCTTTTTCTATTATTTGCTGTGAAGTAAAACCAGCATGTACTGTGAAGCGTCCTTTTATAAAACCCATCTGTTCCTCATGCATTACTGCTTCTGTTATCTTCTTAAGTCTTTTGTTTAAAATCTTAGCATATACCTTAAAAGCTGAGTGTAGTAAACTAATTCCGCTGTAGTTACTGCATAGGCTTTTATCTCCTTAAAAATTGAAATCACTCTAGTTATTTTCCAGTCATTGGGAATACTCTTTCCCTTACAATATTCGTTAAATAATTTTAGCAATCGTAGGTGTAGCATCATTCCTCCATATTTTAGTAATTCAGCATTGATGCCATTTTTTCTTGTTGCTTTTCTGTTCATAAATGTCGTTAGTGCAGATGTTAATTCGTCAGACTGTATTTCATTGAATCCCTTCTCATCAAGTAGTTCAGTTTCAGTTTCTTGTGCTGTATGATCATACCATAATTCTTTAACCCCCATGTTCTTCAATACTATGTTTTTTGTATCATAACTGTTTCTGTTTTGTTTAATCGCTGATTTCCCGGCTTGAAATTTTTATCTTTTAGTATTTTGGAGGTCCTCATCCAGAAATGAGCACTACGATTGTTCGTTTCGTGTCTATTTTAATGTTTTATTTTTGACCAGCTATCCATTTTATATCTATCAACCAAAACATCTTGCAAATTATATGTAGAGCACTTTAATGAGCAGTTAAATGCCAACTGTACGACACCAGAAGATGACACCACTGAGTGTTGAAAATGGCCGTCTTAAATAAACAAAAGATGATAATTCCGATCATGGCATATATCTTTATATTAATACCATAAGATAGCTCCCAAAGATGAGTAAGTAAAACTAACATAAGATGCCTCATCTGATGTTAAACTTGTTATTCAAACTCGTTCTTGCCTGAATCCAAGTACTTTCTCCTTGGTCAACCTCGACTCCTTTTACCCTCTACTGCTGCATCCATGGTCTCTTAGGCAAACTTGCTTCTCCAATTCGTGCAAAATGACCCCACCATCTCAGCCTGTTCGCTTTAACTGATTCAGCTATGTATTAATTTAAGGGTTTCTTCTTTCACTTCCTCAATATGGATACCCTCCTGCCATTGTTCCCATCTGTTAGTGTCTACTATCACCGTTGCTACTTACATATCTGTAGCTTCAATATTATTATGAAGGTAACCTGTATCCACCCAGCTTTCACTCGCACACAGTAAAGTTGGTTGATAGAACAGTTCATCACTGTTAACTTAGTCTTGGTACTGAATTCCTTTTTGCAGAAGAGAGCAGATCGTAACTCAGTAGTCAGGCATTAGCTTTGCTACACCTTCACTATGTTGCCACCTTGTGAGAGAATACATCCTAAGTACTTGAAATTGTACCCCTGCTCTTTGTTCCTCCTATTTGGCACTCAATCGGTTTACATCATTTTCCCACAGACATTATTTTCGTTTTGAAGATGCTGATATTCGTACCGTAACACACTCTCGATCTAGCTGTGAAATATTTGTTTACAACTTTTCAATCTAGTATGCCATCACAACTAAGTCGTCCGCATATGCGGGACTGCTTACTTTGTTTTCACCTATTTTAATCTCACCTATCCAATCAAATTTGAATTATTTAAATCTGTTTCTTCACTCAGAAATCACGAGTATGTTTTGACACTGTTAAATGCCTATTCCACAAAAAGGGTGAGCGTCATAATGAGCACAGAGCAGCTGCAGTCAACAGGTCATGTCAGGATCATTCACAAAATTTTAAGGAAATTTATCTCTCCTGTTGACATTACTGTGCAACTAGACCCTACTTACCAAAATATAGCGGATGAATGATGCACACTAAATTTCAGTTAAGTGCCCGAAGCATACAATTGAAATTGGCGGTGAATATATTTCACCCTCGACATGTTGGTAAAAATATATGGTCATATGCGGAGGCAAGCATAATGTGATCATCGCTTTCCCCGAAACAACAGAGGCTAATAACGAGCAAGAAAACATATATGGGGATTAGTGAACACCTAATTGTCGTGGCGAGACTGAACATCGAAATTTCGAAATTCACAAAAGCTGATGCAAGTTATAGATAGATTGGATTAAATGTTCGTTCCATAGATTCGTATTGAGGAGATCCTCGTGAATCCAATACTCTGAGAATTTTCAGCTATCAGTAGTCTTTTTTAAAATTCTTTATTGGCAAATCATGATTTCGGCTAGTAACTGGCCATTAGCAATGCACGTGTTTAACTGTAGATGTTATTAATGTGGAAAAACCCGCACATGGCCAGTTATCATACTTTGCGTGGTGCGAGTTTTTCCACATTAATAACATCTGCATTTAAACACTTGCATTGATAATGGCCAGTTACTGGCCGAAATCATGATTTGCCAATAAAGAATTTTAAAAAAGACGACTGAGGCTGAAAATTCTCAGAGTATTGGAAACATATCACAGTCGTGGAGCGCAAACCGTGGAAAGTAACCTGATCTTCGTGAATGTGGAATATGTCTATGTAATTCCTTCAAAAAATTAAAAATTAAAAAATAGTGGACGTGAAACACTGAAAGTGTGAATACGAACATAATTTGGTTTTATTCAAAAGATCGTCAATGCATTACAAAGAGTTGGCCACTAGAGTAAGTTTTTCAGGCTCCTCTTAAACATATTTTTTGTAACTAAATTTTTGTATGGTTGCTGGTAAATTATTGATAACGTGTGTTCCTGCGTTGTGGACCTGTTTTTGAAATCAAGTAAGTGCTTTTAAGTCCTTATGTAAATCATTTTTGTTCCTAGTATTGTATGTCTGAACTGAGCTGTTTGTTGGAAAAAGGGATATAGTATCTATAGTATAGTAAAAATACAGCAAAATTAAAATTATTTAACTTGGTTTCGGAAATAATACCGTTGTCTTCATCAAAAATCATAAAACGAAACAAATCATGTAATAAAAATTACAACTCAGCATTAAAGTTTACGTCACAACGTTTAAAACAATTTTTTTGGAACAGCAACTGCACGGAGGCATGAGAGTCTTCTGGCGTACAGGCGTGCAGTCCACAGTGGCTAGCTGTTTCTAAAAAAAAAAATTAAATTTTGTGACGTAAACTTTAAAGCTCAGTTGTAACTTGTATTTTGTGATTTGTTTCAATTTATAATTTCTGATGAAGGCAATGATCTATAAATTGTGCCGATTACAAAATTCTAAATTTCCAAGTGTGTTGCAGAATGCACATACACAGAAGCAATGAACTATTTGGTATCTGCTGACAAAGCAAGCTAACCTACTCTGGTCGAGTTCCATATTACAGATGTGCCTTCTCACCTTCTTTAACTTTATTATGTTGTTTGTGTTTTCAAGGCACCGAAAATGTTGCACCTGAGTCTAATACTTATTTTTCTACTAGCGATCTCCTAAGAAACACGAAATATCTTCAAGTATAAAGATATTTAGGTTTTAAGAGGAAATTGCAACATTAGGAATGAATACGAACGTAAATGTATTAACGGTATAAAAGGGTTGTCATGAAAATTATTTCAACAGTAGAAGAGTCAGAATTATTACACGAGAAAATGTTTTTCGACATTGTTTGACCGTTACCAAGAAAACAAGATATGAAAAGTAAAGTAAGTAGAGCGCTTTTTACGGAATATTCGATATTATTCGACGTGTTAGCCGGTATAAATTTCCTTCAGCAAACAAATGTTTAAGTTTGAATATGTTGATATGACATTCGTAATTCAAATGTTTGTAAATCTATGGGACGTAACTAGAGTAACAAACTACTTAAAATAACGTAAACTATCCTAAGGGCAAAATTAGCGCGCACACATCCATGCCCCGGGGAGGACTTGAACCTCCACCGGCGAGCAGCCGCGCGCTCCGTAGTACCGCGCCTTAGATCGCTCGGCCACCCCACCGCGGCTTGGATAACACTTTCCCTATTTTTTAAGTTCTAATTTGCGTATAAAATTTAGTAATGCCATTTGACGACCGTATTTACTAATGACATTTGAAGTACGGATTCGTTATTAAGAAATTAAATTATTATGTTCTTGCTCCTACGTATAAAATGCCATCTAACCTCACTTCATCATTTAGATGCGGCATGACACTGTAGATAGCTTTATAGTTTAGGTACAAATGTCTAACTAATACGTCTACACAAAACAGGCGAGAAGCAGTACGGAAATAACAAGCCAGAGGAGCTTCAGCAGACCAATTCGTCTCGAGTAGTTAGTTAAGACAAGAAAGTCTATAGTGTAAAACGGTTTGAGAAAATGTCAGCGTTCTTTTTCCACTTACGTATTTCAATTCTCATACACGCTTGGACCTGCTATGAAAATGTCAGCTTTTTAAATGAAACAGTATATGATTCTTCACACGGAACCAACCTGTCGAGAGTGCCATAATATTGTTATGTAGCAATTATTATTCTTCCATCCGCGATTGTAATCGCATGCGAGGCGAAACAGACGCGGCATGTATATGCGGTAAACTGTGTCTTCTCTCGATTCACGCTGCATTGCTACTCGATAGGCGAGCTCAGTCATCGGGACGCGGTGCTGTTCTGCGGTGACATTGGGAGTTGTCAGTAATTACAGCAACATTCCTATTTCAGCAGGCAACCACGGCCATTGGGTCACAGCTGTGGTAGCTCTATTCCCGCGCATAGTTCCTAAATTGCATGCAGAACGGTAGAGGACAACGAAAGCCACTTCACAGCTAATTGAAAGTACACGATGCGTCACTGGTGGAATAGAGCCTCTTGTTGAACCATATCAATTTCGCATCCAAGCTTAGAGCTACATAAAATAGAAAACATTTTAATCAGGTACATGTCACGCAACAATGCAAGCCATATGTGTAAAAGAAGTCATTCTTATGCATAAATATGACCACTGCACATGTTGTTGTTGTGGTCTTCAGTCCAGAGACTGGTTTGATGCAGCTCTCCACCCTACTCTATCCTGAGCAAGCCTTTTCATCTCCTCATAAGAACGACAACCCACATCCACTTGAATCTGCTTACTATACGCGTCTCTTGGTCTCCCTCTGCGATTTTTACCCCACACACTTCCCTCCAACGCTAAATTCACAATTCCTTGATGTCTAAGAATGTGTCCTACCAATCTATCCCTTCTTTTAGTCAAGGTATGCCAGAAATTTCTTTTCTCCTCAATTCGGTTCAGTACCTCCTCATTAGTTACGCGATCCACCCACCTAATCTTCAGCATTCTTCTGTAGAACCACATTTCAAAAGCCTCTATCCTCTTTCTGTCCACACTGCTTATCGTCCATGTTTCACTCCCATACAAGGCAACACTCCATACAAATGCCTTCAGAAAGGACTTCCTTAGGCTTAAATCAATATTCGATGTTAACAAATTTCTCTTTTTCAAAAACGCCTTTCTACCCATCGCCATTCTGCATTTTATATCATCTGTACTGCGACCATCATTCCAGTATTGTCTTTCCTGATGACAACATCCTCCTGAGTAGTCCCCGCCCGGAGATCCGAATGGGGGACTATTTTACCTCCGGAATATTTTACCCGAGAGGATGCCATCATCATATGTTCATACAGTAGAGCTGCATGTCCTCGGGAAAGGTTACGGCTGTAGTTTCCCCTTGCTTTCAGCCGTTCGCAGTAGCTGTGTGGCAAAGCCACATTAGCTGATGTTACAAGGCCAGCTCAGTCAATCATCCAGACTGTTTCCCCTGTAACTACTGAAAAGGCTGCTGCCCCTCTTCAGGAACCACACGTTTGTCTGGCCTCGCCACGGATACACCACTGCACATAATATTTCAAATCCAATCGTAAATAAAGGTAATAGTGATGAAAAAAAATGTATACACATGTAATACGTTAATGCCGTAGGTGTGTAGACAACAGGATTAAGTTGTAATAGTTGGTATTAACAATTGGCATCGAGCAGCGAGATAGCATTTTGAAATGGTCATTGGAAGTTTGACAAGTGGAGCGCAATGATATTGGAGGAAGTAATGAGGAACGGAACTATCCTTAATTTCGCTTTCTCTATAAACTTGAAACCACTGGAATAATAGGGGATCATCAAGGGGACTGATTGCACCTTTCTTTTCCAAGGTACAATTACTGCATTAATTTACTTGGAGATACTTGAAGACATTAATTTTACCGTGCTTTCTATGGGATCATCTTTTATTTCTTTTTTCATCCAACAAGATGGCGCTTAACCCAGCAGATAGTGTGCCTAAATCTTTGGATGGGAAGAAGAGGTCCTATTTCACCTGCTTTAACCGCACTTTTCTTTCCCTTATGGGATTACCTCACGAACGAGATGTACTGTACACTGCGAAACGGCACACATTACAGGAACTGCGCCATGAAACTGAAACGGAAAATCACGCACTTCTTGTAGATGTCACCAAAAATGTTCGCCACTTTGCTCAAAAATGTGTTGAGGCAGGTGTATTTCATTTATTGTAACTTTTATTCTTTGTAATACTCGTGATGTTATGTGCACTTGAAGGTAATATAAATGTCTTTAACACACCTGGAATTTATTTACCTGTTACGCGTATAAGCTTTCGTAATTTTCGAAGGCAAAACTTTGTTAAAAAGTTTCCTTCGAAACAGTTTGTGTCACAGACATAAGTAAATATATAAACTGATATTTGAAATACCTGTCCCATGACCATCTATCTTACAAAGACAGTATGCACTTGTCTTTATAACAAAGATGGTCTGGGGATATGTATTTTGAACATCAGATTTTACACCTAACACTTGCACCGCAAATATTGCGGAAACGGAAGGTGCGATTGATATGCGGTTTTCACAGAATGGATTGGTAGTCAGGGGCTCGTATTTTTAGCCAACAAACAGATTGCAATATTACTTAGAAAGTGTGTTTTTATGCAAACATACAGTTTCTTTTTATATGGAACAATGCCTGTAGACATTAAGAAACTCAATGTAGGGTGCACTAGAATATCAGCAGTGTTTGTTGCAGGATTCTAGTGCAAGTCGTTTCCGAGATATCGTCTTTTGGAGCGTTCCCACATAGACACTTGTGCAGTATACGTGGATTCCAACGAGTAACGCGACGAATGACCATCACAGTTTGTGTTCAAAATGACCATCGGCAGCAGAAATAACACGCTGTCAGTCTGGTATGGAACGACAGCTGCACACCTGCTAGGTCCGAGCAGATATGTCCGAGCAGGCTGTAGTATTACGTCGTTGCATATCATCGGGTGTGATTGGTATGTCCTTGTAGACAACATTATTCAGCTTTCCCCGCAGAAAGTTACATGCGTCAAATCAGGGGAACGGGCGGGCCAATTCATAATTCTCATATACTGCTAGAATATTTGTTTCTGAATAATGTTAAAAGCGCCATCTGGTGAGCTTCAATTTTTCACCAAGGTAATTTTAATTTTCGTACTTAAGTTGCAGTCACCTTGAAATTCACGACACTGATGTGTTAGCATTTTACATTGTAAATGATGTAAAATGGCTTCCTTGTTTTATTTTAGCGTCGTTTTATGAGTGACCGTTCACAACCCTTAGGCTTATACAGGTTATCTGATGATGGGCAAAGCGCGAAACTACATTCCTGGAAAATGAGTATCATAAATTCGTTGACCAGTAGAGGGAAATTTTATTGACACATTCTTGAGGATACATACAACACACGATCACACAGATAAATCGACACGCACGTGAGTTGGCAATGTCGACGCTGGTACTGTGTATACTCCCCATTTGCAGCGATGCAAGCTGCAATTCTCCCATGGAGACCATCGTAGACTTTCAGAATGCAGTCTTCGGTAATGACCTGGCATTCATTTTCCACCTGGTGCTTCAGTTGGGTCAGATTTCGTGCTGGACGTGACGACCGCGCAATATGACGTTTCATCCGGTCCCAGAAATGCTCAATGGGGCTCATATCTGCAGCTTGGACTGGCTGGGGTGGTTGACGTACATCATGAAGAGCATGTTGGATGGTACGGGATAAATGTGGGCGTGCATTGTCCTGTTAAAAAAGCATGTCGCCTTGTTGGTGCATGAACAGTAGCAAGACGGGTTGAATGATGGTTTCAATGTACCCTGCAATGTTCAATATTCAATCGATGATCATGGGGCATGAGGCATGATTATGCGTCTCGTTTCGGCATCTAACATTTCACGCTGAACATCGTTCAGTCCGCCGCCAGTGGTATCACGATAGTCGCTTATGGAAGGACTAATGGAGACGTGTCGTCTTCAGGGATGAGAGTCACTTCTGTCCCGGTGCCAATGATGGTCTTACGCGCGTGTGTGGCAAAGAGCAGGAGTGTGCGAAACTGTGGCTTGTATACGACAGAGGCACACGTGCCAACATCCAGCACTAGGGTGTAACGAGTCGTATACTATAGGGGCAGTTCTCCTCTGGTGATCGTCAAGAGAAAATTGAGCAATGCACAGTTCATTGAAACCATCAATTAACACGTCATGTTGTTGTTCATGCATCAACAAGGTGATATGCTTTTCCAACAGGACAATGCATGTCCATATGTATCCCGTACTACCCAACGTGCACTTCAAGGTGTATGTCAAACACCCTGGCCAGAAAAATATCCAGATCTGACCTCCAATGAACATGTTTGGGACTGGATGAAACGTCATCTTGGACGGTCTTCACGACCAGCAAGGAATCTGGCCAAACTGAGGCACCAGGTGGAAATGGCATGGCCGGACATTCCGCAACACTGTATCAGGCACCTCTACGACAGTCTCAATGGGAGAATTGCAGCTTCCTTCGCTGCAAAAGGATTCCTCGGCACTAGCGTCGACCTTTCGCACGCTCTGGTAATTGTACTCACGTGTGAATGGCTATGTGATCGTGTGTTGTATAGATCCGCAAGACTGTGTGGATAAAATTTCCCTCTGTTGAACCGGCGAATTCATGATGTTCTTTTTCCATTTTCCAGGAGTGTAGTAATAAAGAAGTTTCATTAATTAAAACCACAGCGACTTATCAGCATTGTTTTCGCATATTATCTCATCGTATTTCAGCCAAAGCAAGATATATAATATTTGTCAAACATTGTACAAGCACTCATAGGTAGCAGACGTCGTATGGCATATGGAAGTTTGGGTCGGTTCGGGATGCGTCCACAGTTTGCGTAATGATTAACGTGACCGCTCGCGAAAAGCTGTAATCCGCGTTCGATTACTGGTACGGCTCAATTTTTAATGCACCGCCAATAAATTATGCAGCTGTAGCTGATTCATGTTCACAACTGCCAAAACATTCATTCTTTTAATTCTCACAGCTATAGTCGCACCAGTATCTTTTACCTTCAAAGCGTTATTAATACGCACGGAATTATACCAACGTTTCATACGTAGTTATGAATATACTCATTTCCAGCATGCTGGTGGGTAGGTCAGCAACTTGGTAACATGATCAATGTATATTTTGTCAGTCGAAGTTGTGCAGATGTGTGTCATCTATTTTACTATAGGGCACTGGTTCCGCACAGTACATGCGTTTTCAAAACGTCCTGTTTCAACAGTGTACAAGTTGTCACATATTTTGTATATACAGTTAGAGACACCAAAGTAGAGAAATATTGACAAGCTGTGCTACACATACCCATAAGTAGCTTTTAACAATGCACATACAAACTAGTCACATGATTTAACTGTGTGGCTAGCTGAATGTAACTAACAAACAACTGCTAGTTAAACAATTAAGATAGGGGTGCTGTCTACAGGCAGGTGTTCTATTTTTATTATTTTATATTTTCAGTCCCAATGTCTGTTGTGTAAGACCTATATAAAATACATTTTCATGAAACATATGTCAGCGAAAGGTACAATACATAAACGAGCTACGTACGAGTACTGATGAACGAGTTTCATGACTGGAAACGACAATAAGTCACGTCAGATGCGGAAATACAAATATAACAGACTTTCCTCAGACCCTTAATAAACCAAAATAGCGTTAAAACTTCTTATATTGTGCTACAATGCATACGTCAAAATATAAAAGAAACAGCAAAGATAAAGCGAAAAATGGTAATAGTGTTGGTTTCATAACAGCGCAGTAAAGTATATGTCATAAAATCAAACTCATAGGTACAAGTTTGGTTCGGTGCGATAAAAAAACCATCTCGTAACAGTTATTTGCAGTTTTCTCTAGAAAGAAAGACGTCTCATTCAAGAAGAAAGACAACAGTTTAATGGAAATATATGAATGGCCATTTGTTATATTTCTCGTGGCAAAGAAATATTTTTCAACCTTTTAATGAGGTTTATGATGGTAAATACATCTTCTGCTGAACCAGTTTCCAGAGGAGTAAATATCTAAACACTTTCACTCCGAAATCGAGACAGTATGAGTGAACTATTGAAATCAGAGACGAAAATTTGTCATCCCTGTTAAAGCAATGTAGCTACATTCCTCTACATATTTCCAAATCTTGAATTACAACTGCAGAAATGAAGCTGTGTTCAAATTCGAAAGTTATCTCACGTGCTGCGTTTTCATGGAGGGTTACAAGGAATTACTAACCATGTTTTATAGTTAAGTGATGACCGAATACATTCGCGAGTCTTAAAAAAATTACTCTTCTACATTAAAACGTTTACTTCTAATTCATCGGTGCATGCCTCCTGTAATAAATAAACGTATTGAAACAAGGAATACATATTGAGAGGAGTACGATGCTTCAGAGTATAATATAATATTAATAATATAATTTTATTACAGCAACTACTATTATTATCTGTACAAAAATATTCATAGAAATGTTGACCAAAAGACAACTGGACAAAGAAATTGTATATGAACTACTTATATTAACAACATATATGTTGTCGTCACGTACATAATAGAGTATGTTGAAAAGTTTATATATAAAGAACAGTCTAGAGTGCAGTGACGCACTAGAAGGCACCAAGTCTCCTGCCAGCTCCACAACATCAATGGAGCTTTATTTCCGGAAGATGGTTTAAATAAGACCTAAACTAGTAAAAAAAAAATATTTTGCACTCTAGACTGTTCTTTATATATAAAGTTAATAAGAGTGCTGTTTCCCACAAGTGTACAAAAATGTTTCCAAAAATATGTTGAAAAGTCTTTTATGTTACATTTAAATTTCATTGCATACATTTTTAATGACAAAAGCTGTTGAACCTAAGTTTCGTAAAAAGTGATAGCTGGTTTGTAAATTGGCCGATAGATCAGCCATCTTTTAAGGAGTAGTAATATTTTCGAAAAGTAAAAAGGAAAAGCAAGATAATAATCCGACAACCTCATAGAACCTATAAACCCGTAAATTTCAACGAACATGTGCTTCATGTTGATATAAATAGCCATATCGCCACTATTGTCGCTAAGATTACAGTTTTCATTAACATAAACTTATTCTCATCAAATTGTCCTCGCATTGTATATGTGAACGCTCTCATCAAACTATTACATTGTTAGAACAACAAACGGGATCTAAAAGAAGAAAAACAGCTATGGTGATAATTGTGAAAATAGTCGCTCCTCAAATGCAGCAAACGATACGGACCAAACAAATCATAAAATTACATTTTTTATTGTTTCTTGAGATAAAAATACAGTAAATATCATTATCTCAAAAGTAAATTCCTAAAAATTAGTGCACATTTTGTTTCACGCTTTCTTGTCCAAAATACATACATAAATTCTTTCTAAAACGTAATATTCAGCATTTAACTTTTGACGAACAAAGTTGTTGCGCAATTATTTCAGTGTAAACAAAAGTTAAAGTATAAGAAAGTTAAAGTGTAAGAAATATTTCGCCTTAAATTTCAATTTAATCAGTTTTGTACGTTCTGCATAGAGGTCTCTATAAAACCTGCAATCATAGTATTGTAGCGTGCCTGCACATTCATATGTTTTGGTCAAGATTTTGCATTTCTAGTCGTTCTGTAATTTGGTAAAGGAATTTGAATCATTTTGTACGAGACAAATAACTGCCCGAAGTCCTGATTGTTTTGAATGTTTGTCAATATGCGATAATGGAACAGTATAGGAACTGAATAGAAAAGTTTTTTTTTTTTTTTTTTTTTTTTTTTTTTTTTTTTTTTTTTTTTGCTTGTAATTTTTTATTGTACCTGTGCTGTAATTTGACAAGAGAATATAAACATCTATGGTCGACACGCTCAGACAAATAGTGTTGAGATCAATGATGCTGCACTTCTTTTCCTTCTTTTCTTACAATCAGATCGCAAATATGACTAACATTTCCCTAGCGAATGTTCATCGAAGTGAAGATGACGCAACATGCTGAGTTTCAGAAAATGCCTTCATGCACGTGGAAGAACATTACAGAATTAATCAACTTGTGTAGTTCCGAACACGTTTTTGATGAAAAGGCAGAGAACGAGCAGTAATTTACTCCCCTTTTGTAACTGTGCACTTTCGTTATCTTTTAACTAAATGAACGCACACAATAGACGTAGACATCTGTCGTCTAACGCAGTAGATAATAAATTCATTCTGCAGTAACTATTCCCTCTTTTTCTCTTTTCTAAGGACACGACCGGCTGTCAGTTCTATTATTGCTCCTCTCTGAATGTCAGCTGCTTTTCTCACTGTTCAGCGTTAACGAGAGATAATTTAGACTCGTAATTATTTGCGGTCTCTTGTCACTGAACTTCTGACAGAGAACGGACTCGACGTAGGGCCGTTTTCTCGTGGAAGACCGACTAGAATGCTGACTCACAGAAGCGAAGGAAAGTATGTAAAGGAGATTGCCTCAAACATAATCAAATTCTGGAAACCTAACTAGCGGTATTGGAATGTTTTTTTTTTTTTTATTTTTTTTTTTATTTTTTTTTTTTTTTTTTTTTTTTTTTTTATCATGACTGGTTTCATGACATTAACAAGTTACAAACAGTAGACCTTTATAGATAGGCAAATTCATTACCTGAATGTGTGACTACAGTGTCATGAAAGTAATCGTGATAAATAAATTATTTTAACGAAGCTATTGCAGGTTTCATAATTTGCGGTTGCTACTCATACTAAGTGATTTAAAAACTTTGTATTTCACTATCAACAATGAAATAATTAATAACGCTTTGTCTGAAAATGATTTGGCTCTCATAATCTAAGTAGGAGACCGCACTTTCTTGTCCGTCATTGAATTGATTCACACTGATAGGGTGTGCAAGGCTTGAAATAAATGTTTTTGAGAAAATTGAGTATACGCTTATGCATATAGAGTCCATAGCTAAGGTCAATGGTTCAAATATCACTGCTTGAGCTATTTTTTATTCTCACGAAACTCGTTCAAGAGATTTACGATGAATGTTTACATTACCAATATTAAATAATTCCTTTATTACGCACATTAAATATAATCTGAAAATAGGAAAAACATTTGAAAAAAATGTCACTTTCACTTGTACACCACTATACGCAGGCAATTGATGTGCACATACTTGTGTGTGTGTGTGTATGTGTGTGTGTGTGTGTGTGTGTGTGTGTAATTTTTGTTGCGTATGGAGCACTACAGAATTCAGTATGACACCGATTGCAGAAACATGTAAAGCAATAATTATTACGCCAATGAAAACGTAATAAATGCCGAGCTTAGCGTGATCAACGTTAATTTTATGCAATCTTCTATAGAAACTATTCTATTATGTTTCAAGAAATGAGAGCAGTTTTTTGTACACTTTACAATAGATTTCACCTGCCTGTAATAAAAGTAAACCTAGGAGGCCTGTACGAATGAACATTTTGGAGAATTTACTTCAACACTGTACGTCGGCAAAGCATCTTTCTCGCCATGCCATTGTTCACTATCACAGATATGTGCTTCTAACTGCGGGGGCTGTGTGCAATAATATTTTATAACCTCATTCTCTCTCTCTTTCTTTTTTAATTACGTACGACAACTCAGTTTATCTTATTTTTATTGTTTTATATGATTCCTACTTTTAAATTATTTATCATCTATACGATAGGCAACTGGACAATACTGTCTGCTAGTATGTTTTAGTCTACTTTTGTATACAGCAGGCCCATGACGCCATACGTTTAACTGTGAAGTTTGACTCCAGAAGTGGGTATTTACTATGTATTCTGTCAGTTTATTGTAATAACACCTTTTTGTAAGATTATGCTATTCTGCAGATTCTGAGGAGGATATTTCAAAACGGGTCAATAAACACAGCCGCATCACCACCTATGGCACATGTATTTTCATCAACAGCGTCCCTATTAGCACTGATTAATACCCAAAATTCGTGATCGGAGGTATTGGACTGATACTAATATTTATTCTGATATTTTTCATTTATAACTCAAGTTTCTACACCTCAGCCTATGTTACTAATGTACAGGGAATAGTGTAGTGTCCAATAATTGATCTGTTGCCCTACCTTATTCACGTGTTTTAGTTAAACCTTAGCAGCAGTTCTTCTATTTGGTTAACGTGACAGTCCAGATTGTACTACTGTTCTTTATTAATGACCGGTTTTGACAATCACATAAGTCATTTTCAGAAGGTGGGCATGTTGGCGGCTCCACGGCTGCCCCGATGGTACTTAGTTACATCCACGCCACCAGCGGCAACGACAGGGACTACCTCCTGAAGATTAATGTAACAGTCGAAGCCCATCATTAATACAGGATAGTATTGCAATCTATTTTAACGACATAATTCGTCCTAAAGATTGCTTTTATCTCCTGTTAAACGTTGTCTAAACTCATGTTCTTCAGAGGTCTATTCCTTGTCTCGCTATGGAACTTCCTTTCTGACAGGTTCACGTCAATAAATTTATCTTCCAGAGCATGCTAGATAGTGCACACAACCACCGAGAGGAAACACATCAGAATGTTCAAATGTTCAAATGTTTGTACAGCTTATGGGACTTAACTGCGGGGTCATCAGTCCCTAAACTTACAAACTACTTATGAACTAGCTAATCCTAAGAACGGCACAAATATCCATGCCCGAGGGGGGATTCGAACCCCCGACCGTAGTGGCCATGCAGACCGTGGCTGGAGCGCCTAAGTCACTGTTTTCCGTGCCAAAAATGGACACCCTAGTTTTGATGTTGGTGTTCACAATGTTGTGGCTGATGAATGTACCTTCCGTTGGTGAATGAATTTCTATTCTTGTCGTCGAAAAATCCTGTCCTCAGTCCAACGAAAAACAGTATGACGTTCTTGCCGCGTAGGAGGGGGCATGTCGTATAAGGCATACTACGGACGGGGAGGTCGCTCCCGCCCACCTTAGTCAAAGTTAGTTTAAGCAGTTTTTAAGTCTAAGGTCCAATAAGTTTACAAAACTCTGAACATTTTTTATGATTTTCTTGACTGCGTAAAGCACACTTCAGTTTACCTCTTTTCTGAAAAAATGACGCGGTTGGGTGATCATTTTCGGGTGTAGTTCAGCCGGAATTCTTCTTCTGGTACAGAAGATGAAACCGCTAAAGAAGGTTAGAAACCACTCGCCTTAATCTGACGATGTTACAATGTAAAAAATAATAAATCGTTGTCCATAGAAATATTTTGTCTTTAATATATATTAAACTGAAGGAGTGGCACTCAATTAAAGTTTGTGGCTCAAGACAGTGCAGTCGCCGTACCTTTAAGTCATGGTGGCTTATAAGATCGGCAATTCAAATCCGTTTGAATCTGCTTCTTTAATCGTCTCTTGGTTTCCCTCTGCAATTTTTAACACACACACTTCCTTCCAATGCTAAATTCACGATTCTTCGAAGTCTAAGAATGTGTCCCTCCAATACTTTTCTCCTCTATGTTTTGTTTGTATAGCTTATGGGACTTAACTATGGGGTCATCAGTCCCTAAACTTACATACTACTTAAGAACTAACTAATACTAAGGACGGCACAAATATCCATGCCCGAAGGAGGATTCGAACCCCCGACCGTAGAGGCCGTGCGGATCGTGGCTGGAGCGCCTCACTCCTCACTGCTGCCTCCACTCCTCTCGGCTTCTCTCCCCTATTCTATTTAGTACCTCTTCATTAGTTACGCGATCTACCCAACTAATCTGCAGCATTCTTCTGTAGCACCACATTTCAAAAGCCTCCGTCCTCTTCCTGTATACACGATTTATCGTCAATGTTTCACCTTACAAGGCAACGCTCCACACAAATGCCATCAGAAACGACTTCCTTGCGCTTTGAATAACACTTGATGTTCACACATTTCTCTTTTTCAAAAACGCTTTTCTTCCCATTGTCATTTTGAACTTATATCCTCTTTACTGTGGCCGCCAAAAGTTATTTTTCGTTCCAAATAATAAATCTCATCCACCACTTTGTTATGTGACCCAATTTAATTCATTCAGCATCACCTGATTTTCTTAGGATGCATTCATTTTCTCTTGTTTTGCTCTTGTTAATGTTTATCTTATACGCTCCTTTCAACAAACTGTGCATTTCGATCAATTGCTCTTACAGGTACTTTGCTGTCTCTGACAGAAATGCAATGTTATCCGAAAAACGCGATGTTTTTATTTCTTCCCTCAGACCTTTAATTCCTTCTCCGAAATTCTCCTTGCTCTTCTTCACATCTTGTCCCTGTACAAATGACAGTGGAGAAATGCTACACCCCTGTCTTACTCCCATTCATGCTCTTCGCTCTAAGAACTGCTGTCTGGTTTTTGTACAAACTGTAAACAACCTTCCGTTCCCTATATGTTTCCCCTTCTGACTTCAGAATATGAACAAGTATATTTTATTCGACATTTCAAAACTTTCTCCAAATCTACAACAGCTAGAAATGTAGGTTTGCCTTTAATGGATCTTCTAAATTAAAATGTCAATATTGCCTTCCGTGTTCCTACATTTCCCCAGAATCCAAACTGATCTCCCCTGAGGTCGGCTTCTCCCAGTTTTTCCACTCATCTGTAAATAATTCATGGTAAAATTTTGCAGCCATTACTTGTTAAACTGATGGTTCTCTAATTTTCACATCTGTCTGCACGTGCTTTCTTTAGAATGGGGATTATTAGATTTTTGCCGACCGCGGTGGCCGAGCGGTCTGCGGCGCGCCAGTTACGGTCTGCACCCGCCTCCACGGTCGGAGGTTCGAATCCCCCCTCGGGCATGTGTATTTGTGCCGGCCTTAGTGTTAGCTAGTTCATAAGTAGTTTGTAAGTTTAAGGACTGATGACCTCGTAGTTCCATAAGCTCTACAAAAATTTGAACATTTTTATTTGGTTTTTCTTAAAGCCTGGGCGCGTGTCTCCTGCATCATACATCTTAGGCACTTGGTGAAATACTTTTGTCATGGTTGGTTCTCCGGGAGGCTTCAGTAACGCTTAGGAAATGTCGTCTGCTCTAAGGTCCGTGTTTCGACTATGCTGTTTCAGTGCTTTGTCACCTGCTTCTTTCAGTAAAGTGTCTCCTATTTCATCTTCATCTACTTTCTTACAATATTGTCTCACACTTCATTTCCTTCTAACAGTTCAGCTATATCGTCTTTCCACTTTTTAGCTTTCCGTTATATCCTCAGACGTGGGTTGCTCAATACCACAAGGAGGCCGCGGGTTGGATTTCCGGCAGGTGATTGGTTGTTGAGTGTTCATCATCATCGACATGCAAGTCGCTGAAGTGGCATCAACTAAAAAGACTTGCGCTAGGCTGCCGAACAGTCCCACACGGGATCACCCGGCCGAAAATGCCATGCGATTTTTTTTTTCCATCCACCAGTTTTATTTTTCAATTTGAGACACAAGGTCATTTTAATTAATGAATTCAGTTCTCGTTGTCATATAATTTAACATAACTATTGATGTACCTTATAACTGTGGCATATACTTTAGCTGGATCTTAGTTTTAAGGCAAGATCCCTGAGTACCCAACACTTAATCAAATTATTTTATTGCAGATGTAATGCATTCACATGTAGCAGCAAAATCGTTGGTTTCTTTTGTTCTGACATAACGACAATATTCTTTTAATTTATAATCAGACAATGGTAAAATAGTACCTCCTATTTCTGTTCTTCAAATTTTAACAGAACTGTAACATGGTTTTCTATGTTTCAAAAAAAAATTTCAAATGTTTGTAGAACTTATGGGACTTAACTACGGGGTCATGAGTCCCTAAGCTTACAAACTACTTAAGAACTAGCTTAGACTAGGGACAGCACAAATATCCATGCCCAAGGGGGGATTCGAACCCCCGACCGCAGTGGCCGTGCAGACCGTGACTGGAGCGCCTCAGTCCCCTCGGCCTTCTATGTTTCCATAAGCTACATATGTCTTTTATATGACCATATATAATGTACTTTTAAATCCGTTTACATTTTTCTACCTGATTAATCATTCTATATAATGATATGTTTTGTTGCATATTGAAATCCATTGTTGTATATCTTCCGTTAGAGCTTATACGTGATAGGCCAACGTTTAAATTAGAGGGTGGAGCTTACAGTATTTAAAGAATGGTTGCACCTACCTCTACAGCAGTCAACTTTAAACCTTTAGGCAGCTCCAGCTATAAAACAACCAGTCAACAGCGAAATAAAATAAAATGCGATCTTGACTGACTTGTTATTGGTAGTTGAATTAATAATTGAAAATAAGATCGTGTCCCGCAACGTTCTCAAAAAAAAAAAAAAAAAAAAAAAAAAAAAAAATCAGTTTGTTTTTCCTGTAGGCGGTATCTATTTTTACCTTGTTATACATTCTTCTACAGACTCGCATTTGCGTGCTTCATTTACTGCATTTTCATATCTTCTTCTTTCATCCATACAATATTTCCTGTTAATTTCAAGGATTCTTGGTAGGTCTTGTCTTTCTGCCTATTTTGACCTCTACCATCTTCGCTATTGCATCTCTCGGCGCTACTCATTCATCTTCTGCTTTGTTACTTTTCACAGTCTCTGTCAAACGTCACGTAAAGCTCCCTCTGCAACTTTCAAGAACTCATGCTCTTTCAATTTATGCAAAAGCCATCTCTTATTTTCCTACCTTACTACCTTCTTCAGTTTCAGAATTAACAAGATATAGCCGGAGCCTATATCTGCACCTGGATATGTCTTACAGTTTAATGCCTGGTTTCGAAAGCTATGGCTTTCCGTATAAAATACGTCTGGTACCTTCCGGTGTCTCCTGTACTCTTCCATGTTTATAACCGTTTTTCATGATTCTCAAACCAAGGGTTCTTATGATTAAATCATGATCCGGTCAAAAATATTTCATTTCTTTTTCTCACATTCACATACTATTTCTATTTCCCATTCATTTCGTACTACCGAATGCCAGAACCCCATTTCAGTTTCGTTTTCCTCTCTCTTAACTATCCAAGTAACTTCCTTTACCTCGTCATACATGCTGTGAGCTAAATTGGATAGAAGGAAAGGAATAAAGGATGTGGAATAGGTTAGACCGGTAACTCAGTCATCTGCTATTTAAAATCGCACTTATTGAACCAATATTTATATACACGAAACAACAGGGCAGAAAAATATCTCGCTCCCAAGTATTTTAAAAAGATTAAGTTGCCTTAAAAGAGAAATAACTGGAAGTTACACAATTAAACCTTAAAACCAAGGAATATCAAAAAAATTTGGCAAATACTTAAGTTTGCACTGTTAAAGCCAAGGATTCTACTCAATTTAGTAACAGAAATCCCAACGAGAATGCACTGTAGGGCAATGCTTTCAGTTCACAATTTTCTGCACAATCTAGGAATACAAGTTACAGCAAGACACCAGTGGGCAAATGTTTAAGTTTACGAAATTTAACGCAAACCCTCTGCAGCATTTAGCAATACATGTTTCGCCGACAATGATTAGTAGGTCAATAGCTACGTTTACGTAATTTAACAATATATTCAAAAATGTTCAAATTTTCGTAAATCTAAGGGACTTAACTACGTTGGTCATCAGTCTCTATGCTTACAAACTAGTTACACTAACTTAAAGTAACTTATGCTACACAAACACGCATGCTCGAGGGTGGACTCGAAACCCCGACGGCGAATGGCCACGCGCACAGCAGCTGCGCTGAAAAATGTATATCCTGCACAATTCAGCAATACCATTGATCAGTACGTCAATTTAAGAATGCAATTTGTGCACAGTTCAGCAATACAAGTTCCATAAAATTGACCAATAGGCCTATGTTTAAGTTTACTAATATAACAGATTTATGCATAATTATACATGATAAGAAACATAGCAAATCATAAATTTTAACTCTTTCATGCCCAAACTATCAAATATTCGAGCACATAACTTCATATTTGGTTATTTTACTTCCAAAGTGAATATAGTCACATTTGTGTAGGCAAATTTCTTTTTCAAGCAAAGAATAAAAATAAAAAAAAAATAAAAACTGGATTTTAAAGTCCAAGAGGATATAATGCATATGGGAGACTTATGAAATGCTCATCTCTGTTAACATCAGAATATACCAGCAATAAACAGACGGAAGAATTTGTATATTGAAATGCCAGTTTAGATATTAATCTGAAGTGGAAAGAAATTGGATTCATATTTCGTAATTCGTTAACGAAAGAAAACAAAACGACAACCATTTATCACTGACACCTAGCAACAAAGACAACTAGGAAAATAACATGCACAAAATGCCTTTGTCACACTGTTAGTACTAAAAACTTCCATGCATAGTTTTATAAATAAAAATAGCTCTATTCCTTGAAGAATATTAATTTCCATTAGCTAAAACAATACAAAACGACCTTACTAACGTGAGAACACAGAGCAGCGGTTTTTTCTATTTTTTTAAAATTTTAATTGTGTTTTTATTTATTTATTTTCTTATTGACAGCACAACTCGCCTGTTGAAATCGTACACACAGACGTAAACAAGTCCGTTATTTACTGTTGTCTGTGAGCAGTGATACTGAACAATACCGGCCTGCGAGTGTTTCATATGATACATCAGAGGGATCCTAACTTTTCGTCAGGAGCACACGTCAAACATCATTGTTCACTTCGTTTCATGACGCTGTTAATGGACAGGGACTTTTAAGTCCCGTCGAGCAGGAAAGGGTTAACTGTGTCATACTAATGTAAGATAAAAAGTGGTATTTGAGAAATTTTTTTTAACTTAACTGATATCATAAAATTGTTTTCATATATTGGCCATTGACCTCATCTTAAGATTATTTTCATCGGCGGTATCTGCGTTTGGTCAGTTATGTTCCCAGTAATGGACGTTAAAATAGGTGAAAATTGGCGTAAGTTGGGTCGTTGGGTGCTCAGCAATATAAGTCCTTGTATCTGTGATAAAAAAAAATCAACACTGTTATTCACACTTAAACTTGTTAGTACTTCTCTGGCTTAACTGGTAGCAAAGCGTTCTACTAAAATACGTTTTAAGACTGTAATAGTGAAAAACAATTACTGGAAGTTCAGACACAATTAATGGAAAGTAATTGCTACATAGTTGAACAATTCGTTTCTTGCACCTTGATAAAAATGAAATAACCACAAGCCCCTTAATAACATTCATGAAACAGGTCTGATTCCATATTTTGGAACGGTGTGCTCAGAGACCACAAAATAATGAATATAGTAAATATAGTATGCAGCATTGGTCGTTTTTATTAAAGTTTTTTTGCAGTTCGATTTGGATCACATAATGATCATCTTCAATGCAGTCATCTTAATATCAACTATGCATAATCATATGCCATATTAGCTGAATGTAACAGATTTTTTAAAGATATCAATGTAGTGTCCAACCATGGTTGGACACTACGTTGGTTTGTTAAAAAAACTGTTACATTTCGCTAATATGGCATATGATTATGCATAGTTGATATTTGCGCCTCGGTTGCACAGTGGTAGAGTGCCAGACTACAAATCCACATTCCGCTGTCGGCGGGCGAGCAGTGCGGACGCCTGGTGTTTACGTCCTCGCCGCTGCCGGCAGAGCGCTGTTTGTGTGGTAAGTGCCACGCCGCTGAGCGTGTTTACTTGTTGGTGATGATATTTCGAACGACTTAACGATGACGCAACCACCACGAAGAGACACATTGAAGTTGACGTTTGACCCGAAATTAGTACGACCGACATCATTTGAGATTGAGGATTTTATAGAAGAATCATTGAAATTGAATACCGACGATGTCATTGGTTACCATTTGTCGCTCTGTAGCAGTACAGTTTATTTGAAACTTCTCAGTGCAGCCAAATGTGACGCGGTTGTCGAATCTTGCGGAGGGATTTCAAAGTTTAAGCACTCCGACGGTAATATAGGAGAGGTCCCCATAACACAAGTGCGTCTAGGTATCAGGACGGTTAGAATATTCGAACTGCCTTTTGAAATTGCCGCCGAGGATATCGAGTCGGTTTTAAAATGTTATGGCACCGTCTTTAGTAATGTTGCTGAAATATGGTCCGGTGCGCATAAATTCAAGGTGTTGAATGGCGTTAGACAAGTCAGAATCGAACTTATGAAACATATTCCGTCCTATATTTCAGTTTGTGGCTATAGGGCAATAGTAATGTACGACGGTCAACCACGCACGTGCGGGGCATGCGGCTCCACTGGTCATGTCCGCTCGAAATGTATGCAACGACGAGTGACACAGACCCCGGTAGGCGAGGCGGAAGCGCCGACCACCGTAACTTCACTGCCGCTCAAGTACGCAGCGGTAGCCCGCGGACACGTGGCCATACAACCGACCGTAGCGGCTGTCACATCTGCCAGCGAGGACACGTCTGTAGAAGGTGCAACCAGAGAATCTGGCGCTGTAGCGACAGACACGACTGTTACCGTGAACGTTTCGCCAGACGGTGTCGTGGTGGATTCCAAGATAACAACGGACGCACCTGTCGCCGAAAACACTTCGGCAGTCGATGTGCATATGGAGTCCTGTGACACGGCGATGCCGACTGCTGACGATCGCGTGGCGGATAACAGTTGTGCCGCAGTGACACCGGCACACCACGGCTCGTTCGAAGTTGCTTCCAAAATTTTGGAGGTCAAAGCACACAGCGCCCCATCAGAGACGGACATGATGGAGGTAACTGAAACTGTAGGTGACGTATCTCCCCAGGAACACAAGAAGCGTCGCATCGCTCATGAAGCAGCGGAAAAATATGCACCGACGCTGCGGGAAAGGGCGGCGCAAGTTCGCCAGAAAATCACGGCGAAGGACACGGCCGGAGGCTCACAGCCTTATAAAACAAATAAGAAATCGCGGACGGGAGACATGTCGGACCGAACGACCGGAAAAGCGGCTATTTCTGCCTCCACTGGAAAAGACACAAAAGGTTCCGAAAATAAGAATAAACCGTTAGTATCCACGGTTCAGGGGAAGGCATTTCCGATCCCCGACAACCGTACGCTGGATTGGTACCAGGACATGGAAGATAATGCCGAGGACCACGGCGATGCTGATACAATGCAGGTGGAACCACACGGCGGACCGCCTCCTGGACAAGAGGGCCAGCCGCGGGATAGAGAAGACGACCCGGATTTTTACTAAAAGTTACTAAATTTACGATGTACAACATCAAGACATCCTTGCACGATGAACTCCGGCGGACAGAGGGCGTCTGAACTTCCAACTAGTTGGATGACTTGTTTTTCCTGCCTGTGCATGATTTCACTCGTGTTACAGGGAAAATTTGATCCTATCCCCATAGATGTCACTTCTTCATAGCAAACGGCCGAGGGTTGTCTTGTTTAATCCATGACGTTCGTTTTATAAACATTTACGCTCCTTCAGGCAACTATCACAGGGCGGAGAGATCACTTTTTTATTAACAGGACTTCCTGTATCTAATACGACGAGTTGAAGAAGCAATGGTTTTAGCCGGAGGTTTTAATTGTGTGCTTAAGACAAAAGATCAGCATCCCAACTTTAATTACAGCGCAGAGTTAGATCGCGTAATACGAGATATGCGATTTGCCGATACTTGGGAAGTTATTCATGGAGATCGTCAATGTTTTACCTTTTATACCCCCACCTCAGTTAGTAGAATTGACAGGGACTATGTAACACCGTGCTTAACAGCAAATGTCACTGGACCTGTAACATGGCCAGTGTATTTCTCAGATCATTTAGCGTATCACTGTCAACTGAAAATGACCAAACAGGATATTTTTGGGGGAAGGAACATCTGGAAACTTAACGTCACTATCCTTCCAGAAGATAGTTTGAGGCTTATTGTGGAAGAGGTATGGAATACCTGCATGAGACGACGCCGAAACTTTCCAACTACGATACAATGGTGGTGCAAGTGTGCGAAACCAAAGATAATCAGTTGCTTAAAAACGTATTGCTTTCAACGGCGTCAAGACGAAAAGAGCGTGTCTGAGTTTTTTTTCCGTTGCCTCCAGGAACTCCACGAATGTCGTAACAGAACACCGGACACCATATTACGAATTAAAAATGTGAAAGCAAAATTAACGGCGCTAAAAAGAAAACAAATGGAAGGCATCATAATCTGGTCGAGAGACCACAACAGCTTGTCCGGGGAAGCGCCTTCGCTGTACGACCTTGCGAAGGAACAACGTCACAAGCGGAATAGACTGATACACAGCCTTCGAAGAGGAGACGGAAACCTGTTGAAAGATCACAGGGAAATTAATCAATACGTCACTATTATACGGAATTGTACGTTTCGGAGCATGTCGACGACGAGTTGCTCAGGCAGATTATGAACAGCTTACCTGACCGACTGAATACACAAGAGGTGGAATCTCTGTTGGTGGACATAACAGTACAAGAACTGAGATCAGCAATGAAAAGAGCACAGGGAAACAAATCATCTGGCGCGGACGGATTACCAATAGAATTCTACAAACGATTTTGGTACCTATTGGAAAACTGCTTCCTCGACATGTGCAACGAAATTAAGGACGGGACAATTATACCGGATGGATTCAACGAGGGGATCATAGTCCTTATTCCCAAGGAATACCCCTGTAACGAAATGCATAAAATCCGCCCGTTATCCTTGATCAACTCGGATTACAAGATAGTAGCCCGTGTCATGGCAGCGAGGATGAAACTGGTGTTGCATAAAATCATACATCTAAGTCAGATGGCAGTAGTACCAGGACGAACGATCTTTCAAAGTCTCACTGATTATCGGGAGCTCATAAGCTACTGTGCTCTTACACGTCCAGAAGCAGCACTCTTATCCTTAGACCTTAACAAGGCTTTTGACAGGATCAGGCACCAGTACCTCTTCGCAATAATGACCCGTCTGGGGTTTACGGAAGAATTCGTCTGCATGCTCAAAAATCTCGAGGGTAAAGATAAACGGACATCTCACGAAACCAATTCCCATCGAGAAATCCGTACGACAAGGCTGTCCTTTGTCAATGACTCTCTTCGTCATTGCTATCGACCCACTACTTAGAAGACTCAGCGAACGGCTCCAAGGAATGACCATCTACGGCAGCACTCTCAAATGCATCGCGTACGCGGATGACGTGGGAGTTGTTCTTAAAAACGCTCAGGAACTGCGTGACGTGCACACGGTGGTTGGCGAGTTTGAACAGAGGTCAGGATCCAAACTGAACATACTGAAAATGAAATTACTGCCATTAGGAAGAGGGTTCCCAGAGAATGAGGGAGAAGACTACGTGCGTACCGACTTCCTGAAACTCCTCGGAATAAACATGTGTAATTGTCCTCTGCGAACAACGGCTGCAACTTGGAGAGACATTTTAAATATGACGAGAGCATGTCTCCGACAGAACTACGGTCGTATGCAAAATTTACTTGAAATAGTTCACTTTGTTAACACCAAAATCCTATCGAAAATTTGGTACGTAGGCCATATCCTTCCGGTCAACGCAACAATAGCTGGCAGAGTGATGGCGGCGGTAGGGTGGTATCTAGCCGGCCGCGGTGGCCGAGGAGACAAGGCGCTCCAGCCACGGTCTGCACGGCCACTACGGTCGGGGGTTCGAATCCCCCCTCGGGCATGGATATTTGTGCCGTCTTTAGTATAAGGTAGTTGATAAGTAGTTTGTAAGTTTAGGGACTGATGACCCCGTAGTTAAGTCCCATAAGCTTAACAAACATTTGAACATTTATGGTGGTATCTATGGCGAGGAAGTATATTTAAAGTCGGAATAGATGTAACGACACTTCCGCCCAGGGAAGGAGGACTTGGTGTAGTGGATGTTGGCACCAAATGCAGAGCACTATTGATAAGACGAACTCTCCAAATTTATGACGAACAACCACAAAGCGGTCTCCGAGCTGTCATCAACGCATACAAACCACTTAGTTTAGAGGCTCCGGTTAACCTTAGTGCCGTACCACACCAACTAGCTCATATTCGCCAGTTCTTCCTAGACGCAAGTTACCTGCGAAGGCAGAACAACACCATCAGAAATAAAACAACAGCAGAGATATACAAGTTTATGAATGACAACGGGAGGCAAAACAGGATGGAAACCAAATACGCACATATACGGTGGCCCACAGTGTGGAATAACATCAACAACCAGATCCTCGACACAAACATCAGATCAACATGGTACAGAGTCGTAAACGGAACAATAGCCACGAAGGAAAAACTTCACAGAATAAAGCTGGCCCAGATACCCACGTGCAAGGGTTGCGACCTCATCGACACACTACAACACAGGTGTGTATGTGGAGAGAACACGAAGATATGGGAATGGTGTCGGAGGAAACTTGCTCTGATAGGCAGAACGACCACCAAAGAAATAGCAATTGGAACCATGTTACAACTTGATTTCAACTATTTCGCAATGACGAAACAAAACATGTGGACCTGGCTAGTCGGCCACACATTACATTATACAATTAATAAACCGGCGGAAGGCACTTACCACGATTTTCGACTCTATAGTATAAATCAGGCTATGAAACTCCTAAACAATCCACGACACAAAACATTATTTGCAAACTACCCAGTGGCGTTAGAATTAACGCAGATATGAAGAACGAAGAACAACGAACGATATTAGTTTATGATGAACCCGACGACACTAGTGAAACATTACAAAGAGGATGTCAAAGAAGCATGACGCATAGTCACTTCGGCGCGTGGCGCTACCGGAGTTAAGAGAGGACCAAGTAAAACAGTTTCAAAATGGCAGAGATTAGTGATTTTTACGAAAAGAAGATCCCAAACGGAAATCAACCCAACCCAATTCACGAGAAGACGAACTCTGGTAGTAGACAGTGTGCTGAAAATGACATGTGTGTGAAGACAGTTTCTTTATCATATTCCTTTAGTTATTCTTATTTTTTATTATTATTTATCATTATTATTATTTTCCTGTGACAGAAGTTGTCGATATATTTTATTTCCTTCTGGATGATGTTCCACACTTACCTACGGAGGACTTCAAAACGAAAGAGATCCACTACCTTAACGTGCAGATGAAGAGTACATTGCTTTAGTCAAAGGCCGATGAAGCCGACGCCGATGAAGGCGGACTTGGTGAGCGGAAGGTAACAAAAAAAAAAAAAAAAAAAAAAAAAAAAGACTACAAATCCAAAGGTTACGGGTTCGATCCCCGCCAAGTCCTAGGATTTTAATCTGTCACTTTCCACTTCTTCCACGTCTGGCAGTACTGCTCACGTGAAAAATACCTAGTAGCACCGTGGTTCGGAACCCACGTTAAACTGTAGGTCCCCCTATAACTGGCTGGGTAAGTCAGTGCGAAGGTCGGAGGAAGGCAACGGCATACCACCTCCAAACAGGACCATGCCTAGTAAAGCACTGTGGTGTTCAAACCAATCTTCGGATTGTTGACTGCTTTTAGTTGATATTAAGATGACGGGTGCATTGAAGATGATCATTATGTGATCGAAATCGATCTGCAAAATCATTTAAAAAAGAAAGACCAATGCTGCATACTATATTTACTATATTCACAAATGGGCCTTGTAAGCAGACAGCATTTGAGAAAATGGGCAGAAAACCCACTCAGAAGTATCTGATTACAATCAGGCTGCGAATTACTTGCAGTCTAAAATAGTACTTCATAAAAAGAACTGAAATTTTTTATATCCTCAGAAAGCAGAGAAAGCGAGAGGTCTAGAAAAATGGGCTAAGTTGTTACAGTTGCGATCGTTTCGGACAATTGTTACTGTAACTGTAAATATATTAAGAAAAGAAATAATTTTAACTGTGGCACTTGTTCTTGGATGTTTATTGAATGTGTAACACAATTGTTAGACAATTACAAATGTTGGTATAAACACAAGAAAGGTTACAGAATTGTGCATAATCGATCGAAAAGGTACCACAATCGGTAGAATTGTAATCACTTCCAGTGTACAATTTTGATTACTGGCATCTTCCACATAAAAATTACATTTTCCCTCGGTCACCAACGCATACCTCGTGCTACCAGACATTGCATAATATAGAATTTGCTAGCGCGTAGAAACTAGAAAATTTGTACGAGCGCATTGGATTAAATAGTTTCACGTACCTCGTAATAGGAAAAAAATTATCTCCATAACACAAAGTGATGTATTCTTAGACAGGAGGAGCTGTTTAAGTCTGCTACACTACAACGCAACACAATACCAAGTGCTACCAACACTAAGAGACTGACAAATGGCACGAAACCTCATGTTGATCGGAACTGTATCTATATCGAATTTGTACCATCTTACCCTAAATATAATATAAATTGAAAAATTGTGTGACAGCATTCTCCGTCCATAGCACCTCGGTTGCACAGTGGTAGAGTGGCAGACTACAAATCCAAAGGTCCCGGGTTCAATCCCCGTCAGGTCCTGGGATTTTTATCTGTCACTTTCCACTTCTTTCACCTCTGGCAGTATTGCTCATGTGAAAAATACCGAGTAGCACCGTGGTTCGGAACCCACGTTAAACTGTAGGTCCCCCTATAACTGGCTGGGTAAGTTAGGTCGGAGGAAGGCAACGGCATACCACCTCCAAACAGGACCATGCCTAGTAAAGCACTGTGGTGTTCAAACCAATCTTCGGATTGTTGACTGCTTTACTTTTTTTTTTTTTTTTTTTTTTTTTTTTTTTTTTTTTTTTTTTTTTTTAGGGGAAGAAATACGTAAACACGAAAGACGATAAACCAACAGACGGAAGATGTCTTGATGCGAAAGAAGGTGGAACGTATGTAGGTAAAATGAATTGCAGCACGAAAAAGGTTCCAAAAGGATAATTCCAAGATCGCTAATACATAATTTTATTCCAACGACCGGTTTAGACGGTCTCTGCCATCACCTTCTGGTCTGCAGGAGAGCTTCTGTGAAGGTTGGAAAGTAGGAGGCGAGGTACTGGCGGAAGTAAAGCTGTGAGGCAACATCGTGAGTTGTGTCGGGATAGCACAGTCGGTAGTGTGCTTGCCTGCGAAAGGCAAAGGTCCCAGTTTCGAGTCCCGGTTCAGGCACACAATTTTAATCTGCCAGGAAGTTTCATATCAGCGCACACTCCGCTGCAGAGTGAAAGTTTCATTCTGGTCTATACATTTTTACAAAGTCATCATCTTGCGATGGCCACAGTTGTTGTTTAAAATAATCTAAAGTGCTTGGAATGCACTATGTCACTCTAGTTTAAATGTACGTGTCACTATGTCATACATAAGTCAAATGTTGTTTGTATAACTTATGGGACTTAACTAAGGGGTTATCAGTCCCTAAAATTACAAACTCCTTATGTACTACATATGAGCTTGGATGGCACAAATATCCATGCCCGAGGGGGGATTCGAACCCCCGACCGTAGTGGTCGTGCAGACCGTGACTCGAGCGCCGCAGTCCCCTCGGCCACCGCCGCCGGCGTATAAGTCAATATACCGACACGTACATTTTAACTACAGTGACATAGTGGATCCATGCACTTTAAATTATTTTAAACAAATGTTGACATCGCAAGATGACGATTTTGTAAACATTTATAGACAAGAAGATGATGGCAGAGACAATCGAAAGCCGGCCGCGGTGCCCGAGGGGGCTGAGGCGCTCCAGTCACGGTCTGCGCGGCACTACGGTCGGGGGTTCGAATCCCCCCTGGGGCATGGATATTTGTATTAGTATTAGTTAGTTCATAAGTAGTTTGTACGTTTAGGGACTGATGACCCGGTAGGTAAGTCCCATAAACTATACAAACATTTGAACATTTGACAATCGAAACCAGTCGTCGAAATAAAATTATATATTAGTGATCTTGCCAGTATCTTTTTTTTTTTTTTTAATAATGCTGGATCGCCTCCTTGCAGTATAAAAAGATAAAGTCAAGGAAAAAATATGCTCTTTATGCTTTTATTTCCAAAAAACTATAAGAAGAAATTTTTTCAGTGTAAAACAAAATGAGAGGCTACTTTCTAACACAGTCGTAAATTTTCGAAGATAAGGGGGCATGGAGTAACGTCGCACAGTGCTCGTAGCCGGCGGACAAAATAGTGGCCCCGAATCGAAAATAATCCTCCCAATTTGCGAGTCGTCCGCGTTACGGCAGCACCAGATCGATCGATTCCTGTTCCAGTTAGTTTCGGACGTGCTCGTAAAAGCAAACAGGCACTCACTCTGCTATCCGCGCTCACACACACACACACACACACACACACACACACACACACAGACGCTGCAGTGGACAATTACTGCAGATGGCTGGCGAGTGCCTAGCAGTTAGCATTTTTTCAGCCCGTCTCATATTCTGATTACCGGCCGTGTCGCTGATTCTGGGAATGATCGTCTCCCATAGAGTGTGGCAGGATGGCCGGTATGATAACGGCTCGCAACACGCCACATGGCGGGCGGCGCATTTGAATTGCTGAGCGCTAGAGTGGGATGTCCGGCGGTGCGTCTCGATTACCACCCCTCCCCTCCCCCTCCCCTCCCTCCCCCCGCCCCACAGACCCCTCACTCCCTCCACCATCCACTCCCTCGGGCTCCCCATGGAATGTCGCGCGCAGCAGGCAGTTAATTAGAATTCCTGCGGACTCGCGCGCTGGGGTTCTGGGTGCGAGGCCGCGCGACAAAACACTGGCGCTCTCCACGCCAGCCGCCGGCACGCCAGCGGCGTAAATCTGACTGCGCATGCGCATGAGCGTGCGTGCCTCGCGGCGCAGCGCGGTCGGCGCGGCGCGACGGGGTCCATCGGCGAGACAGCGATGCAGACTAGATTAATTTTGACAACATTGTCATAGGAGAAAAACAGCGATCTATTTGGTATGTTCAATATACAAAATACACTTCTGATCGCAGAAATTAACACTTTCAATTGAAATTTCTGCGATCAAGATTGATTTTTGTATATTGATGCAGACTAGAGTTGGGCGACACGATTCTTTTCAGGAACCGATTCTTGCGATTCAATCCCTCATTGTCAATCGATTCCTACGATTCGTTCAAGATTCTTTCACGATTGTTTATGGTAGCCGGCCGCGGTGGTCGAGGGGACTGAATCGCTCCTGTCACGGTCTGCACGGCCACTACGGTCGGGGGTTCGAATCCCCCCTCGGACATGGATATTTGTGCCGTTCTTAGTAGTAGCTAGTTCGTAAATAGTTTGTAAGTTTAGGGACTGATGACCCCGTAAGTAAGTCCCATAAGCTATACAAATATTTGAATTCGATTGTTTATAGTATGCAATGGCACGATTCTCACACAATGTCGTAACGTTCTACATCCTACTCATAGATGGCATTGGAATTTAACCTTGCGAATCTCTTTCTACGATTCGTTCACGACTCTTTCTGGACTGCGACGGCACCATTCTTACAGAAGGTCAAAAAGGAAGACGTATGGGTATCGGATTTTTTAACATTTATTGTGCGTAAAGTGACTTAAAATAACCAGCCAAAGCTAATAACTGTCATATTTAAAAATTACATCAGGATCGATCTAAAACTGTAGAATCCGACGAAGTCCATATGTATCCTCCGTCATGCACCATCCTTCCTCTAGTTTTGAAGGTTAAGTGTCCAAAATGTCATGAAGATTTTAGGATGAATAAAGTGTCCTTATTCGTATGTCGCTTGGTGCCACAGGTTTTCTACCATATAATTGTGTATGTCGTCATATCACCAGAACTATATGTCGTAAGCAGTGTCAACTGTTACCTCATGGAAGGAATATGTGTAGCAAATTTGGTTGAAATCGTTACAGTGGTTCAGAAGCAGACGTCGCATGATGCAGCACTTTTCCGCGAATTTCATTATTCATTACGTTACATCTCCTGAACTATTTGTCGTACAGTCATTAAATGGTGCCTATGACCATTGCGAAAGTACAAGCAATATGGTGAGAAAGTTTCATCACAATCGGATGAACTATACGGGTGCGCTTAAAGTACGGCCGCGGTGGAGTAGCCGAGCGGTCTAAAGCGTCTCGCTGCGAAGTGCGCGGTTGCTCGCCGTGGAGGTTCGAGTCCTCTCTGGGGCATGGGTGTGTGTGTTGTCCTTAGGTTAGTTTACCTAGGTTTAAGTTTTGTAAGCTACGGACTGATGACCACGCAGTTTGGTCCGATAGATTTACAAACATTTGAATATATATATGTATATATATATATATTTTTTTTTTTTTTTTTGCTTAATGTAGGAACACACAAACATTCATTTTTATATATTAGACAAATTAAAAATTTCAAATGTTCGCGAATCTTTTGCACTAAACTGCTATGGTCATCAGTCCTACGGCTTACAAACTATTTAAACTAACTTACTCTGACAACACACGTCCCCTTGCCTGCGGGAGGACTCTAACCTCCGGTGGGAGTGCTCGGCCAGTGTGTATCATGATGGCTTAGACCACGCGGCTACGCCCATGAGGCTTATTGACTACGGATACGAATGTCAGATTGTAGGTTGAACAAAATTAAAGTGAAGCCATATGAGGAGGTTTAAAAATTCCACCTTCAACTTCAATGCACTTTTGACATCTCTTGATAATACCATGTGTAGCTCTTCTGAGGTCGTCATTCCTTCCTTTTGTTGAGGAATGCACTATTTATAAAACTATCAGTCCAGCTCTTGTGTTTTCTCTTTCTTTATTGCCATGTAAAACATTACCGAAGGCAAAAATTCAAATGGGGCAATGTCCGGAGACCTGACGAGTTCATACCCACTGATTGATCTTCCTTGGAATGTTAGCTGTAGATGAAGTGTCACCTGAGGAACATGTTCGTAATTGGCAATGAAATCCTATCACCCACAATACCAACCCAACTTTTAAATTTTCTATTATATCTGTGGGTAGTGCTCCAATATTTGGATATAAAGGTAGTGAAGAAAGAAATTTTTCGTCGCACACTTTTTTTCAGTTCGATCTTGATTTTTGATACATATTGTACCCTTTCGGTTCTTCAAATTTGGTTACGTATCCTTCCAAATAACTTACCCCTACGTTCCTCGGAATTTGCAACATCTGGCTCTATTTTACACTGTCAAAAGCTCCGATCAGGGAGTAACTGTTTGGTTCCATTATTTTTCCGAAAAAGTGATGTTCTAACAAATTCTCAGTTATCTGCCTCAATTGTCTGCCTGTGGTATTTTACGAATAATGTATACTTTTCTTTAATCCGAAGTGTGATCAGTGCTTGCTGCTAGTTTTCCAAAGGTGTAAGAAATTTCCAGCAAATGTTGACTATGACTTCCACATTATGGTATCCAAATTGGCTTTCTAAACGTATCATCACACAGTTCTCCCTCCCTCTCCCGCAGTCTTTTTCTACTTATCGGATCAGTCTCCTCCACGATTAGCTTTGTTTGCTGGAATCCCAATATGTCCTTAAATATTTTAGTCGAATAAATTTTATTGTTAAGAAGTATCGTTCCACATTAAACAAAGCACTCTCTGTTTTATGCAGATACCAAGTGAAGAAATAACAGAAGCTACAGAACACCTCACTAGGAGAGCCTGGAACCTAAGGCGCTGAACGAACTTCTGAGTGCGCTGCGTCAACGAAATCACCGTAAGAGGCTTTTTAACAAGAGAAATGGAAGCAGCCGAAGAGACGTGCCGATTTTTTTAATTTTTTTTTTTTTTCGGAAGTTTATGTAAATCCTATGACGTTACTAGCTGAAACTCCCGCGTTGCTCGGATATCTATGTATTCCACCGGCTATGTGTGTATTCTGTCAGTTCATCACCTTCTTACCTCTTTGGCTAATGCCTTCTGCCACACTCTGGCCAATACACCTGTATAATATATTTTACAATGAATTTAACATATATTTTACAGTAGGGGACATAGTGTGATGCGATTCTCCAGTAATCTACAGGTTTGAACTGATGAATTTAATTTCCCGTTAAGAATAAAATAAAAGTCTAATAAATACAAGATGATCTGAATTACTCAAAGAGACGTTTCTTTCCCACTGAGAGACTTTATATTATTTCACTAAATTTCTTGACAAATCAGTGAGTGTGGAACGTAAGAACTTCACATGGAATGCAATACCTAAATTATTTAATGTGCCAAACCAGCCACCACGGTAGTGGCAATACAGCGTTAATAGCAGTAAAAATATCTGTCAAAAAAAAAAAAAAAAAAAAAAAAAAAAAAAAAAAAAAAAAAAAAAATCCACAGTTGAAGCTATATTTAAACCAGAAACTGCCATAATCTTCAAGATATTCGCTTATTAAAAAAAGTAATTACACTGAACAGTATAGGCGTGTATGAAAATTACCAGTCATTTGAAACAATTTTTTCTATCATTTGACTCTAGAGCGATCTGTTACGTATCAAAGAAAGGGCTTATCGTAGTAAGAACAGGAGATAACAGAAATATGTTTTTCTTAAGATCGTGTTCTCTTATTTTGAGCAGAGTTAGCTGCAGATATACATATCTTCGTATTTCTTCATGAATAAGTTGATCAAAAAATGTTCAAATGTTTGTAGAACTTATGGGACTTAACTACGGTGTCATCAGTCCATAAGCTTAGAAACTACTTATGAACTAGCTAAGACTAAGGACGGCACAAATATCCATGCCGAAGGGGGGATTCGAACCCCCGACCGTAGTGGCCGTGCAGACCGTTACTGGAGCGCCTTTCTCCCCTAGGCCACCGTTGCCGGCAATAAGTAGTTGTTTACATGACTGAATCTGTAAAATTCGGCTGGTGTTACATTTAATTCATGATTACCTTTCTCTTGTGAGTGTACTAATACTTGGAACACAAAAAATAGAGAAGTTTTTCGTTAAATTCGTGGAAAAATTAACAAAAATTTCTCTTCCTGTGACTTATCCACCGCTAAGAGCGCCGGTTCCGTCGCAATTGCCATAGGAGATGAGTTTCGTGACTGCTTGCTAGACTGAAGGAGTTACAGAGGATAAGAGGATAAAATCATAGCCGGCCGCGGTGGCCGAGGGGACTGAGGCGCTTCAGTCACGGTCTGCACGGCCACTACGGTCGGGGGTTCGAATCCCCCCTCGGGCATGGATATTTGTGCCGTCCTAGTTCGTAAGTAGTTCATAAGTAGTTTGTACGTTAAAACCCTGCAGAATGGCCACGTTGGCAAGGGAATCATACTATGGACAGGACGGACGTCCCGCCGGAGGTTATAGTCCTCCCTTGCGCGTGGGTGTGTAAGTTAGTCAAAGTAGTTTGAATCTAGGGAGTGATGGCCATAACAGTATGGTCTAATCTATGTTTACAGACATTTGAACATTTTACATCATGCAATGAAATTCCAAATACACAATAGGGCCTATTTTGGCTTTAGCAGAACCAAGAGAGACCAAATTTGAACATTTGATGCTTGAAATTTCTTGTAGGTGCGGGTGAGGTAACCTATTTTTACGGTATGTATCGAAAGGCCAACATCTTGAAATCGACAATCTTTATGTAACGAAAAAGGGTGTCGTGAGATACAACGAAAAACATCACCGTTTCCCGACAAGTTTATTTCTGTAAAAACAGATCTCACGATGCAGTTATACACTACTGGCCATTATAATTGCTACACAAAGAAGAAATGCAGATGTTAAAAGGGTATTCATAAGACAAATATATTATACTGGGACTGACATGTGATTACATTTTCACGCAATTTGGGTGCATAGGTCCTGAGAAATCAGTACTCAGAACGACCACGGCCTTGATTCGCCTGGGCATTGGGTCAAACAGAGCTTCGATGGCGTGTACAGGTACAGATGCCAATGCAGCTTCAACACGATACCACAGTTCATCAAGAGTAGCGCCTGGCGTATTGTGAAGAGCCAGTTGCTCAGCCACCCTTCACCAAACGTTTTCATTTGGTGACAGGTCTGGGAAATCTGGTGGCCAGGGCAGCACCGAACATTTTTCCGTATCCAGAAAGGCCCGTACAGGGCTTGCAACTTGCGGTCGTACATTATCCTGCTGCAATGTAGAGTTTCGCAGGGATCGAATGAAGGGTAAAGCAACGGGTCGTAACACATCTGAAATATATCGGCCACTGTTCAGCCTTCGATGGGAACAAGATGTGAACGAGACGTGTAACCAATGGCACCCCATACCATCACGCTGGGTGATACGCCAGTGTGGCGATGACGAATACACGCTTTCAATGTGCGTTCACCGCGATGTTTCCAAACACGGACGCGACCATCATGATGCTGTAAAAAGAATCTGGAGTGATCCGATAAAATGTTTTGTCACTCATGCACCCAGGTTCGTCGTCGTGTACACCATCGCAGGTGCTCCTGTCTGTGATGCAGCGTCAAGAAAAACCGCAGCCATGGTCTCCGAGTCCATACTGCTGCAAACGTCATCGGACTGTTCGTGCAGATGGTTGTTGCGACTGTGGAGTAGCCGAGCGAAGGCACCTAGCTGCGGAGCGCGCGGTTGCTCGCCGTCGGAGCTTCGAGTCCTCCCTTTGGCATGGGTGTGTGTGTCTGTACGTAGGTTAGTTTACCTTAGTTTAAGTAGTTTGTAAGCTACGGACTGATGACCACGCAGTTTGGTCCGATAGATTTACCATCCTTTGAACATTTGAACAGATTGTTGTTGTCTTCCTAATGTCCTCATCTGTTGACTCAGGGATCGAGACGTGGCTGCACGATCCGGTACAGCCATGCGGATAAGATGCCTGTCATCTCGACTGCTAGTGATACGAGGTCGTTGGGCTCCAGCACGGCGTTCCGTATTGCCCTCCTGAACCCACCGATTCCATATTCTGCTAACAGTCATTGGATCGCGACCAACGCGAGCAGCAGTGTCACGATACGATAAACCGCAATCGCGATAAGCTACAATCCGAACTTTATCAAAGTCTGAAACGTGATGGTACGCATTTCTCCTCCTTACACGACGCACCACAACAACATTTCACCAGGCAACACCGGTCAACTTCTGTCTGTGTATGAGAAATGGGTTGGAAACGTTGTAGGTGTCGCCATCGGCGCCAACCTTGTGTGAAATTTCCGAAAAGCTAATCATATGCATATCACAGCATCCTCTTCCTGTCGGTTAAATTTCGCGTCTGTAGCACGTCATCTTAGTGGTATAGCAATGTTGATGGCCTGGAGTGTAGTTCAACAAGTTACAACACTTTTCTTTGGTCGTACAGAACGGCTTTTTCACCGTAAAGAAGAGTCAATTTGTTCAACACGTTGTACCTCATTGTCAATGCACATTTGAAGGCGTTGAATAGGATCGTCGTGAACTGAAATGTTGGCACTCGCTTTCTCGAGTTGGTGTCTTTGATTTTCTCTGCACATATATTTTTCTTTAAATATCCTCAGAAATGAAATTCAAGTGGTATGAGATCAGGTGATGTGGGTAGCCATTCCACAGAACCACGACGGCTAATCCGATGACCAGGAAATTAACCATTAACGAAGAACTTATCCGCAGTGTGGTGGAGTCCCATTCTGTTGAAAGCAAAAGGGATAAAAGTGCCATTCAGAAATGATGGAGACCAAGTGTTGCTGCATTTTCAGGTAACTTTGAGATTTTGGGTTGTGGCCAATGAAACCGGCGCAAATGACCACGGGCGATCTATATTCCACATCTTAAAATGATCTTTACGCCTTGTGACGATACTGCTGACCCCCACATCTCAAATGTTCAAATGTTTGTATAGTCTATGGGACTTAACTACGGGGTCATCATTCCCTAAACTTATGAACTACTTACGAACTAGGACGTCACAAATATCCATGCCATAGGGGGGATTCGAACCCCCGACCGTAGTGGCCGTGCAGACCGTGACTGGAGCGCCTCAGTCCCCGCGGCCACCGCGGTCGGCCCCTCATCTCAATGTCATCGTACGATACCGTCTGTCTTGTGCTCTCATCTCAATGTTATCCTACGATACCGTCTGCGGCCGGACCCGGAATCGTGTGGTTCAATAGTGATACACGTTGCGTGTGAAGTTAGTTAATAAACGAAATAGCCAGCCTAGGAGTCAATGTAGGACAGTGTCTCGGTAATACTGTGATCAAAACAAGTGATAGATTTAATTAATTAAGAGATTTGTATAAGACGTTTCCAGACAGTTCTATAAACAATAGTTTTCTCATTGTATGTTATTTCAACAAATAGACAGACGAAGGGTACAAACTTTTGTAAAACATAACGACATTAAAATAAGTAGCATTGTATATATGTTAGGCTCATAAACAAGTTGTTTAGATCAGCTAATTGTTTTAATTAATGTAAAGTCGAAATTTGTATATTGTATTTCTTTGTATATATTGACATGTGAGATGTTGAACTTATTTTGAGAATTGCCAACATAATTGATAGTTCAATATATGTTAGGAACATGTATGATGTACTTGTTAACTAATTAATTGACATTTAACATTTTGGTTTGTTGTCAAACAAAAAGTAGCGAGATTAAAACTTAAAAACATAGGTGCGATCTAAAATTATTGTATGTATAGATTTCATTTTATATTGCGATTATTTTTATGTACATGAAATGTTTTCTTTATGTGTTTGTGAATTGTAAATTAGTACATTCAATTGTTATGAGCAATGTGTGATGTAAGGTCATTATTGCCGATGTTATATATTTGCCTCAACGCCTTGCGTGGGGGAGTTCGAGTTTCAGTCGTTTGTCAAGTGCTGTGGAAGCTATGTCAGTCTTTGTTTTGAAATAGAAGTACTACCGTTCTGATGCTTTGTGAATGTTTTGTTGTTAAAATGTTTGGTGGAGAAACAGTTTGATTTCAAATTAAACAAGAAGTGAAAAATTGTATCTACGAGTATTTATTTATCCCACGACGCCCCAGGAGAACAATGTTGCAGCGAGCAGAACCCCCATACATCACAATGTTGAAAAGCTGAGTATCGGTAGAATAAACTGTAAATACTTATGTAGAATATAAATGTTGTAGTCTACATCTTTCCTTGAAGCTTCCACTCTGGTCGCTCCTTTATCTCTGATTGTGATAGTTGACTTCACTACTGTCAAAAACATTCACCTCGTCAGCGGACAAGATACCGTGCGCCAAATAGGAATCTTCTTGTAACTTTTGAACCGTTACTGCTACATCGAATCAGTTTCCAGGAATAAACTTGTCAGGAAATGCTGATGTTAAATGATACAACCAAAGACCCGTTTTGATTACTTAGATTGAAGAGGGTTCATTTCAAGACGACGCTCATGCTCGGTACTTACAGCGAAAGAAAGACCGTCTCAGCCGTACCTTACTGGAAGATTCAGGTCTCCCAGTTTCTGCAGAGTTTTTGATATTAAAGGTCGTACTTGTGCTTTTGTTTCGCCCTTTGCAGTTCCAGACTGCTGTGAGCCTAGGTTCGCACGGGCTCTGAGCAGCCAGCAGCGCTCCAGTCCACGCCTTCCGCCAAAACCAGCGGCCTGCTACCGGCCAGAAACAGACCACGTCTCGGCTGATGCGGACGTCGTCCGCCTACCATCAACCGCCTTCCGTCGTCGCGGGTTGCGGACTGACATGACGCGCCTCGCGTCACCGGGGTCCGCCTTGCAGCCTTGTCTAAAGTCTGAGCTGCTGAGGAAGCGGACCTGATGGCAATTGGGCCACTGGTGGCGCGGCTGTGGCATCAGCAACGCCGAACGAGAAACCGCCGATTAAGCGGATTGAGACGTGTACGACAGGACGCTGCCTTTTACCGCCCGATGCCAAGGAAAATAAAATGTTTACAGATCACCGCATTGTTTCATGCCAGCCACGAGCTACCCATTCGTCCTGTCCCGCAGTTTTCAGCATTGCCATAAGTCTCGAGTCTTCAGTGTGAGGAGGCGGACGACCCTTAACATAGGAATGGAATACAGATCTACCCCTAGAACAACAAGCAATAGAAAAAGAAATCACAACAATACAATTCATAGCCCAAGAAAATAATTTCCTCCCAAACATGGTAAGTAAAGTGTACGAGCAAAGAACAAACCCTAAAAATGAAACCATACTTAATAAACTGTAACTACTGTACTTACTAAAACCAGAAACTACCAATAGATCAAAAGCAACGTATATACCAACAAATTAACAAGGCTACAAAACAGATACAATGAATGAACTTTTCCGAAAAACGGATATAAGAATAGCATTTCACATAACGAATAACATAAAAGCTTGTGTACAGTACAGTATCTACAAAATTTCTTGTGATAATTGTGCTAAATTCTACATTAGGCAGACAGGAAGGAACATCGAAGAACACACAAGATCATGTGTATAACCAGTCGATATTCCATCGGCACCTTAAGACGAAAAATCAGAAAGCAAAATAGATCGAAAATGCAGTACAGATTTCACACAAAATATCTAAAGGACATGTTATGACAATTTTAGAAGAATTGAAAGTATACACACAGAGACACAATTTCGCGAACTATATATTAAATCAGAAGGAGCCCGCAGTAGATGTGCAGAACAGAGATTTTTCTCCGCACTACGCATTTCGTCACCGTCCAGAAGGTCCGCAAAGTTCTCCTACGTGTAAGAAAGTGTATTACTTGTTGTTACTGTTTATTTTTGTGTTCTATCGCGTTTGTACGTTTTCGCTATTTTCTTAATTTCGACCTATTTAAAAGAGTAAGGACACTCACTCACTGAGCAAGAAATCTCGAAAACTACTTCACCTCTGAAGCTGAAATTTGACAGGAATGCAGTTTATAGGTACAAAACGTCAGCTAAGAAAATATTTTATGATGGGTCCATGACGGAGCATACTTCTCCTACAGACTCACGAAATCTACAGTTTCATTCCGATCTTCACGAAATTTCGCACGCTTTACCTTCCAAACAACAGGAAGGTCACCATCTACCTGAGGTTTCATACGGAGAAAGGAGGAGGGTACTTTGCAACATAAAAATGAATCTCTAAATACCTTGTCGCGCCATATCATGAGAACGGCTCGACCGATTTCACAGATCCTTTTTTTCTGTTATATTCGTTATTCTCACAACAAGAGTTGTATGAAGTAAAACTGGAATATTTGCGAACAACGAAGTGCTAATCTATAGTTTTGTTCCGATATTGATGGAATTTAGCACAATATACCTTAAAAACAAGAGGAATGTCACTGTCTGTATATAATTTCGTTCGGTGCAGGGTAATTTTACAAAATGCATAGTTTTACTCCAATGATCATGAATTTTTGCACACATGAGCTTTAAATCAAGAGGGTACATAAATGTTTGTATGGTACATGACAGAGGGTACCTTGCAGAAAATTTTTTCCGAGAGAGGGAAAGGAGGAAACGAACAGAGAGATCGGAGAGAAAGAGGTGGATGCAGAGAGAGGGGGGTAAAGGGATATGGACTACCGAGTGTAGGGCAAACAAACACCCGGGCAACGCCGGGTTTGAAGCTAGTATTCTGTAAAATGTTAATAATCGTATTTTCAATAGAAAGTAAAAAAATGACATTTTTGCAACATTTTTTACTGTTAATTGACGACGGTTGTCATTGATTGCTCAGTTTGTGAAGAGCTACGACGCTGTTTTTTGAAATTCATCTCCATAGCTACTAATGGCTTTCCAAGCAGCTTACCCACTTAGACATCTTTTAGGCGACGAAAAAACCTGGATTTAGAGACCCCCAGAATGTTTTATACAACTGAAATCGAAAGCAACAAGAGAAATATGTGTCACAGCGGGATTCCAGCCACCGATTCTATGGTTATGAGGCCAGAACGCTACCACCTGAGCTATCGCGACGCACAATAATTATTGCAAAACATCGAATATGGAGAATATTTTAGAGTTGCGTCGAATGGTTTTGTCTGGTTGTTATTTAAATTCTGAAATTCACGTACCATAAATAAGAAAAATCTAAAATCCGATACCCATGTGGTCTCCTCGTAAATATCGAAAAGGGACAACAAAACAGACGTCTAGACTGCAGCGTATAGTTTGAGGCGAAACCTGTGGCAGCTCGAAAATCATTATTCAGCACGATGGAGTTGCCATAAGCTTTGGTCCGAGCTGCTGTGGCAACCTTTGGCGGCCGAAGCAAGGAAGGTCGTCCAGTCGTCCACAGTTCTCTCTCTCTCTCTCTCTCTCTCTCTCTCTCTCTCTCTCTCTCTCTCTCTCTCTCTCTCTCTCTGTACCTCCTGCATGCCCAAAGATCATCACTTTGGTTCACTCCGAGACGTCTGGTAACTTCCTTTGCTGAGAATCCCTCGTAACACAAAGTACCTCCTAACACGAAGTAACACTGTGGACATGACCAAATGACCAAACGTAGGAATTGATCATCTTGGCATGGCAGAACTAAAGTCAACACAATCGGTGCACGTCCTTCCTGGTCGGCCGTCTTACCGTCACACTCACCTGCTCATGCGTCGTTCTTGACATTTTTGTGAGGGTTGACTGATATTTTTGGATAAGCCCAGGAACTGTGATTTTGATACAGTAGATACAAAATCAAGTTCAGTTTTGTTTACACCTGGGAAACAAAGTGATCCAGCACATTTTATATAGGTATATACCTACTATAAACAGTAGTTTTTTCAGTAAGATCAATGCAGATCAGTAAACAAGCTCCGATAAGTGTTATTGTGGGTGGGAACTTCGCCAAACATGACAAATATGGAGACAATACAAAGTACTTCAAGAATGAAACATATCAAAAGTTTCTTTTTTTCTTTTTTATCGTGGTTTCACAGGCGTTGAAATGAAAAATCCACGCAGCCCGATAACCAATCATTCGACAACATACGTAGTAACCCTTAAACGAATTCCACAGCGGTGGCGTGACTAATTTATCTCTTCAGTTACCTGTAAATTGTAGCCTCTGAATGTTGAATGAAGTAACTGTATATCTCCATCTACATCCATATACATACTCCGCGATCCACCGTAAGGTGCGTGGCGGAAGGAATGCCTATATGCCTCAGTGCGAGCCCTAATTTCTCTTATCTTGTCTTTGTGGTCACTACGCAAAATGTAAGTAGGTGGCAGTAAGATCGGACCTATAAATTTCCTCAACAGAATTTCTCGAAAAGAACGTCGTCTTTCCCCCAGCAATCCCCAATTGAGTACAGTGACATTCGCACATTGGTCGAACCCACCAGTAACCGACCTAGCTGCTCGCCTCTGAACTGCTTCTATCTTTAAACTGATATGCTACAGATCCCAAACACTTGAGCAGTACTCAAGACGTGGTCGTACGAAGTTTTTACACGCGGTTTCTTTTACAGATGAAGTACATCTTCCCAAAATTCTCCCAACAAACCGAAGTCGGCTGTCCGCCTTACTCACGACTGTCCTTACATGTTCGTTCTATTTCATATCGCTCTGCAATGTTAGGCCTAGATATTAGAACGACGCGACTGCATCAAGAAGCTCACTGCCAATTCTGTATTCGAACATTTTTCCTGCTTACGCGCATCACCTTACATTTTTCTACATTGAGAGCTAGCTGCCATTCTTCGCACCAACTAGAAATTTTGCCTAAGTCAACCGGTATGCTATTACAGTAATTTAAAGACGCCACCCTCCCATACACCACACCATCAACAGCAAACAGCTGCAAATTACAAGTAATTCTGTCCGTCAAATCATTTATATACACAGAAAATAATAGCGGTCCTATTACACTCCCCTGGGGCACTAGTGACGATACACTCGTCTCTGATGAACACTCGCCGTCGAGAACAACGTACATCGTTCTATTACTCAGGAAGTCTTCCAGCCGGCCACAAATCTGTGAACCTATTCCATAAGCTCGTATCTTCGTTAGCAGTCTGCAGTGTGCTCTTGCTGCCAAGATGCCAGAAAAGGGCAAGCTGAGTTTCACATGAACGATGTTCATGCAATCTCTCAAGAGAGATTCTATTAATGAAAGATGTAAGAATTAATTTGAAAAGAAGCACTAACTTTGTTCCCTAAAAGCATCGCTCACATCTTATGTCCTAGGCCATTGGACTTCCTGCTTTCATAAGACGTTTCGTGCCAAATAGACGATTAATTTTAAAATGGGATAGTAAGGGAAGCTACAAACAATGAAAGTCGGGAGAGTCGGTTGAAAAATATATTCTGAATAAAGAAATCAGGCGCAGACAGGTGTGAAAACTACAGAACCATCAGTTTAATAAGACATGGTTGCAAAATATTAACACGAATTATATACAGAAGGATGGAAAAACTGGTAGAAGCCGACCTCGGGGAAGATCAGTTTGGGTTCAGGAGAAATGTAGGAACTCGGGAGGCAATACTCACTTTACGTCTTATCTTAGAAGATAGATTAAGAAAAGGCAAACCTACATTTTTAGCTTTTGTAGATTTGGAGAAAGCATTTGACAATGTTGACTGGAATACACTCTTCCAAATTCTGAAGTCAGCAGGGATAAAATACAGGGAAAGGAGAGTTATTTACAACTTGTACAAAAGACAGACCGCAGTTATTAGACTCGAAGGACATGAAAGGAAAGCGTCAGTTGGGAAGGGAGTAAGACAGGGTTGTAGCCTTTCTCCAATGTTATTCAATTTGTACATCGAGCAGGCGGTGAAGGAAAGCAAGGAAAAATTTGGATTAGGGATTAAAGTTCAGGGGGAAGAAATAAAAACATTGCGTTTTGCTGATGACATTGTAATTCTATCAGAGACAGCAAAGGACCTGGAAGAGCAGTTGAACGGAATGGACAGCGTGTTGAAGAGAGCGTATAAAATGAACATTAACAAGAGCAAAAGAAAAATAATGGAATGCGGTCTTAGAAAATCAGGCGATGGTGAAGGAATTAGATTAGGTAACGAAACAATGAAGGTGGTGGATGAGTTTTGTTACTTGGGTAGTAAAATAACATGCGATGGTCGCAGTACAGAGGATATAAAATGCAGAATGGCAATGGGAAGAAAAGCATTTTTGAAAAAGAGAAATTTGCTAACATCGAATATTAATTTAAGGGTAAGGAAGTCTTTTCTGAAGGCATTTGTGTGGAGTGTTGCCTTGTACGGGAGTGAAACATGGACGATAAGCAGTGCGGACAGGAAGAGAATAGAGGCTTTTGAAATGTGGTGCTACAGAAGAATGCTGAAGATTAGGTGGGTAGATCGCATAACTAATGAAGAGGTACTGAACAGAATTGGTGAGAAAAGGAATTTTTGGCATACCCTGACTAAAAGAAGGGATCGCTTGGTAGGACACATTCTTAGGCATCGGGGAATCGTATATTTAGCATTGGAGGGAAGTGTATGGGGTAAAAATCGCAGAGGGAGACCAAGAGACGCGTATAGTAAGCAGATTCAAGTGGATGTGGGTTGCCGTTCTTATGAGGAAATGAAAAGGCTTGCTCAGGATAGAGTAGGGTGGAGAGCTGCATCAAACCAGTCTCCGGACTGAAGACCATAACAACAACAACAAGGCACAGGTAACCCTGTCGCAAGTTTTCATAAGCAGTACAATTGCTCACTGAACACAGCCACTGAACGAGAAATATACTTGCGGTGGCACTAATCGGTGCTACATTGATCTACACGTTAAATGAATGAATATCGGTCCTCCGAGAGAGCTCGTAGATGAATTAGAACTACCATGGATTGCGTAAACGATCCCAGAAACAGGAGTCGGACCAAGGTATCTAACATACTACATATCGTTATACAACATCCGAATCACACCATGTAAATGCAGCAACATTACTATCGCAACCGTCGCAGTAGCGGAGTACACCGAAGCACGGTACTTCAGGAATCCGTCGCGGCTGCTCCCAAGGTAATGGGAAGCACGTGCTATAAATTGATGAAAACTAAAGCGCCGGCCGCGGTGGCCGAGGGGACTGAGGCGCTCCAGTCACGGTCTGCACGGCCACTACGGTGGGGGGTTCGAATCCCCCCTCGGGCATGGATATTTGTGCCGTCCTAGTTCGTAAGTAGTTCATAAGTAGTTTGTAAGTTTAGGGACTGATGACCCCGTAGTTACGTCCCATAAACTATACAAACATTTGAAAACTAAAGCACGCCGTCCTCGCGATGTTCACACCTCTAGAATCTGTAGCGGAATGGGGCTGGAGCTGCTCCCCTGGCTACTTAAAGACGCTGCCAACGGACTTGTGTAGCCAACCTAACAGAGGGAAGTAGTGGTAGCCTGTACTTGTACTCCTGGCCGCCGACAGCGGCTAACTTCCGGCCTTGAGGTTGGCTCTCCGGGCCTGGCACGAGTTCGCTAACCTCGGCAACTCGTCTCCCTCCGCCACGGAGTGCTTTCAACTTTGGTTTCAAATAACGGCCAGGAAACCAAACTAGATTCTGCCATGTTGGGCGTTTTCCGTATCTAGTAAATGGGGAATGTAAAAATTACCTTGCCCCCTCAAACTGATATTCCTCTAGTAGGCAATAAATTGGCAGTGTTTGTGGAGCTGGGAAATTAATAGTGTCAATGGCGCAATGAAGTTTTCAGGATTATTAATTAATAAATTGATCTGTATTTGTTATCGGTTTGCTCGGAATTAATTTTGTAATTAGAATCTCTGACCATATATGAGGTATTATTTTGTTGGGGGAAAAAAAGAAAGACACAAAAGAGTTAAAAAAAACTTTCATAAAATGAATTTTTAAAACCATCGGCTGTTTATTAAAAACCTTATATATCTACCAGTTTCTCTCAATAGACCATTATCATGGATAAAAGGTGTTAAAACTGAATGGTAAAATGTGTCAAATAAAATACATCTAGTTGAGACAAACAGGAGTCAATATAACTAAATATGTTAAAAATGCAGTGGTACTTTTAACATTTTTAGTTATACTGACTCCTATTTGTCTCAACTAGATGTATTTTATTTGATGCATTTTACCATTCACTTTTAACACCTTTTTCTCCATGAAGATGGTCAATTGACCGAAACTGGCAAATATATAAATAAGGTTTTTAATAAACAGCCGACGATTTTATAAATGCATTTTATGAAATATATTACGGCTGTTGTCACTCGCCTCACCAAAGCATTCAAGAAAGAAGGAAAAAAAAAGTCTATATCGCAGAAAGTAACTTTATTTGACCGGTTTAGACCAGATTTAGTTTGAAACTGGTCAGATAAAGTTACTTTCTGCGATATAGACTGTTCTTTTTAGAGTAATATCTCAAGGAAAGATCGACGTTCCCCCCCGGGAACAATGTCTTACAGATTAATGAAGTATTATTTTCATAGCTGTCTCTTTCTTTGTCTGAGTAATGGTGTTGGAAGATGCTACAGTCTCGGAACGTGTTTCCATGCTTCACCAGGTAACAATGTTACAAAATGTTACGTTGAGAAGTCTACCTTTAATAACTCATCACTTTCTCTGGCTACGATTGTTATTCTAGCTGCACCTGTTTAATTAACATAGCAAAACCCAGATAGAGGAAAGTTAAAAACACATATCCCTCGAACACAACAACAGTTTAAATATGTTGCAAATTTTCTTAATGAAAACATATTTCCTTACTTAACACTTAGGAATTAATGTATCAGTGATGAGCTGATCTATTAAAAATGAAAGATATCGCAGGAGTCTCTTATCGTTCTACAATGCAGATATTTTTCTGAATACGGGGCTGACATAGAATATCCACAAGTTTTCAGAAAAATTTAATTTTCAAACAAGTGCATCGGAAAGTAGAAAATACGTAAAAGAAAAGACACTCACCCGGGTTTATAGCGTTGCCTGCAGCTGTCAGCAAGAGTGGCAACAGGTGCAGAAACAGCGGCGGCTGAAAGTGAAAACAAGAAACCACTTTTAATTCTCCACGTTCTGTAGCATTAGACAGGTGTTGCGGGGAGACTGTATTCAATAGCACTGGATGTCACACTACATGGTACTTAGAATGTTGTTCGCTGCGATGGAGTGGCCCAGCGTTATAAGGCGCCTAGCTGTGAAGCGCGTGGTTGCTCGTCATCGGAGTTTAGAGTTCTCCCCCGGGAATGGGAGTGGGTGTTCTCTTAGCATGTTAGTTTAATCAATCTGTAAGTACTCCTTTCCCTGATAATCCATTGTTTATTATTGTTTTATGCAATTGTTACTAAATAATTTACTTTTATGATTTGATATACATCGAATGTCAATTGTATTCTAATGACTGATGTCTGTATTCATAATCCTTGACTTAGTAGAAGTAAGTCTTCTGCTAGAAACTGTAAAATTTAATTATTTTCCTGTCACAATGTTATTATATAATTTGTTCTGTATAAAATATGAAATAATGTGTGCTGGTTCATGTGAGGGAAAATTTAGTAATTGTAGTTAAAAGACGGAGTGCAGTACCTAGGAACGGAACGGTGGCCAGAGCAAGGTAAAGGGCGGTTGGTTGGCGGGAGACGTTTCTGGGAATGTGGTAATAAGGCAATTTTCGCAGAAAGTCGTAGTTCAGTGGTAGCCGTGAGCAGTCGAGTATGAAGTACAGAACCAGCCAACTACCAAATTAAGCGGATATACTGGCTTTTGTGGCAAACGCGTTGGAGACTAAGATGAAGCTGTGGAACAGGAGGCTAAATTAATTTGCTGCAAGTTTACAATAGCCTCGGATGCAAGTACATTCCGAAGTATTATGGTTTTGTCATGTTGGCTTGTTGTGCAATACGAACTTCACCACGAAGAGGAAATGAGCTCACACAGCCACACCAGCTTCTGAAATGTTTCTGAAAGCGTATTGTGGCCACTAAATCACCTAATCAGCCAACTACAGCATTACAAATAATGTATCTTCAATTTTGTATTCATGCGTGAACCAGCAGTTTGTTTAAAGTTGCACAATAGATTCATCCATCAAAAAACATTGTACCAAACCGTGATTTTCCCAAGTCATACTACCAAGTAGGATCCTTTCCTGGTGATGCAAATTCCGAGAATACTGAGAATAAATACTACTATTTGTAAGAACTTTCAATGCAGTGTGTGCGTATGTGTGTGTGTGTGTGTGTGTGTGTGTGTGTGTGTGTGTGTGTGTCTTAAGCAGAACAATAATAGTATTCAATATTATGAATACAGCAGACAAGTACCAGTTATTTAAATAGTGTTCAGAGAGTCAAAACTAACTGAAAGTTTAATATTAGTATTTGGCTGCAAGCTACATTTTCTAAAGTTTTAGTCAGCAAACAAATCTTTTTGCATTATCAAAGGTGTAGCTAGCATCAGGTTTGCCATGAGATTTCAAGAATCAATAGTTTCATTTATTGTCTATAAAATACAGAATCAAAATAGTTGTCAAAAATCTTTCAGAAATACCAAACCATGGAAAAGTACTGTTGTCTGTTTAACAAAGAAACTGCAAGGTAAGGTAAAATAATGAAATTACACTTAATTTCAATATTATTCTTGTACCCATTGCTTAAGACAATCATAAGATTACTAAATATTCAAAGTATCAGATTTTCTATTGGTGTTTTTTTCAGTTTGTTTTTGTGTTAGATTTGAACATACTGTAGTCAGCAGTGTTGAAGAGTGCAGCACATTGGCTTGTTTGTTTTATTAACCAGTAACGTTCATATAGGCCTATCTTGGTAATGATTTCAAATTTAAATAGATTACTGACCCTACCACAGTGCTGTATACATTAGTAATTGTTCAAGTTTTACTGCCATAAATGTTTCCTTTCATTTCGCCTTGAAGTTTTTTGAAATCTATGATAACTAATGTAGGCCTAAATTCACTTGATCTGAAATTCCATTTTTGGTATCACTTTATTTAATTTCCTAAACCAGGGTGGCGACCGTTTTGTTAAACATTACAGTTCACTTAATTTGCAGTTTATACTGAACCCAACAGCATTATTTGAAAGGCAATGCCTCTAGAAACGAAAAATCTTTAGAGACGAAGTTAAAAAACGATTCCTTGTGCGTTAGACACATAACACGGTTAAAACTAAAATCCTGACACAGGTGTATTAACATAATAGAGGTGTTTCGCAGTGCATAATGCGCGCATAACTTCGTGTTGTGTAAGTGTGAGTGTACTGTAGGAATACCACTGGTATGTTACATAGGGATTGATGACCACAGCGGTATGGTCCAACAGGCTTACAAACAGAGTATCTTGGAAGATCACATTCAATGACAATACTACGATTGATAAACTACTGAGAGACTACGATTGATAAACTATTGAGGGATTAACTTGCAGAGAGAGATTAATATGATTTGTTGGTACATGACGTTACAGTCAGGATACTTTTGTGAAATTTTGGACTAACGTAGGGGTAAGGGTTCATCAAGTTACCCTTTGTATTCTTCTTTCTGTCTGCAGTGTTATTGCATCATCTATCTTTCAAACAAATGCTGAATTCCACAGAATTGATTGTCATTGGCATGACAATAATTCTTACTGTGTAGGATGACGCATTACTTCCTTTAAATACATTGTGCTCATCATCTACAAAAGTGGAATCAAAAGCGTCAGACATAATAGTAGACTAAATGAGTACAAACCCATAAAAAGGTAAAGCAGTCAACAATCCGAAGATTGGTTTGAACACCTCCTATTTGGAGGTGGTATGCCGTTGCCTTCCTCCGACCTTCGAACTGACTTACCCAGCCAGTTATAGGGGGACCTACAGTTTAACGTGGGTTCCGAACCACGGTGCTACTCGGTATTTTTCACATGAGCAATGCTGCCAGAGGTGAAAGAAGTGGAAAGTGACAGATAAAAATCCTAGGACCTGGCTGGGTCGAACCCGCGACCTTTGGATTTGTAGTCTTCCACTGTGCAACCGAGGCGCATAACAATACATGAATATGTACAGCCCTTGCTTGAGAACCGATTGTCGCCCAGCATTTGTACAGCTTAGTACTGTGCATGTGCAAATCTCGAACACTGGATTACGGATATGCATAGAAGGGTCACATAGAGCATCCATGAAACATGTACAAACACCAGAACGTTTACACGAAATGAAATACTTTCCCGTTCATGAGTCTCGCGTCCACTACAAACAATAGGCGTATGGACAGCTCGGAACACAGAAGACGTAGCAGGTTGATGAACATCAGAGTAATTTATATCTGTTGTAAACCTAATGGTGTTTGAGCATATGTAAAGCTTAATGGCAATGGTACATTTTGCTCTCAGCGGCACTCTGTGATTCTCTTTGTGTGAAGCTACTGTACGAGGCGAGTTTTTTTAAGTAAGTACAAATTAACAATTTTATTTTTACAAGAAAGCCTTACTTTCCGTCAATATTGAGGCATTGGCATAACGATGTACCAGTTTTTGAAGACTGCCGCCTGACTTATTAACCACTGTTTTGACTTCCCCATCGTCTTGCTTGGTCACATTTGCTATACACAACACTACGAGAAACATTAAGAAAGTCATCCCGCAAGGAGGAAATCGTAAAGCGTCTGTTTTCTCTCACCTTATTGTCCACTTTCTACAGCAAACTTTCATTAACGATCGAAGGACGCCCACTCCGTAGTTCATCATGCACGTTCGTGCGGCCATCGTTAACTGATCTCACCCACTTTGTCACCATTCCATTATTCATAATGTTTCCTCCGTAAACTGCACAGATCTAACGATAAATATCGATCGCTTTTAGGTCTTTAGTACTAAGAAATCTTATAACAGCCCGTGCTTCACAGTCGGCGGGACTCACGATTATTGGAGGCATCTTAAACACTCAGTACACAACGTAAACAAGAAAGAATAAGACTGTAGACAACAGATGTTGGTACCCAGTGCGCATAAAATTATTGAGATATCTTAGCACGTCTTTTTTTAATATCAAAACAGTACTTGCTTAAAAAACACGCCTCGTACATTACCAATGAAAATGTTGTGTAGATTATGATTCATTGCAGTTACAATGAATTCTTCAAAATTTATATATTTTTCGAGTTGAATAAAAACATTTATACTTTCTAATTGTAGAACTTTAAACAAAAATGTTAGGCCTATTACATGTCTGTGACCCACAATAATAAGAGAATAATTAAAATAAAATTTGTTATTGGTTACTGAGATCGCCTTCGTAATCTCCGTCGTGGCGGAGCGGCCGAGCGCATTGAGGCGCTATGCTACGATGCTCGAGGCCGTTTCCCGACGGGGGTTCGAATCCCCCTCCGGCATGGATGCTTGTGTCGTCTTTAGTATAAAGTAGTTCATAAGTATTTTGTAAGTTTAGGGACTGATGACCCCGCAGATAAGTCCCTCAAGCTTAACAAACATTTGAACATTTGAAAGAGAGACAGATAAGAAAATGGAATCGAATTGTTGCGGCTATCTGGCAACAGGGAACGGTTCAGGAGTGACGTTGCGGAAAACAGCCGCAGCGCATGAACAGTCAACTAGCAAGTAATTCTAATGAAACTGTAGATCTTGACCATTTCCATGTGAGGCTGCATACAACAAATGCAATTAGTAAGGTCCTATCCCTTCAAAACATACTTTAATTTAAAAAATTGCCGTGAATTTCTACAAGTTCTAGAATTACCGTTACAGACCGACTACAGTACGTTATTGAAATATTTTTATTTTTTATTTATTTATTATTTAACATGCCCCATTACATAGTAATATTACATGTTTGATGGTTTGAATCAGGCGGTTACATCAAATATTTTTGCAAACACAAGAACGGTATATAAGTTGACAGGGTTTACAAAGGAACAAACAATTTTATACATTAGGAAATCTTATTGAATTACAAAAACTGTAAAAGTCTGTAGTGAATTTATGTACTAAGTCATATTTACAGACGGGCCATCCTCCTCCTTTGGCAGCAATTTTTTTCCTGAGATGGTCCCTCTCTTTCAATAAATTGAAGTAGTCAAAAAACACGTGGTCAATAGTTTGGTCATCACTGTTACATGTGGACGTTCCGTCTACAATTATTTTGAACCGCTGATAGTAGGCTTTCAGTTTCCCATGACCTGTTAACATAGCTGTGAAATTAAGAGATATTGGAAGTTTAATCATTAAACGTTGTCGGATCGTAGGAAAATACGGTTTAGTGCTTCCCCCGTTTTTTGTTCTGTGCCACTCAATCTACCATTTGTTCCTAAACTCTTCTCGAAGTTTCTTCTTTACGGCACTTGTAGGTATTTTGTTATAGCGTGTTGATTGTCGTGATCGAGCTGCTCTTTTAGCAAGGTTGTCAGCTAGTTCATTTCCCCATATCCCTTGATGTGCCTTAACCCATTCGAAATGCACCAGCCAGTTGTGTGTCTGCAACCTTCTGATTTTACATCTTATTTCTTCAATCAACAAGTTGTGGTTCTTCGGATTTCGCAAAGAGTCCAAAGTAATCCTGCTGTCGGTGTGAATTACTGCAGTTGTAAATAGAAGCGACACAAGACTTGCAAAATTTCAGCAGTCGCTTACGTAATACAACCTGTAAATAACTGTACAGTGAAACCGCTGTAAGATGCATTTAAACCTATAATACAGAAACGCCCACTTTAGTTATTCACACGTATACGAAAGCCGCCATATTCGGTAGAAACATAGAGTCCTGCGCTCTCAATCGGTCAGCAACGGAATCACTCGTGGCCGCCCTATTCCTATATACACTTTATAATATGCCACAGTTTTCAGCGCTGTCTACCTACTAAACGTGGTAGTACCGCACACAGCTCCTTATTTCGCTCCATTTTACCTGCCGTTACATTTTTGACATGTAGTTTACGACCACCCAGTATATTGCCGAAAGCCACAAGATATTCAACTGCCGGCGTGTCGCAATGGCTAGCGTCACCGACTGCGGTACTGGAGGTTGCTTATTCAATCCCGTCCACCGGCAAAAATTTCTTCCTTTATATTTATTATTTCCAGAATGTTCTAAATGTTTCTTATGTTCACTTGCAATTTCTACATGTTACTTCAATTAACTATTCTTCTAATTTCTGGTACATTCTGTCAGTGTATAAATAGCAGAGCACTCTGCCCGAGAGTCGGTCAGTACTGCGTGTATGTTTCAGTTTGCAATAAACCTACTTTCAGTATAAGTGCTGTGTTCAGTTGACAACCGTGCATTCGAAGTCAAGCCTCCTTGCATTTCATCGCAGCCGGCCGCGGTGGCCGAGGTGACTGAGGCGCTCCAGTTACGGTCAGCACGGCCACTACGGTCGGGGGTTCGAATCCACCCTCGGGCATGGATATTTGTGCCGTCCTAGTTTGTAAGTAGTTCATATGTAGTTTGTAAGTTTAGGGACTGATGACCCCGTAGTTAAGTCCCATAAGATTTACGATCATTTGAACATTTGAGCATTTCATCGCGACAATATTTTAAGGGCAGACGTAGTACAAAAAACGAATTTTATTTTATTGCGTTATTTATTAGGTTGATGTTTTGAGAGTGACATCTCGAAGTCTCATTGTCGAAATATGCTTATAAATATTTTCAAGAACGACATTTCTTTGACAGTCTGCACATCGCATGTCCTCTTCATTTGTACTGAGCTCCACTCCTTGTGTTAATTTTTCGGTCATACAACTGAAACGAACAGCAGAAGTCTCATTGTCGAAATATGCTTATAAATATTTTCAAGAACGACATTTCTTTGACAGTCTGCACATCGCATGTCCTCTTCATTTGTACTGAGCTCCACTCCTTGTGTTAATTTTTCGGTCATACAACTGAAACGAACAGCAGAAGTCTCATTGTCGAAATATGCTTATAAATATTTTCAAGAACGACATTTCTTTGACAGTCTGCACATCGCATGTCCTCTTCAATTGTACTGAGCTCCACTCCTTGTGTTAATTTTTCGGTCATACAACTGAAACGAACAGCAGACGTAATTAGAAGGCTATGACAAAGATTATACCAGTGTGTTCTTTAGTTTATAACGTGATTTGATTAGAAAATGGAAACCAACAGGCAGATATTAACAGATTGACAGTTAAATAAATTCATACACTACAAATATGTTATGGAAAAGCCATCAATAAGAATCCACGTAGTGTGAAAGCAATGCAGCAAGCAGTATGGGCAATATTATTCCACAAACTTTCCACAGATGAGACTCTTCAACACACCGTGACATATCGGGTGCAAATATCTTTAGGCAAAAGCAAATGAAAATCCATACACCCATAAGCATGGTTTGCTACTTGCGGTTTTGAATGTTTCAGATAGCTAGTCAAACGTGTACTTATGAAAAAATGTGTGCATGGGAAAAGACTACAAATGAGAGCTACAATCACCTTATGTGGATGCGTTGTCCCAAAACAGTATTTGTGTCCTCAAGTGTTCTGAAGGTAGCTCCATGTGATGGCTGTTTAGTTTTCAACTGTGGTAAGATTAAGTGCTTGCAGAGATGAGGCTTCGATCGAGGTGCATTAACAATGAAGATGTACTCTGAAGCATCGATGAAGCGCAGAGCAGCAGAGGAAAATATCCAAAAGATGGCAAGGCAATGGGAACAGGGAAAGAGAATACTTCAAGATAAAAAGCGAGCGAATGAATATTATGGTTATGGACGACATTAGTGTGTTTTGTTAAATATTAAAGTAAAAGATTTAAGTGATATTTCCTGTTTTTTGATGTAATTATGATGTATCTTTTCTCAGGAACTATAAAAACAAACCGCCTGAAATTTAGCACAGTCCTGAAAAATCACTTTTGGCCAATCCTGTGCAGCACTATCTTCTTCATCGTAATCAACATCATAATTTTCCATCTCCAGTTTACCGGGTGTGACTAACATCCGATCTTGACACAACATTTAGTCTTCTCTACGTCTTACTGTACTGCCTCCATCCATCCTTTCCTTGGCCTCCCTCTTGGACTTCTTCCTCCCACTTCCAGTCTGAAGTATTTTTCAGCTGTTCCTGTGCTATCCATACTCATTATATGGCCAGGCTTCATTTTCCCAAGATGTTGGCAATAGGAACCCTGATACCAGATGTAATCCTTGTTTAACAATGTACAAGTTTCCATGTCTTATATAAGGATTGGATTAAAGTAAGTGTGATATAATCTTTGCTGCCAGGGGTACTTTTTTGTCCCAGAGTAGGTTCCGAACTTACATGTAAAAATTTGATGCTTTTTGTGTTCTGTTGAGGATTTCTTGCCTGATGGTGTTGTCCTTGTACCTGAGAATTGGTCTTCTTTGTTGCATGAGGAAAGTAGAGCAACCTAAGATAACAAAAAAACTGAAAAAAATTAATTTGAAAGTAGCCATGACCTTAAAAAAACCTGTTACACATTTGTTAATAGCCTTTAATGCAGAAATATAGTGTCAAGTTTCAGGTTTAATGCTTGAATAGTTTATGAGGAAAGGTGCGTAACATGTTCACCGCCGCGGTGGAGTAGCCGAACGGTCTAAAGCGTCTCGCTGCGGAGCGCGCGGTTGCTCGCCGTGGAGGTTCGAGTCCTCCCTGGGGCATGGGTGTGTGTGTTGTCCTTAGGTTAGTTTACCTAGTTTTAAGTGGTTTGTAAGCTACGGACTGATGACCACGCAGTTTGGTCCAATAGATTTTAAAAACAATAAAAAACATGTTCACCAGAAATTAAAAATTCAAATCCTTATAAAATGAAATTCCATGAACACGGTCGAACAAAAATTGCACATAATATTGTACATTATGTACTGCACAATAGTGCCACGTTTTAAATTTTTAACTATATCAATGTAGGAGATATCAAATTTTAAATGTCAGTTTTCTCGACTTCAAAAAGGCGTTCGACGCGGTGCCACACTGCAGACTGCTAACGAAGATACGAGCTTCTGGAATAGGTTGACAGATTTGTGACTGGCTGAAAGACTTCCTAAGTAATAGAACGCAGAACGTTGTTCTCGACGGCGAGTGTTCATCAGAGAAGAGTGTATCGTCAGGCGTGCCCCAGGGGAGTGTGATAGGACCGGTATTATTATCTATCTATATAAATGATATGATTGACAGAGTAAGTTGTAATTTGCGGCTGTTTGCTGATGATGCTGTGGTGTATGGGAGGGTGTCGTCATTAACTGGCTATAATAGCATACAGGATGACTTAGACAAAATTTCTAGTTGGTGCGAAGAATGACAGCTAGCTCTCAATGTAGAAAAATGTAAGGTGATGCACATGAATAGGAAAAACAATCCCATAATGTTCAAATACAGCATTAGTAGTGAGCTTCTTAATGCTGTCACGTCGTTCAAATATCTGGGCGTAAGATTGCAGAGCGATATGAAATGGAACGAACATGTAAGGTCAGTCGTAAGGCGGGCAGCCGACTTCGGTTTATTGGGAGAATTTTGAGAAGATGTACTTCACCTGTAAAGGGAACCGCGTATAACACGCTTGTACGACCACGTCTTAAGTATTGCTCAAGTGTTTGGGACCCGCAGCAGATCAGTTTAAAGGAAGACATAGAGGCAGTTCAGAGGCGAGTAGCTAGGTTAGTTACTGGTAGGTTCGACCAATGCGCTAGTGTCTCGGAAATGCTCCGGCAACGAAACTGGGGATCGCTGCAGGAAAGACGAGGTCCTTTTCGTGAAATTCTGTTGAGGAAGTTTGTGTTGTTGTTGAGGTCTTGAGTCCGGAGACTGGTTTGATGGAGCTCTCCACAATACCCTATCCTGAGCAAGCCTCTTCATCTCACATAAGAACGGCAACCTACATCTGTCTGAATCTGCTTACTGTATCCATCTCTTGGTCTTCCTCTGCGATTTTTACCCCACACACTTCCCTCCAACGCTAAATTCACAATTCCTTGATGTCTAAGAATGTGTCCTACCAATCTATCCCTTCTTTTAGTCAAGGTATGCCAGAAATTTCTTTTCTCCCCAATTCTGTTCAGTACCTCCTCATTAGTTAGGCGATCCACCCAGCTAATCTTCAGCATTCTTCTGTAGCACCATATTTCAAAAGCCTCGATCCTCTTCCTGTCCGCACTGTTTATCGTCCATGTCTCACTCCCATAAAAGGCAACACTCCATACAAATGCCCTCAGAAAGGACTTCCTTAGGCTTAAATCAATATTCGATGTTAACAAATTTCTCTTTTTCAAGAACGCTTTTCTACCCATTGCCATTCTGCATTTTATATCCTCTGTACTGCGACCATCATTTGTTATTTTACTGTCCAAGTAACAAAATTCATCTACCACCTTTATTGCTTCGTTTCCCAATCTAATTCCTTCAGCATCACCTGATTTTCTTACACTGTATTCCATTACCCTAGTTTTGCTCTTGTTAATGTTCATCTTATATGCACCTTTCAGCACACTGTCCATTCCGTTCAATTGCTCTTCCAGGTCCTTTGCTGTATCTGACAGAATTACTATGTCATCGGCAAAACGCAATGTTTTTAAGTCTTCCCCCTGAACTTTAATTCTTTCTCCAAATTTCTACTTGCTTTCCTTTATAGCTTGCTCAATGTACAAATTGAATAACAATGGAGAAAGAGTACAACCCTATCTTACTCCCTTCACAACCACTGCATCCCTTTCATGCCCTTCAACTCTGATAACCACTGTCTGGTTTTTGTACAAGTTGTAAATAACCTTACGCTCCCTATATTTTACTCCTGCTTGCTTCAGAACTTGAAATTCCAATCAACATTGTCAAAAGCCTTCTCCAAATCTTTAAGGGCCGCAACTTGAAGCTGAGTGTAGTACGATCTTGATGCCACCTATTTACATTTCGCGTGGTGATCACAAAGACAATATAAGAGAAATTAGGGCTCGTACGGATGCATATAGGCATTCTTTTTTCCTTGTTCTATTTGGGAGTGGAATAGGAAAGGAAATGCCTAGTAGTGGTACAGTGTACCCTCCGCCACGCACCTTACGGTGAACAGCGGAGCCTGCCCTTAAGACGTGTTATAGGAAGTGGTGTAAGTGCTTTGTCAGACTAGTGGAAATAAACCGCAGACGAGTTGCGTCGCTAACGAGTTATTTAGTAAGGGATAAAATGTTCTTCGGTAACGGCCAGTCCGACGCTAAGTAGCGCGCGGCCGGACGGCCACCGGGCTGGTGTAACGGTTTGCAAATATGAGAGCCGCGAGCGCCGTGCAGAGACCAGCACACTGCAGCAGGCGGCAGAGCGAGGGCGCCGGAAACCGCCGCATCCGCTTCCTCACTGCGGAGCGGCGCAGACGAGGAACGAGACGGGCAGTCAGAGGAAGGAAGCTTGGTGTTTAACGTCCCGTCGACAGCTAGGTCATTAGAGACTGAGCTTACGCTCGGAGTTTTGGGTAAGGATGTGGTAGGAAATCGGGTGTGCCCTTTCAAAGGAACTATCCCGGCATTTGCCTGGAGTGATTTAGGGAAATCACGGAAAACCTCAATCGGGATGGTCGGAGGTGGATTTGAACCACCATCCTTCCGAATGCGAGTACGGCCAGTCAGAGTACGTACCTCCACCCACAGCTGACGTACGGGCGCAGTTAAGAGTTCACGCTTTGCCCATACAGGAACGAAGTCAAATATTACGGCAGCGAGAAGCAGGCAGGCTTAGAAGAGAATTAACAAATAGTCGACCGTAGGAGGGGAACTTATACCTCCCACCTGTTCTCTCTCGGTATCTGGCGGTTAGAGCTGCATCTCTGATACCGATGAAACGACATGTCAACTACGTTGCAGGTAGCTTGGTGACTTTCACCTACATCTACATCCATACTCCGCAAGCCACCCGATGGTGTGTGGCGGAGGGTACCTTGAGTACCACTATCGGTTCTCCCTCCTATTCCAGTCTCATATTGTTCCCGTAAAGAAAGATTGTCGGTATGCGTTTTTGTGGGCTCTAATCTCTCTTTTATTTTATCTTCATGATTTCTTCGCGAGATATGCGTAGGAGAGAGCAATATACTGCTAAACTCCTCGGTAAAGGTATGTTCTCGAAACTTCGTCAAAAGCCCGTACCCAGTGTCAGAGCGTCTCACCTGCAGAGTCTTCCACTGGAGTTTATCGATCATCTCCGTAACGTTTTCAGGAATACTAAATGATCCTCTAACGAAGCGCGCTGTTCTCCGTTGGATCTTCTCTACTTCCTCTATCAACCCCACCTGGTACGGGTCCCACACCGGTGAGCAGTATTCAAGCTGTGGGCGAACAAGTGTATTGTAACCTACTTTCTGTGTTTCCGGACTGCATTTCCTTAGGATTCTTCCTGTGACTCTAAGTCTGGCATCTGCTTTATCGACAATTGATTTTATATCGTCATTCCATTTTAAATCTCTCCTAATGCCTACTACCAGATAAGTTATGGAATTAATTGCTTCCAGATGCTGACCTGCTATAGTGTAGCTAAATCTTTCTTTCTTTCTTTCTATGTATTCGCAGCTCATTGATTTGATTTGATTTGATTTTGATTGATTTGATTCTTTCAGGGAAGCCAAAACAGTCTTGGTCTAACCCGCCACTGCCCGCACCGAAACTAAGTTTATTGTGCGGTATCGCTCCCTGTATGTCTAGTAAAGCCAACCAATGCCCTTGAACAGTGCAAGGAGTCCCTTTACCAGTTCTTTATTAGACACAATTTCTTCGGGTCTGGTTGTCCCAAATGTTCTGTGCCTTTTACTCTCCAAATGCAATGCATTCGAAGATCAGATGTGATGCAGTTTCATCACCGTCATCACAGATCCTACATTTAGGGTCCTCTTCTGTTATTCCCATTGTGTGTAGGTGTTTTTTGAAATTCCCATGGCCTGTTAGCAATCCAACCATGAGTCTAATCTCTCTCCTGTTCAGACCCAGGATTGCAGAGCTTCTTTTAAAACAAGGCTATGGCATCATTACCTTGCCATGTTTTTGTTGATGGACTTTCGTCCAATATTCTACGTGCTGTCTTCTGAGCCAGTTACGTAGCTCCAATTTAATCATTGCCTTGGTGATTGTCAGGACAGGTTCCGGTCCAATAAATGGAGCCTCTGCCCCCATCCTGGCTAATCTGTCGGCATGTTCGTTGCCACTGATTCCCGAGTGGCCAGCGACCCACAATAGGTTTACTCTATTGCTTTCCCCTAGCTCCACCAGAACCCTGTGACATTCTGCAACAATTTTAGACCTTGTTGTAGGAGCTGCCAGTGATCTCAGGGCTGCCTGGCTGAATAGATATAGATGCTACGATCTTTGTAGCACCTACGCAAATTCTCCTCCACACATGCCCTGATGGCAGTGATTTCGGCCTGGAATACTGAGGCCAGTTTCCCTAGAGAGATGACGCCCTCCAGTCTTGGCTGCACCCCGTATACCCCGGCCTCAACGCCTTGGTCTGATTTCGACCCGTCAGTGAACCAGACAATATCACCCGTACGGTGTCGAACTATTTTCTCCCACTGCTCCCTACTTCCAATTGTTATACTGAAAGGCTTGTTGAAGCAGTATGGGGTTATAATATAGTCGGTTGGCATTTCCCCAACTTTTCCTATATTTACCTCACTCACTATTTTAGTGTGTGATTCTGGATATCCCAAAGAGTTCCAGTTGTTGACAGATTTGACTCTGTAGGCACCAGCTGCCGCCTCCATCTTGACCCAAAGGTGTAATGGGGGCATATCCAGCATGGTTTCCATCCCAGCAGTTGGTGTGCTGCTAATTCCACCTGTTATGGCTAAGCAGGCTAGTCTTTGCCGCAGCACATTACTCTTATCTACATTGAAATTCAATTGCCATTCCCTGCACCATGCGTCAATTCGATGCAGATCCTCCTGCATTTCAATACAATTGTCCATTGTTACAACCTCTCTATATACTACAGCAACATCCGCAAAAAGCTACATTACATTTACATCTGCCATTTAACGATATGACGCCTTTCCGTTATTTTGTGCCGTGTTTTATTTGCCTTTCCTAACTGGGACACCACCTGAATATCTGCTTTTGATATTCTTTTCAACTCAAATAGCAGTCATCCAATCTCATTTTAAGCAACTATCAAAAATTCACGGTACAATCGACCATCAAGATTTGTTGAGTACCGTCAAGTAAGAAATAGGACTTTCCGCCAGTCACATGGCTCATCGGTAAAGAATACGTAAGTCGGGTGGTATCTCGGCACTAGTCTTATATAAAAAAAAATGTTAAAAATGAAAAAAAAGGGTAAAATAAGATAAAATACTATAAATAGTCTATAAACTATACGTTTTGAGTCTGTTTCAATTTTTGTTAGATAATCATTGTAAAATTATTTTATTTAGTGATGTTTGGTGGAATACTGTGGAATTTCTTCTGTAAAATTTCAATCAAATATCATTTACTCCTGAAATTTTAATTTTGATTGTGAAATATGCATGTTACAGAACAAATTATATTTTTCCTGTACGCAAGAGTCTTCTTGAATGTAATACCAACATGGTGAAATCCAAACCACCATAAAAACACAAATAAAGTGGTAGTTTGCTACTATGGTTCAAAAATGATTCACACGCTACTAGTAGGATTACGGAAAAGTCTGGTATTTCTAGTGTTGAAGTAGGGTGAAAGGTTAGGGACCAATGAGCACGGCAGTTACGTCACAGAACTTGGTGGCGATTGAGAAATAGTCCTGCGGCCAAGCTATTTCATTGCGAGACTGCACTTTGAACTTCAAAACCCTTGCCCGGAAGGCACACACAACTAAAATATTTTAAGAAGACACATTATTACCAAGATCTTTTATGCTAAATATGCCTCGGTACAAAGCATACGTTTTTAAAGGTTTAACGACATTTTCTCTACTATGGTTGCGTACGAAGCGTACCGAATCTCTGGAGCCATAAAAGGAGCACTAAATTGATGGGTTAAGATTGAGTGGGTTTTAATTGCATCTTCTCTTGACAATTACTCGCGCTGTTGCAGTAGGCATTCAAAGGTACTGAGATGTTAAGTATTTTTAGAACTAGCTCTACCAGACCACGCATGGCAGTGGCTTGTTGGACATGAAAAGACCGAAAAAAATAAAAAAAGTTCAAATGTTTGTTAAGCTTAAACGATGTAACTGCGGGGTCATCAGTCTGTAAACTTATACACTACTTATAAACTACCTTACACTAACGACGGCACTAACTTCCATGCCCGAGAGGGAATTCGAACCCCCGACTGGGGACGGCCTCGCACATCGCAAGCGTAGCGACTCAGTGCCTTGGCCACTCCATCGCGCCAGTGGAAGACAAAGCATTATATAATTACACATGTTAAAAGGAACAGTCAAACAGTTAAAATCTTACAAACTAATTGTAATGTTGAGAAAAGAATAAAAGTCCCGTTCTCCGCTTCAGCTGTTTTATTGTGATTCTTTTAGGATTTCACACCAGGTTTTTGTCTTACAGACAAATCATCGGGTTATTGCAATACGCCGGCCGCGGTGGCCGAGGGGACTGAGGCGCTCCAGTCACGGTCTGCACGGCCACTAAGCTCGGGGGTTCGAATCCCCCCTCGGGCATAGATATTTGTGCCGTCCTTAGGATTAGCTAGTTCATAAGTAGAGTGTAAGTTTAGGGACTGATGACCCAGTAGTTAAGTCCCATTAAGCTATACAAACATTTGATTGGAATACCTAGAATTATTACGAAATTAGCGAGGACTAATGTTTTATTTCCTAACGCTATGTTAAAAAATTCTAATAGCTCTAAATAGTATGCATAAAGGTAAAATTATTTTTAAAAAATCTTTCTTATAAAACGTGAGATTAAAACAAAGAAAGAAAGAAAAAACTAGAAAGGAAGACAATGAGCAGTTGAATTACGTGGTTTTAACATATCCGCTGTCCAATCCTAGACGACATTGACTATTATAATGCCATATGTGAGTCAACATTTCTTTTAGATTGTTTTTAAATATTTATATTCCTTTGCGGTCCCTTTCAACATCTTACGTTTTCCATCTTACGTTTTTATATGAGATCCCAACGTTTTACAATGGACAATGCTTTTTAATGTAAATACTGTTGGGGTTACTTGTCGGTGCCCCTGCCTTGACCCTTGGAACATGCAGTATCAGTTCTTATGATAAACTAGAATTTCCAATAAGTCTTCGAAGTAACTGCTCAATCATTTAAAAACAAAAATGCTTTTCATCTCACGTTTTGTATAAAAACATTTTTTAAATAATTCTACCTTTGTACATACTATTTAGTGCTTTTGGAAGTAACTTAACATAGGATGAGGAAATGAAACATTAGTCTCCTCTAATTTCGTAATGATTTTAGGTATTCCAATCACCAGATGGTGTGTCTATAAGACAAGAAACCTTTTGTAAAATCCTAAAAAGGAGCACAATAACACAGCTGAAGCGGAGAACGGGACTTTTAATCAGTTTTCAACCTAACAATTATTTTATAAGACTAACTATTTGTCTGTTCCTTTTAACGTGTATAACTTGTTTATCTGTGGATGCCTTAGGTATAAGATTGTATACATCATCAATATCGGTAAATTCATAATGCTTAGTAAACGGGAATTGAATATTATTCCCTGCACTCCCTACTCTTCGTTACTCTGTCTTCCATCTCATTCCCGCGCATTCCCCTTTCTTCGTACATACGTTTTTCACACTTCTTTCTGTGCATCACTTCCTTTCCCATCTGCTCTTAACTCTCTTTGTTCATCTGATCTTCGTTCCCATCTCTCTGTGCATCTCAACTTTCTGTCTCATCATGCCGCGGTGGAATCACCGATCGTGAGGAGGCGCCTTGCTGCGGATTGCCCGGATGCTGCCCGTCGGAACCTAGAGACTGATGACCACAAAGGTCCCTTAGATTTACCAACATTTGAACATTAAATGTCCAATTCAGATATCTACAGCACTACTCTCACAAAGGTTGGATATAACGCTTGTTGCAATCACTAAAGTTGTCTAAATGTTTTTTCTTGGAAGTTTTTTTTTTTTTTTTTTTTTTTTTTTTTTTTTTTTTTTTTTTTTTTTTTTTTTTTTTTTGCTGTTCGGTAACAACTTCGTACTTGTCAAATCTGGATGTCAGTTTGGTTTAGATTACGTGGAATATTGTGGACAAAGACCACAAAATAATATTAATAACCGAGTAAAAACAGCAATGGTCGTAATTTTTTTGTTTTGTTTTTCATAGCAAATCGGTTTCAGTCACTTATTCACAATCCTCAGTACTTGAACGCTAATATAACTGGATTAAATGTTGTGGCTGACAGTTAACATGACATGGATCGCACAGTTGCGATTTAATAAAAGGAAAAAGAAAAAAATATCACTCAAAGCTGTTTTTTCGATGGTTATTAAAAACTGTAGGCAATGAACAGGAAATGAAATATTCGACTCTGCGACAGATGTGCTTGTAACGAAATATCACAATGCTGCACTACCATCAGCAGACGCTGGTGTCGGTAAAAGTTGAAGAAAAACAGGCTTTTTTCCAATGGTACTTCCTTCCGAGGAAAGAGATGAAGTCGTGGGACTACACACACTGACGTCATGGAAAATGGTGAGGGACAAGAAGGAACAGTCGTGGTTCGATTAAAGTTGAAATTAAAACTAAATACATGCTCCCAAACGAAACGAATCAAAATAATCACGCCGCGTGGGAGTAGCCGAGCGGTCTGGAGCGTCATGTTGCGGATCGCGCTGCCTCCCGCATAGGAGGTTAGAATCCTCCCTCGGGCATGGACGTTTGTGTTCTCTTGAGTATAAGTTCATAAGTCGTCGTCGTCATCGGCTGAAACTCGTATTCGAGTTTTCATTTCCCTCCTGAGATTTCCTTTGTCACGGTTCCGGCGTGGAGATGTTGATGGCTTAGAAATCCAATCTTAGCGTGGAAAATGCGGCCACAGGCATTACAGATGGTGGAAGGCGGAGGACGTGTCTGAGCCTGGAGGAGTTGACGTCTCTGGCATTCTTGATCAAAGTTCTGAAGAGCAATTGAGGTAGCTGAGCGCCAGCGACTGCTATCTTCTGCTATTGTTGACCAGTTACTAGGATCGATGTTCAAGTTCTTCAGATTTTTCTTGAACTGATCCTTATAGCTTTTAAGAGGGGCACCCAGTGACCTTTCACCTGTACTCATTTCGCTGTACAGCATCTGGTGTGAAGTCTGTCATTTGTCATCCGCTTGACATGTCCGCCCATCTGGGTTGATGCGCAATAATGAGACACTCAGTTATTCAGTTTAGCTTTCTCAACAACAGCAGTATTGGATATGAAGCCGTTCCATTTTAAGTTCATGATAAATCTTAGCTTCTGTTGGTTGAAACGTTCTAGTTTCTTCAGATCACGGCGATATAACGTCCGGTTTCGCAACCATAATGCCGCGAGATACCACGTAAAGCGACTGGCAGAGCCTCCAGCGTCACCGACTGCGGCGCTGAAGGTCGCCGGTTCAATCCCGTCCACCGCCAAAAATTTATTTCTTTGTAATTAACAATTACACGATGTTTTACATCTTTCATATGTTCACTTGTAAATACTACTTGTTTCTTATGTTAACTGTTCTTCTAATTTCTGGTACATTCTGTCTGTGTATAAATAGCAGATTATTCTGCCCGAGAGGCAGTTATTGCTGCGTGTATGTTAAGTTCGTAATAAACCTGCTTCCTGTATAAGTGCTGTGTTCAGTTGCCTTCGAAGTCAAGCCTGCTTCCATTTCAACGCGACAATAGAGCAGGGTGGAAATGACAGCTTTGTACACCATGATTTTGGTGTAGAGTGTGAGGTTTTTATTCAAGAAGACACGTTTTGCAAAACGTCCAGAAGCAACATGGGCAGCACGAATTCTATTCTTCACATCTTTTTCAGATGAGCAGTTAGATGACAGTATGCTTCCTAGCCAGAGGAAATGGTCTGCTTGTTCCAAGGGTGTATCAGACATGGATATGCTGAAATCGGAAACGGAAGATCTATGAGTCGGCTGTGCGAGTACATTTGTCTTTGGAATATTGATGTGGGGACCAAATCGTTCTTATTCGCCCTGCTGAATGAATAAAGAGAGCTGCAGCTCTGAAGGTGAATGCGCTGGAGAGCCATTGTCATCAGCACACTGCTACATGAGTGGTACTGGTGAACTTTTTTGAGTGAATAGTCCTCCATCGAACCTGTACTTATGTTCTACTCCTATATTGTTTACGGTTGTCTCGTAAAGCGTAGCTGCCAGGTAAAAGGCAAATAAATTTGGTGCAAAACACATGCTTGTTTGAGCCCACTTGTTATTGGGAATTCGTTAAATGTTTCATTCTGGCAAATGACCTGTCCAGCATCTCATCGTGGAGAGCTTTAATCAGGTCAACGAAATGTTCAAGGCAGCCAAAGCATTTTAAGACCATCCACATGGCTTCTCTGGGAACTGTATCGTAGAAAACAAATGCTAAAGGCTTCTGCTGTTCTCTGCACTTCTCCTGCAGTTGTCGTGCACAGAAATCATGTCAATAGTCCCTCTTGAAGTTCGAAACTCGCATAAAGTGTGAAGGCGATATAGAGGATTATTGCAAAAAATTTACCAGAGCCTAGTTTTTAGAGGCAAGCCGCCACCATTAATAAGCTCCATCAAGATGCTGTCAGGTCCAGGAGCCTTCCCTGGTTTCATACTATCGAGTGCCTTGCAAAATTCTTGAAACGTTGGGGGATCAGCTGTCCATAGTTGTGGAGGATGCTGTGGGACAATTTTAAGAAAATCTCCAGCGGCAGTAGAAATGCGGTTCAACAGTGAGATGAAAGTGCTCTTTCCACCGATTTAAGATGTACTGACTTTCAGTAAGGATGGTGGAGTTGTCAGCAGCCTTCAGGGTTCCTGAAGAGGAGCGGATGGATCAATACAGCTCTTTAATTCCAGGGTAGAATCCACGCAGGTTCCTTGCATCGGAAAGATTTAGGAGTTCCGAGGTTTTCTGTTGGCACCATTTGTTCTTAAGTGCTCCTATTTCACTTTGAAGTTTCCGCTTGTGCTCTTGAAAGTGTGCTTCCTTTCCTGCGCAGAACGGACCTTGAGCAAGGGGTAGGTAAGCATCTCGCTTTGCACTGATGATGGATTTGATTTATACATTATTATCATCAAACCAGTCACTTCTCTTCCTTGCACTAAAACCAATAACATTCTCTACTGTTTCTTTGATGATGTTTTTTAGAGTGGTCCATTCTTGTTAGACATTATCTGTAGTTGCTGGAACTTTGTGGAGTTGTACGGACAGTATGTCTTGGAAGCGTGAGTGAACGTCTTTGTTATTCAGGTTGTTGAATTTTCTGCGCGGTGGATTTCAAAAGTGGGACTTAGCTACTATGGTAATCTCAGACGGCTGACTAAAAGTTTATGGTCAGTTCAGAAATCATCAAAGTTTCGAGCTGCTTTTTTGATGAGAATGTCTTTCTTGTCACGATGGTGTAGTCTATAAGATCACAATGTTTGGAGCGTGGGTACATCCATGTGGTCTTGTAGCGGTTAAAAGGTAAAGCAGTCAACAATCCGAAGTTTTTTAGGGAAGCGGAATTGGGTATTGGAGGTGAAAAGCTCGTGCTCAGCACATAGCCCAAGAACTAACAACCCATTAGCATTGCAGTTTCCGACCCCTTGTTTACCCATGATGTCTATCCAAAAACGGTTGTCTTTTTGCACTCTG